>OY747131.1:66209458-67409458 GCA_963556465.1 Berberis vulgaris | reverse complement strand
TTGGGGTTGATTCAGCTGGCTTTGAAAATAGCTCTGGAAATGATGAAAGAAGAGAAAGGAAGTCTGATTTTGAAGTTTCCGAAGATGAAAGGAGAACGAAAATTACATCTTTGAAGAAGAAAGCAATGAATGCATCTACTAAACTGAGGCACACTCTTAAGAGTAAGGGGAGTAGAGGAAAAAGAAATGAGTCTAGGGTGTCAGTCTCGATTGAAGATATCTGCGATGTTGAGGAACTACAAGCTGTCGATGCATTTCGACGAGCATTGGTTATGGATGACTTGCTACCTCCAAGACATGATGATTATCATATGATGTTAAGGTGCTATATCATATGACATGATGTTTTTCTTCCTCTTTTCTTTGGTAATGGATGCATCAATTCAAGTAATGCTAGAAGTAGTAGTCTACTATTAATTATATATTAGTAGTGTTGATATAATTAGCATTATTCATTGCATTCACTTAGTAACATCAGCCGATATTTATTATGTTTATGCCACTTTAGAATGTTTAACTTCAACTTATTCCCAGATTCTTGAAAGCAAGGAAATTTGATATCGAGAAGGCAAAGTACATGTGGGCTGAAATGATTCAATGGAGAAAGGATTTTGGTGCCGACACTATTTTGGAGGTAATTTGAGTATGCAGCTCTGATAGGAGAAATGGGTATTCTTGTGCTTTAACTAAACTAGGCTTTTTCCTAGGAAACTTTATTTGTGGTACCTTCTTACTTGTTGACCAGTTGAAAAAATTCACTTTGATTGTTCGTTAGGATTTTGAGTTCCAAGAGTTGAATGAAGTTTTGAACTATTACCCCCACGGTCATCATGGTGTAGATAAGGAAGGAAGACCAGTGTACATTGAGAGACTAGGAAAAGTTGATCCACAAAAACTCATGCAAGTGACAACTATGGATCGGTATGTGAGATATCATGTTCAGGAGTTTGAAAGGATCTTTGTTGTGAAGTTCCCAGCTTGCTCCATTGCTGCAAAAAGACTCATTGACTCAAGTACAACAATTTTGGATGTTCAAGGCGTGGTATAGTGTCTCTCTTGCAATCTCACTTGGCATGTGCATTTACTGAAAATACTATTTAGTTTTGTAGAAAACTGATTAGTGCACTGTCCCACCTCATCTACATTTATCAGGGTTTGAAGAACTTCAACAAGTCTGCACGAGAACTCATTGTGCGGCTACAGAAGATAGATGGTGACAATTACCCTGAGGTAAGTAGCTATATGAAAGGTCTTCTGCATTCAAATTCCATCTGTTTGGTCTTACATGGGCCTTAGAAATACAACTATAGACAGTTTACTGACTAATGACATGGATCCTAAAATGCTGCAGACACTCAACCGAATGTTCATCATTAATGCTGGTCCAGCCTTTAGGCTGTTGTGGAACACTGTGAAGAGTTTTCTTGATCCTAAAACAGCTTCAAAGATCCATGTATGCCAAAATTCTTTCATGAACCTAATATAAGAAAGTCTAGTTAGTAATGACGATATTGAATGAATTGATTTTTGAAAATTCCTCCTCAGGTTCTTGGTACCAAGTACCATAGCAAGTTGCTCGAGATAATAGATGCCAGGTATTTAGTTGCGGTTGTTAATTAATAGTGGATTTTATCAATTTGGGATATATTTCCTCTTTTCTTGGTTATGATTTTGCAAACTTTTCGGGTTTTCTGCAGTGAGTTGCCAGAATTTCTAGGTGGTAGCTGTAGTTGTCCCGGTATGGGGGGTTGCCTTAGGTCTGATAAAGGCCCATGGAAGGATCCCAACATATTGAAGGTTCTTTTCTGACTTCATTTTGTTATTTCACTGATTCCAACTTTGGTTGTATAGGCTTTCTCATCAAATGCTATAGATCTATGTTGCATAGAAGATCTGACTGGTTGTTCATTTCAGAGGGTTCATAGTGGAGAAGCACGATATGTGAGGCAAATCGTAAATGTTCCCAACAGTGATAGAAAGATAATTGCTTATGCTAAGCCACATTACCCTGTGGTAAGACTTGGTTCAAATTACCGTTCTTCAGAAAACTGACCATTAATCTGGCAAACTTGAGTTCAGTTAAGAGTTTCCCATTCCCTTCTAATGGTGTATCTTTTCTGAAACAGACAAAAGGGAGTGACACATCTACTGCTGAGTCTGGATCAGAAGCTGAAGAAATCGCTTCCCCCCAAACATTGAATTATACCCTTCTTCCATTGACTCCTGTTTATGAAGAGGTAGGTTTTCCTTTGTTTTATCCGTGGTGGTGACTGATCGATATTGTACTACAGTACAAAAGTAATATGTTTAAGTGCTCTGGGTCAGCGAACTTGTTTACTGTTCCATTTGATGATGCAGACTCAGAAAAAATAAAAATAGATTTGAAAAACAATAAATTACTCAACTCAATTATCACATTTCTTTGTGAAAATATATCTTTATTATTTGCTACTCATATGTAAATAATTGTTAAAGTACATTATCTACATACACATCTTCAAATTCTATCTCAACAGGAATGATTGAAAATTTTGACTGAATCCTGTCTTCCATAAATGCTCATGAAAACCTGCTTTTGATATTTCAAGAGTCACCATTCTAGCTACCTCAGCTGTGTCTTGGGTCTTCTTTACACTTTTTTGAAACTACAAGTTCCCTCCATATTTGGTTATTATCATTGATGTGTAATAGGTTATACTTTGTCTAGATTTTACTTGCATCAAATTCAAATTGTCTGACTCGGTTCTTATTTTAGAGGCAAACCAGAGACAATTTTAATTATGATACAGCATACAGGATATGAGCGGCTTTAGAACCGATCTTTTTTTTTTTTTTTTTTGAAAGGCGAGCGTGCCGCCGGTGTTTAGAACTTATCTCTGCAAATAGCTATTAATAGGTGCTCTATTACATTATCCAGGAGTTCTATACTGTGACTCATAAAGTTGATGGCCTAGGAAGTTGGCAAAACCCAAATATACTATACTTTCATTTAAAAAAAACCAAAAAACCCAGAGAAGATCCAGCTTTCTTATAAAAGTGTGCTTTCACCGAGGGGAAGCAATATGCTTTTCTGTTTCTGTCTTGTAAGTTTTATTAAATTTTGATTTACCAGTTTGAAGGCTGTAATATGTATAGTGAAAATGTTATAATTCGTGTGACAAATATGCAGGCTAAAATGGCTGGAAAGGAAAGTTACTATGATGACTACTCAAAGTACCATGAATTCGTTCCAATGGTCGACAAAGCAGTGGATGTTGGATGCAAGAAAGAAATTTCTCATCAAAGTTCCTTTTCTTCTAAAGGTTCGTGAATCTGACAGAGTTTTATTGGATATACATCTGTGTTTTGCAGCACAATGCTAATATTAATTGATTGTATCTTTTCTCAGATGTCAAGCATGATACAGACTGGAGAAGCATTGTTAATAATAATAATAATAATAATAATAATAATAATAATAATAATAATAATAATAATAATAATAATAATTAATTAATTAAAATTTTCGGTTTAGGAGGATCACATCAATTAGTGATGAATGTTATATGTTGCTCAATAAAGCTTTTTTATCATCATCCAGAGTACTCTCTTGGCATCATTATAGCTTGTGCAGTTGTTAAAATGATATTATCGCTACCTTAATATCCAAAGTCAAAGATTAGAAACCATTAAAAATCATTGTTAAAAAAAAAAATGTATCATATAACTATACTGGTTGTAGCTTAATTTGGCTATATAAGAAGGTAGTGGAAAATGTTGGAATTGGTTAGATCTAATGAAGGAGTTCATTATTTATCTAATGGAATTAAGTGGAATATGGCCACAACGATAAATCTTGATTTTTTTATTGGTGGAATGTTAATTTATAGAAAACTAAAATTTCCAATCTCACTATATTACATATTTTTTAGTTATATCACTCAACGATGTGTGGATATGATCCACACGTAAAATTACATAGTTGTGTATTTTCAATCATAGTGTAAGCTCTCTTTTCTCTTATTTGCATAACAGACTGATGGAATGTTTACAATCCACTACAGAACTTCCGTCATCTGTCAACCAAAAGAACCCAGGAGTTTGGGCTTACATCTCAGCCATTGTTATGGCCTTCTGCGCTACTCTATTAGCTTTTTTCCACTGGGTGACATGTCACATGACCAAGATACTTCCAGAAGTATGCTCCAATCATGATAGTCGCCCTTCTGATGTCAAACCTAAATCTTTGTCAACGGAGTTCTGTCCATCAACTTTAGGATTTGTTGAGTCAGAAGTTCTCTCTATGGTACTGAAAAAGCTGGCTGAGTTGGAGAAGAAGCTGTACGTGCTTCAAATGAAACCATCTGAGATGCCTCATGGGAAACAGGAATTGCTTAATGCTGCCATTTGTCGTGTGGAAGCATTAGAAGCAGAATTAATTGCAATTAAGAAGGTACAATTTTACATATAATCAAATACCGCTCTTTCTTTTGTATTTTAAAATCTACTTCAATTGTTACATGCATCCCTACACATTCATAATAAAAACTCATGATAACTTTGCCTGATTAGTTTGTTACTATACCCTATTAAATCTAAAGTTCACTCTGATCTCTGAATAGCATCCATGATGATTATGGATCTAGATTGTAGACTCTCCTATATGAGCAGATGCTTGCTTTTGTCAGTTTCAGTTTCTATTTCATTCATACTTCAGATTTTGAACTTCTGAAAGCATGTTTCCAACATGGTATCATTCAGTAGTGAACCTTTGTTGCCCAAGGGTAATGGTCCATTTTTTGCATATAAACTTGTCTATTTAAATTCTTCGTCACTCTTCTCTGTCAGAACGCATATGCATATGCATATGTTTATGCATGTTTATTTGTTGGAGTATCAATATGACATTGGGTCCTCCTGAACAGGCTCTGCATCAAGCTCTAGTGAGACAAGATGACTTACTTGCTTACATAGACTCTCAAGAAGAAGCCAAGTTCAGGGTAAGTCCATGTAAAAGTCTCAACGATTTAAGCTTCTAGTTTCTTTTATTAACTTACATGATATTGATAATCGTGTACCATACTGTTCTTGTTAATAGCAGAGAAAGAAGCATTGCTGGTAAAGATGCATTAATTTGTGGGGTTGAACATATCGTTCGAGAAGCAGCAATGGGTGGTCATATATAGGGAGCTTACTGTTGTTAACCATACACGTGCATAAATGAGTAGACCATATTATGCTAATTGTTTCTCTGTTTTTCATTGCTAGTCAATTGATAGCAATCTGAGAAAATGGACTACGCACATAGATATTTTGATGATCGTTTTCTTGGTTATGATAAAGTTTTATTGGATTGTGAGTACGAATTAACAAAAAATATTTTTACAATTTAAATAAGATGCAAAGTAAATTGTCAAAGAATGTAAAATTTCAACCTAGATGGAGAAATGATTTACTTAACCTTACCTCTGAAAATGAGTTTTTTCTCATGAGAGCTCTTCTGCTAAGAGCATCTCAATGCTGTTGGACAAAATAGTTTTGGCCCCGATAGGTATGGCTCTATGGGGTTGTTTTAAATTTAACAAATAGCTTTATGGACGGAATTGGATAGATAAATTTCGATCCTGTGCACTCTAGAGCCATTATTAAATGGTTCGTAGTGTACATATTAAACAAAATTGTAATTACAAGCAGAGCTCGTCTCAGACAATCACACTTTATAGACAAACTTCAAAGGCTCTTTGCTCAATTCTTCGAAATATGTTGAACAGAGTAAATTTGCCAAACCATTCCAAAGTCACCTATAAGACATCTATGTAGTTCTTGAAGAAATGGTGATTTCTGATAACTTTGGTAGATCTGCATACAAGTGTATTATAGCAGAAATGAAACAACAATGTTGTTTATCTGAGAGTTTATAGGCTAGAGTCTTGATTTAAAGAAAAAGAGAACAAATCTGGTGCAGTGGGTTGTGATCGCTGAATGGTTAAATGTCAAGGCTGCATTTGGTTCCTTGAATTTTGTTTCCCTTGAAAACAAGGTTACTGTTCAAAACAATCACCCCGTCGAAAGGACAATGAGAAACATTTGTTGGATGTTTGGTTATGATCTGAATATCCAGAGAAAAAAAAAAGTCATAATATCTATGTAATTATCATTATTAGACTAGCAGAAAGACTGAAACCTGAGTTCAGACAGTATCAAGATAAGGTGGATTTTCTCTAAACCTGAATGCACTCTCCTCACAGTTAAAAATTTAGCCCATTGTCTAATATTACTTGAAATATGGCAATCCATGAGTTGAGAAAATCAAGCGCGTTTAAAAATTGAATAGGGCTATGGTTGAGATCCTGTGACCTCGAACACCTCTGCTACTACGGTTGCGATCCTAGCAACTTTTTTTTTCTTTTTGGAAGGCGAGCTGGGTTTTCAAGGATCCCATAACCTATGCCGCAGGTGGGACTCGAACCTAGGACATGGGGGACAAACCCACACAACCCAACCTTGAATCCCCTTGGAGCATCTCCGAGAAGATTAGCTCGTTCAAACTTATTTTATAGTTTTTAACGAGTATAGAAATTTTGTTTTTGGTTTTTCCACTGCAACAACCTCACATTGGTTACCTAGAAGTTGTTTATTTCAAATGCATAAATTCTAAATGGTGAGGAAACCAGCGAGGGAGGGGAGTGCAACCCTCCATCCCCTTCGGGGTGCGCAAAAGAGAATGGAAGGCACGTATTCCGAGGGCGATGGAGGGTTGCACCTCCCCTCCCTCGCTGGTTTCCTTGCCATTTAGACGGGTTCTTTCAAATGATTGGAGGACAACAACTAAAAATGCCAACTACCGGTTCTGTTGGACCTTTTCTTCAAACTTATTAATTAACCATTGGGCTTCTAACAATCCTCTCTTATGAATGCTCTTGGAGATGTACAGCTAATATGTCACACTAAGGGATTCCCACATAGCCAAGGTAACAAGCAACATAAAAACTACTATCATTGCAGGCTACATATGTCTCCTCCTAAAGCAATGTCATATCCACTAGTATGTCAAACGACTCCCTACAAGAGGATGTCACAAACTTTGGCAGAGATGGACTCAGTCCTTTGACAAACTTCTCATACTTTTTCTCATATTCCTCCTCAACTCTACCCAGCGCATCAACGACGGGCGTCATCTATGCACCATCACCTCTCAAAGAAAAACTTAGGTCCACACAGAGACTAAACAACACAATAACACTTCTAACTTCTCAACCCAATCCCACGTCCAAAGGCAAGCTAAGCATTGTTGCTTAATGTGATCATGGCTACAACCGGGAGTTCCTTTCTTAGATGAGATATTAGAATCAAACACCCTCAAGGCCGAGGCATTTATCAACCATCTCGACCTTGAGGATGATTGGGCTTTTAATTGGGTTGAATATCCGTGATGCGCACTATGACTTATGATTGGGCCGCACGAACGGTCTTTTGTGACAACGTGTACGTCTTAGAGGTGGCACCCAGCTTGGGAACATACATGCATCGATGTGTGTATAGAGGCATGTCAGGGTGAGACATGTTCGGCACGACAAATTAAGTGCGATTGAGGGAAATTTTATTGTATGAACTCATGTAGCATCTCATGTGCATATTTACGTCATAATTAAGCATTTGGAATGAAAAGTGGCGGTGCATTATAAGTCATTGTCATTTGTTTATCTATCTTATTTGATATTATGCCTTAATTTGGGAATATATGTTTTGGTTCTCCTCATACCAGCTAGTGTTGACATGTTTTCTTGTTTTGTGGCAAATGGGTATACCCCTTACTTGGTTACAGGTGTTGTTGGTGGGGGCCTTGTTGGAGGCTTCGGGTGATCGTATGGTTGTCTGCGTGGTCGGACAGCTGAGAGATAGGTTTTGTTGGGAATTTCGGCTCGATGATCGAATACAAACACACAATTTTATTAAATGGAACAACCAAAATTACAAATTACAACTCACAACTTACAAATTACACATATAATCTCTCACAATCTCACACTTCCTTGTTAATCACTTAGAGCTCTTGGCTCTCTTACACTCAAGCACAAAGGATCACTCCATATTTATAGCTAAACTAGGTTGGTGGGAAGCTTGAGATTTTTCTAAAGAGCATTCTAAATAGTTAGATATTTTAGGTGGTGGTGGTAGAATAATCTAGAGAAAGAGAACTTCACTTAGTTGGAAAAGAGTCCAGAGCTTAGAGAACTCTTTTGTCTTCACTAGAAAACTCCAGGTTGGTGTTGATATTCTAACATCCCCCCTCAACACCAACTTGTACTTCATCTTCCATCTTTCAAGATGTTCCCTCATACTTCTTCATTGAATCATTATCCTTACTGTTTCACGTCATGTCAAGTTTTTTTATTTCTTCTGCCAGCAATGTGAGATTTAATGTCACATCCATCTTCTTTGCTGCAATTTCCTTTTTCCTTTTATAGCTTCGTGATTTGTCTTCTTCGTGTCTTCCTTCGACATCCTAAAAGTAAATCACATCCTTGACAATGGTCTTCAACTGCTCGGTAGGGTCTCCAACTCCACCATTTGTCTTTGCAAGCTTCATTGATTTGTCAACTTCTTTGACATTTTCATCAACCTCTACACTTATGGTAGACTTAGCAGTCTCTTGTTGCACCACTTCAATTTTTTCTTCCTCCGATTGTGCTTCTGCTCTAGCGGGCGTCTCCACAATCTCATCCTGACAGTCCTTGTCTTCTTATTCACATTCAGAATCAACCTTCCAATCGAAACTAACTTCCCAATCACTTTCATAAGCGATATTTTCTTCAAAGTGCTACGTGGTCTTCTAGCGCCTCCCATTCTTCCTCACTGTTTTCATATCTCGTGAAGTCTATCTCTTCTTCAATGAAATCTTCCATCCCAATTGTAGCAAACACTGCAAAATCCCATTTATCTCCACTATCTTGGTGATTGTCAGATGTCACCAAGTTACCTTTGGCAGTCTTCTTCCTTAACCAACAATATTTTGCATAGTGACCTCTTTTACCATAGTCGGTGCATTTTTCTATGATATTTTCTCTGCAATAAGTGCTATATGATTTGGTTTTCCACATTTGTAACATGTCCTTATTTCTATTTTTTGCTTGACATCACCATCATTATTTGGTCGTCACCCTTTGAGCTTATATTGTTGGAAGTTTTTGGACCTTTTGCCATTCATTTTACCAAAGTAGAGGGTTTCCTCATTGTCATCCTTGACTGAAATTTTTGTCATTTGTTTTGCCAACATCTTTTGATTTATCAAGAGATGTTGGCAACTCCAACAGTGAGGGTTGTGTGGGCTACCATCGATCTGCTACAATAAACCCATTGTATTCTGGTTGTAGGCCCCGAATTATAATTCTCCTCATTTGGGCTTCACTAATCAATGACTCCGCATCTAACTGTGAAATTTCATGACATATATTTTTACTTTCATAAAATAGTCAGAGATAGACATACCAATCTCATTCTCCAATAACTATAGGCAAACATCGTTAGCTCTTGAGAATAATGCATCAAACGTGTCCCACGCTTCTTTTGAAGTATTCACATCATGAATATGCTCTATCATTGAAGCCTTGATTGCAAACATAGCCTTTCCAGCCCCTATCTTCCATTTATGCAACTTCTTCGCATTTGTCAAAGTATCTTCTAGTGGAATAACTTCAACTCCACCAACGATCTCCCACAAATCTTGTCCCTGGAGATACGACTTTAAACACGACTTTCGATAAGTGTAATTATTGTTGTTCAATTTCTCAATCCTATTTGTATGCATGTCATGTCGGCATAATTTCGGCAGCACAACAACAATAACTTTGTGCTAACTCAGTTCTCCAGGCACCTAGCGACTGTATGATCCCTTGTTGTTGCCTAAGTCGCCTTCAATTACCAACCACAACTCTGATACCAAATTGTTGGAAATTTCGGCCCGATGATCGAATACAAACACAATTTTATTAAATGGAACAACCACAAATACAAATTACAACTTACAAATTACACATACAATCTCACACACTTGTTACTCACGTAGAGCTCTCGGCTCTTTTACACTCAAGCACAAAGGATCACTCCATATTTATAGCTAACCTAGTTCAGTGGGAAGCATGAAATTTTTCTAAAGAGCATTTTAGATAGTTAAATATTTTAGGTGGTAGTAGAATAATATAGAGAAAAAGGACTCCACTTAGTTGAAGAAGAGTCTAGAGCTTGGAGAATTCTCGTCTTCTCTAGAAAACTCCAGGTTGGTGTTAATATTCCAACATGTTTAACTCTCAAGTTTAAGATTTGCTTTAAATTTTGTTTTGTCGTTAGTTAGCAAGGGTAACCATTGGCAAATAAAATGAATGGGAATAAAATTTAGGGTTTGGTGTTGTGACTCGGTTTCTGAGATATTTTGGTGTCTTGGAAATCGGGGTGTGACATAGTACTTTATTTCAAATGTTCCATAAATTTTGTAAAGGGTTCCTTACATTTCGGATAGTGGTTCAATACAACATGGCCAACCCACATCCAACCTGAAATTTTCGGCACACGCCATATATTTGAAATTTGATAGTCATTGAGTTGCCTGCGTCAGACACAACTTCAGATTTATCTGGGCTAGAACTGGTCCTCAACTCTGGAGATGAAGATCAAACAGCCCAAGTGTGGTTGTCCCATAAGATTTGGTGCAAAGTCGTTTGTAAACTAAGAAGCGTTAACAGGATTTATAATTTCTAAGGGACAGAACATGTAGTTATTATCATCATCATATAAAAACTAAAAATGTTAAGTCTAACACAAGGAAAATTCATTCACATGGACACACAAAATGATTCACAAATAGACCCAAAGAATTAAGGCGGTTACAGAGAGAATTGTTGTTACAATGACCAAACCACTTCAAATAAAATGAGAACTCCAAATTTCCAAACTCTATCTTTTTCTCTACCTATTTATTTACAGGAGCCTAATCAAAAGAATTGTAAATGAAAAAATAAAAAAATAAAAAATGTAAAACAACTTTCTACGGAACCAAAACCTGACTGACTTTTTGTTGAAGAAAACACACGTAACAAAGTGCATTTGATTGGTATAAGATATGAACATGATACCAACTTCTCAAGTGCACACAAATCCCACAGGCTTTTTTTTTATTTTGGTGTGTTGTATATGTTCGCCTCTCCATTTACCAGAAGAAATGTCTCTGCAACAATGGGCAAAAATGAAAAAGTTGAATAGATGGTGTTCCAGTTTATCCTTAATAGTTCAATGTTTTTGGATTTGTTAACATACATTTTTCTTCTTTTTCTTTTTATCCAAGTACGCTAGAATTTCCTCCTGTCGAGCCAGGGAATCCTCCAGAGCCTGCACAATGCAATATAACTTTCAATTTGTTTCACTCCCAATGAATAACAAGTTAACCAGCCTATTCATATTCTTTTTCTCTAGTCCCATTTACATTGCCAATGACTGATACAAACCAAAGAAAAGAAAAATGAAATCATTTTGCAATGCTTCATTTCATTCTTTCAATATTAAGTGTATAGACTGAAGTATATATAGTAAATAGAATATATATCTGCATACGAGTTCCAATTCTTGAACTGCTATTTTAAAATGGAAAGTATTAAGTTTTTATCTGTAATTACTTCCTATTAATTGGTCTTTTATACCTTATTCTATTTAAGTAATATAGATAACAAATTATTGAACCAACAACAATAATATTACCTTCTTGGTAGCACTTAGCTCTTGCTCCAGGGTATCAACACGGCTCACAGCGGCCTGCAGCATTTCTTCCTTGTCAAAAGGCATAGTTGCAGGTTTCTGTACGAGACCGGTCACCTTCTCTTCCAGAGCAGCCATCCGCTTCATAATAGACATGTACTCCATGCTAGAGATGGCTGGTGCAGGTTGCAGGCCTTTGGTCATGTTATCTTCCCCGGAGATGGTGTTGGCGAAGATAATGGCATCATTGAGCACCTTTGGTATGTTACGTGATAGCCGAATTATAGTTACAATACCCATGACAAATGTCATGATCCCAGAGAGTATTTGAGAGGTAGTGCCTCCATGACCCTTGCCCACTTCATGGTTAGGGAAGTAACCTGCAATTTACACAAAATAAAATTGATTGTTAACATGTTCTTAGCATTCTTATCTCTGGGTTCTTCAATTCTATCAAATAATATACCTTTAGCAAGAGCCCGACTGTCATTGTTTACCAATTTACTGCAATTTGAATCCATAACCTTATCGACCATTGGTACGAAGTTATTGTACTTGGAGGTACTAGGAGAACCTTCTTGCTGCAAGCATTTTGAAAAACAAAATGTAGTAAGAGGATGTGTTAGGATGGTACAAAACTGATTTACTAAATAAACAGGAAGTTAGACCTGTCCTGGTAAACAACCAAAATGGTTTACTCAATAATCAACATGAAGAATTTTAATTTGGAACTATATTTCCTTCCTTGGTTATCAGAAGAATCACAACGTTATACGCTACTGCCGGGTTGGTGCAGGGTCCCAATTATTAGTTTTTTTAAGCTACTTTCAAAAGTTTGGATCAATTTATCTGTTCATAACAATTACTTGTTAGGAACGAAAGGTTACATATTAAGACAAACTATACTCCCCTTTTCCCCACAAAATGAGTGGGAAAATTAACATCTCAAGATTATTGAGATCTCTAATACATTTTTTTGTGTGCATCAGTTTACACCACTAATTGAGATCTTGTTATTGCATGACAAAAAATGATCAAGGTTCTTTATGAATACATGCATCCAATAAAACATCATAAGATAATCTGTTCAAGTCAACTACGAGCCTCAAGCTGGTTTCCTAAGCCTAGTTGATAGGTTCAAAAGTCCCAGCTCCACATTTGAAGATCCAATTCAAAGCATTAATATAAAAAAATTTAAAAATAAATAATAATAATTGCCAAACAAGGTCCTGAAGACAATCTAGCTAGTCTGAGCAACTTACTTCTTCATGCACAGGAGCAAGATGTTGATGCACTATATGCTTCCTTTCAGAGTATGAAATCATGTTGTCTGCATCTAGGGTTGTCTCTGTCTTGTAAGAGCTACATTTCTACATGTCAAAAAATATATGATGTAGTTGGACAAAATTTAAAGACTTAGGAAGAAGTAAACTATTAAATAATAAATGAGAAATGAAATGGAGGAAATAGAACAATTAGGAAGTTATATTCAAAAGCGAGAATAACCTTCAGGTACACTAAATCATCCTCAGAAAACGCCTTCTCATCATTGACATGAGTAGCAGCGCACCTCGCAGCAACACCATTATGAACATGCTGTTTTATGGATGATTCATGAGTATTTATAAGCTAAACTAACAAAAGGGGAGGAGAAAAAGATTGAAAATAGATCAATAACCTTTACAATTTCTGGATTCTTCCATGGACCTTTATCTGAGCGCATACAGCCACCTTGATCAGCACAAGTACAAGTACCACCTAAGAAATCAGGCAACTCGCTGTTGCAAACGACACTGAGTGAGTTTCAAATAAAAGGTTTGCTGAAAAGATGTTTTAATCCATTATAAAGTGAAATATCAACAGGGAAAAGGCAGCTGCTACAATGTGTGTTTGTATGTGTGTGAGAAGAGTGAGGGGTGGCGTGGGAGTGTCATCACAATGCAATGATTGCAGTAATTTACCTCGCATCAATTATTTCAAGCAACTTGCTTTGGTACTTGCTTCCAAGAACCTGATAGGAAGAAACCTCTCATTAGTTAAGCGACTCCTAGATCAAAAGCAACATCTCAAAGAAAGGAGATGTCTTACATGGATCTTTGATGTAGTTTTGGGATCAAGGAAACCTTTCACAGTGTTCCATAGCATTCTAAACCCAGGACCCGCATTTATGATGAACATGCGGTTCAAGCTCTGAAGAATAAAAAAACCTCCATGTGATTTACATAGTTGTTCTATCTAAAATCCAGAAACGAACTACACCATTAGCAGCAAACACAAAAAGAAAATACCTCAGGATAGTTATCACCATCAATTTTCTGAAGACTCGCCAGAAGGTCTCTTGCAGCTTTGTTGAAACTTCTAACTCCCTAGGGAAACAATTAACATGTTAGGCATGGTAAAGCAAGAAACAATATGATGCAAAAGTTAAATATATGGATCACTGAAAATCTTTCTGTACTGCATAAAACAATGTATGTCAACAACAAAGGCGGAGGAAGTCCACCTTGTAATTTTTATTTTTCATTTTAAATAAATTCAGAAGGTCAATAGTCTCACATACCACACCCTGAACATCCAGGATAGTTGTACTCTGATCGATGTGCTTACTTGCTGCAACTGAGCAAGCTGGAAACTTGACGTTAAAAGTTCTTTCAAACTCCATAACATGGTATTTCACATAGCGATCAATAGTTGTAATTTGCAACACTTTGTGAGCGTCAATTTGGCCAAGCCTCTCAATATATACAGGCCTTCCTTCTTTATCTACGCCATGGTGACCTTGAGGATAGTGTTCCAAAACTTCATTGATTTCACCAAATTCAAAATCCTGATAAATTTATAGAAAACAAAATAAATAAATAAAAGAAAGTTCTGATATTAGATTGGTCATTTAGACTAAATTTACTGTTTATAAATCCAACTGATTATGCCATCAATACCTCCATTATTGTGTCTGTACCAAACTCCTTCCTCCACTGAAGCATGTCTATCCACATTTGCTTCGTTTTCTCCATGTCAAATTTCCGGGCCTTCAAAAATCTGTTTCAAAGAAATATTTATGAGCCAAAAACCTGGAACTCAGGGTACCAAAAGTTTAATAATCTAATAATCTTCACAACAATGTCTATATGATCGAATTATACCATAAACATCGTTGTATACAACATGTACCTTATGCATGACACTTACCAATTCTTTTTAATCTTTATCATAATAGGCATAGTATTTATTCTCTTTTGAAAAAAAAAAAAAAGAGTCAAAAACAGGTTTTGTAACTTTAATTCAGATACAGTGACTCCGGAAAAGAGAAGTAGGTAACCTGAGCATCATATGATAATCATCGTGTCTTGAGGGTAGAAGTTCTTCTAAGATGAGTGCTTGACGGAAGGCATCAACTGCTTGCACCTCCCCTGCATCACGCACGTCCTCAATGGAAACAGACATAACTCTACTGTTTCTCCTACTCCTCTTCAATGAATTTCTTAACTTTGTAGATGCATTAATTGCTCTCTTTTTCAGTGATCCCATCCTTGTTCTCCTTTCATCCTCAAAGTTTTCAACATCTGATCTTTCAAGACCTACCAGTATCAAATGTAACATAACTGAGACACTTCAAAGCATGCATGTAGTATGTTGAATTATGGAATTTGAAATCAAATTAAAAATAAAGCGCTAACAGCTATCTACACTTCAAATGATAGAACTGAAACCTAAAAACATGAATTGGTTTTGTTAAATTATCATGAATCAAATTCTATCAAAGAACTGCTTATAGTACAGGATATATTGGTCCTATCATAGTATTCTGATTAGACAATACTTTAAAACGGACAAACCCCAAATTCCTTGAACCATTTGCATATCCATTATGATTTCAGCAACAGGCATCCATGAAAAATAGCACACATATGGATTATATTTCCTTATTCACTCTTTTGTTTCTAGGAAAAGAAAATCACGTTGAAGAATGTCCATGATAGCGTGACCCCCCACAAGAAAAATGGAGTTTGAAATAGGCACCATCTCCCAACTCAAAGCTACAAATCCAGAATTTGACGTGCAACCAATGAATAAGGTAGCATTTGTGCAATTATGAATCAACTAAACAAGTCAATTATGAATAAATGGCCCTTGCCTACATTTCCATTTGGTGTATGAAAAGTTTGGCTAGCTTATCAAAGAACAATTTCTTTTAGTTCATAATGATCTACAAATTTACCTGGTCTGGAAGGATGCTCGTGATCGCTCATCGTGAATGTTAGTTGCAAGCTCGATGGTGTCAAAAGTAAAAGGGAGGGAGACTCAAGCACTCATATCAAGAGCTCAGACCACACTGCCTGCATATTGCAACAGAAAACAATGGAACAGTTATCATCCCATTAACAGATTCAAAGTTGAAATTTCTTTTCTAAACCAAAGGTTTTAACTCAAAAACTACCTAGAGAATTTTACCTTTTTTATCAAATCAATAACTCAACTTCAAAGAAAACATGTACTCATCTCCAACATTAAAGCTAAGTTTCAATACTAATACTGTTCATGAATATGTACCTCAAATAGAAAACAAAAGTTAGAATCATGCACTACAATGATATCAAAGAACACCAAACTTGAAAGAAAAAAAAAACAAGAAATGGTTCTGAATGGATAAAAACAAAACAAAGAACCAACAAGAATGATAACAACAACAATTCAAGTTGAAACCCAAATGAAATTATAGAACAAGTTGTTCTAAATTTCAGAAATAGAGAATTATTACCTCTCAGAATAGAAATCTGATGTAATGAAGGTTTGGAGGGAAAGAAAGAGATTATAGAGGAAAGAGAGAACAATATAATTGAATTTGTATTGCATGAAAATATATTATTCTTCTCCCTAAGAAATGGGGAGAACCCTTTTAGAGAGTGAGGGAGACACGATTGATTGACTGGATGAAAGAAAAGATTGAATTTGATTATATTGTTTAATAAGAGTTGTTGTTGGTTTGGATTTGGTGGTTGACCTTGTCTTGCTTCTTAATCATATTATCTGTGTTTTCTATTTGAAGAGTGAAGGAGAGTTTTGTGGAAATGGCGGAAACCACTCCTTCCATTCATTCAAATAAAGCTTTTCAGTTAGCTAACGTATCTCTATCTCATTATCACGTAGGTCAGCTGCCGAGTATCTAGAAGAAGAGAAGGGTGGTGGTACGCCTGCCTGCGCTGCGTTGCGTTGTGTTACATGTGTTCATTTCATCGAACATTCCTTTGACTTGGTAATTGACTAATTTTGTAGCTCAACATAAAAATGTGTTATAGTTTGATTAATGTCAATTCAAAAAGGAAATTAAAGCTCCACAGAAAACCATTGGAAAAATAGTTAAGGAAATGAGAGGAAAAAAAATGTACTAATACTAAATTAGAAATTAAGCTAAAAGTACTAATACTAAATAGAAATTAAGCCTATGTTTTCTACATTGAGACACTTTAGTTTTCCATATTAATTACATCTATGATTTTTAGAGAACACTGGTTGAAGTTTATCTTAAGTCTCCAAATTATCTAGGTGAAGATTTGTTTTTTTTTCCCTTGACCTTAAACAGCCTAAGATAGGTGTGTTGGAGGCTTGGAGCTTCAAGGGTAATGGATCAGTTAAAAATCCCAAAAAAAAACCTCAATTAGGCAAAGTGGACCAAATGAGTTTGTATAATAACGTTTTTCTTTATTTTTTTCCTCTGCCTGCAAAATAACTAGGAGTGATTTAAATTTGATATGGTCCATCATGGAGCTCCACTAACTTGTGACACTAGAAAATGGGGATGAAGAAAAAAAATCTATGTTTCTTTAATTTGTATGACCAGGCTATTGGTAATCACCCAGCATGCTTGTGTAAGGCTATCCAAAATAAAATGTGTGAAATGTTGCCCAACCAACAACTTACATATCTGACACCAGAATCACAACCACCATTCCAAACACAGTTGGCGTTTGGCTTAGGCCCCCATCTGTTAGAGCACAGCTCGAATTATACAATATTTATACAACCAATGTTGTAGATGAATATTCATGCATAGTATTTGTAATTCACCATCCATTAACATTAGAATTTGGAATTATATTTTGATCTATTTGTATGAACTGGTCGAGGGGAAAGACAATCATACAACAAAACAAAAGATTAGGGCTGTGTGGGTTTATCCCCCACGTTCTAGGTTCGAGACCCGCCGGCGGCATGGTTACTTTCTTAAGGTGTTGACCTGTAAGTCGCACCTTGTTGATGGGTTATGGGATCCTATAAAACCCCACCTTGCTTTTCAAAAAAAAAAAAAAAAAAGGTCAGACATCACAGCACTGCATCAACCGATTGGTAAAAGAAAGAGAGTTGGCAGAGAGCAAGGATCAATGTCATTGCTACACAGGTCAGTGACAGTGAAGTTCAGGACTATGGATTAGTTTATAAGAAAGCCAGCACAAAGCAGTTAGCAACATCAGAGAACAAATCTGTAGGGATTTCGCATATATACCTAGAATTGCTTGTGATATTGCAAACCAAGCCATTATATTGATAAGGACACTCTGTAACTAGGCGACTCCCATCTTTATGATATCATAGCAAGTGGACCAAGTTTGTTTTGACAGTGCAATAGGTTAATCCCTGCACGTAACCCATTCAAACATCCTCATGGAAAACCAAAACCAACAATGCTGTGTTTCGCTAAGCATAGTTTACAACCTGCTAATAGCTAGATCTGATAACATATATACCAAAGGATGATTAAATAACTGAAAAGCATTATAAGTATATTACAAGAACACATCAAAATCAATTGCTCACAATATAAAACCATTAACCATACTCAATCTTAACCCAGTTTCATAACTTTTCCGCTAATCAATCCCACTCATCTCATTTCCAAGTTTTTCCATCATCTCAAATCCTATGTAGTACTCAAGGAAACATAGACAATAAATTACTTTAAAATCTAAGGAAACTACAATCTGATCCTGTATGAGCTGAGAAACCACCAGTGAATTGGTAAACAGAAATCCAAATATAGGATTAAAGGCCTTCAAAAAACCTCACGTGATCTTCAAAAGTTTCTGCGTGCCGGATTTTTGCGACTGATCCATCTTCTTGCACCTATAAAAAAAATACCAAATTCATCATTGAACAAATAACCACATGACTGAAATATTTGAAATTCATCATTGAACAAATAACTACAAGACTGAAAATTTTGAATTTGAATTAATCATCACTCTGACAAGGAACACATCCATACTTGCAGCTCACCATTTCTCCAAAAAGAAAGCTATAATTACTTCATGGGAGTTTAAGTAACATGGATACAACAAAAAAGGTAGCTCAATGCACAAGTTCATGTTTCGTCTCTCAAGTACTACAAACAAATGAAAACAAACGAATAGATATTAATTGATAATTAACTTTTACAGAGAGACATTTCAATAGAAATAATTTCGTCTAAACAAACTCTGATAGTCACTATATTGCTTTTTGACACTTTGTTCTAGGACTCGAGGCATATTCGAAACTCTATCGGACATTCTTTCAACATCCTAATAAATTACAATATCACTCCATAACTGATATGTAGATACTAAAGATTATTCTACTTCCAAAAGGTTATCCCACTTTACATCATATACTGCTACACTCCTTTGTGAATCAGGCATGCTGTTGCATTCCATGTATTTAGATTTTAGCACTCCACTTGATTCAACATCCCTTATACATTTAACTTCATGTGTCTTCAGAATGCCTCTTAGCATGTAGCATTCCATGTATCTTGATAACCTTGTTTCACATGCCTTATTTCATGTGCCCTTCAGTAGATCACTTCATACTTTATCAGCATTCCAGTTTAAATACATTTCATATGCTTCTGAAACTCCTGGTGCTCTTGTTTGAAAATAATTCAAAGTTTAATTCTTTAAAAGTACTCGCCGTGGACTTGAGGATCTCAGCAAGAGCTGATCCAATAATGTCAATTTTGTCAAACTGAACTGACAGATTTCCATGTGAAACTCTAGAAGTTAGAAAGAATAAAGAAAAAGATCTCCTTCCTGCGGCACACATTTGGGAAAACATTTACTCATGTAAATTTGGGCACTCCTTTAATGAACTTATAATGGTTATGTCATTGAACAAATGGAAAACGAATGTCGGGCATCACTTATCCTTATGAGATAAATCATTGTATATATTTCTATTTACCTCCAAAACAATTATGTTCTACCACACAGACTTTCAAGCCTATCAAGTTGTACCACATAATACTATCCACAAAGTGTAAAATCGAGCAAGTCGAGAGTTTTACAAGCGTAACAGATGATGAAAAAATTTAAAATAAAAAATTTAAAATTAAAATTAAAAAAATTAATAAAAATAAAATAAATAAAAAAGATCAAAAGAGGAAATAGTATACCCAAAATTCAGGTGGTCGCATCTTAAGATTGTATGTTGATGCCATGCTCATGCAGTATGCTCCCGCGTCATGAACAACCAAACCAGCTCCCTGACAGAAGTTTACTGTGAGAAACTTGAACTAGCCATGTAGCAGACCACATTAAAGGACATAGGAATGTACCTTAGTTGGTGTTGGGAGCTCTCTTTCCTTCCCTAAGAAGTCTGCTGACTCGCAGACCGGTCCCACAACATCAAAAGTAGACACCTTGGCATCAGGTGTTGGTGGAGATACCAATTCTATGTGCTATATAAATGTCTTCAGTTAACCATGAGCATAATCATAAAGCAAAAAAATCCATTTATAAAGTGCAACAAGCTATATTAGATTCAGCTTGTCTGGCTCCAACAAAGAAAAGAGGAGGACACTGTTCTATCTTTCAAAGAGCCATTTAAAACATGCTACTAAGGCATTAAGCTATTTGTTAAGTAGGCAATATCTCTTAGACTACTGAAAGTCTCAACTTTATTAATTTGCAGCCAAGGTTTTGAAGTCGCTCAATTTCTAGATAAGAGTAAACCTCATGTAAATGTATTCTTGGATTTCAACATATTGGACTCAGATTTGCAGGATCATCCTGTTAGAAAACAAGCGACCATTTACCATTGATCATAAGAGACCAACTGCTTTACTGGCTATTCAGGTATCTATGGAGGTGAACAAACTTAGATTCAGCACAATATAAGTTTCTATCAATTATAACAAAGAATATAAGGAGCTTTTTTTAATATAATTTATAACTTATATACAGATAAAAAATGCATTTTTTGGTAGCATACCAGACAGAGAAATTTATTTCACTTCACAACCTACCTGATAAGCATCATAAAGACTAGGACGAATAAGTTCAGCCATGCTTCCATCAATTACGATGAAATTCTTCGTTCCATTTGTTTTTACTCCAGTGACCCGATTAACCAAGCAGCAAGTGTTGGCGATAAGTGACCTCCCAGGTTCAATAATGAGATTAAGATCTCGCGAGAGAACCAACTCTCTGACCTGCAACACTCGCCAATACATCAAAGACAATGAGAAAAACAGTGTATCATGTGTAACTTTGATAAAGCAGTGTTATCTAACAGAACATGCCCCTTGCAGGATTGAGCCAGTGAGTTTAAAGTAAGGACTCAAACATGAGAGCATCCACACTAAAGTTTAACAAAATCTAAGAGCCCTTTGAGTATATAAAAAAATTGCACCGAGAGTAGGCAAACTTCCCCTAGCCATCCAGAGTGAATGCGCACTCTCAAATAGCACAGAGCAATCTGAGACTTACTCTGAGATAAATCAGATGTTTCGCATTTATCAGATATGTATCTTCCACGCATCAAAAACTAAAGAGAATATTGTGACATGGGTCACAATTTGATTGGGTATTGTTAAGAGCTGAATCTTACCAAATAAGAGCGATAAATCAGAATATACTATGCCTATTTAAAGTTCTTTTAGTGGAGAATAATTATTGTAGATATATCTATTGGTAATTGCAAATCAGATATATAATGCAGCTACATACAATATAGGACATATCCCCAATTTAACACTAATTCCGGCAACAACCCAAATGGACCAGATCACATCTTGTGAACTCTGGTCCTTCAAGTTTGCTAATCCAAATCATTGGAATTTGTTTGGTTGCAATAATAAACTATTTATTACCAAAAAAAATTTATCAATAAAACACACCAATATATTAGAGACTCGCAAATGGTACCAAGGGTACCTCCCTAATGTCCAAAGAGAGATATTATAGATTCGAACTAGTAAATAAACAAAAGTAACAAAATAGACGATAAACGAAATAAAATAATAAACAAATAACTTTTATTCAATCAACCAAGGAAGGATGGGCAACCTATGCCCCTAAATCAAACCCTAAACCTAATAGGAAACCAATGCGAGAATCCTAATTGGAATCTCTATTAAAATAATAATATGTCTAATATTGCTAATATTAATAAATATCTTAATTCCATCAACATCCCTAGGTTGAAGAAGCTCGTCCTCGAGGCTCGAGCTTGAAGCTAAGGAAGTCATACGAGCACCAGCAACAATAGAATGTAAAGTGTCCAAGCACAAGGCGACCTTTAACCTTGCCTTGTAATTACAGGAAGCATAAACAATCAAATCAAGAATGCGCTTCAAAAAATAATGTATGCACATTTTGTCACACAAGAAACTCACTTCATGAATTGAATATTGCACACAAACTTGTTCCCAAAACTTTCCAGAAAATTAATCCAAATTGGATCATAAACTCTCAATGTGGTACATGTCCAATAGTTCGGCTGCAAATATCATGATCCTCATAAAAAGAGTGAAAAGCATGTGGTGGTATTAACTGAATCTGTGCGGAAAATAGCCAATGGGACACAGGTACATATTTAAAATATGAAAGGCACAGACATACTGAAATTAGTCTGTAGGTACCTAATTGAGAAAGCCCACATCTTCTTTCCCAATTTGATTCAAATTGTGGAATAAGTGTGCCGAGAAGGTGGCGACAAAGGGGGCTGCGGGAGGGAGGTGATTTCAAAGGAGGCTGGTGGGGAAAAAGAAGGTGATCGACCAAGGAATTGTGCGGATGGGTCGATCAACCAAGGAACAATGGGCGGTGATCGACCTCGAGACTCGATGGGGACTGGTGATCGAGCAATTGGGACGAAGGAGGAGGTGGACTGAGGGGTGGGTTATCTGGTTTGGTCAATCAACCTGTGCAGGTGAAGGAGGTTGATAGACTTGTTTCGTTGGTTGTGGGAGGGCATCGATCGCTCCAACATGGTGGAGGGTCTGTTGAATGTGTTCAATCGAGTGCGGTCGAGGTATGGGGAGGTGTGGAAAGGCAGCTGAAAGGAGCGCATCAATCGACGTCAGCAGGAAAAAAAAATTTGGGTATGACGATTGATGGAGGATTGGTCAACATCTACGCCACCTTCGACAGTGTTGAGAATGGGCCCTTGTGGCGCTGCCGGTGGCAGTGGTGATGGCATTGTGTGGGTTTGTCCCATCCTATTTGCATCCATGTCTGCCCTAAATTTTGCGTAGGTTGCTCTTCATTCTGCGAACATTAGGTACAACTTCTCGATCGCTTGTAGTCTCTCTTCTATCATCTTCGAATATTCAATCTTTTATTTCTTCGGAAAAAGAATTTCAAATCAAACTAACTAGAATCGTTCGGCTCTAATACCAATTGATAGATTCGGACTAGTAAATAAACGAAAGTAACAAAATAAACTAATAAACAAATAACTTTTATTCAATCAACCAAGGAACAATGAGCAACCTACGCCCATACTTATATTAACCTACTTTCTAAATCAAACCATAAACCTAATAGGAAACCAATGTGAGAACCCTAATTGGAATCTCCATTACAAAAATCATAGAATGTTTAATTGCTAAAATACTACTATTGCTAGTATTAATAAATATCCTAATTTCATCACACCCAATTAGAAATACAAATACAGGACCTATAATTAGAATCTTTTAAATGCCACAGATAATCCCCCTCAGCACAATGACCATTTTGATTTCAGTACAATGTTCAACACTTTTCTAAATCTACCGCTGAAGATTATTTGTTTCTTTCACGCCAAGCGACCCAAAGAGCTGCTGGAAACCTAAGATCGCATAACCAACATTAAAGTTTCCGAGCATCCCACAAACCCATTCATTGCTACACTCTGTTCTCCACTGGCATTGCTCCTCTACTCTGGCTAATTAGACTACCCCACACTGATTTTTCTTAGGCACACTCGATAAACAAGTGATTGATTGACTCTTCCTGTGCACCACAACAAACACAGCAATTTGCCAGCGCATGCCACTTTTGATCAGGTTATCAAGTGTTAAGAGTTCCCTCATGAATTATTGGCCATACCATTAAGTGGGACCTTGATGATGCTTGCTTTGCCAAATGATGGAATCAGATAAGATTTGACTATTACCATTGTCACCTGGACTGATGTTGTAGTAGCAACAATGAACTTGTAAGTTGACTCAGAAAATCTTAGTTTTGCTATCCCATATCCACTTGTCTTTGTCAAAGTTCAGCACTATCGAACTTAGCAGATGTTGCATCAGAAAAGCAACCTTCTGGATTCCCAATCGTTAAAATATCTTCTAAATTGCATGTCGCAGCTGCCCCATTGATCTCCTTGAACAAAGAAATTTGCTTCTGATCCCCTATTATTGCTACATATCTATATTACAAATCAGGATGGTGTTTGAGGTTGGAGATAAAAGACGGCTGAGATTTATCCAAATATAAGAATCGAACGAATCACATAGAACTTGAAGCACCAAGAATGCATGGGTTCGATTCCTATACCAAACATTATATTTAGAATAGACTAAACTATATTTATCATGTCAAACTTTTATCGTGCCAACAGCACGAGAAATACCCTAGTATTAAACAGAGGATGACATTCCTATTTGAGAGGCTTCTCCATCAACCACTTGCCTTCTCAGAACTGATAATCCATTACCAACTCCATATGATATGTGCTTTCCAAACTCTGGCATTATCCTGCTCCAAATAGAATATTCATGAGAAATGATGATTGTATTGGTGAACTGCTCATATTGTTCTGACCCATACTTCTCTTCAAGTACTCCACTCCACAAAGCATGTTCTTCAGAATCGTACATCCATATCCATTTCAACAATAAAGCTTGGTTAAAATATTTCAAACAGCTAATCCCCAAACCTCCTTTCTTTGCCTTGCAAACCTATGACCATCCAAAAGCTGCTATATACTTTTATTTGTGAAACCAATTTGGATTTGCATGTTTGTCACCTAACCATACAATCAACTTGCAAGTCATCAAACCACCCTTTGAAGGGCTTCTCAAGCAAACTGAGCTTATAAGATTTGAACAGGGTTAATGGTATTGATTACGAGATTTTTGTTACCCAAATTTTTGGATAAGTAAATTTATTCCAACGTAATTTGCCACCCCAACCCCTAAAATACACACACAAAAAAGTACCCTTTGAAGGGCTACTGTTTCTGTTTCAAATTCTTGACAAAAATAAGTTTAACAATTTTTTCTTGTTACTTGCAATGTCTTAACACAAAATTAATAAAGAAACAATAACATGAAATAATGTTGAACTTACAGTGTTGATGAGATCCATTGGTGTTGGAAGAACAGCACCAGCATGGTAATAATCAATTCCCAGACCACCACCAATGTTTAAATATTTGATCTCAAAGCCTTCATCACGGATCTGGTCGATATAGTTCACCATGAGGCTGGCAGCATCCCTGAATATATCAACCTGCACAAGAACAAATAAAAAAGGGATAACTGGAAAAAGGAGATCATTTAACATAAGAAGTTAAATTTGATGAGTATGCAACTATTTGGCTATTGAGAGACATCGTTTCTTTACCATATTGAGCGTGCTGAGGAGGATTTATCATATCCTTTTAGTATAGCAATGAAAATACTATGCACACACACATAAAAAAAGGTACTTAAGTAAATGCTTAAATTAGAGAGCAAAAGGTATCATAAATAAAGTCCTTCAGTTACCTTCGTGATGGTAGATCCAAGATGGCAGTGTGCCCCTACAAGCCTCAACTCATTAGGATGTGCCTTCACCTCATCTAGAAACCATTGCAGCTTCTCATTTCTGATACCAAACTTTGAGTTCTTATTTCCTGTGGCAACATAAGGGTGGACCTGGACAACAAAAACCGTGCGAGGTTAGAGGTTACTCATAAAATTTTGCATGGCTTTCTAAAAGACAAGAAGAATTACAGTAATTAAAATAATATTAAAACAAAAAAACGAAGACAACAAATGTCAAGCATGTGTCAACTTATAACACTCACAAAATCTACAAGGAACCAGCGCTTCTCTCTCTTTCATTTTCATATTGTTGGTAGTGAATAGAACTATCAGGGGCTAAATAAAGTATAAGCATAGTGCCTACCTTTGATAGTTTCTGCCTCAAGAGGAAGTGATTATCTTCATTTTCCATGTTTCACAAGATGATAAGTAAAGTTTAAACTTTAGAAGTATTCACAAGAAACTTCTTTGTTATGAAAAAAATTCATACGAAGTTAAAAATGTATTGAGGTATTGAGTTGTTTAGATGTAAACAAAGTCAATTTGGAAACAGTATAGGTTGGTGGCTGGATGTTTCGAACGCCCAACAATCATAATAAGAATGATAAAAGACATATCATAACAACCATACTTGCTGCATACATCATCACATGCAAAAAAAATTTAACCAAATCTCGTGTTGCAACTTTAAATCAACCTACCCTTGTTTCTAGCTTTTCATTTTAGCAGGTCATAGTGTGTATTTTATCAAGAGTTTACATAAAGATGAATTCTACTTGCTTGGGAATCTCTCCTATGAGCTACTGGTGTTCAACATATTGAAACATATCTTGATTCTTATTCTAAAAATCAGGTCAAATTATTTTCAATGTAGCCACACATATTTCAGTATTCAACGAAATATCCCCATATACTGTGATTATTATGCTATAATGGATGGCCCTATAACGATTCGTCGCTCACTGGTTAAAATGGCTTGAACCTAAGCTGAAAATTTTAGTATAATTTCACTGTTACAATGTTATCTTCCCAATTTTCTACTTTCATGTATTGTAACTGTGTTAGGACTATTTACTATAACTACGGAAAAATATATACAACATACCTGAGGATCAACATCTGGATTGATCCGAAGCAACACGCTGACCTTCTCTCCGGCAATTTTCGCAGCTGCAATAATATTCTCTAAATCAAACTCACTATCCACATTCACAAAAACCCCTTCTTTCGCAGCCAGTACCAAGTCCTCTAAGAGCTTCCCATTCCCATTAAATATACACCTGGTCTTTAAACAATTCATTACATCAGACAAAAACTATCTCATTCAACAATAAACGAAAATGGGGCATCCAAAAAAGCCTCAAATGCAAGTAATTCACCTCGTGGGATCGAACCCAGCCCGAAGAGCCAACCGCAGCTCGTTCCCACTAACAAGCACAGCTCCACACCCCAATTGCCTTAAATGCTCCAATATCTTCAAGTTATTGTTGGCCTTGATTGCATACCCAATGATGGACTGAAGCCCCTCCAAGGCCTCTTGGTAGGCTTGGAAGTTTCGGGTGATTTGGGGTTTGCTGTAAAGGTAAAAGGGTCTCTTCTCCACCGAATGTAAGATGTCTTCGACTTTGAGTCCCTCACAGTGGAGGAACCCATCCTCGGATTTGCTGAAACAATGCTGGAACTTTGAGGATGTAGTGGTGATGGGTTGGGGCTTTTCAGACAGAACTGCCCTTAGTTTGAGGGGTTTCGTGGTGGGTTTTAGGAGGAGAGAAGGTTTGGAGGTTGTGAAGGTTGATGGGTACTTTAAGGTTTTGGGAAATGATGGAGAGGAGACGAGGAAGGAAGCAGCCGCCATTGTTTGAGGTTTTGATCGACTGTTAGAGGGAAGTGAGATTTTAGACATTTCCTTAGGTGCTTATAATGGGTTGAATTTGTCCACTTTCCAAGGGATCCAAGCCCATGATTGGAGTGGCCCGTTGACTCCACGTCCACAGTAAGCTTACTTTTGGGTAGGGGTGAGCATCCCATCCCGCGATCCCAAACCCGTCATGTCCTGTCCCTATTTTTTTGGGTCCTTTTGGTATTGATCAAACTCATTCTGATTATGTCCCGTCTCGATCTAGAGTAGGATGGGATCGGGATGAAGATTTTCAATCCCGCCTATCCCGTCCCGTCTCGTCCCGTCCCGAATTTATTTTTTAATAATTATTATTATTTTTAATCAAAATATTTTCTAAATTAAAGTTTATGATGTGTTGAAATTAAATCAATGTAAAATGAAATTCTATATGAAATCTAAATGAATTGAATCATTAATTCTAAATGAAATTTAATATTTATTTGCCTTCCAAAAAAAATGTAATATTTATTTATTTATTTAATATCTATTATTATTTATGATGTAAGTTATATGTATATAAATTTGACATTATTGGTGTGTGAGTAATGTGAGATAGAACTTTTTTTTGTTAGTTTTTATTGGAGGACTATTTAGTACGTGTTCATCCCGTCTCATCTCGTCCCGTCCCGATCCCGTTTGAGATGGAACGAGGTTGGGATGAGGTATATCCCGTCCTGTCCCGTCCTGATCTCGAATGAACGAGATGGGATAGGGATGGGTCCATTTCGTCCCATCATGTCTCGTGCCCACCCCTACTTTTGGGTGCGTGAATATACTTTAGTGAAGTGTCAAATGTGTAAATTGAAGGCGCCACTTGAAATTGCCATGCGCCATCTTCCAGATAATCAATCTTTCAGAATGACAATGGTCCAGTCGCAACTTTAGGCGGCCAAACACGAGACTCAATTCACTCACTAGGAACCCCAAGCTTTTCCCCCATGTGCTAGCTTCGGACATGATGGTGGTAACTTATGATGCTAGCTTCTTTGCCTCTTCACAGTATGGTGTTTTTGGTGTTTTTGCAGTGGATGTTTTTGGCAGGATTCTTGCTTGAATTGCTAGTGTCATCTTACGAGTTTTTTATAGCACCATGACGAGTGTTTTGCTGTAAAGGCTGCTCTTTTGCTTATCCAAGCACGACAGTGGAAGACGGGCTTTCTACTGGGAGACTTTGGTGCCTTACACACAATTTTGCGGGCGAAACCACTGGATCGACAGACTGATTTGTGCTGAATGTGGCATTCTATCATTTGTAGTATTAAGCAACTTTTTTCTTCTGGTTTTGCAAATTTATTCCTCGTGACCTTAATCGTGAGGCACACAAGTTGGCTACTACTGTTGGACAAAAGTATTGTAACTATAATTAGTTAATATTATTGCTCTATGCTTTACCAAAATAAAAATCTTGCGGCAAAGTCCACTCAAAAAACAAAAGGCAACGATTATTTAACACCACCATATATGTTCAAGGACTACACCACCTGTACCTTTTGAAAGGCCCCACGACCTTTCTGAAAGACACCACCATCTACTTTTGGATAATACCTATATAAACCCTCAAATTTTCTTTCTCCCACAAACAATTCTCTCCCCCAAATTTAAATCTTCCCTTTCATTCCCTTCCCTCATTTACTCTACCGCATCTTCCTCTACTTTCTATTATCTCTCCCAATACTCTCTTTCTCTACTCACTGTGCAATAACAAATACGAGGGCGTGAAGCTGCGATTTGGTGTGCAATTAGGTGTATCACTTTGTTGTGCAATTTGGGGGCGATTTAGTGTGCGATTTGGTGCACTTTAGTTCGATTTTGTGTGACTGTTGTTTGTGCGAATAGGTGTGTCTTCATCTTCTTTGCTTGTTTGTGTTCGATTGTGGTTATGTCGGTGGGTCTTCATTTTCATCAATTGTGTGCATTCAACCAAACCCATAAACTCAGGTAATTTCAAACCCTAATTTTCGCCCTCATTTTGTGCGATTGGATTTTTTAAAGAAATTTTTATATAATGAATTATTTATGTAAGTTATAATTATATCATTTTTTTTTAAATGTTTAGTATGGTAAAGACAAGCAAAGACATTGCATCTTCTTTGGTTGGTGGTGGTGGTGGTGGTAGTAGTAGTGAGGATCATTCAGCTGATAGACAATCAATAACGACGTCTAATCGAAAGGTCATTACAGTAAAAAAAAATATGGAAGATAAAAATAAATAAATAATTCAAGAACGGAGGAAAAAATAAGAGAAGAATAAGAGGAGAGAATATGAAATGGGGAGTAATTTGATTAAAGCTGGTGAAGCAACGAGACTTATAATCCAATCGCAAAGTCAATGTGGTGCGGTTGGTAAGGGTGTTGTACATGTGGGTGAGAAGGCAGGGAGGGTGTGGAATTGGAAAAAGGTGAAGGGGATGAAGATGAGGAGGCTGGAAATGATAGGGATGATGAGGAGGCTGGGGTCGATGAAAATGAAGATGAACCAGTTATTTTTGTTGAACCTGATTCCTATGAAAATGGAGAACATGACAAAATTTTGTATCTTGGGGATCCCAAAGATGGCACCATATTAGAAAATTACAATGGGCATGTTTATCGATCCATTTGGGCTGGTGACGAGGTAATTATGATATTTTTCAATTCTTAAAATATGTAAATTGTATAGCTTTATATTACATGAACATTGACTAGTTTTTCTAACTGCTTGTTATATTTAGGAACGAGGCGAACTGAGATGTCGACATCAATATATGAACTTTTTTAGTTTTGAAGATGAGTCGGGGGCTAAGAGAAGCAAGGTCAATGGTCTATAAGAGTGTTCTGCGTCTCTTGATCGTCTATTGTAAGTATCATGTCGAGAAGGTGACCATTTTCATCGAGTGTTGGCAACCTAAGACCAACACATTTCACTTCCCTTTTGGGAGTTGATCATCATCATCGATGACATCTATCGTATCACTCAGTCGCCAATCGTTGATAAGTTGATTATTGTGAAAAAAAAAAAAATTGATGCAGGCAGAGGAATGGTGAAACTAGTGGTGAACCCAGGATTTTAGTCCAGGGGGCGAAATGACAAATAATTATAAATTGATAATAGTAGTAATCAAGGGCGGAGCAAAAAAAATTTCCTACCCGAGCTAGTAACTAATAAAAAATACAACTAAAACTATATTGCATATACCAAATTAAATCCAGTGTAATCCAATTTTAAGCCAAAATAAGGTCACAATATCGATAACCTTAGCAAGAGCAAATGAGCGTAATAACAAAAATATATAACTAAAAGCACAAAATAACTAGGATAAGTATCTAGTTGAAGCTTAAAAAATATGAAATTTGAGAACATAATAAGATCCTAATACAATTTCATAGAAAAAAAATGGTTTATGTGAGCCTCAAATTTTTTATGAGTTGGCTAATGGTATATATTTTCATTGAATTATGTAGTTATTATTTTAGATATTAATTTCAAATATTAATATTTGGAGGTTTTATACCACTTTTGAACAAACAATTCATTAAAAAAAATTGCAATTACATATAAAACTACATTGAAAAAAAAGAAGTAGACAAGTCACAATGACATAAATATTAATTGTGAATAGTCATAAAAAATCATATGCTCCAAGAGAATCGAAAATAACTTTTTATTGAACTAAACAATCAATTTTTTAATGTTATCAATTACTAATAAAATTGTATTTAAAATAAATAAAATTAAAAATTAGGTGAGCACCAAGAGTGTCGAACTCTAGTCGTTTACAAAAAATGTTAAACTTTCAACCACTACACCAACAAAGATGTATTAAAATAGTTGAATAAACAATTATCATATTGTATTATACATTATATAATTGATTTTTTGTAAATCTAAGTATTTATTAAAAATATTTTGAAAGTGGGGGGGGAGTTGCCCCCTCGCCCCTTGTAGATCCGCCTCTAGGTGAAACTATTGGTGAATGGTTGGACATTACAAAGAGTGAAACACAAAGTCATGTCACAAATTTTTTTTTGTTTTGTGGATATGAAGTTTATTAAGGACAATTGTTGTTGAAAAATGAGTCCAATTGATTCTCTTAAAAAGAAACAACAAGTTACTAAGGAGGGTTGCTTGTTATTTCTCATGGGCATGACTATTTTTACTGATAAGATTGGAATAGGTTCAGAGTTTTGTATGAGGCATAGGTATTTTGGTGTTCTTGAATCGTCAATTGGCTTATTGTTTGATCTCAAATATTACTACAAGTGCATGGTTGTTTATTGAGTTAGAAACCGACAAACACGGGTTGAATCTCATAAGGATGGCTAACATTTGAAAACTAGCTTTGTAAATCATTATAATACTTAACCTTGAAAAACAAAATTTTGTGATGAAGAATCCTAAGATATGACGACAATGTAAATCTAGCTGAGATGAGAATTTAAGAGAAGATTTTAGGGTTTTAGAGATCACCGCCATGGATTGATAACTCCTTTTGGCCACTCTTGAGTTCAATCTTTCATATTTCACTTGCACGTCCTAAGGTCAAGGATTAGCGAAATTATACAATTTTTTTCGTTTTTTTGAAATTACAAAAATAAAAATGGCAAAAGAAAAAATTAAATTTTTTCAAGGTTTTTTTAAAAATTTCAGGGTTTTTTTTCGTAAATTTCAATTTTCGGTAAAAATACAATGACCAGCTACTAAAAATTACATTTTTTTTTGGGGATTTCTTATTAAAAAGTTTTTAGATTTTTTCATAAATTTCGAGATTTTTCGTAAATTTCAAGTTTTTTTCTTCTAATTATCTTTTATTCTAATTATTTATTCTACTTATATATTGATTATTTAAATTACCCATTGATTTTCTAATCATAGGTAATTTGATTTCATTTAATGTATTTAATACATTTATTTACTTGCATATTATTTTTTAACATAATAAATATACGCTCGAAATTCATTATATATTTCGTGTATCCTCGAAATTTTTACGTTTTCTCTTTACACATCGAAATATTGCGTGAAGGAGACCGAAATTAACTCAAAAAACGAAATCTCAATCCTTGCCTAAGGTAGACTCTTGTTTCACCTTAAGATGGTAGATATAACCAAGGAATGTTTTTTTGCGAAATTTCATCGAGTTTTTCGTTTTTTTTAAATTACGAAAAGAAAACTTACGAAAACCAAAATTACATTATTTCGCAGATTTTTTCATAATTTTCGTTTTTTCGCCCAAAACACCAAAATTACAATTTTTGATTGGATTTTCGACACACCTTGCTCTTCCTCTTCGATGAAAACACAAAAAAAACGATGAAAATACCAGTTTTTTTATCAAAATTGTTTGATCTGAATCTTCCCCTTTTGATATGTTGTCTTCCTTCTGTCTGGTCTACATATTATGGTTTGCGTCTTCCTGTCCGATCTGTTGTCATCCTAATCTCTGGTCTTCGTCTTCTTCAAGTTTATATAGGAAAAACAAAAGCAAACTAAATCATAACCCATGCTTGAAAGACTGGAAAGGAAGCAGATCTAGATCTAAATAGAAAATTGTTTGTGTGTGTGCTGGATCTGGATAGAGTTTTGTGTATTTTACTAATTGCCCTCCTACTTTCTATCCCTCCTACCTTCTTTTGTTATGCCCACCCACCCACCCACACCATATGTAGGTGTAGATAGTAGAAAATAGTATTAATTACATAAAATTCCACCACCACAAAACTCACGTTGACCCACTTTCCTTTCTATGATGAAACTCAACACTATCATCACCATCATGTTCCGCCTCATCGGCTTCTCGCCCGATATCATGACCTCGATTTATTGAACAAAGTTTGGATATATTCAGTAAGATAAGTAATCAATGGTTAATTTTGTCATGATTTTAAAAGATATTTGGTATTTAAGTTTCATTAAATGTGTTTAGTAGGTTTATTTACTTGCATTTTTTTCACATATTTCATATATCCTCAAAATTTATTATATATGTTTCATGTATCCTCAAAAATTTTACCTTAAGGCTCCCATAGGGCTCACCCACACCTTAAGGTGTAGTTTAGCCACTCATTGTAGACCCTAAATCACTCATGGTTTTAAATATAACTTTTAAAACAACTAAGAGAGATTAAAATCTTACCAGATCTAAACCACAATCTCAACATTTTTATTTTTTTCCAAAAGTATTTATAGGAGAATAAGGGTGAGACTACTACATGGATAATGTGAAGATGTGTATGGATAATGGAGTGCTTTGTATTTTGAGCATGCACATGGGCTTGATGAAATTATGGTGAGTTGTTTATGAATGAGAATAACAAAATGTGCATGTGGAATGTGGAATAAAATATGGAAAAAAAGTAAGAGTGATGGGGTGAAATAAGAAAAAGTTGCCTTGGATGTGAATTATGCAAATAAGGGAATGAGTAAAAATGTGAGAATAGATGGTAAAGTTTGTCTTAACACTTTTGAAGTTTGTAGAGATTCTTTTGACTATCATATGGCCATGTGGATGTCAAAATCTTTATGTTGATTTCCTTGCGATCCGTAGATGGTGGCGCTTTGTGGGCTTAACTTCATGAGTCTTGTGCTTGAAAATCTTTGTTTTTTGGCAATGCATGTGTGAACTTGCAATGAGTTTTCTAGTTGTTGAACTTAGCCTTATTGTGTCACTTTGTGTATGGTTTGAGATTAATGCTTAAATTTCTAAAAAATACACAAAGTACGAGTAATGAGATATTTTTATTAGATAATTGACCTTAGCAATTATATATGTAGGGGCATAAAATGTCTCATTTATGTGCTTATCAGTTATGCTACCAGCACGAGTACGAAACAAATATCTGGATATTTGCCACTTTTTGAGGTATGTTAGACTTTGGCCTTCAATTAATTACTTTTTTATTGTTTAAGATACTTAACTAATTAATTTGATGTGTTGTTTTTCGTTTATAGGGTTGGATATATGATCATTTTAGGCTTTTGGGTAACGTCAGAGCCTCGTGGAATGGTCGTCTCCCCACCGTGGTTAAGAGGGATGCCCCCAACTTATAGGGGTTGTAAATAAAGAAATCCTGACTCTTATGGAACATCTTGATGACATGCATATCTTCTGAAGAGGAAAATTTTAGTGATTTAAGTAAAAGTTTGATCATATCTTGTCTTTCCCATCAATTGTTTTCATTTCTCTTCCATAACTTAATAACTTTCATGTTTGTATTGTAGGTCATTTGGGACTCTTATGTGAAATCCAATCGAATAACTCCCCTTCATAGCATCATATAGTTCCAAGGCTGTTTGTTATGCCCCAACGTCGAGGAACCATATCACCCAGATAGAGTGGTGAGACATATGGGAAGGGTACATGTCATTCCAAATCCTTCCATTCGAGCCAAAATGAATAATAGATGTTGATCTAGCCACAACTACTCAATGAAGCACGAGATATTATTGTCATTCGCTGAAACTTGCGGAATCATCTCGTGTCTACTGACAATCAAGGTGTACTAGTGAAGCTTCCATGGGATTGCAACGAAGAATACTTGGAGTGGTTTCATGACATTAGCCATCATTTTTCTACCACCGAGGACTAAGATGACTCATTCCTTAAGAAAACATTTGTTAATATCGCACAATAGTAATTGATCTATACTTTAACAAATATGAATCCATTTGAAATAAAATTTAATTGTTTTTACTAAGATCAATGGTTTCCTTCCAGAACAAGTTGGTCGATGAGGCTCTTAATTTGATGGATGCCTCTATTGAACAAGGCGAGAATGTTGATAAGGTTATGTTGTTGTCAAGGCAAAATAAAGTAGGTGACCTGCTCAGGAAAATGTCCGCACCTGTAGAAGAGGAAGAACAGCTGGAAGAAGAACAAAGTGACCCAGGTGGTGGTGGTGGTGTTGCATGTGGTGCTCTTAAGAAATAAAATCTATCACAAAAACACATTTTGGACAATCTTTTAAAAAATCCATGGTTCAGAGGTCTTGCAATATGGAATTTTGAAGGGAGTGCCAAAAATGAGTTTTGTAAATAAATTTTAATTCTTAAAAGTTTATTAAAACCCTATAAATTGCAAAAAGTTAAGAAAAATATCAAGGATTTTTTTGGGGAAAAAGTCCAGTTTTGGGTCGTGTCGCATAGGGTCATGCGAATTGCAATATTTTAGGGGTGGGCACGGGACGGGATGGGATGAGATATACCCATCCCTATCCCATCCCGTTCATACGGGATCGGGACGGGACGGGATGGGAAAAACCTCATCCCGACCTCGTCCCATCCCAAATGGGTTCGGGACAGGACGGGACGGAATCAGCTGAGTCTGCTGTAAGGCAAATTCTGTTAAGTAATTAAATGCTGGAAATTAAGAACGATGGATGACCTTACGCTAACCATCATTATTGGTTATTTAAAATGACATGCCCCATAGATAATAACCGATTAGGACTTTACTACAATGTTATCAACATAAACTAAACATTGATGGGGGGCATCCATTTACTAAAAAGCAAAGAAAATTTATAACAGTTGAACTCAACTTCCATGAAAAAGAAAAACCTGGACAATGGTGGAAGTGAGGCAAGCAAAACAAATAGCATATGTCATAGTCAAGAAGAAGCTGAGTTGGAGAGGTCCTTCCCGCTCGTATGATTCAACATCGAACTTAAAGCTAGAATCCACAATGGCTGAGATATTGAATGTTCGTCCTGTGGACATGAATAGCCCATCTGAGAATATAGGAAAGGCATTGGCTTGGTATACATTGTGCCGGTAAGCAATTGGAGTGATCACATATGTGATGAGAATGAACCCAACAGCAATGTTAGGAGTGGCAAACCATGGACCTGCTAGGGGATCAGACTTCCAAGATAAGAGGATATATATAGAGGACCAATAAAGTCCAATAGCCGCAAGACCAAGGCCATGAAGTCCAATAGCCCCAAGACATTTGCATGGCTAATGCCTAGCCTCTTACTAGTAGAGAGATATACCAAACATGAGATGACCAAATTAATCAAAATTTTAACCTTGGAGATGTTTCTGAAACTAAATAAATGGGAAGAAATGTGTTGCGCGATTTGCATTTGTAGAATAAGGAATTGGAATAGAAATTAGAAATTATATTTGTATGGGCATCCACAATTCTAAAATAAATAATTAAATAAAATTATTAATAATTAATATTAATTAATTAGTTCGAGACGGGATTGGCGGGATTGAAAATCTTCATCCCATCCCATCCCATTCTAGATCGGGACGGGACGGGATCAGGATGAAATTATTCAATCCCATTAAGACCCGGAAAAATCGGGACGGGACGGGATCGCGGGATGGGATGCCCACCCCTACAATATTTTAATCGCCCAATCCGCTACGATGTGGTCTTTTTTGGAAGTTTTGGTAGTGTCTCATTCGCCGTTGTAATTCCTGGTCTTTGGTTCATCTATTCCTTTGCAAAACGTGTTAGAAAAAGGTTTTCACTCAATTGATTCTCGACTTGAATTTTTTTGTCCAATTATTAGTTTCAATCGACTTTGTGACCTTTACCCTATTTTGTGAGGTTGACCATTACCATGTTTTGTGACCATGTCTGGCAAAGACTTTGGGAGTTGTTTACATTATCTAAATTACTATGTTTTATAACCATAACAATCAATTATAATTAGGGGTGGGCACGTGACGGGATGGGACGAGATATACCCATCCCTATCCCATCCCGTTCATACGGGATCGGGACGGGACGGGATGGGAAAAACCTCATCCCGACCTCGTCCCATCCCAAACGGGTTCGGGACGGGATCAGCTGAGTCTGCTGTAAGGCAAATCCTGTTAAGTAATTCAATGCTGGAAATTAAGAACGATGGATGACCTTACGCTAACCATCATTATTGGTTATTTAAAATGACATGCCCCATAGATAATAACCGATTAGGACTTTACTACAATGTTATCAACATAAACTAAACATTGATGGGGGGCATCCATTTACTAAAAAGCAAAGAAAATTTATAACAGTTGAACTCAACTTCCATGAAAAAGAAAAACCTGGACAATGGTGGAAGTGAGGCAAGCAAAACAAATAGCATATGTCATAGTCAAGAAGAAGCTGAGTTGGAGAGGTCCTTCCCGCTCGTATGATTCAACATCGAACTTAAAGCTAGAATCCACAATGGCTGAGATATTGAATGTTCGTCCTGTGGACATGAATAGCCCATCTGAGAATATAGGAAAGGCCTTGGCTTGGTATACATTGTGCCGGTAAGCAATTGGAGTGATAACATATGTGATGAGAATGAACCCAGCAGCAATGTTAGGAGTGGCAAACCATGGACCTGCTAGGGGATCGGACTTCCAAGATAAGAGGATATATATAGAGGACCAATAAAGTCCAATAGCCGCAAGACCAAGGCCATGAAGTCCAATAGCCCCAAGACATTTGCATGGCTAATGCCTAGCCTCTTACTAGTAGAGAGATATACCAAACATGAGATGACCAAATTAATCAAAATTTTAACCTTGGAGATGTTTCTGAAACTAAATAAATGGGAAGAAATGTGTTGCGCGATTTGCATTTGTAGAATAAGGAATTGGAATAGAAATTAGAAATTATATTTGTATGGGCATCCACAATTCTAAAATAAATAATTAAATAAAAATATTAATAATTAATATTAATTAATTAGTTCGGGATAGGATTGGCGGGATTGAAAATCTTCATCCCATCCCATCCCATTCTAGATCGGGACGGGACGGGATCAGGATGAAATTATTCAATCCCATTAAGACCCGGAAAAATCGAGACGGGACGGGAACGAGATCGCGGGATGGGATGCCCACCCCTAATTATAATACATATGCATCAAAAGTAAGGTGGGCATACAATAAATGGAATGGAAATTATATATCAATGAAATTTAATGATACAAGGTACAAGTCATCCATAAATACCAAAATGATGGTTTTTCTAGCAACCGGATCATCCTATGTCACCAAAACACATGTTATTTTTCCAAATCAGTATATTGGTATAAGTATACATGTCAATTATAAAATGTGCAAACAGGTACAAAATGTACAAATAAGGTGCATGTGTCAATCAATCCATGATGTGAACGACCTCCCCCAGGTTTTTTTTTTCTTAGCACTCTTGGCATTGTAATTCTTCAGCATAACATTAACAATGTGGAGCTGGCCATTGAATGAACTCTACCATGTAGTGTCGGGGCAATGGTGATTTGGGTGTCATATAGAGCAAGATAAAGTGGGAACTCTGGGTAAGGTGTGCCATAAAACAATCCTTATGTCGTTCAACTATGACAGTGATATGAAAAACATGTAGTGTTTTGATTCCCATAAGACACAAACACACATTGGTAATGATTCATCATGGCCTTTAGCATATTTCGGTCAATCAGCCAGTGTTGGTCCCTCAATGTGTACCTTGCCTTCTGGAAATGTGAAAACATCCTTGACCACCTTCACCCCATACTTGTGCCACATTCCAAACCACAACTCGTGGTTAGTTTCTAACTCCTTTAGCAGCTCATTCCTTACCTGCTTCCAACCATTTTCTTTGTCATAACCTAGGAAATTGTTGAAGCATCGGAATCAATAATTCCCATCGGCGGCTACATTGTCAATGTTGTGAACATAATCCTGAATTTACGACGAAATTTGCTTCATGAATGTAGTTTTAACTTGTCCGGCTTCTGTTTTGGCTTAGAAATAGTTTCTTGACTTTTTTTAGCTTCTGCTGAGTCTTGGCGTACTCATGACCAAATAGATCCCTTTTAGTCGACTTCTTATGTTTGGACAATTTCTTCTTTTTAGGTCTCCCCTTCCCTAATAGAACTTTGGATGGTTTGATCATTAGAGTTGAACCTGAGCAACTCAACTCTAGAAGGTTTTTCTTCAATACCAACTGCTGACCAGGAGTGGATTCAGTAATCATTTGGTTAATTGTGTCGACCATTAGGTTTCTAATCACATCTGCACTTATGAATAAGTGTTTTGCCAAGTTGTATCCAATACTTGTCTAAGGTAGGTAATGGAAGTTGTCTAGTAGGAGTTGGATACTATGTCATTTCATAAGCATAAGGCGCCTATGAGTGGTTCGAATCACACATCCACACTTAACAGGGTCATTGCCCACAAATTCAGACCTTGGAATTTCCGACAACATCACAGACCCATGAAGTTTTCCATATAAAATGTGACAGATGCTCATTGTTGACCTTCGTCAAACTTTATTGAAAGAATGATTCAATCTCTATTAGTTGGATTTGGATTATGTCATGCAATTTTGTCCATTCATTAAAAAATGTGCCTTGTGAATTTTCTAACATTTTCTTTAACTTGGAGTGTGCGCCTTCAATGAGACATGTTGTCTGTTGGCCAAAATGCATGAAAGTTTCAGTCCATGCACTCACAAAGTACTCCCTCTGTAAATACCAAACATTCCACAAATAATCCAAACACTTTCTCCGTGATGCAAAATTTCTTTCGAACTCAACAGTGGCCTTATTTCATTCTTCCTCTGTACTTGATCTATATAAATCCCAGAAAGATTCTATAAACTCAAACCACCCATTATTATCCTAAAAGTGTTTCTTTTTTCCATTCATTCTCAACATTTGTATTAATGTCACATGCACAACAATCTCCTTCCTTTGGGGAAGACTCGCTCAATGACTTTGATAAATCCCAAGTCTTTATCAGTGTTGGCAAGTTGTCTGGTTCAAAAATCCCCAAAAGTTTTTCTAATGCCCAAGCGTACGACTCTTCCTTCTCAGACGACATAAAACAACTTGCAATATTGAAGATTTTGTCGGTCGACGTGATACCCACAGTCTTAAAAAGCGACATCCGATACTGTTTGGATTTTTAAGTGTAATACATAAGCATCACTGATGTGAAATACTTTGCTAGTTGTATTGACCGGGGATGCCCCCAGAAGATATTGGTGACTCTATTCATTTCATCCACAGTATGCCACTTATTGTAGTTATTTTTGCTCAACAAGTACATCGTATGTTGCAAAGCAATTCTACCTTGCATTTGAAATGTCTTTAGCAGATTAATTGCATTGTAAACAATATTTAAATATGACACATTGTCGAGAAATATCTCTTTCAAACCGGCCAAGATGAAGCAAGGGGAGACACCTGACGTTGACATATTATGCAAATATTCGATTTCTGCTTCATTCAGTCTGCCAGCAAAATAATGGCCAACAAGCGATTTTGCTCGAGGATGACTGTGGGTTCCACATGTCACTTGCAACTTCCAATTGTCATTACCTTGTGGCACCCGTTTTCTACTAAAATGGATCATTCCTTTACATATGTGATCAGCGAGTTCCGATTTAGTGAAAATAATTTATTATTATCCCTACCAACACCTTGGCACCAAGCTATCAAGGCCGAAGTCAGAGGGAATACCTATAAAAAAAAAAAAACAAGTTAAGAACACTAATAAACTTACTTGTTATGCAAAGCAAATAAATTGTGAAAAAAGATTATATAATGATTAATCTTACCTCTTTTGTAAGAAATAAGTCATCATCGTCAACCTCTTCCAGTGCTCTTTCTCCAATGTTGGCCTCAGACTTAGCCTCACTAGTGTCAACATTTGTATTGACATTTTCATCAACATGATCATCATCCTTTCACATTAAGTAAATCAAACAAATTATAATTAAAATATATTAAGTAATATAATGAAGACAATGATCAAGGCAATGGTTACCTCTTGAAGGTTGCTAGTTTCCAAATACGCTTGAAGTATGTCCGAGTTCTTAAGATCGTTCGAAGGTATCTCGAAATCTATTACATCGATGACAAGAGCCTATGCACAAAATAACCATAAACTTATAGATAAAATCGACAAACAACACCAACAACTAGCATTATCAAACTAACCCTAAAAACAAAAAAATGAAAATAAACATGAAATGATCAAGTAAAATCGACGAACAAAAACAAATAAGTTTTAGGATTCAAATATTAACAACTAACCCTAACAATAACAATGTGGCTTCAAATATAAACAAAAGTGGAAATTAAACATGATATTACAATCATTACAACAACAAAAAAATACACATACAAGTTCATCTCAAGTTGAAAGTGTAACTCAAATGGAGTGAGTTTTTCTTTCTCTTGAAATTATTTATCTTCCTTCCTATGAATGGAGCATAATGCACACCCTCACGTCCACAATGGTCACCCTTACAACATTATCATCTTCAAGGCATCATCACCTTCATTAAACCCTTCCATTTCCACGTAAAATTTTACCCAAACTCCTTCCAAAAAGGTTGAATAATTAGAATAAAGGGATAAGTCAACACAGTCAAGAGAAGACGAGAGGCGCCGACGATGGGCGTCGTTCTGACGAACTTGGAAGGGAGAGAGATTGTGCATTGGGTCCTTGCGAGCACGAGGAGGTTCTTTTCCTTGTGATCCAAATTTTTTTCTCCAAAATTTGCTGAACAATTTGTTTTTGGGTTTTTATCGGTGGTGTCCTTTAGTACATCAAAAGAAGATGAGTGGTGTCCTTGAGCAAATATGGTGGTGTCAAATAGTCGCCACCAAAACAAAGACCTCACTTTTAAAAATACAAAAATAAAACGTCCGGTATGGAGAGACACCTTTGACATGTCAGACCTTCATTAACAATGCCCAAAAATGGCTAAAAAATACAATGGGGGTATATTTCGACTTTACTCATTATCTACCTAGACTAATATTATTTTCTAATATATGTTGTATGCAATCTATCCAAAATAACTATAGCTCGTGTCTTCCACGTCAATGTAACTTCATCAAACTACTTGGAATTTTTATCATCCTATGCCAAAGATGCCAAATGATCAACTACTGAATTTACTTATCTGAAAATGTCACATCATTCTCTCATGGCTTCAAGACATTGTATCAAGCAATTCAATTTGAATAAACTTGTTTGCTCGCCGCTTCACTACCAATCTCTTGCTTCAATCTCATACCCCAAAGACCATAGTAGTTCTTCATCTTTAAACTCAACTCATCACCACTACCACCAATGGTGGATTGGATCCCAATCTTCTCTACATAAGCTATCTATCCACCCCCAACATAGTGCCAATAAAAGCAATCACTCAAAAAGGGTTTTGAAATCGCAAAATCTCCCACTTCCCGCCCTTGCTTTCTGCAAGTGAGCTGATTCAGTTATCTTCCCTCATATCATGATTGACTTCTTTTTCTTTGTGATCATCAAGCTACAACGGGTTCTGTCCCACAAAAAAATCTTTGAGAAAAAAGAATAACGAAAAACTATAAAAAGAGCAACAACAAAAACCGTTGTCATGGATCTTAGGGTGTGTCTGGTTGGATGAAATCCTATCCAGGAATCCATGAGAAGAACCCTACATTTAAGGCTAAATTGATGTAGCATTCATTATCCACCATTGGATTTTATGATCAATGATGGGAGTGGAGTCTCATGAACATGAGAATCACAATCCTTGGTTCTCTCAAAGCATGTAATTCCCATGAGACTTTCATTTCCACTATTGATCACAAAATCTAATGGTGGATTGGTGAATGAACCTCAAATTAGTTTAGATGTAGGTGATTCCTTTATGGATTCCCGTGGAATAGGATTCCATGCAACCAAACACACCCTTAATTTCATGAATGTCTCATTGTGCTTCATAGGCAACCTATAGATTACTCTCACGATTCATTCCATGTTTTGCCATGACGAGCATCTCATTGATAATTGTGGACATCTTTGACATTGTTGAAAATTTTAATCTATTCTTAATCCTAGGATCATTCTTGCAAATGTGAAAGGTCAAAGGTGATTTTGATTGTGTTGCTGCCACTATTTGCATGCGCAAACAAATAGCTGAAGTAGAATGAAACAAATAGTTGAATTAGACTGAAACAAATAGTTAACGATAAGTTGGTATTTATGAGGGTTTTTAGCTAAACAAATAGTTGAATATTAAGGAACAATTGGTTAAATGATTATATCATCATTAGATTCATACGTAGGTTGTTGCTATGTGCATATAGTACTGTACTTAACAACTGCATATTGCCAGTGGCATGACAACTCGATGGTTAGAGCTTGGCGGATGGTACCACTAGGTCATGGGTTTGACCCAGCTGGCGACATCTTTATCAGTTTGTCGTGTGTTGACCAGTTTTGGTCTTAATGGGTTATGGGATCCTATAAAAATCCAGCTTGCCTTTAAAAAAAAAAACTGCATATATATCACATTTCTAATAAGTATGACTAATCCTTAGTAAGTTGTGTGTGGTGTGCCCCACCTGAAAATTAGTAGGGCCGAATCCCAATTGTGAAAGACAAATAAGTAGGAAAATCCTTAATAGATCGTATGAGGTGCATCATGTACATAACTAGTGCATTTCCCAGGCTGTTGACACGATAAAAGGCGGGTCGTGGCAATAGATCAAAATCGATTAACATTTTAAACAATTAGAACAAAAACATTTTAAAACCGCCACAATAAATCCTCCCCAAACTTTGATTTCCAAAATATGGAGTTCACGGTCTTAGCTTGAATATGTTATTGAAAATATTTACGACGTGAAGTGCATTAGATCACAATTATTTTTTGAAAAAATGTATACAACATGAAATGCGTATTTAAAACTTTAAGCATTTGTATTAATGATTGATTTAATTTGAAAGATCTTCAAAAATGCATTTCAACCATATCAAGTTTACTAAAATTTGACAACTAAGTAAATAGTTATGAAGATTTGCAATTAAAAAAAATTTATCTTTCTGCTACACATGTATTCCACCAACTTTTTCGGCTTTTTGTTCATTTATTTGCCCTTCAACTTGTAACTTATTTACAAACATGTCATTGTTGATAATGAATCTCCACCATCAACATCTTCCCAACTTTCAATCCTGACCGTCTTTTATCCCTAAAATCAAACACCATTCTGATTTATAAGTTAGACTAGTGTGCTCCCCATGCCGTTGGCACGATATGATTTTTTTGGTAAATTTCATGACATGCCAACCCATCTGTGCCTACTTCACCATGAACACTCTCACTTTGCCAATAAATCAATTGGAAAACATAAAAGTTAAAATACAAAGTCACTCATTTCACAATATAAAATGTATTTCATAGTTGCCCAACAAATTTGAAATTGCACACAATGTCAAACACCCAATTATAAATTTATGTTTACAAATCAAAAAATATTTTGTAAAAAAATAAATAAAATAAAAATAAACTTATACTTGAAAGATGAGAAATTGAAAGCGGGAACGATGAGAGAATGTGATTGTTAAGAGAAATTGAAATAGTGTAAGAGATACTGAAATATAATAAAGTGTCCAGGATCGTTAGATCTTTATGTTTAGATAAATGTCAGCCGCCTTTTATCGCCAACCTAAAACACCATTATGAATTGTTGACACTCTACATATTTTTTTGCTAAATACCATGTACTTACACCCTCGCCACCAACCCCAGTTTCGTCGTCAATCAGTTTTGAAATGCAAGCCTATTCTAAAGTAAAAATATATAATGTATACTTAATTTAGAGTTATACTCATAGTTATGACAATTTTAATTTTGAGAAAAAACACACAAAAATTTCTCTCCCCTCCACATGTACATTCCACTAACTTTTTTTCATCATTTTTCATTTTCTTTGCCTTTATAGTTGTGTTATATTCACAAATATGCCATTATAGGAAATGAATCTCAACCCTCAACATAATTTCGCAACTTTCAATCTCAACTATCTTTTATCTCCGATTACTTGAAACATCATTCTGATTTGTAATATAGAAATTGTGATGCACCCCGCACACAACATGTGTAATTGAAACATGAAATTCATTAGGGGTTGGCAAGGGACGGGATGGCCCTTATCCCTATGATATCCCGTTCGTCTGGGATCAGGACGGGATAGACCTTATTCCTATCTCATCTCATCCCAAATGGGTTCGGGACGGGGCGCGATGAACATGTTCTAAATAGTCTTCCATTGAAGAATAACAATTTTTATTTTAAATTTTTAAAATTTTTTTATCTCACATTGCTTATATACTAATACCTAATTTATGTAAATATAACTTTCATCATAACAATATAAAATGTCATATAAAATTTCATCTCACATTCCCTCTAATCATTCTTGCATGATTCATATAAATTATCAAATTGTTATAATATAAGTTCAAAAATGAAAAATATTGCTCATTGACAAATTTTCAGCTATATATCTCATACTGCAAAACTAAATCAAACCATTATTTGTCTTTATTTTCTACAAGAATAATTGTTCTATAAATAATCTAAAATGTGAAAAAATATAAATTTTCATGGATTCTATTTGACCTAAAGTATTCAAAATGAAGTTTCTATCTAAACATTAAGTACCAAATCAAACAAATTTTCAAATAATAGATGTTTTGATTTAATTTCAACATTCTAAACTTTAATTTAAAAGAGTAGTTTGATTAAAATTAATCATAATAATATTAACTAAATAAGTTCGGGACGGATGAGATGAACGAGATTGATAATCTTCATCCCACTCTAGATCGGGACGGGATAAGATCGAGATGAGTTTAATCAATTCCAAAATTATTCGAAAAAATCAGAATGAGACCGGGACGAGATTGGGGTCAGGGATGGGATGCCCAACCCTAGAATTCAATTCATAGCGCTAAACTACATGGCGGCACATTCCCTGTCAAATGGGGGTGGTGTGTTTCTGGTTTGGGTTTCTTTTCAAAACTTCCCCCCCCCCCTCCTTTTTTTTTTTTACCGTTTCAGCCACTTTGGATTTTCTCTATAATCGTTAGTCGGTGGGTTCGCTCAATTCAAAAGAAGCTCTACTTTACTTGGATCGATCGCCTTACGAGACCTTCATTTGGAGAGGAATTTGGACGATTTTGCTCTGCTGAAGTGAAACATTCAGGTTCGACTCGATTGATCGATCACTTGGTTTACTTCGATTTCTGATATTTGCTGTTCAATAAGTGAAGTTTAGTAGATTCTGTTTCTGAGCAACGCTGTTCATTTATGCATGCTTTGGTTTGGTAGTGAGTGTGAGGAAATCTTACAAAAAAATCTCGAAAATATAGGGATTTTTGTCATTTTTTTGGATTTTGTTTTCAATGTACTTGCTTATGATGGATTCTTTAATTAACGGATGGATTTGGAAATAATTTTTCTTTTGATAATTATTTGAAAGTAGAGGGTTTAGTTGATTGCATGATTCAGTACATTTCCAAATGTACTTTAGAGAAACATTTGGGATCCATTAAGATAGAGATGTCAATTTATGAGTAAATTGACTGTTTAAGTAGAAACTAGGCTAATTAGGGCATGTTTGCTTTGTGAATTCCATTTTGGAGAACAGGAAGAACTAAAAGATTTTTATGAAGATTATCAGTTGCATGTTTAGTGTAGACATTGTTAAGTATCAGTGAACCTTCAAGCTTCACATGTTGTGCTAATGGTTGTACAAAAATTAGCACCTATGATAGTGTGAATGAATGCTGATAAACGCTAACAAATGTGAACAATGCTGACAAGGAGTTGAAGATCATTGGAACTTCATTTGTTTTGCAAATTATGCCGATGGATGCCTTGTTGGATTAGTGGTTGAATTAGTGTTGACAGTCCACATGGACGGTACTGAACTTTTCATGGTCGTTGTCTACAGTTGTAATATTTCATGTGTGTTTACTTGTCTTCTAGAGCCATTTGTGGAGGAAGTAAAATTGTCGGGGCTTCGGAAAAACTAATGAGCTCCTGGATTTCTTTAGCATGGATGTGAAAAGTCATTTTTTTGGTTGCTTTTGATTTATGTGTTTGATATTAATCTTGAAAAAGAGATTTCTGAGTTACTTTGATACCTGAAGTAGTTTTGGATTTACTCAACTATCTAGTTTTTTATGGTTTTCTCCATTTGAAAATTTTAATTATTTAATTTTATTCTTTATCCTATAAGAAGATATATAATTGTAATCATCTACTCTTAAGGAGACAACATTTTGGTCTTTGCGTATGAACAGCTCCATGCAAAGGACTTTGCATTTAACATTACATTGGACACCTCTCAAGATTACACTGAATGATTGTTGATATTAGATTCAGGGGTGGAGCTATGTGTTAGCTATCCTGGGTAGGGTAGAATTTCAATAAAAATATTTACTGTGTATTTTACCAAAATATAAAGTGCTTTTACTCTTCATACATGCTTTTATGTTGGCTCAATAGTAAATTTTGAAAAAAAAATTTCCCTTCCAATTTAGCCCGAGGTCGATACCTAAGTCATGCATTTTTAGTAAACATTTGCCACATTTTAAGATTTACATAATTTTTTTAGCCTGGGGGTATATAATTTTCTGACTCTGCCCTGATTACATTGGACGAGTATTGATTTTAACACTTTATAAATTTTTTTTTTTTTTTGAAAGGCAAGCGTGGGGGTATATATGGGCTCCCCAAACCACTGAAAATAAAAGGATTAAATGATCAGATTACATTCGCAAGTATTTCCTTCCACTCGCATCATCAAATATAATCTTTTTAAGATCTTCAGCAAAGGAGCTAGGGACTAACTCCACAAACTCATGAGTAGGCAACAGTTTAGATAATATATCAGCAGCTTGGTTTGTTTCTCTCACTGTGTGTGTAAGCTTGCAATCTTCGAAAACGCCAATGGCTCGTTTCAACCTTCTTGTGATGTGTATAGCTTCCCATGGTGGCACTTTATTGGTAGTAAGATACTTGAGAGCATTAATAGAATCCATGCAGAGTTCAACTCTTTGTAATCCAAGCTGTTGTGCTAGCTGGACCCCTATTGCAACCCCCTGCAGTTCATGCAAGACTACTGATCGCGCTACTTGAGATCCCGCAGCTGCTGCCAGTACATGACCTGTATGATCCCGAATAATAGCACCATAACCTCCTCTACTTTCTGTTAGCGAGCCGTCTGAATTCACCTTATACCAACCCTGTATTGGTTTCAACCATTGATGCAGAGTTCCTCTAGGTAACTGGAAGTTGACATTGATTTTACACTTGTCAAAGAAATCTCTATTTGCTGCAGTATCTACCATTTGAAGATCCAGTACCGATGCACGCAACCTGGTGTCCTCAATTATCTTCGGAATGAGCATCACGACAGCTCTATGTTTTCTCTGAAATTGTCTGCAATTGCGTTCTGTCCAGAGATGGTATATTGTAGCATTTAGGGCCAGCTTCCTCACAGTTGTGCTCTCTAATGTACCAGTGAACTGCTGCTTACACCACTCCCATTCTTCTTCCCAATCTAGGGGGCTATGATTGTAGCTCAAGTAATGCAACACAGAAGACCACACAAAACTAGAGTAGCAACATTTGAAAAATAAGTGTTCTTCGTTCTCTGGCTCGTCATTGCATAATATGCATAATGACCTATCAATGACATTCCATGCTTTCAATTTGTCCTGGGTCTTGAGAGCTCTATGAAGAGCTAACCATGTTACAAAACTATGTCTTGGTATTCTCCCCTTGTACCAAACCAGGTTGGATCATGAAATAACTTCACCTCTCTGTCTCAAAGCATGATATGCACTCTTATTTGAGTACGCTCCATCCTGCCCGCCAATCCACATAACTTCATCCTGAAACTCCGTGTCTAGTTCTACACAACGAAGGTCCTCATGGATGTCAATCCTTGAGTCCCATTCATTATGTCTGATAAGTGCACTGACCTTGGCATTCCTATGCAATAAAGAGAACACTTTATAATTGGTCCCATTCACGTCTTTAACACTTTATAATTGGTAAAGACGTGAACGGCAGTTCTCAGTAGGCCTCCAAACCAAATTCCAAAGTTTTATTTAGAAATGCAGGGAAAGGAAGTTTGCAGGCCAGTTTAACTAAGCAAGGGTGAATTTTGTATTCTGCGAATGATCTCCTTTTTAGAAAAGGTACCAGTGACATATACTGAATAAAATTATAGGAGATGGAAGTGGAGTTGCTTTCTAAGGGACTATGGTCCAAAAACACTGGTATTAAGTGGAAGAAAATGGTTATCTTTGTAGTGGCTAGTGTCTAGGTTTAGAGGAAAGAGACATTTACAGACTTTATAAGATGAATTCTCAAATTTCCTTCACACAATTACATGGTGCATGAATGTGAACCTTGTAGATAGGAGTCGTAGAACAAAAAAGAAACTAAATTCATATGATCAGATGGGTGAAGTTTAGCTGTACAAGAAGAGTTATTCTACATGGCGAGGAAATGAGCGAGGGGAGGGAGGTGGCGGGGTGGGGACCGTTCACCTCCCTCAGGATGTACGCGTCAAAAAAGATGGCACACATCTCGAGGGAGGTGTACGGTCCCCACCCCGCCACCTCCCTCCCCTCGCTCGTTTCCTCACCCACTTCCTCGACATTTAGAATTTCTGGTACAAGAATCCATAAAAGAAACTAAAAAGATATACTAAATCCGAATTTGAAGAAATATTTCAATTCTAATTCTAAATGTAAAACTAATGATAGGATATATTAATTTTTTTTCCTACTTTATTATAGTGGGACTAATACTAACAGTAACAGTAAGTATAGCTACAAACTCGTAGTATCAATATTGGATTTAGGTTTGCTAAAATAATATCCTTGAAGACTTCTCCGTTCATAGTTATTTCTTTACCGATCAATCATTCACCACCTTCAAAACCTGCAATGCTCTTCCAGACCTCCCGATTTTACCAGCAAAGAAATACACACATTCCGACCATCCAATAGCACTCACATGCACAAACAACCATAGGCACAATGTAAAGGATGCTAGCATATAGATGGAAAAAAAAGGGAGAGAAACCCCATGAACAAATTTTATATATCAAAAATAATTTCAATGAGACAAGAATTATACCTTTGATGTGTCCCCTTGCATGGTCATACACAAGCATGCGCTCTGCCTAGATGAGCACACCGAGCTCTCAATTTCTTGTGTAAGGCTGAAGACAATTTTCTTGAACATATTTTTGTCATTGGATGTAGCATGAAGATGAAAGTAGAGGGAGGATGGAGACATGAAATACTAAGTTATTGGGGTCTTGCAATGACAAAATCAAGCTTTAGGAGAAAGGAGGAAATTCCTGTACTAGAAAAGTACAAGTTTCAAGGATTTTCTAAATTTTGTACAGGTTGAAAGATCTCGAAATGCAAGTTTTAAGATGAAGATAACATATTAAGCACATTAAAAACTTGGGATTAATAATTGAATTCATCTTCTCTAGAGTCAGATCCTCGGATCCATCTAAGTTGAGACGCTTATGCTCGGGCTTTGTGATGCATCTAATGAAGTCTTCCTTGCAAAGATCAAGTCGTAGACCGTAGTAGACAATTTATATACACATCGATGATTGAAGTTGGTGTTTTGGCAACAACTGAAGCCACCAGAAAGAGCGTTTTGCTAATGATTTGAAGCCTCCATGATTTTGACAAGGGGCTCCACATTGGTGTTAGATGGTCTGCATGCCAGCTCCACATCTAGGGTATAAATTGGGTTTCACATTTTGGGTGATGTTTCAAAAACTCACAAGTGCGCTAATCATATATGGGAGAGGCAAATGTGAAGTCAACCACAAAAGGACTTGTAAGAAAGTTCTTACAAATTCTAATCAAGCAAGTTACCCTCAATCTAATTGCCACGGGCATTTGAAAATGAAATTAAACTAATTGCAATTAAAGCGAAGTACGTGGACGCTAATTTCGTAAGAAAGCCCTCAAAAGGAAACATCAACTCATTATTTGATTAACAAATTTATGAAGGAAAAGGATATGGCTATCTCCATGATATATAAAGCTTACTAAAACTGAAACATGAATAAAAAAATATTAATTGGTGGTTTCATCGTCAACCTTAAGTTACGATTTAGCAACCAATGCTAAAGAGACGAGCACAAAATAATTAAGTTCACTTAATTAAGCATGAAATCTAATGCATTCAAATCTGTCATCGTTGATCCCGATGATATCCAACCTGGAAATATGAGCAGCGGTTAACCCTAAGACCATCGTTCTGGTGGCCCGTGGCCGAAGGCAGTCTGATTCTTAAATTAGATATCAGTTCGATAAAGAGTGAAGACTGTATGTAAATTGCAGTGTGTATACGTACCTTTCTCTTCATTGTACCAACTCTTATAGCGAGTGTTCCTTCCCCAACTGTCCCTGCGATAGAGGGCGTGATGGAGGGAGATCTCGCATAAGATCTTACCTGTGCATGATTGAGTTCTTCGGCACTTGGTTCTGTTTAGGACCCAATGCTTGATTAGGCTAGAGCTAATTTCGTGCAAGTGGATCTCGGGCCTGTGACAGCTCTAAGATTCTTTGTTCGGGCCTTATTGTTATGGGCCAAGCCATAAGACCTGTGCCTCTGGGGCTGGCGTATCTTGGGCTTGTGCGTTTGACTCACCGGCTGAATAGTAGTCTTGCGCATGGGTACGCTTAGGACTGCGCTAAAGCCTTTTACGAGCTAGGGTTAGTCCATGCCACGTGCGGATGTGATTGAGTGACTACCTGATGTCTGATCAATTACTTCCCCTAGTTAGTGGGTCTGCGTGCTAGGCCACTAATTGTTAGGGGCCTAGCGAGGTCATGATGATATATTTTGCTGCCTTGTCGGCTCCTTCGCTGTAGTTATTGCTTGTGCAGTGGTTTTGGTGATTGCTTCACCTGCAAGTCAAGTCTGTACAAACCTTTTTTGAGAGGATCTGACCTTTTTCTCTGCCTGACTTCATGTTTCCTTGTCAAGAATTCTCCTTAGCTGGGTCAGGTGCAAGCTTCTTTCCAATCACGACTTCTCGATTCTCGTTTGACCGTCTTGTGGCCTGTAATGAGTTTTATGGAACGTCTCTGATGATGGAGAAAGATCTCGCCAACCTTCGCAGCCAGTACCAGATCCTCAGAGCTTTAAGGTTAACGCTCCCGTGTGACGCTGAATCTCCGCTAACCCCAAGGGGGTACGTACCTTTGTATAAGGTCATGTTCATAGTAGGCTTGCGCTTCTCTGTTCCAGAAATTATTTTGGAACTTTTGTCATTCCATGACATCGCTCCGGCCCAATTGGCACCGAATGGGTGTAAGGTTCTGATTGTCACCCTGGCTAAGGCGAATGCTGTCGAGCTCCTTCTGATGCCTAGGTTGATTCATTCCATGGCTCCTATCCGGAAAATTAGTCATGACACATGTTGGCTGGTGAAGCCCTCTTGCTTTAGCAGGCATTCAGAAGACATGAAGAATTGGCAGCCGTCCTGTTTCTTTGCTTATGTGCGGTACATGTTCTTTGAGCACGAGAATCGACTGATCTACCGCAACTTCAAGAACATCATTAAGTCTTCTGAGTTTTCTTGTTCGATGTTCTTGGCGTGATGCCCATTGTATGTCTGATGTGCCATCTGTTTTCTCTACCATGGGGACACGACGTTTTTTGTTCTTTCTCATGAGGAGAAGAGAGTTAAATACGAGTTTCTCTCCCTGCCTCTCGCGAACGCACTTACTGCCACATTTATCGAGCGCATCTCTGATGAGGTCGGTAGGGTGGGCCGAGCGTTGGTCATTCCATCTAGGTGTTCTTTTGGTGTGAGAACGTTCGGGACGCAGAAGAAGATCGTGCGAGGGATTCCAATCCTTCCAAGAGAAAGGCCGTTGAGTAGCTACTTCCTCCGGCTCGTAAGTCCAAAAAGGTCATGGTGGGGTTTGCCCAGGTTGCCCTTTCTGCTTTGTTGTCTGTCACGGAGAGGAAACACTGCTTGCAACACGTTGGCGGCTCAGGACGCCCCAAGTTCTCAAGCTCATTCTACTTCCCTGCCCCCTGCTACCGGCAAAGGGAAGAGAGTCGCAGAGTTTCCTCCTTCAAAGGTCGTAGTCGCTAGGGGTGCGGGACTCATGCCTTACCCCAAATCCTCCATTCCGGTGTTCGCTTCAATTTTCGTAGATCGGACACCATTGACCTCATATCTGATGGTCAACATGTATGGCACCAGGAGGTTGACCAAAGGAACTGATCCCTGCAACTTCTGAGAAAGTCATTTTCCCCTTTTAGTTGATCATCTGCCATTGGAGGAGATCTCCATAGGGGATCACCTCAATCAAGGTTTGAAGAAGCTCATGCAGGTAATCTAATACTATTTATTTGGCATTCGCCTCTTGACTGTATTTTTGTAACCATGTGTCTGGTCTCCAATCAGGGGATAACCTACCTGTCGTATGTTGGGATGCTGGGCATTGAGTTGGATTCTGCATGGGACAGAGTTTACGCCATGGAAAGGTTGTTTCTTGAGCAAGAGTTGCAACTTTCGACCGCTCTTTTTTAAGGATTCATTGGGGAAATAGTTGTTCGCTTGCCACGGCTTAAAGGCTCAGCTTTGGGATGCTTGCGAGAGTCTGGATAAAGCTTTGACTGCTAAGTATGACCTGGAGGTCTGACTGAAGGGAGTCCGGGAAAGTATGGATAAGGCCCTGGTTGCCAGGATCGATTTGTCGACCAAGCTCGGGGGAGTTCGGGAAGATCGCGAAAGATTGGTAGCTGAGCAGATGGATGCTGCTGACCGTCTGGAATCTGCCCAAATGTATGCTGCTGAAATCCACGGTGCTCTGGATCGCAAACATGCTGAGTTTTCTCGGTTGAAAGAGCTCTATGTCATTGTTTTGCTGCAAGCGTCCCAGCTTATTCAGGAGCAGGACTTCGAGTGTGCAAGCTAAGTTGCGGCAAAAATCAGGCTGACAAACTGCGATAGTGATCTGTCTAGAGTGCGTGGAGAGTTGTCTGGCTTGGAGGCATAGTGGGCGGTAAAAGAGAAGGAGTTCCTTGATGCTGCTGAGCTTACTGATTTCAACAAGTTTGTTGCTAGTAGGCTGGATCTGTTGGATTTCATTGCACGAGATTATGTGGACTAGGACCTTTCTGCTTACAGGCAGGTAGCTTTTGCCCATTTTGAGGAGGAGGATTGTTCTTCATCTTCTTCGCGGAGTGAGCCTGAGGTTGATCCTCCTCCCGCGGAGATGATCTCTGATATGTTGTTTTAGAGCTTGCTGCTAACCCTGAGGCCGTTCCAGATTCCGAGTTGTAGGAGGATGTTCCTGACACTATTCCCGTTGCGTGAGCCGGTTTGTGTAACGAAAGAAAGAAAAAATATCAATAAGAAAATTTTTCATTTTTTGTTTTCCTTTATATATGTGCCTGTAGCTGTCGTACTTGTCATTTCAAATTTTTGCTTATCGTACTTGTCATTTCCAATTTTTGCTTAGATTAGACTAAGTATAGGCTGAGTAGGTGGGTATATCTACCACCAACTATAGTAGGGTTTCGTTTTAGACGAAAGCCTTTTATTTGCGTTTCTAAGCATATTTTGTCAACGGTAATAACTTCATCTGTTGTGAGAGTTAAGTTGTAGGATAGTCACTTTTGTTTGTGCGGATCGTGCTTTGTTGGTAACATAAGTACACCCCTTAATAACTGATTCTGCGTGGGAGTTGTCCTCGTGCTGAAGGCTATACTTCCTTACTAGTCTTTGACCTTCGTAGAGATTAGGTTGCCTCGTGTACCAGTCTGTCCTGATGAGGACTATGAGTTGAAGTGGGGTTGCTTCTGCCTTTGCAGTCTCCACTCCTAGGTAGGAGTTAGGTTGTTGAGGAGTTTGGCTTTGCTCGAATGGGCTAGATTCTCCACATTTATCTGGTTCAACACTTGGGAGGTCTTGAGCTGAGAAGGAGTATTCTCCGCCCATCAGGGCTAGTCCTATTTTGACCCCAATTTTGAACACCAAATTTGAACAGGAGTTGGGTTGCGGAGGGACCTTTTTTGCTTGAACAAGCTCGGCTTCCGTGCATATCTTGCTCAATCCTTAAGAGGGCTAGATTTCATAATACGCCTCAATCGTGAACATGAACCGAGCTGCTGAAGAACCGTTTTTGCCCGAACAGGCTAGGCTCCTATACTCCTCCAAATTTGGTCCTCGAGAGGACCCGAGCTGGGAGAAGTCCTTTACATTTGTATGGGCTGAACTTTTTAGTATACCTCAATCCTGAACAAGAGTTGAGTTGTCGAGTAACCATTTTTGCTCGAACGGGCCAGACTCTTGTAGTCCTCTGGCTCAGTCTCAATTTTGAAGAGGATCTGCGCTGGGACAAGTCTTCAGACTTGTCTAGCCTTTAGAATATATCTCAATCATGCACAGAAGTTGAGTTGTTGAGGAACCATCTCCGAACGAATGGGCTAGGCTTCTGTAGTTCTCTGGCTCAGTCCTAAATAGGACTTACACTAGGAAGGAGTCTGTTACGCCTGTCTAGGCTGGACTTCATAATAACCTCAATCCTGAATAAGAGTTGAGTTGTTGAGGAATCATCTTTGTCCAAACGGACTAGGATTCTGTATTCCTCTGGCTAAGTCTTGAAGAGGACCTGCGTTGGGATAAGTCTTCAGGCCTGTCGAGTTTTTATAAAATACCTCAATCCTGAATAGGAGTTGAGTTGCTGAGGAACCGTCCTTGTCTGAACGGACTAGGCTCTTGTATTCATATGGCTCAATCCTGAAGAGGACCTGCGCTGGGAAAGAGTCTGTGACGTTTGTCTAGGCTAGACTCCATAATAACTTCAATCTTGAATAAGAGTTGAGCTTCTGAGGAACCATCTTTGTCCAAACAGACTTGGCTCCTGTATTTCTCTCGCTCAGTCCTGAAGAGGACTTGCATTGAGAAGGAGTCTATCACGCCTATCTAGGCTAGACTTTGTTTGAGTGATGAGCTCCGTCATAAGGAGTTTCGTTGGTTACCCTGCTCCTATGAGTATATTGATGCACACGACTGAGTAACTTCGGGTGCCGCTGAAACCAACCATCACCTGGTTGTCCGATTTCAGTTCCCCTTCTCTTAGCTGCATCCTGCAGAATGCTTCTAGAAACAGGATAATAGCTGAGCTCTCGGTGTCCACCAACGACCTTTTGTCTCCCCATTTTGATATGAAAATCGTGATACCAAAGCGTCGTTGTGTGGGGAGTACCCCTTGCATGTCCTGCTTGGTGAACGTTAGCTTCAGGGTTGAGTGTTCTATTCGGGCGTGTTGAACTGGGTGGTCTCCGCTGTGAGGACTTGTCTACAGCTCTCGGATTCTCGTTTCCTTGACCGGTTAGATTTTCCCGGTCCGTTGTCTGCGCTAGGCAGGAAGTAGATGACATCTGCAACCTTTTCTTTAGCTTCCGGGTCCGCTTCTTCTTTCTCTTGGGGTTGTTTTTCATCAGAATTTATGAATTCTCCGAGTCTTCCTCTTCGAACCTAGTACTCTATCTCGTTTTTGAGACTTAAGCAGTCCTGGGTGATGTGGCCGTGATCCATGTGATAGGCACAATATTTGCCCTTATCACGCCTGAAAGGACTGCCTTTGATCTTTGGGGGCCACTTTGGCGGAGAGGATTTTAGCCAAGCTGGAGTTGAATGGAGTGTACTCAGTGAACCTTGCGCCAATGTAGTTGGTGGCCTTGTCGGGTTTGGCTTTGTCAGACCCAATATTGTTGTTGCTCTTCCACCTTTTTGACTTGTCATCCTCTTTGTGCCTTTTTTCGTCCCCCTGTCCCGAGCCTTTGGGGTCTGCTTGGCCTCATTTTCACCTCCTTTCTTGACGACCAACATCTCCTCCATAGTGATGTATTTCTACGCACTTTTCAGCAAGTCTGCCATATCCCTGGGGTTCCAGGGTGAGGAAGTTGTAGAACTAACCTCCTCAGAGGCCAGAAGTGAAGGCGGTTACCGACGTATCGTCGCTGCAACCGTCGATCAGGGTCAACTCGTCGTTGAAACGAGTAATATGCTCTCTGAGGGTCTCACCCTGCTTCTGCCCGAGACTCAGCAGGTAGCGAGGCCCTTTTATGCTCCCACGAATCTTGTGATCAACACCTTCACCAAGACATGGAACGAATTGATAGATCTTGGCTGGAGCTTGTGGAACCATGTCAGCGCAGCCTTCTTCAGGCTGGTGGAAGCTTCCTAAGCCTTTTCCTGTGACTGCGAGTACAAACTTAACAGAATCTTATTTGAACCAGTATACCATCTGACTGTTGCATTTTAATTCACATTATGAACAAATTTTGAAGATCAATCCTCTGAAGAAGGATATAGATTCCTTCGTGGCAGATGATTTCAAGCTCATGGGTTATGACCCTCATAAGAAGATAGAAATGAAAATGGCAGTATAAAACTCTAAATCTGTTAGGAGATATAGCCAAGGAATTGCAGAGCCTTCCTCCAAATCTAAAAGGATCTTGATCATATGTTTTTAAGTAATCTATCAGATGGACATTATTTCTCTGGATTTCCAGAAATTATGTTTGTCTAGTTATGCTTATTTCAAGTTGAGACTATAATTTCTTCTATATATGGTTTCGTCTAGTTGTTGCATATGTGTGTGCGTGTTGGAGATTACTTAGTTCTGGATGTTTGGATTGAAACTTAGTAGGCTACCTTGGTGCTTGGCAGGCATGAAAGGGAACTAGTCAGAATCTAAACTCAAACTACCTTTTTTGAGATGTGATTCAGACCATTACACGTGGCATTGGATTTTGGATTCTACACCTTCAAAAATATTTCATCATCACTTTCTATAGATTAGGAATCTCCCATGTATTTAGCAACCTGTTACATATTGAGTTTTTCGTCTGAAGGCATAAGCAATTAGTCTAAAGATTCTTTCTTCCCTAGTGTTATATCAGTTGGATAGCGAGGATCCACTTAGTAGGTTGATTTTGAGATTCCATGGGTTTGCCTCATGCACCTTCCTCAATGCAGTGGTGAATTTGGTCTGGGAGCTGTTTGAATTGATCTTGAACTAGAGACTATACCTTCATTAATTTGGTCAAAGGATGTGTATATTGGTATCTTTTGTTGTTGTTGTTTTTTTTTATCCTCAACCGTTCTTCCTTCTTGACCTCCAGGCTGTGTCAATCTTCTTGTTGTGTATGAAATCAATGAGACCATGGAGCGATCTCGATGTCATTGCCCTTCATCAGCTCTCCCGCCACCTTTGCAGGGGTAATTTGTATGGTCTCTATCAGTCCTTCAGTTTCCCTGAAAAGTAATGATCACTAATGCCCCAAAGTAATTGGAAGCCAGGAGATGGAGGATCCAGGGGGGCTTCTGCGCACAGTGGGCTGGAGGGGGTCCTGCGCAGGTGTCTCAACCGTTGGATCAAAATCCGACGGCTCATATCAATTGGATTTGAAATTTAAAAATTTTGTTTCCCGCCCAAAACTCCCTCCTCTGATATGATATGAGTCGTTGGATTTTGATCCAACGGCTGAGACACCTGCGCAGGACCCCCTCCAGCCCATTGTGCGCAGGAGCCCCCCCGGATCAGGAGATGGAAGCCAACAATGGGTCGGTGGGATTAGATTTTTTAGCATTGCTTTTTGAAAGCCACAAAGGACCTTAATCCTAGGTCGAAGGAGATGATCAAAGCAAGAGCAAATCACATGGTCATCCCAACCGTCCATCAACTGATCTACACATGTGGACGGTCAGGATTAAATTTAGCTGATCGAACCCTTTTATAGATGGAGAGCAGAGGAAAGCTCCCTCCATTATCAGAGTCTTCATTATCCTCTTCTCTGTGCTCTTTCTTATCTGCTCTGCAATTTGAACGAAATGAAAAAGGGAAGGTGAAGAGGAAAATATTCGATATATTCGCTAGTTGCTGTAGCAGCGATGGTGGGAGTACTGCTTCGAACATACATTGGGAAAAGGATAGTTCATTCAGTGACTTTAGTGATCATCCAAGCGACAAAACTAGATCTGAGGCGATATTTCACTCTTTTAGACAGTGAAGAGGATGCAAAGCCAAACTTAAGACCTCTTATTTTTTGGCGCGACATATTTTAGGTGTTTTTTTTATTTGAGGGTTTTGTTTTGGTGTTTCAATCTATAGTGCATGTGTGAATGGTGTTATTGTTATTTGTTCATTTGCACAAATTATGTTTGTCCACTCTTTTATGTATCATTGAGTACAATCAGTGGCAGATCCAAGATTTTAGTCAAGGGGAGCGAAAATGACAAATAATTATTAGTTGATAATAGTAGTTATCAAGGCTCCAATTTTTTTCCTACCCGAGTTAGTAACTAATAAGGAAAATACAACTATCAAAAGTACATTGCATATACCAAATTGAATCCAGTGTAGTCCAATTTTAAGCCAAAATAAGGTTACAATATCGATAACCTTAGTAAGGGCAAATGAGTGTAATAATTAGAATATATAACTAAAATCACAAAATAATTAAGATAAGTATCTGAATCTTAAAAAATCTGAAATTTGCGAACATAATAAGATCCTACTAATATTTCAAAGAAAAAATGGTTTATATGAGCCTCAAATTTTGTATGAGTTGGTTAATGACGTATATTTTCATTGAATTATATAGCCATTATTTTAGATATTAAATTCAAATATTTTTTTTGTTGGAGGTTTTATACCACTTGTAAATAAACAATTTATTTTTTTAATGTTGCAATTACATATATTGCATTGAAAACAAAAAAGTAGGAGAGCAAGTCACAGTGACAAATAGTAATTGTTAATTGCCATAAAGAAATTATACACTCTAAGAGGACCGAAAAATAAGTTTTTATTAAACTAAATAATTTTTTAATATTTGCAATTACTAATAAAATTGCAGTGAAAAAAATAAATTAGGAAAAAAAATTACAATTACTAATAAAATTACAGTGAAAAAATAAATTAGGCTAGCTCCAAGAGTATCGAACTTGAGTCATTTACTAAAAATGTTAAACTTCCAACTACTACACCAACATAGACATGTAAAAATAGTTGAATAAATAATTTCTATATTGTAGTATACATTATCTAATTGATTTTTTTTGTATGCCAAAGTATTTACTAAAAATATTTTGAAAGTTGGGGGGCTCGCTCCTTAGTAGACCCACCCATGAGTACAATGGTTAGGGTTTTGTTAACCTATATATCATTGAGTACAATGGTTAGGGTTTTGGTAACCTGAAAGTTGTTGGTTAAGGATTTTGTTCATGCTTAGTACACTAATAAGTATCACATGCTTCTCATGAGGCTTATATATGACAGAAGGGCAAAAATCCTTACTTGAGATATCATTGAACTAATTCAGTCAGTTTGGGTCCACTGATGGCTTCATCGCAGTGCAACATAATGAGAGTGCCTCTAGGTGGACAGTGAAGATACTGTGACTGTAGACAGTTGGAGGTGATATGCATCATTTGTGTGCATGGAGTTGTGATGCTAGCCAATCACATACCTGTATGGGCAGAGTAGTTTATTCTATAACTTAACTTTTTATATAATGTTTGCTCGCAGGCTTACTTGTATTTGATGCATGTATTGCAGTCCATATCATTATGTCAAAGCCTATATGGAGGCATACTTAAGGGGTATTGTCAGCATCAGAATTATTAGGGAGTGGAATGAAGTATCACCTTGATTGCTTGTGTGTTTTATAATGCGGTGTCTGTTTGCATATCTGATAATGGTTTTATGTTGCAGCCAACATACTTGGTGTTGCTACCTCAAGTTAGAAGAGCTCTAGGGAGACCAATGACAGAAAAAAGAAGGGATGAGGATGAAAATGTACAAAAGGAAGCAAGGAGCTGTAGGAGATGAAGACTGGAGGGTTACAACATCATAACTTGTAATAACCCTTTTATAGAGCAAACTGATGGTTGTGGAGAAACATCCAAGAAATCAAAGGCACCCAGATTCATGAGGGGTAAGAACAACAACTCTAGAGGTGCCAAGAGTGGTTCCAAAAATGGCAGAGGAAGAGGTGAACCTCCAAATGAAAGGCCCACAGTTCCTCTATAACAATCCAATTTCAGACTCAAATGACAATTCCAACCATGCACAACATTCATGCAACAATATTCCCAACTCAACCCTTTGCACAAGGAGTTAGGCCACTACCAATAAGGCCACCAATGAATCCATTGTTCAGGCTAGGAACACATCCAATGGTAGGGGCAGGGAGCAAGGCACTTGGAGTAAGAGACCATAAGGCCAAGAGGACCAAGCATGTGATACCAATTTGTTTAGAAGACTGTTTTTTTGTTAGTGGAGCATTTTGTTTGTTTATGACAGTTCATAGAATATTGGTTCATAATTGTTTATGGTTCATGACTGTTTATGTTAGACTTCAATTGGAATGAAAAATGTGATGATATTTTGAGACTATTGATAATGAATGGTATTGTGCTATGTCAGAGTTTGATGTATATGTGTTGAAACATAGGTTGGTTTGATATTAAATGCTATATTCATTCACTTCCTATTTACTAGATAGAAATGCTTTACATAGATCTTTAAATGTCATAGTCATTTGGACAACTACTGTTACATTTGGAGAGTTAATTTTTCCAGCTGCAACTTGTTCACTTTTAGCTTCTTCAATGCTTGCAACTAGAGTAATAAGGTTCTGACCACCAGCTCTAATTATGTTATCAGGTCCACAACCATCAACCACTCAAACCCCTTAGTGCAAGAATCACAATTGAGGTACTTTGCCCATTGTATATGAAGTTGATGAAATCTTTTAATACTTTTCCTTTCATGGCATAAAAGTATTAGGCAAGAAAGATCCACCCATGGACAACTTTTCATCCAATGATTTGAACTGTCACATTTGAAATAACCACCACTTTTAGAGCTTGAGTTTGAGATTAAGTTGAAATTTGCTCTTGAGTTTGAGATTAACCACCTTCTTCATTTCTCTTCAAAATAACTTCATCAATCCAGAAACCCTTTGCAATCAGAAATTTGACAGGTTAAGAACATCCTATTTGGGGTTTTTTAGGTTTTGGGCTTTCAAAGCTTGCATACTCCATTACAACCCTTCTTGGGACAAGCATATAACAAATAAGGGCAGTCTTCACTTGTTTGATTCTAATGATGACAATGCTAGCAAGGAAAACAATTTTTTTTTTTATTATGCTTTCTCTTTTATAATAAATATTGGGAGTAACTTAACACAATACAATAAGTTTGAATTTAAGAATACCCTTGGAATAGAACCAGCCAGGGAGAGGTTGAAGATGATTTGCAACTCTAAACAAATGTCAACATAAATGTGAAAATGAAATGAAAACCACTGACTTACCTTCATTATGGTGTTCTAAACCAAAATTTATGATGAAATAACTCAGATCTAGGGTTTGTGTAAGCTTTTTATGTAATGAAACCCTAATTTCAAAAACTTGGGTTTGCTCAAGCTTTTCAACTTCAAATAGCTTTGATCTATAGTGAAGTAACAGATGAGTAACGAATTCAACTTTGAATCCCAGCCCTCAGATCATCAGTTTGGTTTACATAAGCTTTGAATCTCATCCATCAAATTATTCAAAAACATTTTTGTCCTTAAAATATGACAATTTTGAAATTAGCTTGTGCCTGCACAGTCAGTTCACATTGACTACTAGTCTTGGGGGGACTGCAATAAGGAATAATGATGGGGCTACTTTGTAATTAGCTATTTATTGGGGGCAGTTAACCCTTAAAGAAATTTCATTTGTAAAAATGGAAAGTTAAGCAATGGTTAGGTTATCGTATTGCATAATCAAGAGAGGTAGTTAGCTAATAGTTTCATTTTGGTAGATCATGTTTCAATTTTGAAGTGCATTGATATGTGTGAAATGACACCCATGTATGTCATGGTGTCTCACTTTCTCTCATCTATAAATCCAACCCTCCTAATTTACCCTCGTCACTCCTTTTCAAAGATAGGTAAAATCTGGTTTTGTGATTTTTGAGGTATACATCTTATCCATAAAAACTCTTAAAATCAATCAATATATTTGTAGTTATACCATTGTTTTAACAGTATTTGTTGATTCTAGGAAAAAGTTGAAGATATCAGGCTTTTTTCACTAAACCTGTATGGTTTGGAAAATTGGCAGTTTCAATTGCAACTTTCAAACTTTTAGGGACTTCCTATCTTAGGGACCACCAATAAATATGCTAAACCTAAAAAGAAACCAAAAAGGAAATTGAAAAAAACTCAAAAAACCCAAAAAAAAAAAAAACGCAAAAATGTTCCTCTCCCTCCCCCTCGATCTCTCGCACTCCTTGCTGCGTGTGGTCCCAAACTCGGCGACAAAACTTCACTTCCTCGCAAGGTTCGTCGTCCTCATCTTCTTCCCTATATCTTGCTCTTCACAAAAATCCCAAAACTCGCAAAGAAAAATAGCAAAAACCCTTGGTCTCCTCGTCCTCCTCTGCTTCCCTATTTCTCCTTCCTCGGTTGCATTCTACTACATTTCACTTGAAAGAACTTATTTAATTTCATTAGATGAAAATGAAAGGGTTTAGTGAAGTTGATGATATTAGGAATGAAGATTTTAAGGGTGAACATAATGGTGACGAAGATGATCAATTTAAAGAGCAAGGACAATCCATTTCAATGGAGATAATTTGCATAAAAAAATTTCATCTAATTTGCATGTAAATTTTTTTTTTCAAAATAATTGATTGATTTGGTCATGTGCGGAGGAGACCAAGCACGGCGCCAATTAGAGAAAGACGTTTAACTTGGTTTGGTCATGTGCGGAGGAGACCAAGCACGACGCCAATTAGAAAATGTTTAGATTGGCAAGTTAATGGAGGGTGTAGACGGAGGGGACGACCGTTGAAAACTTGGATGAAGACGGTGAATGAAGATATCATTGAGCTTGGATTAGGTGAGGAAATGTGGGAAGATCGCATTGCTTGGAGAACCAAAATTCATGTAGCCGACCCCGAAAATCTCGGGAATGGGCTTTGATGATGATGATGATGATGAATTGATTGATTATTGTATGATGCATAGATATTTCTAATAGGTGTAATATATATGGAGATGTCTTTTAACGTTATTGAGAATCCAGAGACGAACCATTTAGAGGTAACCGCCATTTTGTTGTTAAGTAAATTAAAATTTTAATTAATATATGAAACTAATTATAAATGGAATCATTATGCAAAATGTTGATGAAAGTGATGATAATAACAATGAAGAAAGATCACTGGCACTGGTAGTCGATGATAGTCACTTATTTGTTACAGACGAGGTAAGAAAGTTTTTACTTATTTTCGTTTTCATCATTTTCCATTGTTATAGATATGTTGTTGTTATTAACAAGTTTTTTTAAACTTTTTAAGGTATTTTCATTAAGGTTTACGTTGATAGCTTGGGTCCAAGGCACCGGTAGGGATAATAACATAGTTGTTATTATCACTAAATCGGAATCGGCTAATCAAAGACGAAGGGGAATGATCCATTTTGGTTGTGAAAGGGGAGGGAAACTCGATAAAAGGTTAAAGAATTTTGTTCGATCAAGCAGTACAAAGAAGTGTGGCTGCAAATTTTAGTTGAGGGGGATCCCACTGGAGAATGACCATTGGATGTTGCAAGTGACATGTGGAACCCACAATCATCCTCGATCAGAGTCACTTGTTGGTTATTCGTTTGCTGGAAAATTGAATGTAGAGAAAATGATTTATGTGCAGAATATGGCAAAGTCCGGTGTGAACCTTCGCCACATCTTGTCTTGGCTAAAAGAGATGTATCCGAATAATATCTCGAACTTGAAGCATATTTACAATGTATTGTGTCGGCTAAAGGTACTCGAATAAAGAGGCATGACGACTTTGCAACATATTCTAGAGTTGTTGAGGGAGCTCAAGTACATAGAGTGACATTCTGTTGATAAGAGGAATAGAGTCACCAACCTTTTTTAGGCACATCCTAAATCTATTCAATTGACAAAGTGTTTTCCACAAGTAATGCTTATGGATTGCACATATAAAACGAATCGCTATAGGATGTCGTTGTTTGAGATTGTTGGTGTGACATCGACCGGAAACACCTTCAATGTTGCATTTTGTTTTATGTGTTCTGAGAAGAAGAGTCATACGCTTCGGCATTGGAAAAACTTGCAGAAATTTTCGAGCCAAACAACTTGCCAAGCGTGTTTGTGACTGATAGAGAATTGAGTTTGATCAAAGTTATTGAGCGAGTTTTTTTCAAAGGTAAGAAGATTATTGTGCACATGACACATCAACACAAATGTTGAAAAGAACTGCAAAAAACACTTTAAGGGTAATGACTGGTGAGCCGAGTTATAGATTCCTTTTCAGATTTGTGTAGATCAAGTACATAAGAGAAATGGAATAAAGCCACAATTGAGTTTGATAGAAGATGAACATTGTAACACCCTATGTGGGAGGGCTCTAAGGCTGTCGGGCTACTATGTGTGGGCGAGCTCAGAGGCTAGGAACTCCGTGTGTGGGCGGGCTCAGAGGCTGGCAGGCTACCATGTATGGACGGGTTAAGAGGCTGGCAGACTACTAGGGGGTTATTGTCCCACATCGCTGGGTGAAAGAATGATATGTGTTATATATGTACGAGTTTGGATCCACATGACACTACATGTTTTAAAGTCGTGCGGGTAGTTAGGTTGGGCCCAGAGCGGACAATATTGTATCATGTGGATCGAGTCGTTACAAAATGGTATCAGGGCCGGACCCAGCTGAAAGTGTGCCAACGAGGACATTGGGCCCTAAGGGAGTGGATTCTAACACCCTATGTGGACGGGCTCTGAGGCTGACGGGCTACCATGTGTAGCCGGGATCTGAGGCTGACAGCTCTGTGTGTGGGCGAACTCAGAGGCTGACAAACTACCATGTATTGGCGGGCTCAGAGGCTGGCAAACTACTAGAAGGTTATAGTCCACATCGCCTGGGTGAAAGAAGGACATGTGCTATGTATGTACGAGTTTGGATCCACATGACACAACGCGTTTTAAAGCCGTGCAGGTAGTTAGGTTGGGCCCAGAGCGGACAATATTGTATCATGTGGATCGGGTCATTACAGATATCATACCCAAAGTGTTTGGAATATCTCACGACAGTTTGGTATGCTCATAAGGAGTACTTTGTCAGTGCATGGACCAATACATTTATGCATTTTGGCCAACGGACAACCGATTGAGTTGAAGGTCCACACTCGAAGTTGAAACACTCGTTGGAAAATTCACAAGGTACATTCCTTAATGTCTGGACAAAGATGCACGATATGATCGAAATTCAACTAGTCGAGATAGAATCGTCATTTCAACATAGTCTGACGAAGGTGAACATTGACCATATGTCTCATAACTCTATTCTTCATTTTGGCTTGGATTGGAAGAATTGGGATGACTTGTACCTTTCACATTTTCCTCATAACTCTATCGGGGCGATATGGTTCTTTTATGTCGAGGCATAACAAACATCCTGTGAACCGTGTGATGCTATGAAGGGGAGTGTTTCCCTTGGACTCCACGTAAGAGTCCCAAAGTATTTGCGAATTATAATAATGAAAAATTATTAATATATGAAACATAAAAAAAATATTGAACTTAAAGATGCATTTTTACTTCTTCGGGAAACATGTCATCGAGATGCTCCCTAAGAGATGATTTGTTCGTTCAAAATTCCTATAATCTATGGGGATTCTCACTTAGCCATGGTGGGGATTCTCACTTCAGTTTCGCATTAAACCTAGAATCTGAAGTGATCGTATATCTGTGCCTAAATATTATTAAATTATTATATATTATGATGGTAATTAACAAAATAAAAAATTCGTAATATACCTCCAAAATATGCAAATATCCAGAAATTTGCTTCGTTCCCTCTCTGCTAGCGCCACCCAATTGACGAAACAAGAATGCCAAAGCTGCTACGGCCCATGCATACTTGTTAACATCATCCACCTTCATCAGCATCTTCAAATATTTAATATGAACATTTGTTCCACTTTTATCAGCAAATATAGTCATACCCAGAAGAAATTACAAATAACCCCAACACACTTGTTCTTTCTTTCAAGATAATCAGCTTCCGTAGCTTGTCTACAATAGTGGTCCTGAATAAACTTCATTTCCACAGATCTCCCATTCTTCTTGACACGGACCTTTGCTTCTTTATTTTCAATCCCCAAACAATCCACCAATAATGTAACACATTCATCTACCGTCATCTTCATCGTCGTTCTAATCGGCTTACCAAGAATTGGCAAATGCGTTATACGGTAGACGTCGTCCAGGGTGATGCTCATCTCTCCAAAAGGTAGGTGGAAAGTGTTGGTCTCAGGTTGCCAACACTCCACGAAAGTACAAATGATCACCTTATCAAGACGATCTTTACAATATTTAATCAAGGGATACAAACCACTATTGTAGATCATTCTCTTTGTTTCTTTTGGCTCACGTTTCAAGTCCCAATCTATAAAGTTCCTATATTGATGCCGACATCGCAATGCGCCTCGTTCTTAAATACAAGAAACATATACATTAAGTAATTCAATGTCCAAATATATATAAATAACACACTTATATGATTTAACCAACTGAAAATATTGACTTACCTGCTCACCATCCCGAATGGCACAAGAAATATGACCATGATAATCGTCTAATGTGGAACAATCCACAGGACTACCGAGATAAGAATCTCGTCTAGCATCTTTTTTTTTACCCTCATCTACAGTTGTTTCTTCATCATCCTCTGCTTCCTCCTCATCCACATGCACGTTCTCATGCTCATCTAACTCTTCACCTTCATGTCCAACACCCGCACCACTCCAACCTGCTTACCCTTCTGATTGGGGTTGACTTTGCGATACAATTACTTGTCTAAATGCTTATTGAGGATCTATTTGAATCCCCATTTGATCATCTCTCATCTTCCTTTTTACTTCTTTGTCCCTATTTTGTTCCATTTTTTTTTCGTTTTTCTACCCGTTCTTTGTTTTTTTTCTGCTATCCGTTTTCAAGTAGACATTGTCATGGGGGTCATCTTTGATCTCTATCACCTCGATCATCCCCCACCAACATAACGATCAACAGAAAACATGATAAACCTTCAAATAAAAAAAAACAAATACTTCAAGACAATTTTTTTGTACAATAAATTCTACTAATTTTTAAGCAATACTTTAGGCAATTTGGATGTAAAACAACATTATATATCTCATTTCCCTACATTCTAATAAAAAAAATATCAGTTTAGAGCCCTAGTGACCACCCGCCTTCACAATTACTTTCATTACCAAGGGATGAACTAAATGATTAATACACAAAAAACATAAACAATTCTACTTTAAAGATGGAAACAAATAAACAAATGCACAAAAACAAACAATGGATGGCTCACTTACAATCCAAACAAAAATCATAAACCCAAAGATAGAATAAATGACTCACTTACAAAAGAGTTGGAGTCGCAAGAGAGATGCGAGAAAAATTCCGAATGGGGGAAGGAGGAATCGCTTGTCGATTTGAATGGGGAGGGGAGAAAATTGGGTTTTTGTTTATATAGGTAGTGTGAGAAAGTATGATGGTGTGAGAAATAAAGTAGGTGGCGTGGGAGAGTACAATCGTGTGAGAAAGCACTTATGGTGGTGTAGAGTAGTTGCTGCCTTTTGAGTTTCTTAACTTGTGTGACAATATCAAATACACAAATCGTGCATATATGAACAACAACAATTCCACCAAGCCTTAACAATGATTTATTTTGAATGGGTAGTAATTTTAGGAAGGACATATCAACATAATTTGAAAACCGATGAGTCATTGTTGAATTAAATGTGTAGAAAAAGTAGTGAAAATACTAGGAAACCAAGTTTTTGCAACCAGTATGATGTGGCATGATCTTGAAATAATGAAGAAATTTCCAAAATGTTTATATGTATCTCGAGGTTGTAAAAAACCTCTTCTCGTGATGCTATATCATCCTGATTGCAAAACTTGATTCTTAGCATACTCAAAAACTAGGGATGTTGATTTCAAACTTACAAATTTGTCATCTTTATTGTTAGGGAAAATAACATTTATAACGTTATTGTTGAATGAATGATGATTGTGGTTGATGTCTATTTTGTTTTCATTTTTAGGGACGTTTTGAGTGGAAACCTGGTATGAGTGGAGAACTTTTTTTTTTGCTATTGGGGAGCAACTTTTGGCTCATTTATTTATTGAAAAAAAATGGAGAAAAGTCAAGGCTGAGGGTGACATTGCTCGACTTGCTAATGTGATAGTTTTTCTCCGCGGGGAGAGTGTCATGTAGGAAAGAGATGTATGGTCTCTACTTTAATAGCATACAAATAAAATTACGCATCACAAATCTAGACCCATCTAAATTCCAATCAGGACGCAGATCTGAATCTTCATTCAGAACCGCTCCTACCCAACTTCCAAGAGTTTCAACTCCAGAAACTCTTCCTCATCTCAATTTAACAAATATTAGGAATAATCCTAATTTTCCTCAAATTCCCCAACCAATCTATAATCCTCCAGAGGATCAAGCTTCTGAACAAATAGAAGATAATCAATCTCCAACCCAATCAGAAATGAATTTTCTGCCAAGAGTTCAATGTCTAACTAAATCCTTTTCTTTAGACAAAGAACGCATAAAGAAAGATTTCATGTCTTCAGTAAACAATGATAGAAGAACTAAATTTCAAGCTCAGACAACCCCTGCTGAAAGGCTTGAACTTAGTAAAAAATTCTATGCATGTTGTGAAACTTTGAAAGAAAACTTACCATTCTTAGATTGGTATTTCAATGTTCATCTCCCCAATATTCATGTTTTAAATGTTTCACCTAAGACATGGAAAACCCCTGATGAGAAAAAGTTTAATGCAATTCTGCCTCCCTTAGCAGACTTAAAATTCTCAGTTTCTGATCAAACTTACCAGGCTTCTCCGTTTCAATCTCATACGAATGAAAGCCAAGGAGTCAGTAAGCTTATTCAACAAAATAATTATACAAATATTCTGCTATCAGAATTAGGTGAAAAACTAGTCCAAGATCAACTTGTGACTGATGAATAAAAAGAAAACAATTGGCTGAGAAACAAAGTAAAGAAGCAATTCAGGAAAAAGAATCAAAGGCGAAGAATATTTTCTTCCAACCTCCTGAACCTATTGCCCCTCATACTTTCACTTCGTCCAGTCAGTTATTAAAAGAAATTGATGCAAAATTAGAGGCATTAAAATTGGATTCTAGACTCAAGATCAATACCTTATCAAATCCTTACAATACAAATCAGGATTCTGATATAAGTGTTGATTTTGATCCAATGTCTGAATTAGATACATTGAATTTTATTCCATATCAGGCTAATCCAATTAGACATGCAAAACAATCATCCAAGCATCCAAAATGGCGAAACCCTATGCCAACCTCTAGAAATTTTTATCCAAGACCCTCATACTCAGATATGCAATTTGAAGAAAGATCTCTTCAAACTTTTGGCTCTTTCTCTACGAAAGAACTCTATATCTGGAATATTGATGGACTTTCTGAGGAAGCAATTCTTGAAATCACTCAAGAAATGGTTATGATGGCTTCCACCCATCGAACTGAAAATAAAGATGACAATACCATTGCTACTGCTATTATTGCAGGATTTTCTGGCCTTCTTAAAGGATGGTGGGATAACTATCTATCCTCTGCAGAAAAACGAGAAATCATGTTTGCAATGAAAGTTGGCCCAGATGGTCAACCTATGAAAACAGACCAAGGTCAGATTATTCCTGACTGTGTGCCTACTTTAGTACAAACTATTCTTAGACATTTCATTGGAAATCCCAATGAATATCAAGGAAAAGCAAAAGATTTGCTTATGACCCATAAATGTCCAACCCTTAGCCATTTTAGATGGTATAAGGATTTATTTATGATAAAGGTTATGCTCCAAACTGATGCAGCAAATCCTTTTTGGAAACGCAAGTTTATTTCAGGACTTCCTGAAATATTTGCAGAAATATGGAACAAACAATGATATTAGGAACACCTTTTATCAATTCAATCACTACAACACAATTGTCTATTAATAGCACTTTGTCATAGCGTTTTTAACACAAGTGCTATGAAAGCTAAAAAGTCTAAATTTTAATAGCAATAGAATATCAAAACGCTTCGAAAGAGAGGGGGAAATTAAAAACATGAATTCGCTCATCTACCGCTCCTCTAAATTTTAGTTCCCTCCATGTCTCGCTCTCCTTCCCTCCATGGCTCGCTCTCTTTGCCTTTCTCCCCCCTTGCGCCTCTCTATAGGGCCTTTCCCCACTGCAGCTTCAAACCTAAAGCACACCACCATTTCCCCCCAAACGTCCCTCCCGCAACAATTCCCTCTCACTAATCGAGCTCTTCTTCTCGACTCCTCTCTCGATTCCTTCTCCAACCCTCTCTCTCTCTCTCGACACTCTCAAACCCACTTTCCCAAAACCCTAGAATCGCGACTTTGGGGGCTCCTCTTTGGTGATGCGGAGAGCTTTCAGAAGCAGAATCTGGTGAGGAATCGGTGGATTCCTTGCTCTCTCGTCAGGCCAGGAGCTTTGTTTATCTCTGTTGAACCATTTGGTGTTTGGGTTTTGTTTTTGTTTTGGTTTTTGTGGAGTAGATCTAAGCTGGACCAAAAGTCATGTTTTTTGCTGTTTTTGTTTGTGTTTTCGTGTTGGGTTTCTTTCACTTTCTGCTTTGCATGTTTTGCTTGCATTTTGTGGTTAGTGTGATCGAGCTTGTTTGGTGTTGAATCAAGTGAAATTGGTTTTTGGGTCAGTTTGTACTAGTTGAGAATTTCTTCTGTTGGTGGGTAATAGGAAACACAGTGTAGAAGTGTTTATTGGTCTGATTAATTTGTTTTTTTTGTGTTTGTTCATTTTCTTTTTTGTGTTTTGGTTTTTGGGGTTGTTTTGGTTTGTTTGGAGTGGGAGAGGTTTACTTAATTTTGGTTCAAATGTTTATATTTTACAAGATTGTACTCATAATGCCGTTTCCATGTTCATATTGTCCTTTGGGGTTCCACACACTATATTTAAATGGATCCCCTTGGAAGATTTGATAATCAACTGAGAGAGTTGTTGTTCTTCTAGTTGCTAATCTCCTATTGTTATTATGGTTGTTTTTCAGTCGTGCATATTTCCTTTATGTTTGGCCATGTATGCAGACCCATGATGATGAAGTAAGTATATCGAAGGAAAGCATGGCTTCAAAAGGTCCTAGGTCTAAACTTGACCATGAGACAAGAGCAAAGCGCCAAAAGGTCTGTTTGCTTACCAGAGTACTTATTGGGTTTGCCTCTAGTGTGGGAGATTTTAGTTGGGGTAGAATTTCATGTGTGTATCTTTGATTGGGAACGTCTATTTTCTCTGTAACTTTGTTTTGCTTGCTCAAGGTTTTTCCCCTGCTTGTACTTTGTCACCTTCTCAGTCACTCTTGCTTATTAATATTATTCCCTGCTGTTTGTTTGATCAAAACTTATTTTTATCTGGAATGCATATGACATGCTCGTCAAAATACCATTTAACATACCTGAATGGATTTTCAAACAAGCTAGTTCAAGTAGAACAAACTGATGCTTTGCTTATAAACTTTTTATGTATTATTGGTCATGCATGAGACATGGTCACTTCTTGATATGGGACTGTGCAACTTCCTTCGTTTTCAAGTCCCAAAGATATGGACAAAATGAGATTGTTTGATTGATTGAATAATATTTTCCTGTGATATAACAGGGCTTTACTATACCTGAGACGATCATCTAATGTGATTTGTCTATTTAATGTTGCAGGTGATGAATTGTAACTTTTCTGTCTGGAAGTACTGAGCAGAATCAAATTTGGAACTTCCAAGACATAAAAGTCAGAGAGAACGCCATTTAAAAGAGCTGAATGGACGTTCTAATAGAAGAAATCCTAGAGTATGGCATATTCTAAACCTTTTATGTATTGTAGTTTATGATGCAACATCGTAACTTGTCAGGATACCATTTAAAGGAGCTCGATGGATATTCAAATAAAACAAGTTTTAGTAGAACAAATTGATATTTTTTTCTTATAGGCACGTTTTAACTTTTTATGTTTTGCATATGACATGGTAACCTGTCGATATAGCAACTTGCTTTGGTTTCAGCTCCAAAAAGATAAACAAAATGAGATTGTTCCACTGATTGAATAATGTTTTTCGGATTGAAAAGGTGCGACTGTAGTGTTTAATTAGATGTTATCTATGGTGCTAGGCTAGTCAAAGGGTTCTGTCTAAAAATCAGACTGTCAAAAGCGTGCGCTTTCTGGTGATGTTTTCTATGTAGTCCATACATGTTAGCATTAAGTTATTGAATAAACTCATTTAGCTAACTGATGCATACAGTCTAATTTCTGTGCTTTCAATCGATGTTTTCTAAGAATTGTTTGTGCAGAAAATATGCTTTTACACTGCATACTTTTGATGCCAGCATCACAAGCACGTATATCGTCTTGTGGTCATCCAGAAGTGTACGCTTTACATGTTTGGGTGATGAATCCAAGGCAATTCATAAAACATTTCCTGCCGATATTGTCACACACTCTTGTAAGTACTATTCACTATAGTTGCATTCATGATTGTCTCTTCCAAGTGCCTTTGTCACTCCAATTTGCCTATGCCATTGTCACATTCCATTCTATTCTACATGTCTTTTTATTTTATCAGATATTCTACATGTCTTCTATTTTACATAATCCTATAACACTGATATGGGCAAAACAGTTACATGACCATAATAATATTTAATTATGTATTGGACTCATTTCTCCCCTGAATTTATGTTTTGGGCCTCTAGTTGGAGATGTTGGGAATGAGTAATTTACTCTTTAGTTGGAGGATAAATCCCACTTTTATCTTTAGGATTTTCTTGTCAAAACTTGAAAGGAGCAGTGGGGCAGAGGTCTGATTTCTCATTATTAACTCTGGAAAAAAATGTTAGCATAACATTTATTACACTCGAAGGATATATTAAAAAGCATATCACCATGCCAATTGTGCGACGGTGAGGTAATGGACCCCAACTTTTTCTTAAAACTTAATTCACACTTTTTAAGCAAAGGTTTTAAAGAAAAGAAAAGATAAGATACAAAACTTGGCAAACCAAATAAACACATGAAAAGCTAAATTTTATAGGGGTTGGGGCGTAAGTTACCTAGTTCTTAGAACCTTTTCTTCTGGTTTTAGTATTTAGGTACCTAACAATGTAACATGCATGGGTCTAAAGCAAGAAAATTATGGGTTTCAGTAATTTTTTGAGAAACCCAAGGGTTTTATTGGTCAACTTACCTGCTTTTAAAAAAAAAAAAAGAGTTTTTGTTGGGTGGTGGCTTTTGTTACTGGAAATTGTTGAACTGCAGATGGCTCTTGAAATCATCGACTCTTTTTGTTGTTCTGCTAACAGGGTGGCTCTTGTAAGAATGGAAACAAAATAAGCTAGGAACAAATGATCATTTACTCTATATATACACACAGGTGTCTCTCTTTTCATCAAAACAATCAAGGAAAACTACTTACAATTAATTAAGGTGTCCTGACCTTTACCAAAAAAGGAAGCGAAAAGAAAAGAAAAAAAAATAACATGGAGATGACATCAGTGAAGTGTGAAGCAAGTACGGGAAAGCGTCACTTTTGCTTGGCTGAAGGTGGCATACCTAACAAGTGTGTTAAGAGAAGCCGAAGAGAACCTGCTGCTAGAGGAGTCAGGTTCAATGAGCATCAAATGGGCCAACAACAAGCTGATCAATCTGCCCCTAGTAGCACAGCTCCAAAAAGAAGTTCTAAGTTCTGGGGTGTTAGCAGGTCTGTAGTAAAGCTCATGTTGTAATTCATTGTTGTTTCATTTCCCATATAACATTCTTTGTTTACTAATCAGTCTATGATAAATGCAGACATAAATGGACAAACCGATATGAAGCACACTTGTGGGATAAGGGATCAGGGAATGTGACACAGAAGAAGAAGGGGAAACAAGGTAATTTGAATGTAAAAGCTCAATTCCTTTTTGATTCATAAATCTTTACTTTATCAAATGCTAACTTTATCATTCACTTGAGAACAATTAGCTTCAAGAAGGACAATACAGAGACTACCTCAAGAGCAAGGAAAAGGGCTGCTAAGGTTGGAAAGGGTTTGTCCAAGGATGAGAAAGCTCAGAAATTGGCCTTGCAATACTGGCTTGAAGCTGTAAGCTCATATACTTTCATATTTATTATAGCATGCTATGATGCAATGCTTTGTTCTTACCTCTCAATGGTCTATTTATGCAGATTGACCCACGCCACCGTTATGGTCACAATCTACACTTTTATTATGATATTTGGTTTGATAGCGAAAGCACCCAACCTTTCTTCTACGGGTTGGATGTTGGAGATGGCAAAGAAGTAAACATTGAAAGGTGCCCAAGAATTGATCTGCAACGTCAATGCATCAAATATCTTGGACCTGTAAGTTAGAATTCTCTATATGCTTGTTACATTGTTAACACTTTCGATGTATAAACTAACACTTTTGTAATATCATACGTCTATGCAGATAGAGAGGGATGCATATGAAGTAATTGTAGAAAACGGGAAGCTAGTTTACCGACACAGTGGGATATTAATTTATAAATACTGTTGAGGGTTCTAAGTGGATATTTGTTCTCAGCACTTCAAGGTTACTGTATGTGGGGCAGAAGAAGAAAGGATTGTTTCAACACTCCAGTTTCTTAGCTGGAGGGCCACTACAGCGGCTGGAAGATTAGTTGCGCATGATGGGGTTCTTGAGGGCTGTCTATACTACAAACCGAGGAAGCAGTGGGGTTGATTTAACTGCAGCTGTCCAGAAATGAAACTGTGGTCAGTTAAGCAGTGATCAGCTGTCTCATACTGGGACATTGTTTGAGCGGTTGTCCAATGGCAGAAATGAAACTGTGCCTTCCAGGAAATGAAACTGTATTTTTGAAACACAGAGTCTTGACTCGATGTAATACAGTTTATTAATTAATTACATTACTTTGCCTCCATTCATGGAAATGTTTAACTTTGGCACATTAAAATTTTTATTTTCTAGACATAAAACTTATGAGATGTAATAAAAAGTCATTTGATAGTTAAAAAAAAAAAAAAAAAAAAAAAATTTGCTATGTATACTTACTATAGCGTTTTTAAACCGCTATAGTATCCTCTACCATAGCGTTTTAAAAACGCTATAAAAGCCAAACTTACCATAGCGTTTTAAAACCGCTATAATAGCCCCTGAGTCTATTATAGCGTCGGCTGTCATAGCGTTTTTGAAACGCTATGAATCAATATTTTTCTTGTAGTGAATATCACCCTTTACAGTATCAAAAGATGACATCCAAACTTCCTATTTAGGAACAACTCTTAAATTTCCATTTCTGTTTAAACCAGAAATATATGAACTCAATCAAGTTTCTAAAAAATCATTTTTACATTTTATAACAGGCAAACAACAACAATTGAATTTCTTAAAACAAGAAATTGAATATAAAAGAATTGCGGATCAACTCCTTGATCCTAAAATTCAATCTCAAATCATTCAATATCAAAAACATTTGCAACAAGAACTCTGTTCTAACTTACCAAATGCATTTTGGTATAGATCCCAACATGTTGTTCGTCTTTCATACGAACCAGGATTCGATGAAAGAAAAATTCCTACAAAAGCTCGCCCTATTCAAATGAATATCGAACTTATGGAATATTGCAAACAAGAAATCAAACAACTTTTAGATAAAAACCTTATTCGCCATTCCAAATCTCCTTGGAGTTGTGTTGCTTTCTATGTCAGAAAAGCTGCTGAACTTGAACGAGGCAGCCCTCGTCTAGTTATTAATTATAAACCTCTAAACCAGGTTTTACAATGGATTAGATATCCAATTCCTCATCAAAGAGATCTTTTGAAAAGAATTCACAATGCTTGTGTCTTTTCTAAATTTGATCTTAAATCTGGATTTTGGCAAATCCAAGTTCATCCCAAAGATAGGTATAAAACTGTCTTCAATGTACCATTTGGTCATTACGAATGGAATGTAATGCCCTTTGGCCTCAAAAATGCTCCCAGTGAGTTTCAGATTCATGATATTCTTTCCCCATTTTCTCAATTTACAATTGTGTATATCGATGATATACTGGTCTTTTCCGAATCAATTTCAGCCCATTGGAAACATTTATATCAATTTGAACATTGTATTAAGAAAAATGGTTTGGTTTTATCTCCCACTAAAATCAATCTATTTCAAACAAACATCCGATTTTTAGGTCACAAGATTTTCAATGGAATGGTTACTCCAATTTCAAGATCAATTGAATTTGCAGATAAATTCCCTGATGAAATCCGGGATAAAACCCAATTGCAAAGATTCCTTGGATCTTTAAATTATGTTGCAGATTTTTATAAAGGCCTCCGAGTTTTACTTAAGCCCTTATATGGTCGTCTTAGGAAAAACCCCAGCCCATGGACTGAAGCCCATTCTCAAATAGTCCGTCAAGTCAAAACCCAAGTCAAACATCTTCCTTGTTTAGGAATTTCAGATCCCAAGGCTTTTAAGATTGTAGAAACTGATGCGTCCAACCTAGGGTATGGTGGTATCCTGAAACAACGTCTTCCTGAGTCTTCTACAATTCAATTAGTCAGATACCATTCAGGTATTTGGAATCCTACACAGAGTAATTATTCAACTGTAAAAAAAGAAGTTTTAGCAATTGTTTTATGCATCATGAAATTTCAAGATGATTTAACAAACCAAAGATTTCTTTTACAAGTTGACTGTCAATCTGCAAAAGATATTTTAACCAAAGATGTTTTAAATTTGGTTTCTAAACAGATCTTCGCCAGATGGCAAGGCTTGATTTCTGCATTCGATTTCGAGATTAAATATATAAAAGGAGCAGACAACTCTCTTGCAGACTTCCTCTCTAGAGAGTTTCTTCAAAAATGAGTTCTTCTCAAAATTCTTCTCCAAAGCAGGCCCTTCCTGCAAAACCTCAAACCAAAGCCAGCTATGCAAAGAAGCCTCCTGCTTCTCAATCTCCAGCCCCTCTTTCATATGCCCTTCAATTGTCTCAAAAGTTTTCCCCTTTAGGACAAGTTGCAGAATCTGGTTCATCCATGACCAGCTTTCCAAAGCCTAATCAGGCTCCCCTTCCATATATCAATAAAACCAATGTCGACTTTCTCTGTATGGTCGAACCTTGTCTTCATGCTTTGATCCCTGATCCTCAAAGTATTGCCAGAAATCTGTTCTCTTCAGATCAACAATTTGAAGAATCAGATTCCTCAAAAACAAGAGAATTCTATGAATTCGTCCTAGTTGATTCTGATTCTGCAGCCATCACCCACCATTATGATGACTCAAATTCCAGAATCACTTTCTCCAAATGCCAGATCTTCAAAATTTTGACCGAAGCAGATTGGGGACAAGTTCCCCGATATCATAAGAAGTTCTCCCATAACTTCTCTCCTCCAAGTTACAATTATCTTGACTACAAAAATGCGTGGTTAAGAGCTTTCTTAGTAAGTCCTCATCAAAGTGGCCATTCTTGGTTCTTTTTATTTTGCAAAAAGTTTAATAAAAAAACTCTTCCATTTTGGTTCCAACATGTTTGGTGGAGTTCCTTTGGTCCAGTTCTTGACATTCTTCCCCCAACTGTCAAAGAAGGTTGGAATGTCTTCAAAGAAAAGTATCAGCCTCCTATGCCTGTAAATGAACAGGTTTTATCTGTCTGGTTCTTTATTCGATTCAATTTAGCTTGGATCATGTGTTGGGATTATGTCTGTTCTCAACTTGATTTTTTGCTAACACTTTCAAAAACTAAACCCCAATGGTTTTGTCGCCGCTTCAAAGTTAAATGGTGGCAAAGATTTGATCACACCAAAGTCGATCACCAAAGAAGGTGTTCTTACCTTCTTCTCCAAAAAGGAGGTGTCTCCTACACCTACACCACAGTTACCATTATCAAGTGGCCAATCGCCAGAATCATCATCAAGTGCAAAGTTTCTGAAACAACAGATTCTGAAGCATATCCTAGCCAAACCAACAAAAGCTCAACTCATGGAAACTCTGTCCCAGATCTGTTCAGACGAAGAAGAAGATCCAACAGTTGATCTCAATGAAGATGATTGTTTCAACATCTTCGATCCTAGAGATTTGTAAATTGGACCTATATCCATTATCAAAGGCAGCATCTGCCAGCTCTATGTACAAACAAAACTGCTTTCGGCCACCACCCGACAAGCATCTTCAAAAGCATCCGCGTGAAGCTACAGTTCCCTCAAATCATGCAGCTACAGTCGAAGCATCTTCAACAGTATCTGCAGACAGTCAAAAGATGAACAGTTGACGCATCTTCAACAGTTCTCCTCCACTCAAGCAAAAGGATAAGCATCCAGCTCATCCTCCACTCAAGTTTCGAGAAGGCTTATCCCTTCTCTCTTCTTATCTTGTATCCTCTATAAATAAAGGGAGGAGTCTTGGAGAAAGACTCAGACACACTAGAACCCCATCTCCTGCTTGTATCCCTTAGTATCTAATTCTGTAATCTTCCATCTTCTCCTCTATCCTTCTCTTGTACATCCTTCACTAGTAAGTCTCCTCTGTAATCTTTTATCTTTATATATATGCATATTTCTAATTTTGTTTTCTCTACAAAACCTTTATCTCTGATCTGAACTCTGATAAGATCTTACAGTGAATCTTTAAGTGTAAAACAGGAAACTGTCTTAAAGCTGTATCGATCGATTGTTCTAGAACAGAGTTAAAATCTTCAAAATTGTATTACGAACTTTAAGTTTTAATTCATATATCTCTGCTGTGTTTGTTAGCTTCCTGCTTCTTTTTCTCAGGTCTATTTATGTTTGTTTAGATTATTACCCTAGCTTTGAAACTTCCTGGATTTTACTGAGACTTGTGCACTTTTGATTAGTGTTAATTTAAGAGAATAACACATTGAATTGAGTGTTGAGCTTAATTTTAAGGAAGCAAAACCCTTCTCTAGCAGCATAAGAAATAGATTGAAACCTTACTTATGGTCAAAACAAGAAGAAAAATAAAATAAATTTGCATTAATTGTTATGAAAATGAATTTGATATCTACAAGATGGAACAATTGACACTTGGGTCATTACTTTTGTATCCCATATTGTAATTCATCCGCTCACATACAGGGCAACCTTGGTGCATATAATAAGGTAACTGAGGCATTATTATTGGGTCAATCGATTTCTTCTGATCTTGTGCTGGCTTCTTATCATCCGGTTTCTTTTGTGCACCACCTCCTGCATCTGGTTTTGGGGGAGCCGGTGGAGGTCCAATACTAACAATTTCCACAAACTTCTTCGTTCGTTTAATCCGAACAATTATTTCGTAAGGGTCTGCATTGCCTGTGACTGTCAACGTGCCCTTTGCTTCATCAATCTCTACCTTGTCTATGCCTACCAAACATGATATTTTTCATTATCATCAAAACTTGCATCTATAATTCATCATTAGGATCTAAGGCCAAAAATAGGGCCACAAGAATATGTACATTTAGAGATTTTATTCAGAATTAGATAAATGACTAAACCATCATAATTATTTGAGTTTAGCCTAGTTACAGCAGTTGAATCTGAATTACCTTTAACTTTTTCTAATAAATCAGATGAATCATAAGATTGGAATCTATTATGCTAAGGAGATTCAATCATGTTGAAGTTAGACTTGAACATGGCTGAAATTAAAGTTTAATCATAGAGCATGTAAACAATTTTGTGTAATACTTACTACCCATTGTAAGACAATAATGGATAGATTATCATACCTTCTAAACCAGAGACAGCTTTGAGGAGCTGTTTCTTACACTTATGGCAGGTAATATCAACCTTCAACACAGTCCTTTGAACCATTGAATTTCTTTCTTTCTTCAAACAAAACAATATGGAGAGTGAATGGATTAAAGAAGATAACAAGACATAAGAGAGCTCTTTGGGTTGTTCACCTCAACAGTGGGGTATCTCTGCTGATTAAGAATCATAAGATGGAACCATAATCGGCATTGTTGTGTCGTGATGCAATTGTCTCATTTTATAGATAAGAACTAACTTTGTGTGTACAGTTTTCATCACATACCATTGGGAACTAAAGCTTTGGAGATACAACCTTGATTACATTAACTTTAACCCCTTTGTATTGACTTGTTTATCATTATGAATTTCGGTTTACTAGAATCTGCCACATGTGGATCCAATGGCCGAAGTTGATGGTTCGTACACCAAGTTGTATTCAGCAACCAATCAACAACTTGATATGGTTGAAGGGGTTTAATATATTTTGTACAAAGTTTAGTTTAATCAAAGCTTGATAGAGGAGCAGCAGTTGCCCAATGTCAAAATGTTCTTGTTAAATACATGAATTAGTTGAAGATGCACCTCATCAATCTATTTAGATTAGTATTTGGTAGTGTTTGCCAATGGTTGTGAATTAGTATTCAGATGTCATGAGATCCATCGATAAACATCATTCCAAGTCAACTTAAATGGGTGTTTAATACAATGAATCTTAGAGCAACCTAATAGTCATTCAACCAATATTTGAGGCACTGTTCTTATGATTAAATTTTTATTATTTTATATACATTTTTTTTCAAACGAATCGAGCAATCAAAACACATCACAAGACCAAGATATAATGTGATTCTAAATGGTAGTGGCATCCATTATGATTAATTTGTCTGTTTTATGTGAGGGGTTGCCAGGTTAATTGACTGATCAGTTCAACTTTTTGCACACTGGAATTATAAACATAATCTCTGTGACGCTATAAATAGGCCTGTAAGTTGGATAGGAAAATTCGTTTCATTCTAATTTCGAATCGAAAATTTTCAAAAAAATCCAATTCCAAAATTATTTGAATCCAAAAATGCCGACTTCCAATTTCGGAAAATTTTTGGAATGGAATTGAAATGTCTTTGAAATATCGATTCTGATCCGAATAATTCTGAAAGTGTTCCAATCCAAAAATTTTGAGATTTTCTTAAATAAATAACATTTCATATATTATAGAATAAGTTATAACTATATGTGTATTCATTATCATATTAATAAAGAAAGATTATAAATGATGAAATTTCACTATATATTTGCATATGTCGTCATAGAAATAAAATAAGATCACCTATGTAATCATTTGTAAGTTGTAGGTAAGTGTGATATATATGATTTATTATATCTATATTACAAATCAGGATGGTGTTTGAGGTTGGAGATAAAATACGGTTGAAATTTATCGATATATAGGAATCTAATAGATCGTATAGAACTTAAAGCACCAAGAGTGCATGGGTTCGATTATCATACCAAATATTTTGATATTTATTTATTTTTCTTCAATTGTTGATGGTGGTGATTAGGCATGTAAATATGAATGATGAAAACTTAAGGGTGATCATGTTTTAAAATTTTTTAAACTTTTATCGTGCCAATGACACAGAGAATAATCTAGTATATATACAAAACAAAATGATGTTTGGGTTGGAGATAAAAAAAATAATCGAGATTTAATATTACAAATCAGGATAGTGTTTGAGGTTGGAGATAAAAGATGACTGAGATTTACCCAAATATAAGAATCTAACTGATCGTATAGAACTTAAAGCACCAAGAGTACATGGGTTCGATTCCCATACCCAACATTTTGATATTTATTCATTTTTCTTCAATTGTTGATGGTGGTAATTAGGCATGTAAGTATGAATGATGAAAACTTAAGGGTGATCATGTTTTGAAAAGTTTTAAACTTTTATCGTGCCAGGGAATAACTTATTTTATATTACAAATCAGGATGGTGTTTGAGGTTGGAGATAAAAAACGATTCAGATTTATCCAAGAATCTAACGGATCACATAGAACTTAAAACACCAAAAGTGCATGGGTTCGAATCTCATACCCAACATTTTGATATTTATTTATTTTTTTTCAATTGTTGATGGTGGTGATCAGGCATATAACTATGAATGGTGAAAACTTAAAGGTGATCATGTTTTGATAAGTTTTAAAATTTTACCCTAGTTATATATAGAAAACATGATGGTGTTTGGGATAAGAGATAAAAAAAAGCGAAGATTTAACTAAATATATGAATCTAACGGCTCACATAGAACTTAAAACACCAAGAGTGCATGAGTTCGATTCTCATACCCAACATTTTTTTTATATTTATTTTTCTTCAAATTTTGATGGTGGTGATTAGGCATATAAGTATGAAGGATAAAAATTTAAGGGTGAAAAATAAAAGACGGCTGAGATTTGCCAAATTATAAAAATCTAACGGATCACATAGAACTCAAAGCACCAAGAGTGCATGTGTTCGATTCTCATACCCAACATTTTGATATTTATTTATTTTTCTTTATTTTGATATTCTCATACCCAACATTTTGATATTTATTTATCTTGATATTTAAAGTAGAATAAATTTTATTTACCATGTAAAACTTTTATCTTTCCAACGACACGGGAAAAACCCTAGTTATTATACAAATCAAGATCGTGTTTGAGGTTAGAGATAAAAGAAAGCTGAGATTTACCCAAATATAAGAATCTAATGAATTATATAGAATTTAAAGCACCAAGAGTGCATGGGTTCGATTTCCATTCCCAACATTTTGATATTTATTTATCTTGATATTTAACGTAGAATAAACTCTATTTATTATGTTAAACTTTCATCATGCCAACGGCACAGAAAATACCCTCTCTATATATGTGTGTGTGTCACCCATTATTTAATGCCCAATAGAATTTAACTTTGATCCCTAGCTATTAAACTTCAGTTGAGTCTAACCCCATTTTAAAAAAGAGCCCCTCCAGAGAGCGAGAGTAAGGGGTGAGCCCATCCCCCTCAAGATAAGCGATGCTGCACATTTCAAGGTAGTTTCGCTTATCTCGAGGGCTCGCTCCGTAGAATTTCTGTTTCAAAAATTCAATTCTAAATTATTATTTTTTTTTGAAAAAAAAAAATCTTTCGAGATTCTTAAAGTGAAATTATGAAGTTTTCTGAAAGTTCCAAAATTTCCAAATATTTTGATTGGAAATTTCTTGTTCCAATTCTGAATTGGAAGGAAGATTGAAAATGAATTTCATTTCCAAATTTTTTTTGGAACGGAAATTTCCAATCCGTCCGAAATCAGCCAAAGCTATAGATAATGGTGTAGGCACCCAAACCCTGATTAATTTACCTAACAATTGTTCTTAAACATTTTCATGATCCATCCCTTTAGATTTCAGAAACTTTTCTGTGATTCGAATATAAAATTCAGTTGAATAATCAGATGCCAATCATCCTTCTTTGAGTGATTTTTATGTTATAGAAAGGAGGACTTAAAAAAGCGTCAGGGTCTGCGATGTAAGGATTGCTGGCAAACTAGCAGGTTTGGTCCTGTTCGACATAGAGTGCTGAAAAACTCGACCTGGAGATTCTGGGTGCACCACACGAATTCTTCAAAGGCATTTACGGTTCTAACATCCATTATGATTAGCTTTTTGTGCTGATGTGAGTGGTTAATGGATTGAGCGTCTGATACATTCAATTTTTCACTTACTGGAATTACAAACAATCTTTCTGGGATTGAATAGCTATGGACCTAAAGCCCAAAGCTTGATTAATTACTTAATAATTGTTCTTAAAACATTTTCATGACACTAATCAAGTACTTGAACATCCACCCCTTCTGATTTGGAGAAGCCTCCAATAGAAACTGCATTTGAGACAAATTAAAGACTCTAGTTGGGAGCAAGGCTTCTGGTCTAAGAAACCTGCCTTTGATTCTCTAATTGGTTCCAACAGTGTTTCGAGGCAATTCTGTCTCATCCATGCAAAACCAGTTAAGACATCCATCAATGTGTTTTATTAGTTGCTTTTTGTACTAAAAATATATAGCAATGCCAATGGTGCCATTAAGCACTGTGGCTTTCATGGTCCTAATAACAGCTTTGGGCCTCTTAGCTTGCCAAGCAGGTTACTTCCATGTTAGAGACACATTAGCAATGGATGGCTTACCATGGCCGTGATGTTTCTGATAAGGAGTTACGTTTCAAGATATTCAAAGAGATGTCCAAGGTATTGAATCCTTTAATAGTGCTGGTGATCATTTGTACAAGTTGGGAGTCAATCAATTTGCAGATCTAACCGGAGAAGAGTTCATTGGTTCTCATACCGGATACAAAATGCTTTCATCCTCCATACAAAAGTCTAGTAGCTATGAGTCATTTAAGTATGCAAATTTAACTGATGATCAGGTGCCTACTAGCACAGACAGAAAAAAGGTGCAGTGACTGATGTCAAGAACCAACAGCAATGTGGTAAGATTATTACGTAGCTTTTATACACAATAGATCGAGCCGAACAAATCAATTCATTGATCTTCTTACTTTCACACGTTTCGCTAATTTTATGAATTCATGCACGTACGTATAGGTGGTAGTTCGGCATTCTCAGCCATAGCAGCAGTAGAAGGGATTTCCCAGATAAAAGCAGGTCAGTTGATCTCCTTGTCTGAACAAGAACTAGTGGACTGCAAAACAAGACAGAATGGCTGCAATAGTGGCTATATGCCGATAGCATTTGGATTCATCCAACAGAATGAAGGCCTTACAACTGAAGCTAGCTATATGAGTACCAGAGTTTTCAAGGCTCTTGCATGGAAAGCTCTCCAGCAGCCCAGATTAGCAGTTACCAAGAAGTTTCACCCAACGATGAGAATGCTGTACTAATGGCAGTGGCTAGCCAACCAGTGTCTGTTGCCATTGATTCTCCTGGGTTCCACTTCTACAAAAGTGAGATTAACCAAGGAGAATAATGTGGTACTAAACTAAACCATGTTGTCACTATGGAAGAATATTTCCCTTTGTGTGGACTGATGAATGATAACAAGCATTTGAGACATTGAAGTTGAACTTGACATGAGCACCTGTGTTGACGATTCCTGTTTCAGGTGTGAAGTTAGTAGTTTTTATAGATGCTTGTGGTACTGGTTTAGGGTGTGCTTTGATGCAGGAAGGTAAAGTAATCGTGTATGCTTCTCGCCAATTGAAACCCCAGGAAAGGAGATGCCCCACTTATGAGTCAGAGTTGGCAGCTGTGGTTTTTGCATTGAAGATTTGGAGGCATTATCTATATGATGAGAAATTTGAGTTGTATTCCGATCACAAAAATTTTAAATATCTTTTCTCACCAAAGGAATTTAACATGAGGCAATAGAGATGGGTTGAACTTTTAACTAGTTATAATTTTGAGATTCAATATCGGCCTCGGAAGGCAAATGTAATTGCAGATGCTTTGAGTTGACGACATGTGGAAATAGCTTCTTTGATAATTCAGAAGTATTTGGTGTTAGAAGTGTTTGCTTCTTTTGACGTTCAGCCGATTTCTCAGTCAGAAGGTGTCGTTTGATGGTTCAACCATCCTTGATTAGTAGACTGTTGTAGGGTCAAGTTTTCGATCCAGTCCTACGTAAAAGAATAGAGGTGTGTCAGACAGTGGTTGGAGGTTTACGGATAAATTGTGTGTGCCAGCTAATGATGATTTGAGGAATGAGATATTAGTAGAGGCACACCATTCTTGCTTCACCATTCATCTTGGTGGAACAAAGATGTATTGTGATCTTCGCCGTACGTCTTGGTGGCATGGGATGAAGTAGGATGTAAGAGCTTTTGTATCTCGCTGTTTGACTCGTCAACAGGTCAAAGCCAAACATAAGAAACCTTCTGGTTTGTTACAACCTTTAGAGATTCCGACATGGAAATGGGAGAACATCTCTATGGATTTTATAGATAGACTTCACGATTGAGACGAGGTAACCGGTCGATTTGGGTTATTGTTGATCGTTTGACGAAGGGTGCTAATTTCGTTCCATTTAGTACTCATCGACATGGAAATTTTGGCTTGTTTGTTTATTCGAGAGGTAATGAGATTGCATGGTGCCCCAACATCAATTGTTTCGGATAGAGATTCTTTGTTCACTGCGCAATTTTGGCAAAGTTTTCAGCAAACTCTAGGTACTCGTTTAGACATGAGCACCACATATCATTCGCAGACAGACTCAGTCAGAGAGAGTGAATTAAATAGTTGAGGAGACGCTTAGGGAGTGTATTTTGGTGGCAGTTGGGTTACCATTATGTGAGTTTGCTTATAATAATAGTTATCAGGTGAGTATTGGTATGGCACCATGTGAGGGGTTGTCCGACACACCTTGTAGATCTCTTATGTGTTGGGCTGAGTTTGGTGATTCTGCAGTAATTGGTCCCGATATCATTAGACCGATGCAGTTAAAACGGATAACGGACCCATAACGGTTCAGAAGCGTTATAGGTTATAACGGAATATTTTTATACCCCCACTAAGTATTAACGTATTATAGAGTAAAAAAAGTAAATCATGTTCATAACATTAAACTCAAAACATCAACATTTAAATAAAAACATACCATCAAGCAACGTCAATATCAATACTTTTGATTCAATACATGGCTTAATGAACAACGTTAAAGATAATGTGATCATAACACTATTATAACACCAAAGTATGGAAAATTTAAGTTTCTTCATCTCATGAAAAATCAGGGATTGAGTACTTTTGATTCAACGAGGCTTGAAGCACTTTTATTTGGGCATGAAATTGACACATGAAAAGGAGAACATACGAAGCATGAAATGGGAGCTAACACTGTTACAAAAAGATCGCATGTCAGATTAGGTCAGTTGACGTTCTTCCCCTTTCCTCTTCTTCTTCTCCTTTCCTTCGTCTTCCCTCTCCCTTTCATTAGACAAATCCAACAAATAGAGAGATCGCACGATCTCTGTCGATTGGTCGAGACCTCTCTCCTCTCTTCGACTGATCTTCTTCTTCTTCTCTTTTTCCCTTCTTCTCTGGTTCTCCTCTTCGACTTCTCTTTCTCTAGGGCTAGCGGCTAGGGCTAGAATAGTCGATTGAGAATGGGGCTAAATTGTTTTTTTATTATTATGTATTAGTATCCAAAATTATCACGATGTTATCTGTATAACCATTATATAATACGCTAGCCGTTATACCGTATCGTTAAAAGGTAAATCATAACGCCTCAACCCCGTTATGTGATATAACGCCGTTATAATGGCGTTATATAATCATTTTAACTGCACAACATTAGAGACACTACAAAAAAAGATTGATTTGAAAAAACGACGATTGAAGACAACTCAAAGTCGTCAGAAATGTTATGTTGATCATAGGCATAAAAATCTGAAGTTTGCAATAGGTGATAGAGTTTTCTTGAGAGTTTCCCCAATGCGAGGTGTTATCATGTTTAGAGGAAGAGGAAAACTAGCTCCCCAGATGTGTTGGTCCTTATGAGGTTGTTGAGAGAGTCGGCCCAGTGGCGTATCGACTTGCTTTGCAGCAGTATATGTATGGGATTCATGATGTTTTCCATGTATCAATGCTTCAAAAATGTTCAGCAGATCGTACACAGATTATAAAGCCAGTTGAGGTGGAGAAATAAAAGATTTGTCATTTCCCCTGCATCCAATAACTATTGTTGACAGGGATGAAAAACGATTACGACAGAAGATTATAAAAATGGCAAAGGTACAGGGGAGTGATCAGGAAGGTGATGTGACATGGGATTTAGAGGATCGTATTCGGCAGTTACATCTGTAACTATTCCAGTAGTCTTCTTTTATTCAGTCTATCTCGTGGGCAAGATGATTTTAAGGTATGTATAATGTATAATTTTTTTAATACCGCCACGTGGTGGCATATAGCCATCTACGTGTACACATTTTCTAAAACCTTCTATAAGCTTTTGCATTTGTCTCTTCAATTCTCTTGTTTTTATTACTCTCAGAAAGACGGTTGAAAAGAGGAGAGAAATCAGACGATAAAAACAATCAGGAGCTTTGGAATCATTGTGAATTGTTGAACTTCACCGAAGAGAAAAACAAAGAGCAATAACTTGTTTATGTTTGTTTGAAGATTTTGGAGAAGAGAAGACAACTATATTCAGGTGAGTAGACTACTAATTTTTTTTTTACTTGATTGGGAGTAGATCTAATAATTTTTTATACAATTTGTGCTGAAAAAACTAAGGTTTTCGATTTCGGATGGAATTGGGTAAAAGTGGTGAATATGGTATATAGTAGTAACGATATTTTTACAACACTTTGAATTTCTTGTTTCTGTTGTTGCCATTAGAAAGATAAAAGTGAGATCTTTCCAACGGTATCTAGTAAGTCTAATTTGGTTAAGCACAATAGAAGTTATTGTCATTTGAAGTTGGCTTGCCAAACTGGATGTGTTGATGAACAAGTTATAACGAAGTGTTTTACACTTCTCTTGCCAAACTGGATGTGTTGATGAACATGTTATAAAGAAGTGTTTACACTTCTCATATTTGGGAGTAAGTAGGTATAATTCTTATACCATCGGAAAATGTACAATCCGAGAGTAGGTATAATTCTTATACCATCGGAAAGTGTACAACCCGAGCTTTCCAACGGTGTATAGTTTGTAAAATTTGGCTGTGAAATGAAGTTTTTACATTAACTTGAAATTGGTATGTTGAACTTAAAATCTGTTGTTATAAGGAAGACGATAACGTCAGAATGACATCATCTATTTGACCAGGACTTTGACTAGGCCTAGAATATAGAGCGTAGCTCTGTTTTGACGCGATTTTCGCCGCTGGAATCCTTGTGTTAAATTCTAACAAATAAACTTATAAAATTGTAAATTTGGTTAAATAACAATTTTGACCCTAAAGTCAAAATGCCTCGAAATGTGTATTTGAGAAAATGTTTCTTTTGGTCACTGTGCATTATTTGTGAATATGTTATATTTGAAAGGTTAGCGGTGACCTAAATGAGGTTTTGAAAATAACATTACCTATTTTTGGAATTTTTGAGTTATACATGGTTCAAAACTTATGAATGATTGATAATGATTTTAATGTTGACATGAATACCCTACTTTGGCGTTGTAAATTGAACCAAGTGGTACAATATGGCTATAGAGCCTAATTTTCTGATACTGAGATGTTCTTGTACAAACTGAGTTGTACAATCCATACAGAGTGAACTATACGAAGCCTGTTTCCAAAAGAGAAAAACTAAGCCACTATACGAGTCACGACTCGCATAATATAGTGGAGTGTTCCTGCGGAGCAACGCCTGACTTCCCAAAAGGGGAAAACTAAGCCACTGTACGAGTCATGACTCACGCGATACAGTGGAGTGTTCCTGAGGGGGTAGGGGAAGAGTTAATAGACTTGATCCTCTTCTAGCGCGCAGTTTTGTATTTGTGATTTGGCCCGTGTGTCAAGTCGTTTAGGTGAAGCACGCATTTTAGAGATGGCACCCATTTGAAATGCATATTTACTCAAAGTGGGCATTGGTACACGAGTGGAAGTGTGTCGGAGTGAGACACATTCGCCACATGGATAGGTGCCACAAGGTATGTCATGGCTTGAAATTGTATGAAGCCTGTCCTCCTAAAGGAAAACTAAGTCACTGTACGAGTTTTGACTCGCGTGATACCAGTGTTCTAAAAATCGCTAGGCGCTGGGCGGGCGGCGAGCAGGTGCCTAGCGCCCAGGGGCCTAGGCGGGTGCCTAGGCGGTCTTAGGTTTTGTATTATAACTTTAATAATTTACAAAAGTTAAGCATAATACCTTATCAATTACATCCAATTTAATGTCAATATACATATGCAAAATTTAAAAACATGAAAAATTAACAATCGTGAACAAAATTTATTAAAACTCAAATGACTGAAGTTGGTCATGATGGGTACTTTATATAAATTTGAATTTGTGTAATCTTTTATTTTTCTTCAAATTGCATGAATAACCTCAGTTATGTTTGATAAAATCTACATTAGTAAAATTGGTACCGGCAGATCCTTTGAGAATTCCATTAAGTAATCATCTTTCGCTACATTTAGACATATCATCATCATCATCATCAAAGCCCATTCCCGAGATTTTCTAAAAAAACAATTAAATAGTTTATTTATAAAAAATAGGAAAGAAAAATAAAATAAGAACACAATCAACCTTATTAAAAAAAAAATAATAAAAATAAATAAATAAAAAAATCTCCCAGACCGCCTAGACCCCGCCTAGAGTCCGCCTAGACCGCCTAGCCCGCCTAGACCGCCTAGCCCGCCTAGACCGCCTAGCCCGCCCAGACCGCCTAGCCCGCCTAGACCCCGCCCAGACCGCCTAGCCCGCCCAGACCCGCCTAGACCCGCCCAGACCGCCCAGACTGCCCAGACCGCCCGCCCAGGCATTAATCTGGGCGGTTTTCCACCTTCTAGCGCCTAGGCGGCCGCCTAGACCGATTTTTAGAACACTGCGTGATACAGTGGGGAGATCCTGAGGACCAGGAGAGTACATTATTTGAAAAAACGTATGTCATGATTTAAAAATGAAGTACTTTAAACATGTTAAAGATATTATGAAAATGTGAATCTATCTCAGAGGATTGATTTATTAAATTGTTGAATATATGAATTTTGCATCATTAATAAGTTGTATAGCATGATATGCGGTTAAAGATGTAGGTGTAGATATATTTTAAGATGTCGATTATAGTATTTATTTTTCTTGTTAATTTATAATTTGCTCATACCAACATTAGATGACCCATTTGCTTTGTTTTGTAGCAAATGGGTGTGCTCTTATTGGAGTGTGCACGTTGAAAGCGATTTCATTGATCGAGCCGTGCAAAAGCAGCTCCTAGTTTTCTCCCAATGTTAGTATGGTGTTTTGGATATATTTTTTTTGGTATTTAGAAAAAAAGGGAAGTTTTGTGTATGTGCTAGCTATGGTGTTTGAATTTGGGACGATGTTTGAATGTTGGAGTTGTTGTATACTTAAGAGTTTTGTTTAATCTATATTTTTATTTCATTCCGAGAAATTGTATGTGAGAATGTGGCCATGTGTGGATGCGCCTCAGTTGCAATTTTCCCTATGAGCGGGGCGTGACAACTGAATTATTATTTAGGTTGAAAAAAGCCGGAGAAGAAAAGGGATACCAACAAAAACGATATATGTTATGAAATGGGAACATGTGGGCAGATATGGATGTCTATTTGAACTATATAACACATTGTTTACATGGAGAATAAAACACAAATGAAGTAATTGAGAGTTGAAACATCATTGTCTTTGCAGTGGCACAAGCGCGAGCACGATAAACAAAAAATGTATGCACAGAGCAACCTGTATAACTATTCACCAGTAGATAAGAGTTGAGTGTTTAAAAAAATTGACAATTTACGTTACACATTTATTGTAGGTAGATAGCAATTTTTCTACTACATAAATAGTGAAAAAGGATAAAATCATTCAATCTACACTAAAAAATAGTAATTGTGAGAGGATGCAAAGTGAGAAATATAATAAAAGCATATGGTATCACAAATTAGCTTAAATATAACTATAACAGTGTATTACCTGTGCCTTTCTTCTGATTATTCAAGTCTCTAACACTTCCCTCCTCTCCCGGACGCGAGTTCCATCTATGTCAACTAAAATTGAGCCACATGTATAATGGAAACATCGTATGTTAGAATGCATACTAAACGATTATAGGGTGGGTACTATAAAATGCATACTAAATGATTATAAGGTGTGCCTTCAAAAATATTGAACTACGTACGACATAAAGTGCATTACACATTCTTTAATAAGAAAATCCAACTTTTAAAACATCTAACCTTTTTGTTTTGAACATTAGTTTCATTTAAAGATCTACAAAAGTGCATTTCACTATACCAACTTGATCAAAATCAGACAATTAAATAAATAGTTAAAATTGTCTGGGAAAATAAAATAAAATGAAAAATTCTTTCTTCGTCACGTGTAAATCATATATTTTTCCATGAGTAACTTTCTCTCTCCTAAGATTCATGTCTTAATTTCATATCTTTTCTATTTCGTAATCCTCAGTCCTATATAGGCATTTTGATGGATATAGGAATATAAAAAAAATATTAGAATATTAATGAATAAGTGGGTTGGACCCAACATTAGTAGTTTACGGCATTGCTTTCGTAATTAGAATTAGAAATTTTTATTTTACTTTGATCAGAAAAACAAAGCAAAATTCATTGATGAATAAAAAAATTAGTGACTTCCCAGGTCACTAGCCAAAACCAGATTACAACAAGAGCTTAATTACAAGTTAATAAACTCTCCCACTCAAACATGTGTGAAACGTAATGTTATCTAGCTTTCCCCAAATGTTTTCCTAAAACCAGACCAGACCCTTAACCTCATTGCATAATATAGGGCAATCTTTCTTCCTTTCTTCGAACATCATTTCTTTTGTTCCACACTATCCATATAATTGGAAAAGACCCTCTTCCACAGCCACAGGACATGTTCAAATCAGCCGTTCTGGTGCCAACTAGAAACCATTTGCAATAAATTTTGAGCCAAGGGAGTTGGAGTCCTAGCTTTCTCACAAATTGAGCTCCAAATCGGTCTAGTAAAGGAACAAGTGAAAAAAGATGATCAACAGAATCCTCTTCTTTTTTACGAAGACTGCACCATTAGGAATTATCATTCCTCTTCTAGACAAGTTGTCAACAATCTGAATTCTGCCATGGCCAATCAACGAAATGAAGAAATTTACACTAGGAGCAATGTGTCAGACCCAAAATGAAGTATGATCAAAAGGGGAGGGATAACAACTCATCATCATCATCAAAGCCCATTCCCGAGGTTTTCGGGGTCGGCTACATGGATTTTGGTTCTCCAAGCAATGCGATCTTCCCACATTTCCTCACCTAATCCAAGCTCAATGATATCTTCATTCACCGTCTTCATCCAAATTTTCAACGGTCGTCCCCTCCGTCTACACCCTCCATCAACTGTTTTGAAAAAACCTTTCAGAGTGAAGAACAAGTGTTGTGCATGCCTCGAACAGAAAATTGACCTGTTTTGCTGTCCCAAGTCCATTTGTCAGGGTGTTTTGAAAAGATGTGTAGTTGAAGGTGGTCAATCAGCTGTAACAGCTGAGGAAAATCTGAGTCGCTAATGACCCACCTTAAACCAAAGTTCCAGGTCCCTCTGCACTAACAAACATCTCAGCCATAATTTTGGTTTTGCTCAAAGTGAGAGCATAAATGGTGGGGAAGAAGTGTTGCAAGGCTGAGTTCCCTGCCCAAATGTCATGCCAAAAACTGATTCTATCTCCACATCCCAAGTCAAAGGAAATAAGCAGGACAAAAGAGAGGCTTCAAACTCATGATTGCTCTCCACCAAGCACATCCATAAGGAACATTGGGGATGTTTGAGTACCATCCACCATTAGAAATACCATACTTCTCCTGAATAATTGTTCTTCACAGATTTCCTTCTTCTTTACCAAAATACCAAATCCATTTGGCTAGAAGGGCTTTGTTGAACAATTTTAGTCTTCTAATACCCAGTCCTCTCTGCCTCTTAGGTTTACAAATGTTCTGCCAACTCACCAATTATAGCGTTTTGCATATCCATCTGTCCCCATAGGAAATTCCTACTGATCTGCTCAATATCTTTCACCACTGATGCACATGGTACAAGTTGACATCATGAACACAAGTATGCTTGAGATGGTAGATTTAGTCTTCTAGCCTTTGAGATATACTTCCTATTCCAACTGCTAATCTGCCTCTAATTCTCTCTAGCATTAGCACCCAGAGGTAAACCCAAATGTTTAGTAGGCAATCAGCCTTCTTTGCAGTTAGGGTTTCTATTTTGTTTAGAAAACTAGTTGCTTACTCGGCAAGCTTAGATCAATTATAAATTAACACCAATGGCCATTGTAATAGATAATTTAGAAGTTGAGTTGAAGATTGAAAAAAATGTAGTTTCTTTTATTTGTTGTGTTATTAGTGTTTTACCTATGAACCCTAGGTAGTGAAAGATCTCGTGTTATTTGTTTTTATTATTCCACTGCAGTTTCCTATCACATTTGCAGCATTGATAATATGGGTGCCTTTAACAAGATTATAAGTCACTAGAATGTTTCCAGACAAGGAACAGTTGTAGTTGATAATTTAATATCATGAAATACTGGAACAAATTCAATTTTGAGTTGATTCAACGAACTTGACATTTTGAGATGTGAAATCATAGGTAATCCGAATGTTCTTATCTTTGATAGAATGTTTTCTATTACACTCTCATTAGGAATTTTGACATAATTTTTAATACTTACACATTTAAGAAATGTAAGCTCGTGAGGGTGGTTGTGCCTTACCTTGTTACTATCATAGTGAAATCCCTTGTTAAGATTTATGGTTGAAAATATAAGAATCATTTAAATGTGACACATCACATAATCAATAAAAAAATTCCATAGCAGGACTTTTTGGAATATTTTATTGGAGTCCACATTGCAAATATTAAACACTCAAAGCTCGTTTCAGTGTAACAAGTTCGACCTTTAAATTCTACACACATAAATGAATCATAAAAAAAATTTGACAGTTTTTTTGTCACATACCTTGATGCTTTTAGGACTGCTAACACTCAGATGGATCGTTTTTCAGTTTCTTCATTCCAGTGTAGCAACTCACAATCTTCTGGTCCAACCCATAATAATATGCCATTTTCTTCAGAGGTTTCATATCTAGATCAATGAAATAAGCCTGCAAGATCTCAAGATGAAAAAACAATGTCAATATCTTCATGAAAGCACGGACACTTGATAAAAGTTATCAGTTAGATGAGGAACTTCCATTGATCAGCCAGTTAGATCACATGAAAACAATTGATATGTGTAACAACGACAAGGATGCAAGTATCTGTATCTGCAAGGATACGAGGCATTGGATGCGTCAACAAAAAAAAAACACAATACGGGATATGTTAGGGGCACGGCTGTACACTTGAGTATGTTAGATCACATGAAAACAATTGATATGTGTAACAACAACAAGGGTGCAAGTATCTGTATCTGCAAGGATACGAGGCATTGGATGCGTCAACAAAAAAAAACACAATACGGGATATGTTAGGGGGCACGGGTGTACACTTGAGTATTATTTACTTTTTCAGTAATAAGTTTGGAATTATTAGTATATTCATTCCCTTATGGGTCTATATTTCTACTCATGTACCTTTAGCTTGTAGATAAAAGGGGCTATTTATATTGGACATTTCAGGCCCATTAGTCTTATTTCCTCCATCCCTAAAATTATTTCTTAAGTGCTAGCTACTAGACTGAAGCCGATCGTGGCAACCTTAGTTTCTCCTTTCTAGACTGATGTAGTGGAAGGTCATCAACTAGAGGATGAAACTCTCATTGCCAATGAGAACTCTAGAATCAAAGCTAATATGCCTGGTGTAGTCTACAAACTGGATAAGTTAGGCCTTTATTGGTTTTATCTTGCTTAAAATGGGATTTGGCCCTAACTGGAGATCCTGGATATGATCATTCTACCCACTGCCTCTTGCTCTGCAAAAATTAATGATGCTCCCACTGGGCTCTTGCTCTTGCTCTGTACAACTTGGCAGGATGACACTATACTGGAGATCCTAACTGGAGATCCTGGAGTGTCCAAAATTTACAATATCCAGATGACACTATACTTCTATTGGACCCCTCTCCTGATCAGTTCAAAGTTGTGCACTCTATTCTTCTTTGGTTTGAAGTGAGCTCTGGACTTTCCATTAACTTCCACAAATCAGTGACCTACCCCGTGGGAACTGTCGATCGGTTGGATACTCTTGTGGACGTTCTTCATTGCAAGGAAGGCAAACTCCCATCTTTATTTGGGGTTACCTTTAGGAGTTAAATACAAGAGTAGACAGGCTTGGGAAGCAATAATTGATAGAATTCAGAGCAGGTTAGCTGTTTGGAAGAGCAAATATATATCCAAGGCTGGTAGGTTTACTCTCATCAAGAGCACCATCACTAGCATTCCTGTCCTCATGATGTCAGTCATCCCACTTTCTGCTTTTGTAGCTAATGACAGAAAAAATTTGCAGAGATTTTCTTTGGGGAACTAATGGCTCTGCTAAATATAACACTTGGTCAAGTGGGCAAAGATTTGTAAACCAAAGAGTATGAGAGGTTTAGGCATCAGAAGGCTTAAGCATTTCAGTCAGGCTCTTCTCTCCAAATGGCTTTGGAGATTTGGCAAAAAATAAGGCATCTCTGTGGAGAACTATCATCCAGCAGAAATATGAGATTCTTTCTAATGGTTGGTTCACCAATCAAGTCTCCACTGCTTATGGGTGTAGTTGGTGGAAAGCCATCATGAATTTGAAGCCTTTATTTGAGAAAGAGATCTCTTCTGTGGTAGGTAAAGGATCTAGTTTCAGGTTCTGGGAGGATACATGGGTTGGTTTGCAACCTCTCAAAACCAAATTTCAAGCCATCTATGATATCTCTCTAAGGAAAGATGACAACATCTTCCAATTTTATCTTGGCTTGCAGAACAACTTCAATTCTTGGGACCTTGCCCTAAGAAGGGGTGTGAGAGACAATAAATATCACAGTTTATTGAGGTAGTGGATTTTTTTTTTTTTGGAAGGCGAGCTGGGTTTTTAAGGATCCCATAACCTATCAACTGGGCGACCTATAGGTCAACACCCATTAGAAAGTATCCATGCAGCAGGTGAGATTCGAAGCTAGGACGTGGGGGACAAACCCACACAGCCCTAACCACTAGGCCATAACACCATTGGCATTGAGGTAGTGGATTTACTAAGCAGTATCTCCCTTTCTGATTGAGGAAGATGACTGGATCGGAAAGATAAATCAGGGAAGTTCTTTGTTCATAGTAGCCATCAAAAGCAAGTTCTCCAGTTCATTCAACTTTCCAATCTTATTTGTTTCCCCTCTATGTTTGGAAACAAGATTTTTTGGTTGAAGGAAGTCATCCTAGAGTGAATTTCTTCACTTGGCCCCTTGCTCATGGAAAAATTCTGACTGTTATATCACTCAATCATAGAGGTTTGTTGCCATGTGTAGTCACTGTGAGTCCTATCCAGAAAGCATCATCCACCACTTGTTCTTTGCTTGCAAAATTTCCCTAGAAATTTGGATGTCCATTTGTGCTGAATCAGCTGGGATTTTTGCCTTCTAGAAATTATTTCCTTGTGTGGGTAGAGCAATGGACAAGAGCTGGTTGCTCTGCCATTGGAGCCTGGTTATGATCCAGAGTCGTACTGGCTACTATTTGGTTAATTTGGAAGGAGAGGACCAATAGGATTTTTAGAAGGGTGAAGAAGGATCTTCTCACTGTTTGTAGAAACATCAAATCTCTTGTTTGGCATTGGGGCAATGTATGGGGTTATTTAGAGGGCATCCTTTTCATACATGTATTTTTGACTGGGCTAGTTAGTTTACTTTATAAGCTTCTTGTATAGCTCTGCCCCCTGTTTTGTACTGTGACCATCTTGGTCACCTTTTTATTATTAATGATGTTCTCCTGATGTTTGATTGATAAGGAAAAAAAGCTTGCATAATATGCTTGTAACATTGGTTAAACAATTGAAATTTCTCAAAGATGTGTGAAAAAAGTTAATGTTCTAACCTAATCAGCGTCATGTTATCATTCCATCTGAACTTCCAATCATCATCCACACATCTCAATTGCTAAAACATGATCCAAAAGCATGCAAGTTAGATCTATAGATGCCTAATCAAGAAACTAAGTGGTCTTAAAAGTCCTAACTGAAGCAACAGTGTGGCTTTGCTATCTGCATACACATTCCACAGTCCAAATTCTTCTGGCTAATTGGGGCTTGAAGACCCCTCATCTTAGCAGTTAGCACCATTGGAGATGTGGGTGGGAGAGTAAACATGGCAACAACCATAGAAGATGAATGTAACTGCGAGGCTGAAGCCTCACATACCAAGAAGCCCCTAGAGGCTTAAGCTAAGGTACGTACCTCCCGGAAAAAAAGAATCGTAAACCTCACAATAATATAGGAAGGCATAAGCCTAGACGCTAAAACCTATTGCCTCCTTACAAGGCACACGTCGAGGTATAAACCTCAACCAATTCTTAAAACATTGGACCCTGGGTATAAGCCTTAATCAATTTGGACTTCTATAGCTGCTGAAACAAATAGCGCACACTTGCCAAGCGTCAAAGAGAGGGATATCACACAGTCGTTCAGAGAATGGAACTCAAGATCCTCGAGTACAAATGAGAAATGGTTTTGGGATCATCTTCCGCTCATAGAGCTGTGGGTCTTGTGGAAAGAACGGAATGGCATATTTGTTAACAGCAAAAGTATTGACTCAGCTCACCTCCGGACTATGATCAAAACATGTCCATTCAATGGGCGATCGCCTGGGACATGGCCCCTGCTTCTGCCATTCCAGGTTTGTTTTTCAATTGGACTAATCTTATTATAGGAAACTAAGCCTTCAGTATCCTTTATTGTATCCATTTTTCTGTGTTTCTTTTCTTGAGCGCCTCGCTCATGTCGTATTTGCAGTTCCCATTCTGTTTCTAATGCAAGTGTTTTATTGATTAACAAAATAACTAAATTGGATCCTGGGTTATTTTCTTTGATTGACTGCTACTAAGCAACAGCATGAAGCTGGTAGGAAGCCAAGGTGATGTGCACGCAGCTGCAAGAAGCAATTTCTGGATTTTATGGCTTCCCAAACCTTTAGTCCTATTCCACATTCTTAGTGACTTAAATGGGTTGTCAGACAAAAGACGCTTGTGTATTGCAAGCCTCGCATAATTAACTAGGGCAATGGGACTAGGAGAAGAGTTTGTCTCCCTTCAAGACCATCATGATATTCTCTCAGCACATTAAAAAAAGAAAAGAAAAAGAAAGGCTAAATAGGGTTATTTAGACTCCAGGTCCCTATTGTTTTGGGTCATACATTTGTCCAACATTGAGTCTAGGTCCAAGACCACATTGACCCCATCGACTGTCAACTTTCTGTCCATCCAAATTGCAATAGGCCCTTTGACTCAGTTTGGGGTTGTTGACTTAACCCCATTACAAACATAGAACCTAAACATAAAGTTCGTGCAAACTATGAGATCTAAAATTAAATTTCCTTATAACGCGGTCAATATAATTTAAAAAAATAAAAATCCTTTTAATTACTGGAAGGAGAGTGGATGGCCAAGGGGTCAATGTAATCTTGGGACCTAGACTCAAAGCTGGACAAATATAAGACCTAAACGCATAGTTAGTACAAACTATGGGACCTAAAATCTAAATAACCCAGTTAAATAACATCTAAATAACCCAGTTAAATTAACATGTATAAGGTCCTAAAGGAAGAGCTAGGGGGAGGAGTTGCCAAACTGTTAAAGGAGAAACTGAGCTTTGAAATAGGAAGCCATATGATCTGAACTAGAGGTAGGCAATGTTTACAATCTGACCAAGGAGATGAGATTAGGGGCTCCAATGGTAGCAATACATTGTGTAACCTTATTGCCATTCTCTCTAAGACCTCGAACTTGTAGTGAGGGTGAATCTAATCACATGTCAAACGAAAGCGAGAGCGGAGGCGTGGAACTACATAGCGCCATAGCGGTGGTACCAATAATACATATACACCGTGGATAAACACGTGAAAGGCCCGTGGGCAGCTGGAGTGGACTAATATTCCAACAAACATAATTAATGAACTAACAACATGGTTTATTAATACATTATGTTGTGCAATGTTGAACATTCTTTGTAATAATCCAGGAGTTTAGTAGATAATCATGATAAAAAACCTGGTTATGCTGTTTAGACCAACTCACTGACAACAATTATGAAATGGAACATATGATAATGTTGGTAGGGTATAGTTTACCTTGTAATCGAAGCTCTGGTTTGTAGATTCCAGGTATACAGTACTATATGGGGAAGCTTCATCCCCACTTGCCCTTGGTCTAAAGCTGATCATCAGACTACAATCCTTTGCAGTTGCAGCTACCAAATAATCTCTCACAATCTTCACACTTTTTTCCTCTGAAATAGAATGCAGGGACTGATATCTTTGTGAAAGCTCACTGTCACCCAAATCTCTACATACTTCGCAAGGCTGAGAAACTACATTGTAATATGCATGAATTGCCCCTTCTATGTCAAAGGAATCAAGCTTTTGGGCTTCCAGAAGAAGATTCAACACATGTGATCTGAAAATTGTCTCTGCGATAAGCTCTAAGAAACTGGGTAAGTGTTGGCCATACTCTGCACAGATAACCCCCTTCAACTTTTCTTCTAGTCCTTCACCACCCAAGAAGTTGGTAGTCTCTGCATTACCCCCCAAGCCTCCAAAAATAAGAGAACCATTTAAGAAGATGCGAAAGTTGTTCTGTGGAGTGGTACAGAGTGCCTTGACAGCCCTCCTTATTCTATCAATGGATCCAGAAAAGAGATCAAGTGGATCGTATTCACTTATCTGTGAAGTCTGTGGTATGGAAGAACACATAAGCGAAGTCAGCAAATTCCAAGATCAGTTTCACTGAAACTTGCTGTTTACCATTTAAATACCAGGAATTAGATCCGCATGGGAATTTTTTTGATGATGCTACTTTAATCTACATTATACAAAGGCATGTGATTTCTAAAATATGCAATTGATGCAGTATACTTTAAATGCTCTAGAGTTTAGAATCGATACTCGATAGAGTTCATTACTACATGTACCATTGTATAGCTACAGAATTGATAATAGACTGTAACATCTCCCAAAATAATCAGGAAAAATTGACATGGTTATTCCACTTCCTTTTCTTTTAAGTATGCAGCTTTAGATATCTCCTCATTCTTTGATATCTCTATATGTTTTCATTTTTGAAAGAAAAAGAATTTTCCATGGTTGACTGAATTAATTAAAAAAAAAGATTCATACAACAGACTGGTTTACAAACAAAGATAATGAAGGCCCATGGAAAAAAGTTTACCTCTCCTTTATGAAGCTTCAGGAATTGGTGCATCTGGAAACGAGTTACACTCCTTTTAATAGCATTCTTTTCAGCTATAAAGCTTGAACTTGGAAGAAATCCACATTTCGGCTATTCTTTCAAACATAAATACAAAAACAAAATGACGAGATAAATAATCAAGACCAGAACTTTAGAAAAAAAGGTCATCACTAACAAAGGCAGACAGGAAATATTATGAATTAGCAAAAATTTTCAAGAAGCGAGGCTGGTTACCAAATAATAAACTTTTACGTCAAGAAAAGACATGGTAACAACAACTGGAATCAGGTGAAGGAACATAAGTTTTCAGGAACTAACAACTTGTGGTAACATTAAAACTAAGACCATGTAGTATCTGAGAAACATACCTTTATTTCTACTGATATACAAGTGTCCCCTTTAATGATACCTGTAATCCAGAAAGACAGAAGAATGAAATATAAATCTGGGAGACATGTTCATAAGCATGACTCTATATTCAAGGTGACTGTTGGAACCACATATAGTAGTTTCCAAGTCACAATAGCAAATAATTGCTTCAAATGGACGAACCACTTTGAATAATCTTAGTAGATCTGTGTTTCACATCAAGATGAAACTACAATAGCACCAAGTCCTCTCAGCTAATTGGAGATTGATTGACCTTTTGAACAATGTACTCTACATAATAGTTATGAATAGCATTATAACAATCATTTCCAAATAATCAGACAAAAAATTATTATTCGATATTCTTTTCCTTTTTTTTTTTTTCGAAATTATTACTCAATATTCTTATTCTTTAGCTAGCTACTTGGAAGCATTATGTTAATTTTTGCAGCCAAATTTGCCAGAATGGAAGAAGGTTTCCTTGATTCAACCAGAGATGATCAAGTTCTAAGGTGTTTTGATTTTATTTTTTTATGTAAATTGTAAAACCATAAAAAAATTTGTTAATGTGGAGGAGAGGAGTGGCTGAGCTGTTTTGTCACGTTCGTGACTCAATTGCTAGAAAATGGAAATAGAAATTGTATTGAATAAGGACTGGAAAGATTACATTCCTCTTAGCTCAAGAGCCAAGCCTTCTTCTACTTCTTGCATATCTGTTCTTCTATCCTTTCCCTATTTAAAGAAAATTATCTAACAAACTTTTGATATTGCCGAATCAGAGATGGCCACGTGTGTGTGCCATGTGATTACTTAACTAACATAAAGCAAAATTACAGTGTTGTCCCTCCTAGTATTTGAATTTGGCGCCATTGTTCCCGCCTATTCTCATCTCTTTTCTTCTTAATTCAGATTGTGACAATGCCTTCTCCTTGAGATGATCCTTGTCCTCAAGGATTAAAATGAGGGAACATAGCTTGGATGTGAGGCCAGTCCTCCCAAGTAGCTTCTTTTGGGGTGGAGTTAGTCCAATGAATTAGAACCTGTATCACGGCTCGATTGTGTCAAGGTATCAGTCTTCTTGCCAGCATTGCTTGTGGTTCAGCTCTAAAGTTTCCTTGTGTATCCACTAGGGGTAGTAGAGGAGCAGGTATTATGGAGTCGCCAATCTTCTTTTTCAGCTGGGAGATGTGAAACACAAGATGTATCTTGGAGCTTTAGGGCAGCTGGAGGCGATAAGCTACTGCTCCTATTTTCTCACAGACCTGAAATGGTCCATAATATCGTGCTGAGAGTTTTAAATTTCTACGTAAATTGACTGAAGTCTGCCTATATGGTTGGAGCTTCAAGTAAACCCAGTCGCCTATCTCCAGAGTTGTATCAGTGCAGTGTTTGTCTGCATTGATTTTCATGCGCTCTTGGGCCTTCTGAAGCTTTTATTTGATTATACTGAGCATATGGTTCTTGTCTTTGAGGTATTGTTGCACATCAGCGATCGTAAGAGAAGCAATTGGTGGGAGTGCTAGCAAAGGGGGTGAATACCCATAGAGTGCCTTGAAGGGACCGGTCTAAAGGCTTGAATGGTAAGTTGTATTAAACCAATACTCCGCTAAATAATAGGGGTGGGCACAGGACGGGATGGGATGAGATGGACCCATCCCGTTCATTGGGGATCGGAACGGGATAGACCTCATCCCGACCTCGTCCCATCTCAAACGGGATCGGAACAGGACGGGATGAACACATACTAAATAGTCATCCAATAAAAAATAACAAAAAAAGTTTTATCTCGCATTACTCACACACCAATAATGTCAAATTTATATACATATAACTTACATCATAAATAATAATAGATATTAAATAAATAAATATTAAACTTTTTTTGGAAGACAAATAAATATTAAATTTCATTTAGAATTAATGATTCAATTCATTTAGATTTCATATAGAATTTCATCTTACATTGATTTAATTTCAACACATCCTAAACTTTAATTTAGAAGAGTATTTTGATTAAAATTAATAATAATAAATATTAAATAAATAAATTTGGGATAGGACGGGATAGGCAGGATTGAAAATCTCCATCCCAATTCCATCCCATTCTAGATTGGGACGGGATGAGATCGGGATGAGTTTGATCAATCCCAAAAAGACCCAAAAAACTTGGGACTAGACGGGACGGGATCGGGACGAGTTCGGGATCGCGGGATGGGATGCCCACCCCTACTAAATAAAGCCATTTCGACCATTGAGAGAGAACATCCCTAGTCATGCAGCGCAGGTAGTTTTCTAAGCAGGCATTGGTGCGTTCAATTTGACCATCAGTTTGCCGATGGTAGGCTGTGCTCAAATTCACCTTGGTACCTAGTGTTGAGAATAAATCCTGCCAGAATGCGCTTACAAAAACTTTGTCTCTATCAGATATAATTGTTGTTGGCAGACCATGTAGTTTATATACGTTTTACAAGAAGACTTATGCCATCGTAGAGCAAGTGTATGGATGTGTAAGGGCGATGAAATGACTGAATTTTGTCAGTCTGCCCACTACTACCGACACTACTGATTTATTGTAAAAAGGAGGCAAACCTTTTATGAAATCTAAGGATACTTGCTGCCAAGCATGATTTGGAATAGGAGACCACCGTAAGCTGATTGTTATCCTTTATTTCTCTGACAATTGTCGCATTCAGTGATGTGCTTAATCACACCTTCCTTCATTTTAGGCCAGTAGAAGTAGTGTTTCAGTCTTTGCAGAGTAGCTGTAATGCCTGAATGGCCACCAGCGGCAGAGTTGTGAAGGCTTGTGATTATGTTGGATCTGAGTTGCCCTGTGTCTCCTATATATATGAGCTCTTTATACTTGAGAATCCCATTTGTTAAGGTATAATTTGGTACAGCCGTAGGTTCTATCAGCAGTTGTTGCATATTGCCCTCAACCTTAGTATTTGATGTGTACTGTCCATAACTTCTTGTAGCCAAACAGGTGATATAGTGGATATAGCTGAGCATAAATACTGATATTCCGAGTTCCTGGATAATGCATCAGCAACAACATTTTTTGTACCCTTTTTGTAGTTGATCTCAAAGTCAAATCCCATGACTTTGGACAACCACCTATGCTGCATCATGGTAGTAACCTTTTGAGTTAAAAAAAATACCAGATGCTTTGGTGATCAGTGCAGATGAAGAACTTGGAACCTAAAAGGTAAGACCTCCATTTTTGGATGGCCATGACAATGGCAAGCAATTCCTCCTCATAGGTTGATAGGGTTAGATTTCTAGGACTCAAGGCCTTGCTGAAGTAGGCAATGGGCCTACTTTGTTGGGTTAGGACTGCCCCAACTCCTTGGCTACATGGATCAGTCCCTATTATGAATGGAATGCTGAAATTAGGAAGTGCTAGTACAGGGGAGTGACACATGGCCTGTTTCAGCTGTTGGAAGGCCTTACTTTGAGTTGAAGTCCACTGAAATGAGTCTTTCTTGAGGAGTTCAGTCAATGGCTGAGCAAGGTGTTCATATCCCTTAATAAACTTCCTATAATACCCTGTCAAACCCAAGAAACCCCTCAATTGTTTGATGTTGGAAGGTGTTGGCCAATCTTGCATTGCTTCAACGTTTTTTGGATCAGCCTCCACACCTTGTACACTAATAATATGCCCCAAATATTCTAGCCGAGCATGAGCAAATGAACACTTGGACATCTTGGCATATAGTTGATGCTCTCTTAGTGTAGATAGTACCACATGAAGGTGGGTGAGGTGTTGGTCCATAGTGTTACTGTAGATGAGTATGTCATCAAAGAAAACTAATACAAATTTCCTGAGTTTATCTTGAAATACTTGATTCATCAAGGCTTGAAATGTTGCGGGGGCATTGGTGAGGCCAAAAGACATGACCTTAAATTCAAAATGACCATGGTGAGTTTTGAAAGCAGTATTCTGGATGTCATTTGGGTGGACAAGTATTTGGTGGTACCCTGATCTCAGATCTAACTTTGTGAATATAGAGGCCCCATGCAATTCATCTAGTAACTCATCTATTAATGGCATTGGGAACTTGTCTTAAATAGTGATCTCATTGAGCCTTTTGTAGTCGACACAAAATCTCCAAGTCCCATCCTTCTTCTTGACAAGTAAAATAGGTGCAGCAAACGGGCTATGTGAGTGTTGGATTAGGCCAACATTCATCATTTCCTTGACCAACTGTTCCATGACAGATTTTTGCATGTGTGGCACCTTGTAAGGGCTTTGTAAAAATGGAACAACTCCTGATTTGATAGGGATCCTATGATCCAAGGGTCTGGTAGGAGGTAGCTCAGTGGGACTGTGGAACACATCCTAAAATTCAGTGAATAGGGTTGTGACCTCTTGGGGAGTGTCTTGGACTCTATGAGCATCTGAGATAGCAAAGAAATGTCCTATAAAGGCAGGGGTATGTTTTTAAGGAATCTTATAATCCCCTTTGGTTCCATCATACATAATGAGCTCCGGACTGTGATACCTTGGAGAGTTACTAGTTGCCCTTGGAGATTCATTGTTAATTATAATTTCTCTAAATTCATAATAATGTCCCCAAAAGTTTTCAGCCAATCGCCCCCTAACACCATATCATACCCACCTAGGGGTACTAATCTTACACTACCTTGGAAGGGAAGACCCTGCATTGTCCAATTGCATTGCTGTGTAGTTGTTGTCCGTTAGCCACCCTTACTATCATATGGGGAGTTAATGTAGTTGGCCATATGGTCTCTTTGACAACCCCTGGGTCTATAAAAAAATGGGTACTCCCTGTGTTAATTAGGATTGAGATAGGCCTCTTCTTAAGTATCCCCTTAAGTAGGATGGTATTGCTAGCCATGCTGCCATGAATAGCATGGAGAGACATCTCCATGTCTGACTGTATCTCCTCTATCAAATTTTTTGTTTCTACAGAATTTTCCATGTCATCACCACCTGTGTCTTCCTCAGGAACTAACATATAGAGGTGTTGTTGCTTGCACAAATGGTCAGGCCTGTACTACTCGTCGTAGTTATAACATAATCCCTTTTCATGCCTGATCTTCATTTGGGGTGGAGTCAACCTCTTGATGGGTGGAGTACTAAGAGTGGTCTTGAAGGTAGGGTTATGGAGGTGAACTGAATTTATGTGGTTGGTGTTTGAATGAGGTTGAGTAGATGAGGGGTTTGAAGTTTTCTGTGTGGTGAAGCTGACAGTATGGTAGTTGGGGTTCCTGTGTGTAAATGAAGAGTGGTTAGGCCCTTTATTAGTGGAGTATTTCTGAATCATGGAGGCTTCATGCTTTCGTGCTAATGCAAAAGCTTGACTCACATTGCTTGGTTTGACCAATTGGACTAGGGATTTTATGTCGAGGTTGAGGTCGCTCAAAAAACTCAATACAAAATGTGTCGTCCAAGTGCTGGTTGTGTGAGAGCATGATGGACTTAAGCTCTTCGAAACGATCGTAATAATCCGTGACACATAATTCTTGTTTCAACTTGTTGAACACATCCACATAGTTGTCCAAGGCTAGGTTTTCAAACCTGTTGCATATATCATGTACAAATCGTCCCCAATGTAGAGTGTTTCTCCCTACTTGGGAATCTAAAAACCAAGAATTTGCCCTTCCACTGGAGTGTATTGAAGCCATTGCAACTTTATTCTCTTCCACAATATTATAGAAATTGAAATATCTTTCACATTTCTTTAGCCATGACCTAGGGTTTGAACCATCAAAAGGGGGAAAATTCAATTTTGGAAATCTCGAGTACATACCAGTATTCTCCCAGTGAGTCTGAGAGACAGCTCCCTGAGTTCCTTGAGTAGGCTGCAGAAGCTGCATAGTTGCTCAAATTGACCTCGATTCTCTTTTCCAAGGCCTCCTGAGACTAGCTCATCTTCTTCAGATCCGATTTGATTGATTCTATCTGACCCGTGTTCTCCACTTGATACCATTTCGTCTCCCTCGTGAAAATTTCAATTGCTTTTGCCCTCGTTTCCATCTTTGTTCAGTTTTGTTCGATCTGACCACAACTCTGATACCAATTGTCACGTTCGTGACTCAGTTGCTAGAAAATGGAAATAGAAATTGTATTGAATAAGGAACTAGGAAGATTACACTCCTCTTAGCTCAAGAGCCAAGCCTTCTTCTACTTCTTACATACTCTGTTCTTCTATCCTTTCCCTATTTAAAGAAAATCATCTAACAAACTTTTGATATTGGCGAATCAGAGATGGCCATGTGTGTGTGCCATGTGATTACTTAACTAACATAAAGCAAAATTACAGTGTTGTCCCTCCTTCTGGTATTTGAATTTGGCGCCATTTTTTCCACCTATTCTCATCTCTTTTCTTCTTAATACAGATCGTGACACGTTTCATGGCTTGGTGGGCAGTACCTCCGACTGGAATCTGGGTTTGAGAAGAGCTGTCAGAGATTCAAAGCTAGTGGAACTGGGTTTACTTCTAGAATGCCTTCAGCTCTAAAACCCTAATGACCAAAAAGACAACTGAAGATGGGATGACAAGAATGACACGTTTAGTGTCACTCCAAGTTGGTGGCCAGCTCCACTGCTCCACTGACCCTTCGTGACCTGTTCCATTCCCATCAGTATTTGGACACAACGTTTTCTGGGTAAAAGAACTCTATCTTAGAGTAAACTTCTTCATCTGGTCCCTAGGTCATGGCAAAATTTACTGCTATGGACAACCTCAATAGAAGAGGTATCCTTATTCCTAACAGATGTTGCTTTGTGAGGCTCAAGAGGAATCCATGATCACCTTTTCTTCATCTGCCCCTTCTCCAAACAGATCTGGCTAACTATTTGTGCTGAATATCAAACTGCCTTCCAGAGGCCTCTAGTATCCTGCAAATGGCCTCTAGATGGACAAATGGTTGTTCAGTCACATGTGCTTGACTCTGGAAGAGAGTCCTCTTAGCGATAGTCTGGTTATCATGGAAGTGAAAAAATTGTAGAATTTACAAAGGGACAAAGAAGGATACTAAGACCCTAGTATTGAGAATAAGGCTTTAGTTTGGTTTGGGAATGTGTTTAGGGTAAACTCACTAATACAGCCTTCCATGTCGGTATTTTTTATTGGGATAGTATATTTAAATTGTAATTGGTCTTTTTGCCTAGTGACTTTTACAGTCACTATGGCCTTTGCTAATAAAATTTTGGGCGGACTTGTGTTTGGGTCCTATAGTTTGTACCGGTTTTGAGTTCGGGTCGCAAGTTTGTCCAGCTTTGAGTATGGGTCCCAAGACCATGTTGACTGTAAACTCTCCGTCACAAATATAGGACCTAAACGCAAAATTGGTATAAATTGTGGTTTGTGGGTCCTAGAGTCAATATTTTATCAAAATAATAAAAATTCATTTAATTCGTGGAAGGAAAGTTAATGTTGTTGTCTTGGGACTCGAGACTCAAAACTAGTACAAACTATAAAACCCAAACACAAATTAACCCTATATTTTTTTGTTGTTACTTGATTCATCGGAAAAAAAAAATTTCTAGGTGGGGCCAAAGAATATTTCTCCATGGAAAAATCAACAAACATAGCTATGTTAAACATCATGTAATAGAATTTTTTTTTCACTTACTCTTTTATCTCTACTATTTTTATAGTTTTTCATGCAAAAAAGACACCATGATAATAATTTTATTTTGTTGTATTGGAGCTGAATGACATACAGTATATAAGCATCCACAACCCACCAAATAGTTAGTGTAAAATAATAATCAAAGAAAATTTGATGTCAAGGTGCACAATCCATGGAATTATCTTTCTCAATTTATTTACTTATTTTGTCTAAACAGCTCTACGATGATCAGATCTAAATGAGTGTTCAGATACGTCGAACTTGCAGGCTGAATTCTTGCTTTATACAGATAAAATTCTAGCACTAAACTTGAAAAAAATTATTATTTAAATAATGGCATTCTGATGCTAAACTAAAAGATATGTTCTTCTGGGTTCCTAAAGCATAAAATTATGTGCCCATGTATTCATACAAATACCTTCGACCTAAACAATAACTTGTAAGGACAAATAGCTGCGAACACCGAAAGATATTCATTTTCTAAATCATAATTATGTCAGGCATTTACCATGTGGGAAAAGGGAATGATCAGAGATAAGAAGTGCAGAACCGCAGAGGGTATTAACCTTGGCAGCATTAACTCGCCAATCAGGACGCTGACAATGAATGTTTTTCTCAACTGCCTCCAGGAATTCCCTGGATACAAGAACACGCATCTGCAGTGTTCAAAGGAAAAAAATTATTTACATCTCTTACCATGCTTTCAGGATCAAGATATTACTATAAATAGAAAGTTAATACTTAATCATGAAAAAAAACCAAAAGGAAGTAAAGTTTGGCACACGTGGTTGATGAATGAAATAACATGTACATCCAACTAGTGTAATTGGAAATACCTAGTGGATAGCATGTGACGGAGTATTGTTGGAAGTTAAGATTATGAGGTTGGTCATTATATTCATGGTTTGCCAACATTGTTTAGAATTCTTTCAATGCATTCCTTGTTTTTGTTAGCCATCATGCATGCCATGCTAGCCTTAAGTAATGCACAACAATTCAATTTTGAAAGGTTCCTGAGAAGACCAAAATATGGGCATCAACAATCTTGAGGTTCATCTCAGATTGGAAACCCCAAACTGAGCTTAGACATTATATGAAAAGAATTAACAGACTGCTAAGTTTTGTATGAAGAAACAAATATATATATATATAATATAGGCTCCTTAAATAAGATGGCAATCTTTATGACATCATTCCATCATGATCAGAGGCCACAGTGGTATACGAGATCCAAGCAGCGGGCCATATAGTTATACTAAGGTCAAGGCTTAACACCAAATATCATACTCTTCTAATTATTAAAAGCAAAGAACTATAGTACTTATAAAGGCAAGGGACAACAGTATGAAAGCTATCACTCCAGTTCAACCTCAAATTGGGTCAAGAGTAAAGACCACTTTACAAACAAGAACATACCCCTGCATCAACGTGCTCAGTGCCTAACAAAGGGAGCATTACATTCAGCACAAATAGTTGTCCAAGGAATTTTTCCGAAGTGGATGATGACACCAAATCTTTGGAATCCTTCCATAAAAGTTTTTCGTGCATGGAAAGAACTGAGGTAGCTGTTGTGGATTGAGGTTCTGCTTTCCTAGGAGCCTTTTCTATGCGTAGAACTTTTCCCACCTGCAGTTACAAATTCAATTAGATAATAGCTTCTCAATATGCAATTAATTGGATAAATAAACAACATTTTACATCTTCTAAAAACGATTTGGTCAACGTTTTGCATCACCCCCCATTGTCTTGTTTCATCTTATTAATTGTTGAGATGATGGTAAAAATGTTATGTAGGAAAGCAGCGAGTGCAAGGAAGAAACAATGCAACAAAGGATCAAAAACAAGGATTTATTGAGGATTTATTGGCTCAACACTAGATCATACGAATTATAAAGGGAACTCTCAAACTAGACTCTCTAAGATGCCTATAAGAGCAACTCCAATGCACAAGCTTAAAAGCCAAATATGAGTTTTATTTGAGATTTGAGGTTGGATTTCATTACGCCAATGGAAGCCTAATATTCGATGGGTTTGAGGTTTCAACCCAAACAATGGCCAGAAAAGCGTATGGGCCAGTTATATTTGCACGAAGTCCAGCACACAAAATAGTCATGTGTACCTAGCCCAAATGATAAATTTGACCCTATATCCAACAAGCCAATAGAATATCAACGGTTATTTTCCCCCCACCCCAAACAGAAAATAACTTTTTGACCATTTTTTAAAGATTTTATTGAATGGTCCATTGAATACACTCACCCTCAACCTCAAATTGGTCCACTATTTGAGCTTGAGCTCTTCATTGGAGATATCCTAATGTCCACACTTCTCTAAGCTAAAGACTTGGTTGTGGAATACTGTGCTCTTGCACTCACCCCATATGATCGCATGGGAGACAACATGAACTTTTGTGTACTGCCTGGAGTTGACATGGATTTTCCACCAATGTAGCAACTCACAATAATTACCTTATTAATAAGTACTTGAATTGTTAATTGCTTCGTTTTCCTCAAAGCATCTCCAATGCGGACTCTCCAAACTATACGAAGGTTGAAAACCCAATAGAAGTTTCGAATGCAACTCTCAAATACAAGAAGAACCTATCCTCTTCCTCTCCCAAATTTGAGAGCATAACACCCCAGACATTTTACGGAAAAAGCAAAGAAATTTGTTAAACACCCAAAAAGAACCCAGGGTACAACAGCACATCAACTTTTGAAATTTGGGTTTTAAGCAACCAAATGAGAACACCATTCAACTAAATGCATAGTAAATGAAATGTATACAAGGTCCCAAAGTTGGAGAATTATTCAGAGTTTCTGCCATAGATTCCAATAAAATTTCGAAAATATTACAACATAAACGCTAGAATTTTCAATTCTTTACAGAAACAGAAATAAATTGGAAATTTTTTATTGAAGAGATAAAGACTTACAAAGGTTGGAGATGATCCTGCGTAGCCAAGGACAATATTGGCAGCTCCTTCTCCTCGGTAGATCCATTCCACTGCATTTTCCTCCTTAAGAACCAAATCCATCTCCATCAAACCAAACAGTAATTTCAAGAAAAAGAATTCAATTGAAGAAGAAGAACTCGAGAGAGTGTTTGAAGAAATGGACTCAACGGTGGCACAAAATCCCCCAATAGAAATAGTTGGGCAGCATGTTCCCACTCGCAAATAAGTTCTCTGTACCCCCACATTTTAATTATTATGGGCACCACCGAATGTGGTGATTTAGCTCCGCAAATAATAAGGGTCAGTTTGTCTTTGAGGGGTGGGCACGGTCTGGATCGGTTCCAAATTTTGAGGAACTTAAATCAAAAGTCCGGTCTGAATTTTCTCATTTTGAACATTGGGACCGAATCTAACTCGAACCGTTTGAAATGTTTCGATTCCAAACGGTTCGTCAAAACAAACAACACCACCACCAAGTTTCCAACCACCACAACTTCATCACTTTGTTTTTCAAATCAATTTCATCAATTACTTTACATGCTTAATCTGGCATTTGGCTTTTACAACATTTCATTTACAGAAATTCTAAATGGCGAGGAAACCAGCGAAGGGGAGGGTGTGACCGCTCATCCCTCTCGAGATGCGCGCATGCATTTCGAGATGTGCAGCAGCGTGAATCTCGAGGGGATGAGTGGTAAAATCCCATCCCCTCGTTGGTTTCCTCGCCCATTTCCTCGACAATAAGAAAGGTTCTGATTATGTCAATGAACAAATGAAGAAAAGTAGTGTAGAAACAACAAAGAAACCATATGTAATACAATTATTTCAAGCAATGAAAATGTGGATTTCATTTTAATCGCTAAATATTGTGATATATGGAATTCAAATATAAAAAGTCTTACTAGGTAAAGATTGTATCAATTATGGGCGAGGCCCACCACTTAAGCCCAATATAAAACTCAACGTCTCAACTCTACATGATGTGAAAGACAACCAGAAACACAAATAAGACCTCTCTCTCATTCATTAAACCAAAAATCTAAAGAGTCGCCCCCCTAGCATCAGGACAGCACCAAGGTGGCGTCCTGGCGATGTGATTGTGTTCGAATGGAGGGTATTGGGCATCTCTAGGATGATGGAGGGCATGGGGCCTGCCCTGCTGGCCTGGCTTTCTAGATGAGCTCTTCATTCAAACAACACAAACACATAAACCAAGGACGAGAGTAAAATGAAACCATCCATCTCTCCACCCATCCTCTTCGTCATCGTCCTCAACTGCAAAGACTTCAACTTCATTTTTAATCAACTCTCTTCACAACTCCAACAACAACTAGAAGACGACCCAACACATCAACACTTAGGTTGGAAGCCAAGGAATCTTAGTGAGGGAGATGTCAGGGAGAGGGAGGTGAGGACGGGAGAGGGAGATTGGGAGGAATTTGCTACTCTGCTGCAAAAAAAAAGTGATTAGAGCATCCCCAATCATCCCCTATTTCTCCAATCATCCCCTAAACAATCCTCTATAATAACTCCAAATACAAATTTTTCCTAAATTAAGGGAAAGTTAAGCATCCCCTATATCTCATATAATAATAAAATATTCTCAATATTTAATTTTTTTAAATTAAAAACAAATAAAAAATAAAACAAAAGAAACCCTCAACTATCTTTCCTCTTCTTTAATTTCACCCCTCTTCTTCAACTAATTATTAATACTAACTTTAAATAATATTATTATATTTAAATAATGATAAAAAAAACTAATTATTAATACTATTTTTTTTTTAAACTCTCAAATATTTTAATTAGTCAAATTTAAATTAAGTTGAAATTAATAATAGTATAATTAAAATAGTATCTAAATAATAGGATAATTGACATTAATAATATTATATATTTAAGTTGAAATTAATAATAGTATATATTTAATAATATTATAATAATATAATTGAAACTAATATATATTAAGTTGAAATTAATAATAGTATAATTGAAATTAAATTGGTATAAAAAAGTTGAAGATATATTAAAATAATGATGAAAAATGTCATTCCACCACTTGAGAAGAGAAAGAGTCCATAATTGTTAACCACTGAATAGCTATTTTTATCCTGCCAGCACCACTCATCTTCTCCTTCCCTAACAATATGATATTATGAAGCAAGTCGATGAGGGCTGAATGCATTGGGTTTCACAATCACTGAAGGCCCTGCGAGATGCAAGGTCCCACACACTCCATGCTCAGAGATTGGTCTGAGTTGCTCTATACTACCCTGTTGCCACCTCGAATGGGCATAAAGATCAGGAAAATAAGATTTGAGAAGGGTTTGAGTGAGCCATTTATCTTATCAGAATTTAAACTCTGATATAGATTTGCAAATTTCAACTTTAGGTTCACGATAGGCCTTTATAGAGCACAGCAGAGAGGGTGGCGACATCATCGGTGAATGATGTCTCGACGCCATTGGAATCCTCTTCATACTTATATCTAATGATCTGCTGCCAAAGAGATTGATGCTCGTTCCTGAACCTCCACAGCCATTTCGACAACAGGCACTTGGTTGAAATATTTAAGTTTGAGAATAACCAGTCCCCCTTTTCTCTTTGGTTTGCAAACCATGGGCCAATCATCATGGTGGTACTTAGCACCCAGCGAGGTGCCCGAAGGAAATTCCTGCAAATTCTATTGGACGAGTAGTGGAAGATGGGACAGTAGTTGCAAACATCATGAATACAAGGATACTAGCCAATGAGCATTTGATCACAATTACCCATCCTGGCTTTGAGATGTGTTTGCGCTCTATGTTTTAGGCTCGTGGAGCGTGGTATAGCACTAAGGAGGTCTCTTAGCACCTCCTAATGCCTTGGACGTATTGGCAACGCCCCAGGAGCGCCTAGGATAACAAAAATTTTGCCGGAGAAAATTCTCATTTCTCATATTTATGGTGTTCATAGTTATCAAAACATTTCTCGTATCTATCTCGGAAACCCAAATTTAAGTTACATATTTCGTATCATAACGTATATCATAATATGGATATTCTTTTATATATATATATATATATCCTATATGTATATTTAAGCATATAAACGACACAAATATGACATTTAAACAAAAAAAAAAAAAATCAGAAAAACACTTTCATTCATGTAATACTTGTAACATATGGAAGTATCAATATCATCCAAAGTGACCAAAACATATATTACCTTAGGCACCCAAAAGGGCCAAAACATGTTCAATGCCCGCAATATATAAAAGTGGCGAAATGTTCATTCTAAATACTAAATAAATACTACTAATAATATTCTAATAATCATTAGTAGCCAAATATTGCATAAGTTATCCTCACATTGAAGCATTTTTTAATTCTACAATAGTGGAGAGGAAATTAGAAAAAGTTTAAAAAAAAAAAAAAAACTGAAAAAGTAATACGAAGTTTCCTACAAGAGCCATGGAGACAGATCGCGATTCCGAGTTGTGAGGATTGAGATATAAGGATTTTAGTGATATCTCTACATTAGAGTATTTTTTTTGGTTTTCTCTCAAAAGCTCTCTTGGAGAAGATGAAATGATGTTTTGTCAATCTAAAGGGTCAAAATTGGAAAAAGCAGAAGAAAAAAAATTTATTTCAATAAATGGGTCTCGACCGGTACGACACATGTGGTGTATCGGCCGATACATCTGGTAAACTGTTATATACCAGTCTGTACACCCTGTTATATGCGAAAGTGATATTTGGGTCCGGTGTGTACCGGTTGGTAACTGGTACAGTATATATTTACATTATCTCAATTATATTATTATTATTATTATTATTGTTGTTGTTGTTATTATTATTATTTTGTGTGTGTTTTCCTGATTCATTTTGGTGGCTCCTTCATGAAAAAACATCAACACAGCAACAACAATAGGTGAGAAACAAGTCAACAAACATAAGTAAAACAAATAATGCATGCCATAGTCACCAAGTAAATACATAATTAATGTCTCATCTCAATCTCACCTATCCAAAACCCAAAATAACAATTCTATCGGCAAGTGTTTCCCATTCATAAGTCACAAACCAACTACCAACGCAGTAAGTAATAAAACTTAATACAAACCAAGTCATATTCATAACAAGAAGTCATTTAACTAAAACTAGAAGCTAACAAGGCCATTGTCCATAACTTCGTTCCTTGTAAAAATCAAACATCCTTAAAATCTCCTGAACTCATTATTTCATCTCCATTGTCCTACAAATGGCTGAATCCCTTTTCATTAGTGACTTCATTAGTTATTAAATAAACTAATTACCATTCAATTTTTAATTGTGTTGCACAAGAGTGATATTGGCACCCGAATCACCCCATTGAGGTGAAATGATGACTATCCGCTTTGCGTTGTTTCTCATCTCGCTTTAAGCAATCACTTAGATTCGCTTTGACTAAACTGCGTTAGAGTATTGTAGTTCCCTCCTTAGAAGGTGATTGGAATGGTTTGTTTTGAGAATCATGCAGGTAAGCGCCAAGCCTACTATAGGAAACAATGGTGGGGATAACGGGTCTCCTTTGCGAACTGCAGGAAGTACAAAAAAAATGCTCTAGGGATCTGATCCATTGATGTTATTGAAGAATGAAATTGTCTTTAACAAGGTGGAAAATCCAGCTTACCCATTTAATCCTAAAACCCAGTTGACAAAACATGAATGCACTGAAGTTCCAAGTTATTGAATCAAATGCTTTCTCGAATCTATGAGCATATTAGCAATCAGAGGGTCATGAACCCAGTGTTGTTACTTGATGAGGGCAGGTGATAACTGGCAGGACCACTTTGAGCCTTTGTGCGAGGATCTTAGAGAATTTCCTCAATGAAGATCAGACCGATGGGGTGAAATTCCCGAATTCTTATAACACTCCTTGTTTTTTAGGTTTAGGGTCATCAGAGTGGTGTTAACACGCGAATCTAATTACGACTTATTGCTAAAGTCTTGAATCAGTCTTAGCATAACTTCTCTGATGATGTTCCAACACTTGGAGAAGAACTTTGTGGGGAAGGTTGTAAGTACCAGGAGCTACATCAGTAGCCAAGCTGGCCAAAGCTACTTCAACCTCTTATTCACTAAAAAAGAAGGTGAATACCTTCTGCTTTACGAGTGTCTAGAACACGAAAGTCCTTCTAGAGAGGGGCATCGTGATTCTGGTTCAGAAAAACTTGGAGTGCTATGATATTCTCTCTGATTCAATGAATAATTATTCATCCTAGATCCATAATGCATCAATCTTGTTGACTGTTCTCCTATGGTTTGCCAGCTTGTCGAAGAACTTGATGTTGAGTCTCTTTCTCTTCTTCGTTTGTTTCCTTATGCTTCTAATGGATAAAGTCTCTTTTAATCAGCTTATCCAAATACTAAATCATTCTTAGTTGAAAGTTGTTCATTCCATTCATCATCGGAAAGACTATGACGACTTTCCTCAGTAGCGTTCCGATCATGGCATTGAGATGTGCTTGTGCTCTATGTTTTAGAGCCGTCGACACAACATGGCACTAAGGAGGTCTCTTAGCACCTCCTAATGCTGATGCCTTGGATGTCTTGGCAACGCCCTAGGAGCGCCAAGGATAAAAAAAAACTTTGTCGGAGAAAATTCACATTTATCATATTTGTGGTGTTCATAGTTATCAAAATGTTGCTTGTATCGTATCTTTCAGATTTGTCCTCGCCAATCCCAATAATATCTAACCTACCAAAAAAAGCAGCACCGTTGTGGTGGCCGAAGGCACTCCAATGCTTAAGTCAAATACCGGTGTGAGAAAGAGTAAATACTGAATGTAAAATTGCAGTGTATATACTTGCGTATATGTGTGCGTATCTTTCTTCCTCATTTAATCGACTCTTATAGTGAATTTTCCCTCCCCAACTGTCCCTACGATCGAGGGCGAGATGGAGGGAGGAGATCTCGCATAGGATCTTACATGTGCATGACTGAGTACTTCGTCACTTGGCTCTGTTTAAGACCCAATGCTTGATTGGGTTAGAATTGATTTCGTGCAAGTAAATCTCGGGCCTGTGACAGCTCTGAGATCCACTGTTCAGGCCTTATTATCCTGGGCTAAACCATAAGACCTAGTCTCTGAAGCCGGTGTGTCTTAGGCCAGAACGGTAGTCTTGCGCGTGGGTCCGCTTGGGACTACCCTGAAGCCTTTATCGTGTTAGGGTTAGCCCATGCCACGTGTACGACTGTAATTTACTGTTTGATGTCTCATCAGATACTCCCCCGAGTTAATGGGGTTGCGCACAGTTCCATTGATTCGATGAATGTGGACTGGTGCAGTTTTACTTGAAACTGTCGCCCCCTTATTCCCCATATAGCATTTTATGTCGACGCGACTGCTGGGTGACTTCCTTCTGTGAATCGTCGTGCCTATAAATAGGCTAGTTCTCATATTCCCAAATGTGCATTAACATCTTCAAGGGATGAATGAGGATCTTCGTTGGTTGAGTCTCCGAATGTTCTAACATTTGCAACGACAAGTCTTAACAAAACCTGCTATTGGATGAAGCCACCTGGTTTGAGTGAGCTTCTAGATGCTCCATGGGATATCCAAATATCTTCATATTTTGCATGGAAGTACATACTTCCCCTTAGGAGCCAAGTTTGTCTTCCATTTTCTGTTGCTCCGATGTTTCTTTCCACCATTGTTTTTGGGAGATAACACCAGCAGCCAACTTTGGGTGGTTGTTAATTTTTCCTTCACTTTCAAGTCCCCTTCTGAAGGCAGGTTGGCAGAGCTAAACCTCAACGTGTGTTTCGGCGGATTCTTAGTCGCACCTTGCTTTTCACCAAGCTCAGATACTTGTATTGTGCAAACTTTTGTAACGTAACAACTTTTCGATGATTAATAAAGTCTAGTTTTCTGAATACGCTTTTTTTGTATGTTCTGAACGATTGTGACTCATGTTGGCTTGTGCGAATAAATCTTCTGGGCTATCAAAAAAGATGAGACAGTTTTAACTTTAAGCAAGGACTAGGCTGACCTATTTCTGAAGGGGACGCGTGTGGTCCTGACTCAGCCTGTGTAGTTCCCTTAGCAAAATAGCCTGATTTGCAAATGATAGTGAAGTTACTGAAGAGTGATCTTTGTGTAGGCTGGTCGTGTCTTGCAGGCTGCTCGCTTTCTGAGTTGGCGCTGGCTATTGAAGCACCGTTTCTTTGTTCTGTAGAGAGCTTAAGCGATAGTGGAGTAGGCCATATGCTGACTCATTGTTTAATTGAGCCTTGGTGGTCAAAGCGTTGCCATGGTCCGTATGGATTGGAACGGTTGAATGCGTTGAGTCGTTCGAGAACTATACTTGTTAGCATGTGTGTCGCCTTAGTTTCTATGGAGATCTACGCTATCTTTGGAGCAGTGAGCTGTCCGTGGATTAGACTCGCCCATTTGTGGTTAACTGTCCATGGATTGGGTTCAGCCTGTACTGGAGTTCCTTGGCTCTGAGGCAGACTAGATCACTTATGCGTCAAGTCGTCATCCTTAAAAGGACTAGGCTTGGCCGCCTGTGCGCCATCGTGGCCCCTGTATTCAGATCAGGTACAATAGGGAGCGGTGAGTTGTTTTGAGATTGGACTCGCCTGTTTGTGATGAACTGTCCATGGATTGGTCCCACGCTCCGGTGTATACCGAGGTGGATCACAGGGCTGCACCATTGATCAGATGAAGAGGAAACTCTCTTGAGTGGCTAACAGACTCCCATTGGAGAAGGCGGCTGCGGAGGCACACATCACTTGTGATGTTGACAACTTGGTTGTTTTGTCACATAGTTTTAGCATTGTACTTTATTGTTCATTCCCGCTCGTTGTTTCGTACTTAGGGGATGACCCACCTAACCCATGCTGGCATGGTGAGTATTGAGGTGGAGTCTGTACGAATACACTTTCTACCTTGGAGACAAATTTTATCGACCAGGAGGCCCAGTTTGCTGATACCGGTAAGGAGGTGGACTTGCTGACCAAGCAGTTGGTCGCTCAGGCCAATTTGGAGACCCAGCTGGCTGAAGCCTGGAAGGTATGACCAACACTTTGGCTATTCAGGCGTCTTTGGAATCCTAGCTAAAAGGGATCTAAGGGAGTCTGGTTGATGCCCAGGCTGCCCGAGCTGAGCTCTTGTTTGAACTGAAGGATGCTTGGGAACGACGGGAGAAGGCAATAGATGAGCATACTGCATTTACTCAGTGCCCATCGAATGTTGAAAAATCTGCCGCTGATTCTCAAAGTACGCTAGTCACTGAGCGCGTTGAGGTAGTTCGCCTAAGGGGGATTCAAGAGGCTCTTCAGGCACAAATTTCTGAGCTTACTCAAGAGCGTGCTCCTCGTGAGGAAGTAGCTAAAAAACTGGTGGTCTGTGAAGAGAGCCTAGCCAAAGCAGTTGGGGAGCTGAATAGCTCTAAGGAAGAATGAGAAACCAAGGAGAATGAGCATTGCGAGACTGCTGATAAAGCTCAGGCCCGTGATGTTTCTGATGGAAGGAAAGAGGTGATAGATTATATCCATGAGCTCCACAGAGATTGGGATCTCTTTATTTACCGACTTCTTGCTTATGCTCGATTCGAAGAGGCTGATGACTCTTCCTCTGGCCCATGAAGTGGTCCTGAAGCCAGTTCAGGTGTCACAGAGACGATTGCCCCTCTTGTTGTCCCAGAGTCGGCTTCAGACTCTGCTACCCATGAAGCAGCTTCCGACTCTGTTCCAACTGAATCAATGGCCTTTGTAAATAAAAAATTATCAATGAGAAAATTTCCATTTCTTTTTTTCTGTGCATGTACTGTCGTACTTGCCATTTTCAATTCTTGTTTAGATTGAGCTTAGTAGAGGATGAGTAGGTGGGTTGGTAGGTATATTTACCCCTACTTGAAGGTGGGTTTTAGTTTGGATTGAAGCCCTTTCCTTGTTTGTCTAAGCATATTCAGTCAATAGTAGTAACTTAATATGCTATATGAGAGTTAAGTTGTAGGATAGTCACCTTTGTGTGGGTTGTGCTCCCCTGGTGACATGATTATTGTTTCCCTTAGTAGTTGATTATGCATAGGAGCTGACCTCTTTTCAAAGACTGCACTTCCTCGCTGTTTTCCGACCTTCGTAGAAATTAGGTTGCCTGGTAAACCATCTCTTTTTAGACTGAGTATCGTATACCAGTAGTCTTGTTTGTCCTGAAGAGGAACTTGAACTTTAGTGGGGTTGCCCCTGCCCTTTTTTTTAGCTCCATATATAATAGGCTCCACTCCTGGATAGAAGTTAGGCTATTAAGGAGTCACTTTCGCCTGAACGGGCTACTCTCTGTATTTATCTGGCTCAAACCTTGAGAAGTCTCGAGCTAAGGAGTAGACTTGGCCCATCAGGGCTAGTCATATTTTGACCACAATCTTGAACATGAGTTGGGTTGCGGAGGGACCTTTATTGTCTGAATCTCATAAGATGCCTTAGCCCTGAACAGAATCTGAGCTGTTGAAGAACCATTTTCGCCCTAATGGGCTAGGCTCTTGTATTTCTCAGGCTCAATTTCGAGGAGACCTGAGCTGGAAAGTCTTTCACATCTATGTAGGCTTTATAGTATACTTCAATCCTGAATAACAGTTGAGCTGCTGAGAACCATCTTCCCCTGGACGGGCTAGGCTCTTGTGTTCCTCAGTTCTAGTCCTTGAGAGGACCTGGGCCAGGATAAGTCATCAGGCCTATACATCCTTTATAAAATATTGAACAGGATTTGAATTGTCGATGAACCATTCCTACTGAACGGCTAGGCTCATGTAGTTCTATGGCTTACTCTGAAGGGGACTTGCTCTGGGAAAAGTCTTCTAGGCATGTCTAGGCTAGAATTCATATTATACCGTACTCCTGAATAGGTACCATCATTGCCCGAACAGGCTAGGTCCTTGTGTGCCACTGACTCAGTTCTGAATAGGACCTACGCTAGGAAGGAATCTGTTGCGCATGTGGAGGCTAGACTTGATAATAACTTCAATCCTGAACAAGAGTTGAGTTGTTGAGGGACCATCCCTACCCGAACGGGCTAGGCCCTCTTGTTCTACTATCTCTGTCCTGAACAAGACCTTCGCTGGGAAGGAGTCATTTACATATGTAAAGGCTAGACTTGATAATAACCTCAATCCTGAACTGGAGTTGAGTTTTTGAGGGACCATCCCTGCCCGAACAGGCTAGGCCCTCATGTTCCACTGCTTGGTCCTCAATAGATGTTGCTATGGGAAGGCGTTTGTTACATCTGTAAAGACTAGAATTGATAATAACCTCAATCATGAACAAAAGTTGAGGGACCATGCCTGCCTGAACGAGCTAGGCCCTCATGTTTCACTAGCTCGATCATGAACATGATCTGCAATGGGAAGGAGTTTATTACGCTTGTAAAGGCTGGATTCTATTTGAGTGGTGAGCAGTCCATGGACTGGGCTCGATTCGATGTATTATAGTTTGGCTCCTTGGCGAACTAGGTCACTTGTACGGTGAGCGATTGTTGCCTTTAGTGAGGTTAGGCTCTGCTGTTTGTGCACCATTTCGGTCCCCGTAGTCAAACCAGGTCAGGAGTGGTGAGTCTTCCGTGGACTGGACTCACCCACTTGCAGGGAATTGTTCATGAACTGGGTTTGTTCGTTTGCGGTGGACTGTCTGTGGACTTGGTCTGGTCCGCATGTGTGCCATCGTGTTCCTAAGGTTGGACTAGGCTATCTTAGGAGCGGTGAATTCCGTGGACTGAACTTGCCCGTTTGCAGTGAATTGTCCATGGATTGGGTTTGGGCGCTTGCGGTGGAATGTCCGTGGACTTTGGCTCCTAAGGCGGACTAGGCCACTTATGCGGCAAGCTGTCGTCGTCCTGAAAAGGACTAGGCTTGACCATTCGTGTGCCATTTTAGTCCCCGTGTTAGGATCTGGCTTTGTTCAGTGAGCTGTCCGGGGATTGGACTCGACTTGTTGTATACCTCAGATCCTTGGGCGGACTAGGTCACTTATGTTTTGAGTCGTTGCTGCCTTCAGTGAGGCTAGGCTCGATTTCTCGTGCACCATTTTGGCCCCCCGTATAAGGGTCGGGTCTTCCCTGTAGAAGGAGTTAAGCGTGGAGTAGAATCGTTTTTAAAGAGATTACCTCTATTGATTTACTTCAAAAAGTGCTACGTGCCACCCTCGCTGCTCCTTACCAGTCCATCTTTCCGTGAGGGCTAGGGGTGGCACGAGACGAGATGGACCTAATCCCTATCCCATCCCATTTGTTCGAGATTGGAATAGGATAGACTTCACCTTATCCCGTCCCATCCCAAACGGGTTCCTGACGAGATGAGATTGGATGGGATGAACATGTACTAAATAGTCCCCCAATGAAAAATAACAAATGAATCATCTCACACACCAATAATGTCAAGTTTATTTCATCATTATAACAATATGATATGTGATATAAAACTTGTGAAGGCTTACAATGGAATTAAGTTTGTCAAATGAATTATGGGAGATGGAAGGAGCCACTCCATAGATCCGTATTGCATATTTCCGTAAGAGTTGAAATATCATTTATATAAATACAATTATGAGTAATGTACTCCAACTACATAACTCATAGTGCAAAACTAACCCAAATCATCATTTGCCTTTATTTTGTACAAGTTATTGTCCTATAACCAATCTAAAATGTGAAAAAACATAAAAAATTTTACGGGTTCTATTTGACCTAAAATATCAAAATTGAAGTTTCTATCTAAACAAAAAGTACCAAATCAAGTAAAATTTCAAATAGTAGATGTTTTGATTTAATTTCAGCACATCCTAAACTTTTATTTAGAAGTGTAGTTTGATTAAAATTTAATAATAATAATAATATTAAATAAATAAATTAGGGACGGGACGCCGAGATTGAAAATTTTCATCCCGATCCCATCCTACTATAGATCAGGACGGGACGTGATCGGGATGAGTTTGATCAATCCCAAAAGGACTCAAAACAATAAGGATGAGACGGGACAAGACCGGGATGGGAGCGGGATCGCGGGATGGGATGCCCACTTTACTGAGGAAATTTGAGCCGATCGCGGTTACTTACCTGACAACTTCATCGCCACATAATGGCATTCTCTGGCGAAAGATTGATCTCCCTTGATAGTCCATGCCTCTTCGTTGACAGTGTATTTGAGGCATTAGTGCCGATTGGAGACCACTGCCCCCATCTGGTGGAGCCAGGGCCTTCCTAGGATAAAATTATATGTGGAAGGGGCATCCACCATGATGAATTTCGCCATGAAGAATTTTGAGGGTTCTGCCGAAACCAACAATCACCTGATTGTTCGGCTTAAGTTTCTCTTCTCACATTCGCATCCCACAAAATGTTTTCAAGAACAAGATGTGGGTTGAGCTCCCGTTGTCCACCAATGACCTTTTGACACCCCATTTTCATATGATGATCGTGATGATCAGAGTGTCGTGTGGGGAATAGACCCCTTGCATATCCTGGCCGATTTCTCTTGGAGCTGTTTTTCGTCAGAATTTAAGAATTCTCCGATTTTTCCACTTCAAACCCAGTACTTGATCTTATTAGAACTGGCTGATGTGGCCGTGATCCTTGTGATAGGCACAAATACTTGTCCTTATCACGCTTGGAAGGATCGCGATATTTGGAGGCCACTTGATGTCCTCTCAGTTTTTCATGGTAGAGAGGATTTTGGCCAAGCTGGAAGGAACGTTGCGCCGACGTAGTTGGTGACTCTGTCAGGTTTGGCCTTGTCGGACTCGGTTTTGTTGTCGCTCTTCCTTCTTTTGGACCTGTCATCTTCGCGCCTCTTTTCTTCCCCCTGTCCCAGGCCCTGGAGGCCTGTTTGGCTTCACTTTTGCTTCTTTTTTGGCGACTAGTATCTCCAGAGTGATGTGTTTCTGTGCACTTTTCAGCAAGTCCGTCATATCCCTCAGAGGCTCCAGCGTGTGGAAGTTGTAGAATTGACCTCCTCGGAGGCTAGAAGTGAAGGCGGTTACCGAAGTATCATCGCTGCAACCGTCAATCAAACTCAGATTGTTGTTGAAACAAGTGACGTATCCTCTGAGGGTCTCGCCCTGTTTCTGTTTGAGACTCTGCAGGTAGTACGACCCTTTTATGTTTCGTTGGGTCCTCACGAATCTTGTGATAGCCGTCTTCCCTGAGACCTCGATAGGTCTTGGCTAAGATCATGGAACCAAGTCAGAACAACCTTATTCAGATTGGTGGGAAAAGTTCGGCACAAGATGGCCTCCGAGCATTCAATAAGGGCCATCACGTGATGGTAATGGTGCAAATGGTCCGACGGATTTGATGTTCCATCATAGACTCTAGCTTTGGCGGGACAAATTTTTTTGGAAACGGAACGCTCATGATCTCTTCCAAAAACGAAGGGATGGTGACACCGTACAAGACGTCTGGATTGGTTGCCCCTAGTGGGGGCAAGTTCCTGACTGTGGTGCAGTATTTTTTAGGGGTGTGGTCCCCATGTTCTCCGTCGTCCCTTAGGCTCTCTTGCCTGCCGGTTCTTTGATCCTCCCTAAAGAGGTTTTCACTTTCTTGGACATGCTCTTGGGCGTTCTCCTTGGTATGGGATCTCTGTCACCATCATGCAGCTGTTGTTGATCCTGAGAGCCTTTCCATCACTCGCACTAGATGATCCATGTGAACTAGGATCTAGTCTATGCGGGGATCGGTCGTGGCTGCTGCAGTGGCTTGGCTAGGCGACTGTTTTGCCCCCTCGGGTTGATCAATTTGACCCTGTGGGGGGCTTCTTTGGATGGAGGGTTGTCTGGTTCACCATTGTTGAATGTTCGAGATCTGGTGCTAATGACATTTCTCGATGTTCTGTTCAACTTAGAAGGAACTTTGTAAGTTCGTTCAGGGAAAACTTATTGTCGTCTTCCCCACGGACGCCGCCAAACTAATGCATTCAGATCAATCCTCACCAATCCCGATTATATCTAACATGCATAAAAATTAGTAGTTAGGCCCAGGACCACCGTTGTGGTGGCCAAAGACACTTTGATGCTCAAGTTAGATACCGATTTGAAAAAGAATGAAGGCTGAATGTAAAATTGCAGTGTGTATACTTACTTGTATGTGTGTGTAACTTTCTTCCTCATCTCACCGATTCTTATAGCGAGTCTTCCCTCCCCAACCGACCCTGCGATCGTGGGCGTGATGGAGGGAGGATATCTCCTATAAGATCTTACATGTGCATGAATTTTTAGTTTCGCACTTGGCTCTATTTATGACCCAATGTTTGATTTGGTTAGAGTTGATTTTGTGCTATTGGGCCTGTGACTGCTCTGAGATTCACTGTTTGGGCCTTATTGTCCTAGGTCAAATCCTAAGACCCATGCCTCTGGAGCTGGCATGTCTTGGGTCTGAGCGCCTAACTTATTGGCTGAACAGTAGTGTTGTGCGTGGGTTCGCTTGGGACTGCGTTGAAGCTTTTTACGTGCTAGGGTTAGCCCATGCCACATAAACGACTGTAATTAAGTGACCGTATGACGTTTGCCTTTATTTATCCCTTCCCTCCCTTCTTTTATATTCCAGAACAATAATTTCATCATCTTCTTCTTCTTTATAATATCCATCTTACTTACTCAATCCTTTCCACAATAATTATTCCTACTTTTTCACCTCAGATCAATTCGATGGGACTGGGACGCCTGTTTTTCTTTATCGAGCAATATTATATATATATCTGTTACTGGTAAAAACAGAGCAAGCCAATTACTAGTAGTTGTAACAGTTTCCACAAAACTCGCTTAAAACCCAATAAGACTCGGTTACTCTCCTCAATTGAATGACATATTTAAACAAAAAGTCCAGAAAAACACTTTCATTCATGTAATACTTGTATAACATATGCCAGTAAGTATTACTATCATCCAAAATGACCAAAAAATATATTACCCTAGTCACCAATGCCCACCATATACAAAAAGTGGCTAAAATATTCATTCTAAATACTAAATGGATACTACTAATGATAGTTATAGTAGCCAAATATTGCATAAGTTATCTCCACAAGGAGGCCTTTTTTAGTCCAATAGTGGAGAAGAAACTAGAAAAAGTTTGGAAAAAAACTAAAAAGTAACACAAAGTTGCCAACAAGAGCCACTCATGAAACTTTCGCATGGAAGTTTCAAACCTTCAATCAAACACATGCACTAGGTGCTTATTCGAAAAAGAAAATAACCACCACGAAGACAGATCATGATTCAGTGTTGTGAAAAGTGAGATATGAGGTTTTTACTGATTTCTCTACATGAGAGTATATTTTAGTTTTTTTTCTCAAAAGCTCTCTTAGAGAAGATGAAATGGTGTTTTGTCAAGCTAAAGGGGGTAGATAAGGGATAAGAGAAGGGTCAAAAGTGGAAAAAACAGAAAAAAATAAAATTCAGGAATAAGAGAGTTTTAACTCTCAATTGTTTCACTTGGACCTTTTGTGAAATAAACCACAATCTATCAGATTATTATCGGCTTTTGAATTGATAGGAAGAACTTCCCTGTTTAGCTGATATCTCAAGATGATAATCTCTTCCACAAGGAACTATCCTTGCCCAGACTTAGCACCATGCATACCCTCCAGTTCATTGGTGGAACTTTGGTTCTGAGGTGATGTTTGCATATGAATCTGTTTTAGAACTTTGGTTCTGAATTGATGTTGATACAGATAGTAAGTTCCATAGGAGATGTAATTGAATGCAATTTAAGTGATGGCCACCGTGTTATTCCTGTCCTGCTGACAAGGTTCTTGGTATGGTGTTACATGTTTTTGAAAAACAACATTTTGAATTGTTTATTCGTTGTCATTACTTAATTAATTAGCATTTGCAAAGCAATATTCCACCATATTAGTATTTCACAAACCGAATCATGAAATGCAGGTTCGAGCTCAATTGGCTGCCTGTGGTGCACCCTTGGTGGGTGACTCAATGTACATGCCTGCTGTAATAGCAGAGAAGGCCACTCCAGGACTAAACCCATTCGGTGAACAGCAAAAGAAGTAGACAAGTGAGGATGACAAGACGGATGCAATAAAAGAGTGGATGGCTCAGCATGGAAAGGAACCAAGTGTAGCATTTGGTCTCCAAGCATGTCAGATCTCATGGGATGAAGGAGAACACTCTTACGAGGCTGGATCCCCATGGTGGAGGTGATAAACATTACCCAAGCTAAAGGTTAATCTTCCTAGGCTGTGCAAAAGACGGATGTATCACAAAGAAAGTTTTGTTTCTGCTCCTTAAACTTTAATCTTTTTGCCAGGTCACAAACTTTATCACATGTTATTTCCATTTATTAATGGTTATGTAAAAGTTTTGTTTACTTTAGATCAAGGTAGTCAAAGCGTGAAGCGAATGCGAAGCGATTTGCTTGGCTTGGCTTTAAGCAAAAAGCATAAAGCGAAAAGCGAAAGCGAAGCGATAGCTTTACGCAAGTAAAGTGATCCTAAAAAATGATTTTAATATTATATAAAAAAAATGTAATATATGCATTTTGCTGTATATAAGTTTTTAAATATATACATTCTGTTTTTCTACTAGATTTAGATGTCTTAGCTCAAGTCAATGTAAGTGTTCATATTGCTTCCTGTGTTATGATGTTTGTTATCATTCATTGCAAAACCATACTTGTAACCAATGTCCTCCCGAGTACTACTCTCCCTTGGTCTCACGGTTTTCTTCGATATTCAATCACCTTTGAGTAAACAAAAAATATCAACAATATTGATGTATAGATTATTAATGCATAGAGAATCAATGTATAGATGTGGGTTCCTTCTTCAGGGTCACGACGGTGAAAATTTCGGTGAAGTTTTGTTGAAGGTAAGAAGATTCGTACCACGAAAAATATCTCCAACTCATACTATGTTGAAACTCTCTGATTCAGCCGTGAAGCTATAAAGAGATAAGGAGAAAGAGAAAAAAAGTATGAGAAGAAGAAGAAAGAAAAGAAATTTTTTTTGTTAGATTATTTAGTTTTAAAGAAATGTGGAATAGACTATACTTGAGAACCGATGCACCTAGCCCTAACATAAGACACAAGAGCCACAATCAAAGTGATGAAGATACGTAGGTGATGGAGTTTAACTTGTGGCCATGATCATATAAAATGATATGTTCTGTCCACGCGCAGTTATGGACTATATGTAATTAGGCTTGAGCATTTGATTAATAAAACTAATCTGGAAAACTCTTGGATTATATAGATATAGTTAATAAGTGTGCTTATCTAAAAATCAGTGTTCTAAAAAAGGCCTAGGTGCTAGAGAAACGCCCATATTAATGGCTAGGCGGGGTGAAAAATCGGGTAGGCGTCTAGGTGGGTTTTTATTTATTTTTTTTAAGGTTGATTGTGTTCTTATTTTATTTTTCTTTCCCCCTTTTTTGGAAATAAATAATTTAATTATTTTTTTATTCAGTATATGTCTGAATGTAGCAATTGATGATTACTTAATAGAATTCTCAAAGGATCTGTCGGTACCAATTTTAGTAATGTAGATTTTATCAAACATGACTGAGGTCATTCATGCAATTTGAAGAAAAATAAAAGAGTAGTTTGGATATTTGTCCACAAATTCAACTTTGTATAAAGTACTCATCATGACTAACTTCAGTCATTTGAGTTTTAATAAATTTTGTAAATGATTGTTAATTTTTTATATGTATCTTGGCATTAAATTGGATATAATTGATAAGGTATTATGCTTAACTTTTGTAAATTATTAAAGTTTTAATACAAAACCTAAAACCGCCTAGGCACCTGCTCGCCACCCATCCACCGCCTAGCGCTTTTTAGAACACTGCTAAAAACACATCTCACCCAGTGGAAATACTATAATCAATTGATGTTTGACACTTGCCAAAGTTGGAAAGATTCACTAAAAACGTGCTACCTTTATTAATTTTGATTGTTCTTTATTACCTTACTAGATCAAGAAGTGGGCATGTCGCAGATACGCATGTGACCCTAATATTCAGGATCTCAGAGTAATTGAAATAGTTAAGAGTGAGGCTAGGAAACCAGATTTTGCAACCATGTTTTATAACCAGGATGATATGGCATCGTTAGAGGAGATTTTTTACAACCTTGAGATACACATAAATACTTTGGGGATTTCATCATTCTTTCAAGATCATGCCACGTCACCATTGTTAAAAAAACATGGTTTTGTAACCATGGTGACGTGGCATGATCTTGAAAGAAACCATGTTTTTGTAACCAGGTTTTGTAACCATGGTGACGTGGCATGATCTTGAAAGAATGATGAAATCCCCAAAGTGTTTATGTGTATCTCAAGGTTGTAAAAAATCTCCTCTAATGATGCCACGTCATCCTGGTTATAAAACATGGTTGCAAAACCTAGTTTCCTAGCCTCACTCTTAACTATTCGAAAATGAATAGTTAAATGTATGCCTGAATGAAAATGTACATATTCTATATCATCCAATCTGTGTAAACCAAGGATTATGGTAATGACGTTGTTTAACAATAAAACACATTGTGCGCAATGGAATAATAATTTTGAATTTGAATCAATTGATAAAAAACCTATAGCTGCCATGTTGAAATTAAGTTGAAACTGTTACGAATATAATTTCACTATAAAAGTGCATATTATACATTCATTCCGGGTCTTCATTATTGCCTACATATATATGGATGGTTTTAATACAACAAGTAGGTGTATCATATGGGTTTTATGCTGTCTATAAATACTGTGTTATGCTTACAAGACGATTATCTAGAAACATAGTAACACAAGTGTTCATTGTAGTGTGAGAAATCAGATTAAGATCAGTTTAATTAAGAAAATGGTGAGGAAGGAGTTGTGTTTAGTTTTGTTTGCTTGTTTTTTCATTTCTTGCATTAATGGAAAATTAATAAGGAAGCAGTTGGTACATAAGATAAATGTACCTGCCTCTGCAGATGCTATTTGGGCAGTCTATGGTTCCCATGATCTCCCAAGGCTTATCGTCAAACTGCTCCCTAGTGTCTTTGAGAGCATAGAAAATATTGAAGGCAATGGAGGTGTTAATAGTGTCATTAATGTTACATTCTCTCCAGCTATCGAGCGGGGGTTATTTAGGATCCCCAAACCTGAAAAAAATAAGTTGAAGTTACATCCGTAAATAAGCTTTTCCTGATTTATCTTCATGTACAATATCTTTCAAATCTTGCGCAAACGAACTCGGTGTAACTTCCAAGTATTCTGAGCTTGGGTGTAGGCTAGCAAGTCTATCCGAGACTCTATTTGCTTCTTTGTACTCGTGTATTATAGTAAATTCTTCCAGTTCTACCAGCATTCTCCTGATCTTATTGATAACGTGTCTAAGGTTCCATGCAGTCTGCCTAGCATTGAACAAGTAATCACGCACTGTTGTAGAGTCAGTGCTAAGTACTAGTTTTCTAATACATCTTGAGCTGGCTAGTTGTAAACCCGCCCCAAATCCTTGTAGTTCATGCTTGAGAATTGTCTGGCCTGCAATCGAACCAGCACAAGCAGCCACAATGTCGCCTTGATCATCCCTAATTACAGCGCCATAACCCCTGTGAGGCCTCGTAGTGATTCATCAGAATTAAGTTTAAACCAGCTAGTAGGAGGTTTCTTCCAAGATCACACAATTGAAGACCGAGTTCTGAACTGTGGTTCAAGGTGCCATGTCCTGAAGAGCTGTCTGTTGGCTGCAGTGTCATCAATGACTAGCTCATCAGCAAAAAATTTGAGTCGTATGTCACTATAAATGTGCTGGACTAGATCATTACTTGAGCATTGTTGTTGTTGATATAGTCTAGTGCTTCTTTCGGTCCATATGTAGTAGATAGTGGCATTAAGTGCTACCTTTTTCAACTTTGTATTGCAACTGTTTCCTCTGAGGTTGCTAGCGCACCACCTGAGTTCGTCTTCCCATCCTGTAATATGCCTAGAGTAGGCTATATATACTTTCCTTTCAATATACTTTTCTTATATTTGTACATTTTTTGAACACTTGGGCTTTTTCATTCCGAGTCACAAAAATGCTTAAGCAATTTATTTATTGTGGTTGTTTGTTTCAGGATCAATACCTATTCATCAAATTGAAAAGGGTAATTTGCACTCTGCCCCCTAAAACATATAGCCAATTCAACTTTGCTCCCAATTAACATTCATATTGCACTTTCCCCCTCAGACTAACAGTTAACGTGCCTTGACAGTCAAATACCTCACGTGCCACCATTCTTCCTATTTTGCATGATGAAAATGCCCTTCACATGCTTATCGCGCCTGATGTGATAGCATGTCAATCCCAACCATCTATTACCTAAAGCAGGCACTTGGACGCCTCCGTTTTCATTATCTCTATTTTGTTTCTTTTCTCTCCCCGTGTTCTTTCTGATTTCTCACCGAAATAAAGAAGCGTAATACTGAAACGAAGAAGAGGAAACTCAAAATGAAAAAGGGGAAGAAGGTTGTTTTCGGTGTCGAAATCACAATCAGTAGCAGCGATGATGATGGGAGCACCGCTTCTAGCATACACTGGGACAATTGCAGTTAATTCAGTGATTTTAGTGATTTCTTCAGTCAGATGCCAATCGATGAGGAGCCAAATCTGAGGCCAGATTTCACTCCTTCAGACACTGAAAGGACGTGAAACCTCCTCATGTTCAGTGGCGTGATGTATTGTAAGTCTTCTTTGCTATTTTAGGGTTTTCATTTTGGTGCTTCTATATGTAATGCATGTTTGAATGGATGGTGTGAATGGTATGATTTTGTTAGTATTTTGTTCATTTGCATAAATTCATGTTTCTCCACTGTTTATTTGGTGGTTGTTGTTTGCATCAGTGAAAATGTTGTTTCTGGAAGTGATTTAGTTTGGTTTAGTATTGCTAGTGGTTGGTGATTCCATGAATCAGTAACAATGTTCATTTAGTGTGGTTTACTGTTGCTAGTGGTTTACTGTTGTATTTGTCTTTTTTTTTTTTTTTCAATTTACTATTCACGTTTGGTTGCATGATTTAGTGTGGTTTAATTTAGTTTTGTTTGTCTGTTTTGTTTGCATTAGTGAAAATGGTCTGATTTTGTTCTGTTTTTCCGTTTTCAGTCTTCTGTTTGCATCAGTGAAAATTGTATGATTTTATTTTGTTTACGTGTTTGCAGCAATGGTAAGTGGGGACAAGAACTAGAAGTCTGGAACTTAGTTATCCATTACAATGGAAAGTGGAGTAAGATTGCAGAGATCTTTGGTCTGTGGAAGGTCAGCGATTATAAAGATGAGATATCTATAGAGTTTGTACAAGTGCATGGGGATTACCTGAATTGGGATAAGTTAATTAAGAGTATCCTTGAAGCTATCCCCAACCCACATAAGCATGCCTTAACCCTTGGAACAACACATACCTATGTGGAGAATGGGGTGAGGATGGACATTAGAAATGATAAAGACTTGATGTATTTTTGGACCCATGGAGACATTGATGAAAAGGATGTTTTGCATGTGTTTGTTGAGGTTAAAGTGGCAACACAAGTACATGAAAGCAGCACTCCGGGGTTTAGTGTAATGGAGCCTAAACCAATTTCAACTCCACCTATAGTTGATGTAGACCCTGCCCCTGTAATACAATCCACCCCTAATAAAAAAAATTCATTTGAGTACTAAATGCAGGGCCAAAAGGCCTTGGACTAGGAGGAAGGTTCCAACCCCAATGAAGAGTAAACCTAGTGATTGGTACTCTCCAAGGAAAGATGGTAGTAAGAAAGAGATAAAGTCAAGTAAGACAAGATTGAACTTATATGATGAGTTGAGTGAAGAAGAATTAGATGAAGACTTACCTAATGTAGTACCACAGGGACCTGCTTAGGAAGCAGTTCCATCTGAAGCATGTCCATATGAACCAAGTGCATCTAAAGCATGTCCATCTGAAGTAGGTCCATCTGAGTTTGCTAAGCTGGATGATCTTCTAGTAGAAGATGAGTACCATTCAGGCCATAACACTGAAGATGAAGCACCTCCAGGTGTGCATGCTGGTTTTGTGGCTGAAACTGAGAATGTTTATGGTGATGAGAGTGATCATGAGGCTCACCATGAGGATGAGGACTGGGTCTTGGAGGTTGGGAAGGAATGAACCATAGTAGATGATGCTAGGTTTTGGTTGAGAAAATATGCAGTAAAAAAAAGTTTCTGATGACATTTAAGAAGAATGATCCTGACAGACTTTAAGTGAAGTGTACATATGAAGAATGCAAATGGCATTGCTATGCAGCAAGAAACAAAGATGAGCTTACCATCAATGTTAGGACCATGGGACAACAACACACGTGTGGGGATTGTTAATGGGAAACACCCTATGGCTAATGCTAGGTTTGTTGCTAAGGAGTGTGAAACCATGTTTAATACCCACTTCCAGTCTATCACATCTGACTCACTTGTGAAACAGACATGGAAGAAGAACATTGTTGAAGTCAGCCACCATGTAGGATGGAGGGCAAAACAGAAACTGATGACCAAAATAGTTGGTAGCTATGAGGACAGTTACAAGATGGCCCCTTCTTGTTGCATGCAGTTGTTGACAACAAACCCAGGAAGCATTGCTACATGCTCAACAAATAATGAAGATCAAAGGTTCACAGGCCTGTGTTTGGTTTTTTCTGCTAGTCTACTTGGTTGGTAGCATGGGTGTAGACCCTTGATGGGTTTGGATGAGTGCTTTCTGAAGACAAAATATGGGGGTTGTTGTTTGTCAGTCACAGCTTTGGATGACAACAATGGTCTCTTTCCATTGGCCATCTACATTTGCCAGTCAGAATGCTACCAGACTTTGTACACCTTCCTGAACATAATTGAGATGCAGTGGAAGATGCATGAAGGGAAGCTGACCTTTATCTTTGACCAGCAAAAAGGTTTGATTGAAGCAGTGAAGTAGCTCTTTCCTGATTCAGATCATAGATTCTGCTTTAGGCATATGTACAAGAACTTCAAGAAGGTGAGATTTGGTGGGACCTTTTTTATGAGACTAAGTTGGAAGGCTGCAAGGGCATACAAGGAGGTTGAGTGTGTCTCCCACTTGAAAGATATTAAGGAAGCTAATCCAAGGGCTTATCAGTGGCCGATTGATAGGGATGTGAAGAGTTGGTGCATGACCTATTTTAACACTAGGCTATGCTCAGAGCATATCACTAACAATTTTAGTGAAAGCTTCAATAACTGGATCATTCACCTAAGGGACAAACCAATCTGCAAGTTCATTGATGACTATCACATGCTTGTCATGAGGCTTATGTATGACAGAAGGATGAAAAGTAACACTTGGGACATGAATGGGTTAGTACCTGGGGCTCAAAAGTTGATTGACAAGTACTGTGAAATGAAGAACCAATTCAGGATGTTTGGGTCCAGTGATGGCTTCATCATAGTGCAACATGACACTGGTGATAGGTTTAGAGCGAAGATATCTATTAGATATTGTGACTGTAGACAGTGGGAACTCACAAATGTCATATGTGTGCATGTAATCTTGACTTTAGTCAATCAAAGACCTCAGTGGGCAAAGTAAGTAGTTTTCTCTTTGCTTATATGATTGCTTATATGTCATTGGTTTTATAATCATTGCTTATATACATATTTCCATTTAATACAGGTACTACAACCCCTATCATTCTATGAAGGCCCATGTGGAAGCATACTCTAGGGGTATTGTGAGCATTAGAAATATGTGTGAATGGGATGAAGTTAGTTTTATCTTCATTGCTTGTGTATAGTATTTCCATGTCTGATTAGGGTTTTTTATGTGGCAGCCAGGATACTTAGTATTGCTTCCTTTAGTGAAAAGAGGTCCAGGGAGACCTAAAAGACAAAGAATAAGAGATGAAGATGAATATGGGGTTCACATGGAACACAGGAGTTGAAGAAAGTGTGGAATGGGGGTCACAACAGTAGAACCTGTAGAAACCTTAGTAAAGATCAGACTGCTGAGGATGGACAAACATCTAAGAGGCCTAAATGCACGAGGGCAAGTAACAACAAACCAAGGGGTGCAAGGACTTCTAGTGGAAGAGGAAACTGTGAACCTCCAAAGGAAATGCCCACATGTCCTCCACAACCACCAAAACTCCAGCCTGAGACGCCTACAACTCCAATTTTACAAAACAGTCGGAGTAACATGTTCACAACTCATCCTTTTGCACAAGGAGTTCAACCCCCACCAATGAGGCCACCATTTAATCCAGTGTTTTAGCCTAGGAATAATAGGGGCAAGAGGGGACAAACTCTATTTGCAAGGGAACAAAACAGTTGGAGACCTAGGGGGCCATGAAGATGCCCTTAGATAGTTGGTGACTACTCATATTAACATTCTCATTTCTGTGAAAGCAATTAGTGAAATATAATTAGACAGTTGGTGAAAGCAGTTACTGAAAGACAATTTTTTTTTGTTTATTGACATTTTCATTATGTGTTTTCTGATGGTATTTTGTTTATTGGCATTGTCATTATGTGTTGGTATGGTACACTAACTGATGCACGTGTGTTATGTCAAGACTTGTGTTGGTATGGTACTCTAAATATACACTTGTGTTGGTTGCAAGTTTCGTTAAATGGTAGTGCATGCTTGTTGGTATGGTACACTTCAGGTTGTAAATTCAAGTGTTGAAAGTTATTGAAAGTGTTGTTCAGGTTGCTATGTTAGGTGCTATGTCAAGTTGCTATGTCAGGTTGTTAGGTACCGAATGTTAAGGTTGTTAGGTAGTGGTCAGTTACTGAATGTTATTGAAAGTGCTATGTCAGGTTGTTAGGTACTGAATGTTATTGAAAGTGTTATGTCGGGTTTTGAATTGCAATGATCTTGCGTCAATTGAATTACATTGATGTTAAGGCATTTGATTACAATGTGCTATTAACATCCAATGAACATCAAATCAATTTACGTTGTTGAAAAAACATCAAACTTTGTTGCAAGAACATCCAATGAACATCAAATGAATTTACATTGTGCTTTAACATCCAATGTACATATGTACTCCTTAAAAATTTGCCTAGTTCAAACCTCCTATTCACTTGTTTGATTGTGCTTGTGAAACCATGAGATCTGCAAGAAAATTAAATAAGAGTTGTTAATTAACAGTAACTTAACCCTTTAAAATAAATTACTGGCAGAAACTTAACCCCTTAAAATAAATTTGAATTTAACTTTGCCCCCTACAAGGAAACTGACCTAACAGATGATGAAGACGAGCTGCAACTCAAACTTGCCGTCAAAACTTGGCAAGTTTTTCCACTTATTGATGCTTATATTGAATCTACAGTGAAATAACATGTAGATGTAGTAGTAGAAGCAGAGGTGAGAGTTATTGATAGTGAAGTGGAGACGGTGGTGGTGAATGAAGAGTTAGCCGATTATCCCAACGTTTTAGTGAAAGTTTGAATCTCAGCCTTCGAGTTAATTGCATCAACTTTTAATCTCAGCCTTCAGATCAGTAAAGGGTATTTTTGGGAGTAAAATATGACCATTTTAAATCTAGCATGTGCCTTGACAGTCAAGGCACGTTGACTGTTAGTCTGAGGGAGAAAGTGCAATATAAATGTTAATTGGAGGCAAAGCTGAATTAGCTATATGTTTTAGAGGGCAAAGTGCAAATTATCCAATTGAAAAAATGACATATAAAGGATGTACAATGCATTGGAGATGGATATTTGGCCTTAGGATGTACTTTCTACATGGAGAGTTTCCACATCCTTCCAAGAACTAGAATTCATGTGTTATCAAGTCTACTATTTTGTACAAAGTGCCAGAGGAGTCAGCAGGCCAGGTTGAACCTTATATCATGATTAAATCCCTGATTGGCATGGGTAAAGTTATCTAAAAATATGTTCTTCAGAATGGTGGCGGCGCCAAATATGTTCTTGAGAATAGTGCCCACCTTGAAGCCATGTGATTAACGTACGTAACCTTGTATTGCATGTAGTTTGTTTGATACGATCCCAACTTAAGTAATTAGCCAAGGTGTTCCTGGAATTTTCTTTTCCCTTTGATTTGTAGGTTCATAGTGCAACTCTTTGTATGCATGTTGAAAATATGAGAACGTTCATTCTAGGATTTGTTTAACACCAAAATGATCTTCTGAGTCTGATCTGTCATTTCCATTTTTTTTAGTTCAATTTATTTAGTGTAACTTTGTTTAGGACTGCATAAATGGACAAATAGAACAATATAATGATTGGAACTCTGTTAATGAAAATATGCAATGTCAGCCTAATCAAGATTCGAAAAGTGTTAGGAAATGAAACTTTCTAGCTTATTACTTTTGTGAAAAACACAGTTCATTGTCTATGTTATACTAGCTTTCAAATATGTGCGTTGCACATGGGCATGTTTCATGTTCACTTTGCAACTTTCATTGTATTAGGAATAGCATATTACCCGTGTCGTTGGCACTCCACATATGTTTATTTATTTTTACTATTAATTATCATACACTGAACACCTACATCTCCATTTGCCCTCGATCAGTTCCATAAAAATATCATATTTTTTAGAGTCAAACTCGGTTAAAATTAGAATTGGTTGAATGTTCGGAGTCTTTGTTTCAATGTTCAATAAAATATTCGTTTGTTTCTTTGAAAAATATTATACTTAGGTATGAAAATCTTAAAAACACTTACATATTTTAAAAATAAAAATACATATTTTAAAATTTTAAGTGTTTGTATTGATCATTGTATTTGTTGGAAAGATTTCAAAATTGCATTTCAATGATACCAAGTTTATCAAAATTCGACAATTACGTAAATAGTTATGGTAGTTTTCATTTTGAAAAAAAGGAAAACACAATACTTTATCTCTCGGCCACATGTACATTCCACTAACTTTTTTTTTACAATTTTTTCATTTTCTTTTCCCTTCTACATATGTTATATTTACAAACATGTCATTGTAGAGAAGAATGAATCTCAACTCTCAACCTCTTCCCAACTTTCAATCATAGCCATATTTTATTTCCAATTCTCATTTGATGTTTGTCTCAGTCAGCATTGAATAGTAAAACACCACTCTGAATTGTTATATAGATGTTTTAGTAGAGTTTAAGTATCATATTGTACGTACTTTGGATTCACAAACCTTGGTGCATTTGCAAATAAATCATGTACACAAATTTCAATCAAAACTCTCTAATCTGAATGTTTCCTACATTATGTTATGAAAAGTTAAAATTTCAATTTTTCTTCTACAAATGTGAGTACATTGGATACGGTTTGATTTGTCACTCATTTCGTTAATCCTACATTAGGTTGATCAACCTTGGTAACTTAGATGGTATTGCAACAGTAATTCATTCGTGCAAAAATTTAAATATGTCCGATGGCTTATCACCTTCCTTTACTCCCCCTATGCATTAAACAACCAAAAACCCTATTTTGACTCAATTTTTTTTATTAAAAACTTGGACTCAATTAACATTATGATATTCAATGCTATCGTGATGATAGATATTCAATGCTATCGTGATGATAGCATAGATGTTCATCCACTACATGTTTTTTAGTACAAACTCTAACCATCTTTGCACAACATTTTGTTCATGAATTGCACCAACGCCATTGCACCTCACAACCATCCATCATAATTCCAATGTTTGATAGTGTAAATATTAAAATGTATCCATTTCTTATAGATTTACAAATAGAAATTTAGAACCGTTGAATCTGATATCTACAGTTTAGATAAAAGGTGTATTAGAAAATGTGTGGATTTTCGCTTTGTGATCTCGACCGTAGATCGAATATCTAATGGTTGAGACAAAAATATGCATTGTAAGTTAAGCTGGTTCATGTAATACAACTTACAATCCAAAACCAATGAATTCATTTTATAGTATAGACAAGTCCCTTCAGTAATTCAATTATTTTGTGAATATAATAGTACGTAAATAGCTAGTATTTGGATTTTAATATCGGATTTAAGTCAATAATCATGAAACACCAAGTTATTATATTATTGACATTGCCTTATTTAATTATATATCTTCTTCGTAAGAAAGTACACTTCTAAATAAAGCTATTGGCCTTATTATTTTAGGGTTTTTTGAGTTTGACCCTCACTAGTTTATGCCTAATTGAGTTTAGTACTCATTTTAAAAATGAATTCAGTATAACACTTAATTTGTAACAATCAACATAGTCAACTTCCATCACCTGTTTAAGTTTTCTTAAAATCCAAAAATAGCCTTCTCTTAGAAGGCACATGCAAAACAAATGCCAAATAAACATCTCTTTGATCCCACCCAGTTTTCAATCCTATTCCCATGACCAAACACCTCCATCACAAAGTAAAGTGAAATTCTAGGGAGCGAGGGAGGCCCCCCACCGCCCACCCTCCTTGGGATGCGGACCCTCGCTCATCCCAAGGAGGGTGGGCGGAGGGGCCTCCCTTGCTCTCTAGAATCACTCCAAAGTAAAACTACCCCAACCTCCACCTGCCCTTCATCATCAACCCACCATAACCACCTCCATGCGGACAAAATTATCACTGCCTTCTGCACAAATTGGTCCCCCCCCCCCCCCCAATTTTCATTTTTGCTTCTTCGCATTACCTCCACGAATGAGACCTACCAAATTCTTCATCCCCGCAACTACATGACACCTCCAAAATCAACATCATAACCTCCAAAACTACAAGCCAATCTGATTTACCTTGTTTTAATGAATGGCTAAACCCCAGGCATTCCATATTTGATAAAATAGAGGAAGGGATGTCTCTATCTACAATGCAGGGGGTTATCTTTTGTGTCAAGTCTAAATAGAAAAATTCTCCTTTATTCTTGGGAGTCTTGTGAACACTTTCAATAGGCCATTTGTTGTGTTGGGTTGCATGACTTCTACTCCTGGTTGCATGCATGTACTAGTCAAAATAGAATTGTCCCAAGTACCTTCGCAATAAAGAAAATGGTTTTGAGGACTCATTTTTTCCCTTTACCTCTCAGTCTCAGTCTCAATCTCATGAAATCATATCACTGTAAAGTGAATTAGGTGACAATACAACCCCCATGGATTTTTAGTAGATGACAGATTGTGGAATCTTGAAGGAGGTGGTTCAGATCTATATGAACAAAAAACAGAACAAGAAAATGGGGGGCAGTCACCCATGATAATAGAGACCTTGACCTTTTGATTGGAAATCAAACCACCTAGATCCTTCAATTGGGGATCAGCCACCAATAAACTAAAATAAAAACTTGTATTGCTTGAACTTTATTACATCATATGTATTTATAACTGAAAGCAAAAATAATACTTCCTAATTGAATTCAAACCTAATTCTAATCAAACAATAACTCATAATTCAAAACAAGCTAATATTCCCTAAAATAGAATATTGTTATAACTAAGACATTCTAATCTCAAGTAAATACTAAATAGGATTGGCATCCTAACATCCCACGTCGCCTGAAACAAGGCTTGTCCTCAAGGCTTATTATTGAGTTCAAATAATCCTTGATCAAGTAGTTTCTCCGGGACCCATGAGGGTTCATTGGCAAGAGTAGGTAAAGTTGGGTCCGGAGTAATACCATTACCTAACTTTTTCTTTAAAAGAGAAACATAGAAAACGGGGTGGATACGAGCCGCGGCCGGAAGATCAAGTTTGTAAGCTATAGAACCGATCTTTTCAAGGATTCGAAAAGGCCCATGAAACTTGGGAGAGAGCTTAGTGTAATTCTGAGATGCAACAGTGGATTGTCGATATGGTTGCAGTCATAAGAAAACATAATCATTAACTTCAAAATGGCGTTCAGTGCGCTTACCATCAGCATATATTTTCATACGGTCCTGAGCCTGATGAAGGTTATCCTTGAGAACTTGCAGAGAGCGATCACGGTCCCGTAAGGCAAGGTCAACAGCATGAACCGCGATGCTACCAGGTATATAGGTTGAGATCTTCAGAGGTGGCCGATTATAAACAGCTTCAAAGGGAGTCATTTTGATTGCACTATGACATGTAGTATTGTGCCACCATTCTGCCCAAGGTAACCATTTTGTCCAACGGCTAGGATGATGACTAGCAAAACATCGAAGATAACACTCTAAGGTACGATTGGTAACTTCAGTCTGACCATCAGTTTGGGGATGATAGGTTGAACTACGACATAATTGAGTATTTTGCATCTCAAAAAAGGCCTCCCAAGAGTTACATAAGAAAACCGGATCACGATCGCTCACAATAGAACGAGGCATACCATGGAGGCGAGTAATATCCCGCACAAAGATTTCGGCAACTGAGGCCGCGGTGTAAGGATGAGCTAAAGAACTGAAGTGCGCATACTTGGATAGATGATCAACAACGACCAAAATCATAGATTTGCGATTGGACATTGGTAATCCATCAATAAAATCCATAGAAATATCTAACCAAATACCGTCGGGTATTGGTAAGGGATTAAGCAACCCAGGAAGAGAAAGAGCTTCACTTTTATTCTGTTGGCAGATATCACAATGAGAAATAAGCAATTTTACAGCAGCTTTCATACCAGGCCAGTAAAAATTATGCTGAAGACGTTTATATGTGCAGAGAAAACCGGAATGGCCTCCAATAGGCGAGGAATGGAACTCATGTAAAAGTTTAGAACACCAAGATGATGATGGAACTACCACAAGTCGACCTTTATAGAGAAGAATACCATGCTCATATGAATAATGTGGTCAAGGAGATGATTGCTATCAATAATAGTACACATGGAAGGATCGAGATGACACTCCCGGCTAATTTCATCAACACTGAAAAATGCCGGGGAAGATAGAGTCAACAAAGAACTGTTGGAAGGCAAGCGAGAAAGTGCATCTGCAGCTTGATTAACGAAACTAGAACGATAAATAATTTCATAGTCATATCCAAGTAATTTAGAGAGCCACTTTTGTTGTTCAAGAGAGGAAAGTCGTTGGTCCATAAAATATTTGAGACTACGATGATCTGTATAGATTTTGAAGTGCCAACCCAGGAGATAAGGCCGCCATTTCTGTACTGCAACAACAATAGCTAACATTTCCTTATCATAGATGGACATGTTCAAATTGCGACCAGAAAGACCTTTACTGAAATACGCAAGGGGACGACCTCTTTGCATAAGTACCGCACCAATGCCACCATGAGACGCGACACATTCAATATAAAATTCAGCATTGAAATCAGGAAGAGGCAGTACGGGGGTAGAAGTTAAGGCCGTTTTAAGAACAGAAAAAGACTTGGAGGCATCATCATTCCAGATAAAAGAATCTTTATTTAATAACTAGGTCAAAGGAGCACTAATCTTACCATAATCGTGAACAAATTTACGGTAGTACCCGGTGAGTCCAAGAAACCCATGAAGATCAGTCAAAGAAGAAGGACACGGCTAGGAGACAACACTCGTAATTTATCATCGTCAACTGCAACACCAAACCCTGAAATAGTATGCCCAAGATACCCAATAGAGGATTGAGCAAAAGAACACTTGGACGCTTTCGCAAAAAGCTTATGAGTGCGCAATAGCCCAAAGACAATAGAAAGATGGTGAAGGTGATCAAAGAGTGAGGCACTATACACCAATATATAATCTAAGAAAACTAGGACAAAGTTACGCAAGGACGAAAAATGTCATTCATCAAACTTTGAAAAGTGGCTGGGGCATTGCTCAACCCGAAGGGCATAACCAAAAACTCATAATGACCATCATGTGTGCGAAAAACCGTCTTGGAAATATCTGGTTCATGAACCCGAATTTGGTGATAACTTGAGCGTAAATCGAGCTTAAAAGACACCGATGCGCCATGCAGTTCGTCCAATAAATCATCCACAATCGGAATTGGAAAGCAGTCCTTAATAATGATTTTATTAAGGGCTCGATAGTCAACACACATGCGCCAAGAACCATCCTTCTTTTTAACCAAGAGAACCGGTGATGAATAAGGGCTGGTACTGGTTCGAATAAGGCCCGCAGCCTTCAATTCAGATACATCTTTATCAATTTCGGCCTTTTGAAAGTGAGGATAACGATATGGTCAAACATTTACTGGAGAAGCATCTGGTAAAATCGGAATATGGTGATCATGTGCTTGGACGGGGGGAAGGGTGTTGGGATTGCCAAAGACATCCGAAAATTCAGCGATAAATGGCTGAATGACAACTGGAATGGAAGCACCCAGGTCAACTTCCTGATTTAACTGTAAAAGAATGTTGTGACATTCTTGTCGTAAAGAACGATAGACCAGGGTACTATCCATGAAAATGACCATAGGAGAATTGTCACCAATTAATGTATAAGTACGATTTGCCACCGAGAAGGTCACAATCAGCTTGAAAAAATCCTCAGTAATAACACCCAAAGAGCGAAACCATTTAGCACCTAAAACCACATCACATCCAGTGATACCCAGAAGGAAAGAAGTGGTTGTGGAACTCATAATCCTGTAATTTAAGGGAAACATCCCGACAAGAGCCTTGACTATGCAATTGGTCACCATCCGCAATCATGACGCGTAAAGAACCATCTTTGTGGATTGGAAACCCACATTGTTTGGCAAAAGACGGGTGCAAAAAATTATGAGTTGAACCAGAATCAACAAGGACAGTGATAGTCCTGTGTTTTAATTATCCAGTGATACGCATGGTTTCAGGCCGTGGGGACCCGAGAAGAGTATGAAGAGAAATTTCTAGAGGAGGTTCAGATAAAGTATGATCCGAAATAGAAGACTCAACATCAAAATCGTCTTCTTCTTCCTCATTACCCTGGAGGAGCAAAACGTGGGGCTGAAGACAACGATGGCCACACTTATACACTTCATCGCAGTTAAAGCAAAGTCCTTTGGCACGACGTTCTTGTTGTTCAGCCCATGACATACGTTTAACACCTGGTGGTATACTAGTAACAAGCTTTGAAGAATTTGCAGCAGTCACAGGATTAGCAAAATTTCGGACATGCCCTTTAGATCGAGTAGCATTAATGGCATCTTCTTGACTTAAAGCCAACTCGAAAGCATGTGTAATACTGGTAGGGTGTAGCATCCTAACTTCTGCTTGAATATCAACACGTAAACTCGATAGAAAAATGCTAATTTGATGAGATTCAGACAAACCTGGCACCAAATTAGAGAGCTTCTCAAACTCGGTAATAAATGAGTGAATTGTGCCTCGTTGTACTAACTTGGAAAGATAACTACACGGATCGATATGTTCGCGAGAGCAAAGAGCTTTCGAAAACTATTGCCAAGTTAATGTGCCCAGTGATTGGCGAATCCATCAATACCAAGAGTTGGCATCACCCTAAAGGTGAAGAGCGGCAATGGGAAACATCTGTTCGCTGAAAACGTCATTGAGTTCTTGGTATTGCTCGGTTTGAAATAACCAACCATACGGACCAGTTCCATCAAAACGTGGTAAATCAATACGGAGGCCCTTGCCAGAAATAGGAATAATTGGCTGTTGTTGTTCCGGTTGAACGTACGGTGCCGAGCGATATGGCTGGAGATTCCTTAATGCCTCTAGAATAGTGGAATTAGTGGTCTCAAGTGTGTGGAGGTGGGAGGAGATCCCGACAACTTGAGCAGTAAGCTCATTGACTTTTTCTTGTAATTCAGCAACAGTCATTAAAAAGAGGAGGGTTGTTGGTGTGGTGTGAATATCTAAAAGAAAATTAAGGGACGGACTGGGGTCACCAAACAGTATTGTGTGGTGTGAATAGCCAAAGGAGTTAATATCATAAACTCCTTCTTTCTCCACACGTTTTTGTTAGTGTACGGTGATGCGCTCGGGCTGGTTGCTGATATTGGTGTGGAAGGTTGCTAATCTGTGCGTGGAAGGGAGGTTGTTGTGATGATGTTGAGGTGGGGTTTTTGTTGTGGATTAAGATCTGTGAGGTGGGAAGGTGAGGAAACGGTGTTGTTGAAGGTGTTTGTAATTACGACGAAGGAAGGGAACTATTGCGATGAAGGCGATTGTGATGAAGGTAGGGAACTATTGCGGTGAAGGTAATTGCGATGAAGTGGTTGTTGTTGTGGGGAGGGAACTGTTGGCGGTGCATTGAAGGGTGGTTGTTATGGAGTTGTTGGTGATGCGCAAGGAAGGTGATGGCCGGTGAAGAATGAAGTAACAAGAAATTTTTTTGGCTCAGAATCGATGTGGCTCTGATACCAGATAATAGAGACATTGACCTTTTGATTGGAAATCAAACCACCTAGATCCTTTGATTGGGGCTCAACCACCAATAAACTAAAATAAAAACTTGTATTGTTTGCCTAAACTCTATTACATCATATGTATTTATAACTGAAAGCAAAAATAATACTTCCTAATTGAATTCAAACCTAATTCTAATCAAACAATGACTCCTAATTCAAAACAAGCTAATATTCCCTAAAATAGAATATTATTCTAACTGAGACATTCTAATCTCAAGTAAATACTAAATAGGATTGGCATCCTAACACATGTTTTCGACTGGGAACAAGAAAAAAGGGATTGGGTTTGAGAACCCAAAGTTGTTTTCGTTGAAAGTGACTTGTATTGGGCAGGTGAGGGTGACGACGAAGAAGAAAGCAGTTAGATCAAGGTCGAGGAGTAGTAATGAGGAGGCGAGTTTCGGTGGAGGATAGAAAATAGAGGAGAAGGAGCCCTTTGTTGTTTAATAGAAAGAAAGAGGGGTGACCATTACATATCTCAAATGTCTAATCATGAATTTTAGAGATGCTTATCTGGCATGTGTTTTACATGTGCCTTCTAAGTTAAAAATATTTTTGGGTTTTAAGAAAACTTAACTAGTCAATGAAAGTCAACGTAGTTGACAGTTACAATTTAAGCGTTAGACTAAATTAATTTTTAAAATGAGTACTAAACTCTATTAGGCATAAACTAATGAGAGCCAAACTCAAAAAAACATTTTTAAAAAAAATTAAAGATAGATAGTAAGATTTAAATAGATGGCGTTGGCAACAAAACAATATACCTGGATAAATAACAAGTATTTTGTTAAACGTTGTATTCGTTGAAAAAATAATCATCGAAACGCGTGATTGAAGCATTAAAACGTTAACTTTTAGTTTTTCATAATAAATGTCTAATATTTCATTTTTCTATTTTTTCTTTCACTGTGAATGAAAATTTGAAAAAATCTCTCAAACATAAAATGTGATTTGCTTTCACCAACTCCTTTTTTTTTGTCAATGTCATAGTCATTCATGAGTCCGAATTTTCCTACCCTATGGTAAATCTGGGTCACATAGTTGGCATTCTCAGCCATTGGATTGTTTTGATCAACATTGATCGACTATAATTTATGAATATAAGCAGATTATGGATTAGAGAGGGCTTGAGGTTTGAATCTCACCTTTTTTTTTAATTATTTTTATAAATCTTAAGAGTGAGAACATAATGGATTTTCTCTCCAAGATATAGATCTCAAATAAACAGGTTGTTTTGTCGAAATGAAACTCACAATACAAGCGAACTCTCTTTTGTTTATGCACACTGACAAAGATATTATAGAGAGTTTGAGATGATTCTCTTAAATTTTGAGAAAAAACGTGTTCTTCTTGCTTGAATCACTCTCTAAATTCTTTTGAGTGCCACTTTAAGTTTTCACAAATTTCAAGTTGAAATGAGCAAGTGAGAGGATTTCATATTTATAGGCCAGATCTGGATAGCCATAGTCGATTATTACTGGTCTTTTTTACTGTTGTCACATCTGGCCAAAATTAATATAAAGTCAAAGCAACTCTCTGGTCTAACCATTCCCAAGGCCAATAGTCATAGTCGACTATGCCTTGCTCAGATATAAAATTTTATAATGGCAGCCAAAATCTCTTTTGGCTTTTCAATTTGCATTTAGCCAATCCATTTATCATTTTTCGCTTGTCTTCTTTTCACTCATTTTATAGTCCAACTTGCTATTAGTCTTCTTGAAAATTGACTATAGTATACCAGTCTTCTTTCTTTATTTACTCTTCAAGTGCCTACTAAGGTTTTCGGTTCACTTTTATTATGATTAGCATCTATATATGATATGTTCGTTAACGTTGACACCTTTAATTGAGTTTTCTTGGTCCTACTTGAATGATCTAATTTTCACGATCACTGGCAAACTCAACATGTAGGACTTAATAATTCGATCAGACATTTATACATTTTTTTCTCAATGCTCAACTTATATAGGTTTTATAAAATTTAATCAATAATTATTTTTAATCTAAACACAAACACATTAATAGTTGCAATATAATGCATGCGTACTCATGGTATTTTTTTATAAATCAATTTCATGTTTGTGAAACTCCAAAACTTATTACTATAATAACTTTTCAAGCTTATAAACATTTATACATATCAGAAAGTAACTTTAACTTGTCGTAATTGCACTTCATTTGATATGTGCCCTTTTTATTCATTTTTAACCTTTTTTAATTATTTATGACAATATAATATAGTAGAGTAAGTCTAGGGAGCGAGGGAGCACCGCCCACCCTCCTCGAAATGCGCTGTGATGCGCATCTCAAGGATGGTGGGCGGTGTTGGGCCCTCCCTCCCTAGAATGGGCGAATATAGTATGACTACCCATTTCTTTACAATCTACTTTATAACGGGAATAAAAATCTCGGTGTCCTTAAATGTTAAATATGTCAATAATTTGGTTTCTGAGAATGTCCCCTTTATTATTTATTTATCTATACTCTATAACGAGATTTCGATAATACCCTTGAACAATTTTTAGATGTCCCTTTCATGGCACTTAAAAATTTTGTAAATTAATAACAATCAGGGGAGTTTTAATGCACTTCTTGCTCTAAGGTGAAGTTTTCCACGTGGAACAACTGTACTCATACTCTTCTATTTAAAAAAACTAATAAATTGATTGACCAAAATACCCTTTTAATTGTAAAGGTTAAACAAATAGGTCAAAGAGTAGACTTGTCTCTTTAAGAAACTTTAAAATGTAAAAATTTAAATCTATGAGACGGCTGTTGTTTACGAGAATCCATGAGATTTGGGAAATTGCTCCAATGTCTCAAAGTGCATCACATTTGAAATTTACCCCCTTAGTGTATGTTTAAATCGTTGATTTATATAACTTTGGATTCTAAATTTAATCCGTACACATTTTATATTTCATTTGTGTTTTATTATTTATTTAAAGTTTTATTTATTTTGGTATCTTATTTTATGTGTTCTTTTTATTTTTTCTTTAAATAAAAAAAATTGGATCATATCTTTCCATTTATTCCTGCATTATAAATGTTAGATTTTTCTTTTTTTAAGAGGTTTGATTTTTTTTTTTAATGATAACCCCTTATTTGTTTTTATATTTGATAATTTAGTGATTCATTTGAGGAGTGCCAACGGTACGACCCAAGGACTAAAATGGCATACATGAACAATATAGTGAGAGTTGAGACGTTCACTCATAATGTTGTTTGCAAGATGAAATTGTAATACCTACTTTTGTGAATTTTAGAAATTAACACCTTTAATAATCTGATAAAATTTGAATAAGAAAAAATATATATAGATATACACTATTATTGATACGCACATATATTAAAGTATTAGTTGACTCAGAATACGATGTGTAACTTGTCCATGAATTTCAGCTTTACTTAGAAGTCTAGTGCACTTGTCCTAAAACCCCAACATAAAACAAGTTATAATTTAAAGTTGGAAACGACTTATTCTGCTGTCTCTTTCTTTGATTATTCAAGTTGGTTTTGACCCGTGAACCTTGAGATTTTTTTATTTGTTTGTGAAATCTCTAAATCACCCTTCATTCTAGTTAAATGACGCAGTTTTTCGCTTCAATGAGCAACTTCTCTCTTACTAGTATCTGCTTCTTCGGAGTCGTCTGGGGAATTGCTTGTAGCATAGCTTCGACTTTTGCTAATGCATCACCTATTGCACTTGAGGCTACCGAATGGACTTTTTCATTAACTGTACTCTTGGTCACAAACTTGATGGCCTTATGTCAAAGCTCATTATAATGCAAACATAAATAAATTTGCATTACAATTTGGCAAAATAGGCTTTCCACTTCCATCCCTTACTAATCCAACTTTAGCCTGTTTTGGAATTTCATCGATGTTGTTGTGATAAAACACCTTTATAATGTGACTGACATAAAATCCCAAGAAACTCAAAAGTCTTGCAAGTGCATATACGAGATGTTGTTTGTATTCCCCTAAAAAAACATTTCAAATGCCACATGTGTGTAGTAGTTTTTATTGCTTTCTTTAACATACATGGGTGCAGGGATAAATAGTTTTGTTCTTTTGGCTTAAATTGAAATCTTCCTCTATTTCTTTTCGACATCGTGACTGAAGTGTCTTCTCAAAGTGTATAATAAATCGAGACAAAGAATACTTTCTTAGCACAAAATTTTTCAACAACTTGTTTATGCTTTCACCACATTGAGTGGTAGTCACATCCCCACAATATGTATCACGGCCATATGCCAATGCACATTTTTCATGGAATCATGGGCTTTAAATGAGTCACCCAACCATTTATTGTTGCCTAATTTATGATCCTTCAACATTTTTTTCCTATTGTGATAAGTGTATGGAGGACCACCCGCCGCAACCATCACCTCTCTATGGGCTAGGTCTAGGCCTAATTCCATTATACCATCGTCTTCCTCCTTATTGAAAGTCGAGGTGTCACACCCTCAGTACAAAAAAAAAACCCAATAGCTACAAATACTAGAGACGGAATTTAAAAACCGTCTCTAATTAAAAGATTTTCATCGGCAAAAAATCGTCACTAATTCTTTTGGTAGCTGACGAAAACCATAATCATAAAAACCGTGCTTGTGACGGGAAAACCGTGGCTAAATTCAGAATAAACTGTAGCTAATTAAAACATTTGCGACGGCATATTAGTTGTCGCTACGTTTTACAAATAAAAACTGGTTGCTACGGTATAAGTCGTCTCCACTATATAAAAATTGTGCTTGTGACGGGAAAACCGTGGCTAAATTCAGAACAAGCTGTAGCTAATTAAAGCATTTGCGACGGTATATTAGTTGTTGCTAAGTTTTACAAATAAAATTTGATAGCTACGGTATAAGCCGTCCCTAATGGATTTTTTTTGAAAAAAAATATAAAAAAACATTTAGCCACGGTATAATTGCTATCGCTAAGTTTTACAAATAAAAATTGGTAGCTACGGTATAAGCCGTCCCTAATGGGTTTTTTGAAATATATATATATATATATATACACACAAAAAACATTTCGCCACGGTATATTAACTGTCGCTAAGTTAGTGCAACTCATTTGTTTGCAAGGCAATTATCAAGGAATGATATATGTAGTCTTATCCTAGACAGTTTTATAATTTGTTAAAATTTTTCCTTTATTATTTTGTATTCTCTGAATTTGAACAATCTGCTTTTGGTCATTTTTTGTTTTGTTTCCTCCAATAATTTCCAGGAAGATGTGAAGATAATGAAGAAAATGAACGTGGATACTTACAGATTCTCCGTTTCTTGGTCAAGAATTATACCAAGTGAGTAGTAGCATAAGCATAATTTTGATGTGGATGAATTGCTAATATGGCAATTTTGGAAAGTTAAAAGTGTCCTTGAAGACTTGGTTACTATTCTGAAGGGCCTCAATTTGTACCATTATAAGGTTAAGAACAATAATTAGTTGTGACAATTGTTTTTTGCCTTTAGATGGGAAGAGAAAGGATGGAGTGAACCAAGAAGACATAAATTATTACAAGATTGTGCTGAGGTTCGTTTCAAGGAGTTTGGTGACAGAGTGAAGCATTGGATCACCTTGAACAAACCATGGACCTTTGCGAGTTGTGCCTACAACCTGGGGATCCATTCACCTGCTAGTTGTTCTAAATTCATCGAAAACTGTACTGCTGGGGACTGCACAACAAATGGCTACTTCAGTAAGGCAGTATATTCAATCAAAGTTGCGTAGACTACGTTGGACTCCTGATCTTCATATCTTTTTTGTTCATGCTGTTGAAAGGCTCGATGAACAAGAAAGTAAGTTTTAGAATTTCTTTCATGAACATCTGCAATATTTTGATATCCATATACATCAAAGTTTTGGTATTTTCACTTAAAAAAAGAAAACATATCAATCATGCATTAATGGTAGAGAATAAAGGATAAATAGGATTACTAACTCTTTATCATTTTTTTCCTTTGATTGTTGCAGAAGCAACTCCCAAATTAGTCCTTCAACTAATGAATGTGAGAGGACTTAGCATTGCCCATGTTAAAAGCCACTTGCAGGTATGAGAATGATTTAGAAATTTTTTTTTTATCATCTCCTGCATCTTACCCATATCCTCTTTGATATTCTTACCGCCTTCCAGTCATTTTTTTACTCTTTCTAACTAGTTGAAGTGCCTTCGTTTTTCTGCAGGTCGAAAGATTATTTGATTTCTATGAAACTTACAGACGCTTTGAATTTGGACGGGGAGAAAAAATTATTAAGATTGAAAAGGCATGGACACTCCAGATTTGTTTTTCCAAAATCATTTTTGTTGTTTTTTTTTATTAAACCTTGATTCAAAATTGGTTAGTTTTAGTCTGTCCTTGATTGTAAATCCATGTAAGTTTTCTGTTTATGTAGCCCCCTGAATGATATATATATATATATATATATATATATATATATATATATATATATATAATTTCAATTTGAGGTTGATAGAGTATAAAGTTGTTTGGGATTGTATTTTTTGTGATGGACAAGTTATTGATTATACGAACAAGGTTAGTGTATTAGTCATCATTTACGGTGAAAATTAACATAATTGTTTTCAAGTTTGAAATGTTTCTTCTGAATGACAAAAAAAAGGCAATGAGAAATCAAAAAATTAATAGAAAGAACTAATTTCATTAAAAAAATGAATTTCATTAGTAATTTTTTTAGCTACAACAAGTTATTATTAGCAACGACAAATGCCGTTGCTAAATTTGCAACTTAGCAATGGTTTGAAGCCGTTGTTAAATTTGAAACTTAGCAACGACATATTAGTTGTCGCTAAGTTTTACAAATAAAAACAGAAATTGCTACGGTATAAGCCGACCCTAATTGATTTTTTTTGAAAAAACAATATATACACAAAAATAACGAAGCTTTGGGTGCGAAGAAATCTTTCCCATCCTTGGTGTTTTTGTGAGAGATTTGGGGTTTTTGTGGGAGAGAAGAAATCACTGAGTTGTGACGGAAAAATCGTGGCTAAATTCAGAAAAAATCGTAGCTAATTCAAACATTTGGGACGGTATATTAGTTGTCGCTAAGTTTTACAAATAAAAATTGGTAGCTACGGTATAAGCCGTCCCTAATGGATGTTTTTGTAAAAAATGTATATATATAAAAAAAATATATTTAGCCACGGTATTTTAGCTGTCACTAAGTTTTACAAATAAAAATTGGTAGCTACGGTATAAGCCGTCCCTAATGGATTTAAAAAAAAAAAAATTATATACACAAAAATATTTAGCCACAGTATATTAACTGTTGCTAAGTTTTACAAATAAAAATTTGTAGCTACGGTATAAGCCGTCCCTAATGGATTTTTTTTGAAAAAAAATATAAACACAAAACATTTAGCCATGATGTATTAGCTGTTGCTAAGTTTTACAAATAAAAATTGATAGCTACGGTATAAGCCGTCCCTAATAGATTTTTTTGAAAAAAAAATATATACACAAAAAAATATTTAGTCACGGTATATTAGTTGTCGCTAAATTTTACAAATAAAAATTAATAGCTACGGTATAAGCCGTCCCTAACGAATTTTTACAAATAAAAACTCTTTGCTACGGGATAAGCCGTCCCAAATTGAATTTTTTGAATTTGGGTTCTAATTTGGAAGTTCTATTTTGTTGAAATGTGAAGGGGGTTATTCATTCTGATTGATTGGGGTGCTTAAAGTCGAGGAAATTTCGAAGATGAGAACAGTAATTCGGGTTGTTCGTCGTCTTCACCGGCTTCAAGAAAGGGGTATTTCGTCTGGGAGAGTAACCCAATTATCTTTGGTTAATTTAGTTCAGAAATCTTCTTCTTAAAGAGTTTATACTCCTGCTAAAGATACAACTGGAGGTATGTAAATTGTTTTTGTTGTAATTGTGAATTTACTTAATTCTGAGAATGATCCATTGATTGGTTTGGGTGCAGATTCGTCCGGTGTGACATTAGATGTAAATAGAGGTGGTCCTCTTGTAGAGTATGAGCGTAGAATCGCTGCGGGCGAGCTTGTTGATGGCGATGAATGTCAGGTATGTTAGTCAAATTTTTTATTTTAATAGTTGAGATACCATTAGAGTTGCATTGGTACTTCAAATGACCAATATAAATGTTGTGAAGTGACACACTCATTATCTTGTATATGTAACTTGGTGTGAAAATGTTAATAGTCTAATAGACCCTCAAGTTGATTACGTTTGTGAGATAGCATTGATTCTCACCATGGGTGTGGTTCTGATCCCGTGTTCAGCAAGAAATAGGAGTGGGATTCACAAACAAAAAAAAAAAAAACTTAAGTCTTAAGTTTATGTCCGGATAATAGTTTGAACTTATGAATGCACGATATGGATTATTAGCTAGTGTAGTTAGTAGATTTTACTGGAACCACTCTACCATTGAAATTTGTATCGCTCTCACAGTTGTTATTGGTTAAGTTTATTTTTTATCTCTTTATTTGAGAAACATTCTTACACTAAAATTTGCATATACACACCTTAAGAGAACTTCAGAGACTCTATAATCAACTCGTTGAGTCAGCTCATGAATGTCGTTTGGACAGATATGAATCTTCTGATAAAGGGCAGAGGTAACAATTGTCCATAGTGATTTGATCTGGGTAGTCTCATATTTTGAGGATGAACTAAACCAAATGATCTGTTTTGAATGACATTGATATACTCAAGGATACAACTTGGGTCCTTCATAACATCAGGCAGTCTATGCGTTCAATGAAGAGGCCACCTATTGGTTAACGATTTGGATTGATGCATAGGTAGTCGGATTTTCATAGGTTCAAAAGCTTAAAAGTTTGTTTAATTATGTTATCACACATTATACAGACAGATTTCGGTATGAACTAGAATAGGTTGACTTGAGCACTTTATCTCATTGCAGAGACATAAGGGTTTGTCGGATCCATTGGAAGTGGTCGCCGGAGAGATATTAGACGAATCACTCTTATTATGCCTTGATGAGTTTATGGTAAGTTAGGTTATATACTTTTTGCTTATTGATCTTAAGACTGGTTAGTTGACAATTTCTTTTGTGTCTGAATTCTTATAGGTGACTGATGTTGCTGATGCATTCTTATAGGTGACCAATCTCCCTGCATAGGATAGAACCTTGTTTTTCCAAGAGTTAACCCTCTTTCTTATTCTCTCTAGAAGAGGGGAGCATTGAAAGATGGGAAAGAGTACATGATATCATAGGCAGTCCAAGATACTTTACAGGGAGAGATTCTGCGTTAAATTGGAGATGGTTGCCAATATGTTCCTTCTCATCATTAGGGACCCCAGCCAGGAAGAGAGAACTTTTATTGTTGTTCACATCCAGACCCGTACAAATTTTAAATTCTCGCAAAGCGTTAGATAGGGCCTTTGCAGAGTTGCCATCCCCATGAAAGAATGCAATAAGGTCGTCAGCAAACCCGAGGTGAGTGATGAAAGGGTCATTACATCTGTGGTGCAGTTTGTAATGTGCTTGAATGCCTTGTTTGAATTTATTTCAGCATTTCAACATTTATTTCAGTGTTTATTTCAGCATTTCAGCGTTTAAATTTCAGCATTGTAGCATTTAATTTTTTTTATTTCACATTTTTAATATGTTTCGCTTACCTTTGTCGATCCTACAAATGCGCCAACTCAAAATAGAAAAGAATATTTTATTATATCTAATAAGATGTTGATTAGTAATGTAGAAAGGCATCTTAGTTGTAACTTAGAGTCTCCATTTGAATGTGCAACTTTATGAGATTTGTATTACATAGCTTAAGCATTCAATACATTTCTCATGCACTGCTCTTTCAAATTTTACAGGTTTAGGTGTTGCTGAATTGATATTGGTTTTGATGTAGAACACATTTTGTGGGATGATCGATATGGTGTGCAAGATCTCATGAATTGTTGTATGTATCGTTTTTGTTGTATGTCTCATAGACGATCACTATGATTTATGTAGTTATTTAAGTTTAAGTGAGTTATATCTCAAATTGAAATTGTATTTATATATATTATATAATTTCAATTTGAGGTTGATAGAGTATAAAGTTGTTTGAGATTGTATTTTTTTGTAATGGACAAATTATTGATTATACAAAAATTAATATAATTGTGTTCAGATTTGAAATGCTTCTTCTGAATGACAAAAAAAAGGCAATGAGAAATCTGAAAATTAATAAAAAGAACTAATTTCATTATAAAAAATGAATTTTCATTAGTAATTTTTTTAGCTACAGCAAGTTAGTGTTAGCAACGGCGAATGCCGTCTCTATTTTGACAATTTGATTTGCAACTTAGCAACGGTTTGAAACCGTCGCCAACTATCCACGGCAAATGTTGTCCCTGTTTTGTTAAATTGATTTGAAACTTAGCAACGGTTTGAAGCCGTCGCTAAATAGCCACGACAAATTCCGTCCCTGTTTTGTTAATTTGGTTTGCAATTTAGCAACGGTTTGAAGCCGTCGTTAAATAGCCACGGCAAATGTCGTCTCTGTTTTGTCGATTTGATTTTCAACTTAGCAACGGTTTGAGGGCGTCACTAAATAGCCGCGGCAAAAATCGTTTCTATTTTGTCAATTTGCGAAGGCAAAAACCGTCTCAAACATTTAAAAAGTCGACGTTATTGCTGTTGTCTCAAATAAAACGACTGAATCAACGACGAAATTTTTGCAACTTAGCGATGGTTTTTAGCCGTTGCCAATTAACTATGGAAATGTTTACCGTTGCTGATTCAAATAACGACGATTCAAATAGCTACGGTATTGCGACAGTCGTTGAGCTGTTGCTGATTCATTTTAGCTACGCTTTTTTTATACTTAGCAACGGAAAATCGTTGTTGCTGAATTTTTATTTTTTTGTAGTGCCTCCTGCATGAAGTAGGTGATTTGGACTTTTTAAACCTCTATCTCCAATATTACTGCAAGAACAATCATTGCTGCAAATACAATAATGCAAATACCTTCCCAAGAAGACAAATAACCTCCATGGTCATTCATTCTTTTCGAAACAACTTTAATTTTGATTTTTTTTTCATGAAAATCACAAAAATAGTCGAGATAAGTGGGAAAAAAAATTTCAGCCTATTATGAAGATATATAGCTACATTTTTCAACTAGTACTTTTTCATGGACAAATAATATATTTGTTGAAAGTAGACAATATTATCAAAATTATTTTCACAATAAACGTGCCATAGAGATATAATAATTTTAGTCTTCTTTAGTGCTTCGGTTAAGTCTAGTGTGTTCTGATCTTCCTAGTAACATTGATGTCTTTTGATCAGGTCTTCGGCACTCCCCAAAGAGGAAGGAATACAGTCTTCAGCTCCCAAAAAGCAAATCAACTACCAAAATACAATATAATATGAAATTCAATTAAATAAAAAATTAGATGCTTTCCTCACATGCATCTTCACTTCAGCATGTCAATTGTTTGCTTCGAGGCTTCTTACTCCAAAATGCTACAATCGAATAAGTCATGTTCATGTGTTTAATTGCTTCATTTTATGTTTATTATTAACATATGGTCATCATAATAAAATACTGCTAAATCTTTCCGGTGGTGGTGCCAAATCTGTTGTGAAAAACAGTGACATCCAAGATGATATGTAATTAAGGAGTGTTGGTCAATTGTTGGCACCGCTTTTATATTTAGCTTTTGGTTAAAATGGGGGATGGTTCATCCCACATTTTAACTTTTACCATTGGAGATGCTTTTAGGGTTCAAGATCAAAACTGTTAAAACTTAAAATAAAAGTATAAAAATTAAAAATAATAAAACTTTGTATTCAAACGGGTTGGAACCGAACTGTTTGAATAAAAGGTTTTGGAACCGAACTCGGTCTGTTTTATTACGGATCCAGACCGTTTCCTAATTTACATATTAAAAATCGGACCGTTTTGCTTCAAATGGTCCAATTCGATTTGGATATGTGGGTTCTATATCCGTTTGCCCACCCCTATTTATGGAAGTATGAGATTTTTTTCGTTGTTTGGTTGAACTTAGATAGTTGGAAGTATAGTTGAATATCTTTTGTTGTTCGGTTATAGCTTTTGTTTAGTTGTAGTTTTTTTTTTTTGTTAATTACACTTTTCCCCTAAAATATATAAGGCACGTGTTAGATTAAAAAATGTCATATTTTACTATCCAAAATACCCTTTAATGATTTGAAGGTTGAGATTCAAAGTTGATGCAATTAAAATCGAAGGTTGAAATTCAAACTTCCACTAAGACGTTGGGATAATCCGCCAACTCCTCCTTTACCACCACCGTCTCCACTTCACCACCAAGAACTTTCACATAAGCTTCTACTACTACATCTACATATTATTTCACTGTAGATTAAATATTCAAGATCAATAAGTGGAAAAGCTTGCCAAGTTTTGATGGCAAACTTGAGTTACAACTCACCTTCATCATTTGTTAGGCCAGTTCTGTTGCAGGGGGCAAAGTTAAATTAAAATTTATTTTAAGGGGGTTAAGTTACTGCTAATTAACAACACAATCGATTTTATTGCAGATCCCATGGCGTCACAAGCACAATCAAACAAGTGAATATGATGTTTGAAGTAGGCAAGATTTTGAAGAAGTACATGTACTGTTAAAGCACAATGTAAATTCATTTGATGTTCATTGGATGTTCTTGCAACAATGTTAATTCATTTGATGTTTATTGGATTTTAATAGCACATTGCAATCAAATGCCTTAACATCATTGCAAAAACTAATATAACACAATGCAATTCAAATGACACAACATCGTTGCAATTCAAAACTTGATATAGCACTTTCAAGCATCAATAAACAATCTTGCAATTCAAAACCTAACTTAGTACTTTCACGCATCAATAAGCAAGTTGATTTTATAACCTGACACATCATCCTTGCAAAAACCTGAATTTACAAGCATAAAAAAAGTCTTACATCCTTGCACAAAAACAACATGAATTTACAAGCATTCAATACCATTCAGTACCTAACAACCTGAAGTGGATGGCCCACATCAATACGGTGATGTGGCACAACTTCTTGATCATCAAACGTATCTGAGCATCCCAAAGATCATCAATCCTGCTTGCATTTGAACTGTGAGAGAAACAACTTCTAGCAAAAAAGAGAGCTTCTATACTTGCACTCGAGCAATTGGAAAAACAACTTTGCAAAGAGAAAAACTCATCTTTTTCTTCATCATTTTTGTCTCTGCTATTATCATCTTCTTCTAAATGCTTTATTTCCATTACTACAAAAATTATATCTTCGAATTTAGTTAAAACCCAATCAAAGTTCTCATTCACGAGTCCTTCATTGAGCCTCATTTTTTCTTCCATTGCACGATTCAGATAGCTAGAATTCAGAATGATAACGTCCACCACCACTGGCAACAGCAGCAGAATTGGTAAGATCAAGATGAACCGAGTCGTTCAACTTGTGAAATCCATGCTTGAATACCCCAAATTTGAATAGCAAACAAGTCAAGATTACGACCAACTCCAACAGCGTACAACACTTACAAATCATGCCCCCACAACACTTTTGTTCTTCTTCTTCTTATGTTCGATTCCCCCTCAGATCTAAAATAAAGAAAGCATAGGACAAGACATGAAAGTAAAAAAATAAAGAACCAACAAACCCACCTTCTTCTCTGTTGCTGGAATTCGATAAAAAAAAACTTGAGATGGTGACGAAATGTGGGAGGAGCTTGATAATGGGGTTTTCGATCTGGAGCTAAACGAGCTACTCATCTATTCGATGATCGAATTCTTCACCATCTGTTTCGGCCATGGCTTCCTTTGCTACTCGCAAGGTAAACATCAATCCTTCTCTTCATCTCTCCAACGCTTCTCAATTTTTTTCTTCTTGAATTGCGACCGAAACTGTGATTGATTGATGAGAGATGTTTGTTTTGAATGATTGTCAATTAGGTTTTGGTTCCAATCGTGAAAGAAACGGAACCGATGGAAGCAGTGATCACGATCGTCGTTCTACGAAGAGCTGGAGCTTATGTTATTAAAAAAGGATCACCTATCTCTCTTATTTGTCTCTCTCTATCTCTCTGACTCACTCGCTTCCAAGAACACAGAGAAGAAGAAGAAGAAGAAATGTTGGAGAAGGGGAGTAGCATTGTTGCGGCGGAGGCGGAGGCCACGGAGGAGTGGAAGCAATTGACGAAGTGGTCAGAGACAGAGATGGGTTCGCCGGAGCAAAATCGGTGAAATCAACAGACCTCTCTCGATCTATCGCTGTGAACATATTGACAACGCATTTGAGTAAGTAAATTACATTTTCCCATACGAAGCGCAAAACCATTTCTTTTCTTTGAATTCCTCTCACTCCATCTCAATTTCTAGGTTTCTTTCTCTCTTTCCCTCCATAAAAGGTATTTCAATTCCTCTAAACGTGAGACTCCGGCCGTGGTTTCATTCGGTGAGAAGCAGCGGTTCTTGGGGGCGACTGGAGCTGTGTCTGCAATAATGAATCCAAAATCCACAATATCTCAGGTCAAGAGATTGATTGGATTGAATTTTACATTTTCTTTTGGCTTTGTTTTATTTCTCTCATCCGTTCAGTAGACTCTCTCTCAAATCAGAGTGAGTGAAAACGCATGGAGATAGGAGAAACGGAATAGAGAATGAAAATGGAGGGAGTTTTCCCTTCAATGTTCGTGGGAGTAATCCCTAGCCGGTCATGTGCCTGGTTCAGATAACAGACGCTTGGGATTGACATGTTATCACATCAGGCGTGATAAACACGTGAAGGGCATTTTTGTCATGCAAAATAGAAACAATTGTGGCACGTGAGGTGTTTGACAGTCAATACACGTTGACTGGTAGTCTAAGGAGGAAAGTGCAATATGAATTTTAATTGCGGGCAAAGATGAATTACCTATATATTTAGGGGGAAAAGTGCAATTAACCCTTTTTTAACCCTAAACCCCTCCCACTCCGGATGCTGCCGGCTGGGTTGGAACCCATGACTTAGTGATACCATCCGCCACTGCTTAACCATCGAGCCATCACACCTTTGGCTTAGTTGTAGCTTAGATGATAGTTGTAACTTACATCAACTTATCGAAACATAGTCTTTGAATTGCCAAGTAAGAAGAATTGATATTTCCATGCTCACATGAAATCGTGTTTGAAACTGAGGCTTTTATCACTCCATATGTTGTATAAAAGAAATGTTTCTAGATTAATATTGCGTAATAATATTGGGAATATCAGATCTTTCCAATTTTGTTAGTTGTCACATCCCTTTCAAAAAAGGCAACAACTTTTTAACATCACAAATTCCACTCTTCCACACCACCAAGCCAATTTTTTACCTGCTAACCCACACCACCACCTTTCTTCTTCCAACAGCTCATTCTTCTTTGCATCTTCTTCTCTTCACTTCTCTCTTCACTCCCCATCTGGGAACACTCCCAAAGTACCCCTCACATATCCTCTCCATTCACTCAAATCAAAATTAAAGACGAAGTGGAAGAAGAATAAGAGTTAGAACAAAGATTCAACCCAGTCAGATCAAGATTCTGACCTCAATTCTGTCGACGCCCCTCTCCTTTTTTACCATTATCGCATAGGCCGTCATGAGGGCGAGAGAAAAAACAGAAAGGGAGAGGGGAATGAGAAGAATGAGAGGGAAAGGGGCGACGACATGTGCGAGAAGAAGAGAGAGTGGGAGAAGAAGGAAGAGTGGGTTGATGATGGTTGTTGTGATTGTGCAGGAAAAGAAGAGAGAATGGGATGATGGTCTCCATCTCAACATCATCTCCTCTATCTCTCGCCATCCCCGATCGTCTCTCGCAATTGATCGTCCCCTTCCTCACTACTCCTTCCATGTTGTTGTTGTTCTTCTTGAAAAGAGAGGGTGAGAGAAAAAAGGGAATGGTGGTTTAAATTAGTGGTGCAGGTTAGCAAGTAAAAAAAAAGTTAGCTTGGTAGTATGGGACAATGGAATCTGTGGTGTTAAAAATTCGCTTCCTTTAAATAAACACAAACTTGTAACCTAAGAATATGAGAATTTTGGTATTCTTTATTTCTTGAATATTATAAAATATAAATAGAGAAGTGAGGGTGACAAGTTGATTATGTCTCACAACCTTTTCTTTTACTCTTCTTTCTCCCTTTTCACTTTTCTCTTTATTCCTTCTTCTTCTCTTACACAAAAAGTTTTATTTATTTTTTGCTATAGTATAATGACTCTTCTGGATATCCACTAACATAAAGAAATGACAAATTGCTTATTATTGTCACGTAGGGCTAACTAGACAAACTTTAGTACAATACATAATGATTTTGAGTAGGTGAACAAAGATTCATAAAGAACATAAGAGATCATTGCTTCATGCTTATTTATCTATATCATCATTTCCAAAGTCTTATACCATTGAATAACTTTTGCGAGAAATACGAGACATCTAAGTCGTACAAGTAAAGAGATCTATTCATTGATAAGAAAAGTAATCATGAGCGATGCTTGGATTGGTGATAAAATCGAATCCTATCAAATCTTAGTTTGCGAACGGTGATTCAAATGATGAAGAAAGATAATTCTCAATCCAGTTCTCCAACTTAATGAAGGAAGAAAGGATTGATAAAATTCCATTGAGTCTAACTGATAGTGATCATTTTTCAAATAATGACTTTGGTTATCAAATGATTGAACAACTGGGATCTGTTTACTTATAATACTTGGTTCACATTCATAAAAAAAAAAGTCTAATGAATTATGAGTTCAATAGATCCTTTTTAGCAGAAATGCGAATATTCCTTGCTCATTATCAGACAATCACTTATTCACATTCACAAACATCGTGTGGGGCTAAAAGTTTTAATTTCCTATCTCATGGAAAACCCTTTATACTCCAATTAGCCATATCCCCCTATGGGGGTATTTTAGTGATAGGTTCTATCGTAATTGACATCCAATTTCTACCCAGGAATACTAACAGTGGATAAAGATAGATACACAGTGGGATGAGAAACAAATGATATGCAGAAATCAAAACAGAAAATAATTACAGAATGATAAACACACAGAAAGTCCTTAATCAATTCAAGAGAACGGTGCCGATACTAGGTGTGAGCTAGTATAACGAGATGTTCAAGACAATAATTGATCTTGGATTATAAACAAAAGTTTTATTGAATAAAAGAAAAGATAGATAATTTACAAAAAAACAAAGAAAATATAAAGGCTTACATGTAAAACATATTCCTCGTTGGAGTGAGTACAAGGGGATTGTTGGAGAAAGATTTAGTTTTGATGGGGCCAACAATGTTGTGGATATCTATCAAGCAACTGCATCGATCATCATCTTGTCTACACGTTGGATGCGAAAGTGAAACAAGAAATCATGATGGCAAGCGCTGCTGTTGTATGTCGGATGATCTTGAAATTGTTGATCGCCGTGATCAGGTTGAAACAAACTAGTGAAGAGACGGACGGGTCTCCTGCTTTACAAAACGAAGATCGCTAGTAGTCTCCATTAATTTGGTGTTGCCCAGAGAACAAAACACTGAAGAATGAACGAGAGAGTCTGCGTATGTTTGCAGAAGAGAGAAACCCGAGATGAAGAGAGCTTTCTTTCTTGGCTCTAATGTGTTCAGTTTATTGGTTTATAATTGATGAGGCAGTCGATTTGATTAAGAAACTTTCTAAAACAAAATTGAGCTCAAAATCTTCCAACCTAAAACAAAATTTGAGTTGAAAATCTTTCAACGGAAACTTTGAAGCAAATATAGAAACTATATTTAGTTTCAAGCAAAGTCAGTGGGGGTAAAGACCGTTAAACAAATATTAGAAACTATAGATTTTAATAAAACCCAGTGATAAAAAAAATCAACGCATCAATGTAGGAGGTCAAAAGATGAGGTGTTGGCCAAGGATTTATCTACGGGTAATTCTAGATGTCGAGGAAGTGGGCGAGGAAATGGGCGAGGGAGGGTGGGGCGCATGTGCAGGAGGTGACGTGGCAAAAAAAAAAGAGGGGGAAATCGAAAATTTGGGGGAGAAGAAGGAGGGAATGGGGAGCTTTCTCCCCATTTTCAATCGACAGAGAGCTTTCCTCCCCTCCCCATTTTCTCCCTCTCCCTCTCCCCATTTTCCATCTTAGATAGAGAAGGCTCCCTCCCTCTCCCCCAAACGAAGCTCTCCCTCTCCACCCTCTCCCCATCATCGTCATCTACTCAAACGAAGGAGAAGAGAAGACGCTCAAACGAAGCCAGAGAAAAAGGAGAAGAGAAGAAGCTTCAATTTTTAGGTTTTTGGTTTCGGACTCTCCAGATCTGGTTTTCATCACTCGGATTTGGTTTCCAGAGGTAAGAGCTTCAAAATTTTTTTTTTTTTTTTTTTTTTCAGTGTTCAATTTCAGTTTGGGGTAAGAGCTTCAATTTTCAGTTTGGTAAGAGCTTCAATTTCAGTTTTCATACTTGATTTAATTTCAGTTTTCAGCTGATTTAATTTCAGTTTTCATATCTATGAGGCTTTGGGTCTCTACGATCTCGGCTCTCCCCAAGCTGTCCAACTCTTCTATACTCAGTTGGAACTCCCCCCTCCCATCTTAATTCTGCTTAACATACTACAATACTTTATTTAAGACAATTTTATTTCTTCTTCCACTTTGTTTTATTCAATAATTTGGCACCATTAGAATTGTGTGATATTTCTTTTATGGTCAATTTATAGAGAACTCCATAAGGAGTTATTTTCAGCTATTATGCACATATTAGTATGATATAATTAGTATTTCAGCTATCCTGCACATATTGATGGTTGAACATAAAATCCTGAATGGATGTATCTTTTCACAAACCAAGAGTTTTAGGGCATATATTTAATTAAGTTCGAAGGGTTTTCATCTAATCTTGTTTCAAACCCTTGACACTGGTTGGGTGTTTTTTCAGATTTTTTGTTTTTCCTTCTAATAATGGTTATATATTTTAATGTTGATTTAAGTCCAATGGGTATGATCTAATATTGATGATAGGTATTGAGGATGATTTTGATTTTGAATTTGAATTTGATTAGTTCATTTTTTTTCTTATGTGATTTTGTTGGATTATTAGGTGAAAGTAAGAATGGCAACTAAAGCACCAACTTGGGTAAGCACCAACTTGGGTGGATCAATGGGGAGGAATGGAAGATGATGACAACAAGAAGTTGAACAACAACAAGGGGAACAGCAGTGGAAAGAAAATGGCAGAAGTGAAGGCAACAGCATCAGCAGGGTTTGACAAGGCAAAGACAGCAGCAGTGGTGGGAGCACAGAAGGTGAAGAGTGGGACATCTGTTGGGATTAAGTGGGTCAAGTCTCAGTACCAGAAGAGAACCTCCAAGTGATTAGGTTGAGAGAGGGGAAGTGTGGGAATGAGTTGATCAGTAAGGTTTGCATGTTGTTTTCTATACCATACAGCTTTGGCAGTTTAGGATTTTATGTTATTGGTCCTTTGAACGACATGTTATGTTAATCTGTCTTCAATGGAAATGCCAAGTTTTGGATATTATGTTTTGCTGAGTTTATTATGTGCTGGATTAGAGGTCACAATGTGAAAATTTGGAGTACCTTTTGCAAGTAATTGAGAAATGGAGTTAACAAGTTTCAGACCTCTACCAGGTTAGAGTAAGAAGTTCATGGCATTAAATCAGGTAGGCTCTCTTTACATATGCATATACATATATACACGCATACAATTGTTGAAAAATTCATGTAATGTTCTTCATTCTGCAGAACTCAATCAAAATTGTTCAACAAGTTGTGGCAGAAGAAGAAATCAAGCTCAAGGGACTCCCACAAGGAGATTGCTCCATAATTATGCTCTGGCATCTGCACATACCATCACAATTGATTCTCATCAAGAACCAGTCAGCCACTTCATCAGATGATAACAGCAAGCAGCAAAAAAAAAAAAAAAGAGAGAATATATAGAATAAGAAGGATGCAAGAAAAAGAGTTGGTGATGTTAGCAAATTTGAGATGAACTTCCCCCCCTTGTGTTATGTTTACCTTCTGCTATATATTATTTTTTGTAATTCTCTTCGAAAGTTTACGTCCAGAAGTTGATGATTAATTAAAAAACACATTGCTTGATTAATGGTAGTGTGTTATTTTTTTCTTTTAATTCCTTATAGGATGATCTTGTAATCTGCAAAGCCAATCTAATATAGAGGCAAAAGCAAAAAAACCAGGGCCGCATACTGCCCGACAAAACAGCAAAACATTCTAATTCTGAGATCTGAAGCTCATGCATCCACACATTGATGTTTGCTAAAATGTAGAAAACTAGTGCTCTTATTCACAACTCTTTAACATACAAACATAAACAAAAAGAGACTCCAGCAAGTGAACCAAAACAAGTAGTGAATAAATATTTACATACATCAGGACGAAAGGGACTGATCGAAAGGGGCTTAGCCCTCTTGTGCCGTGTGCTCAAGGGCGACTGACGGTTCGACCCCATTTTGAATTGATCATCAGAATGGAGATTGAACCAAACCGTGGCTGCAGACCTAGATGGAACTCTTTTTGTGTCTCGAAGCGACTTTCCTTATTTCAATATAATCCCCTATTTGCCTTATCTCACTGCAGAGCCTTCCATTACCATAACCACATCTAGCAGTCTTCAGGAGATGAGCGTGCTCACTTACAATGTTGGAAGGCAAGGCAGTCATTGGAGAGACTGATATGCTTCAAACAATGCAGAAGGACGCTCTTCACCTTGCAGCAAAGGCTCTTGATGTCTTTGATGGTACAAATAACATTGACATAGCTTGCTTCATCAAAAAGGTAATACACAGGCAATGAACCCAATTAGGGCAATCAATCTGATGGTGTATCTTCTCGCATAAGTTGATCCATTTGATTTGTGATGTAGGAGTTTGACAAGCTATATGGACCTGGGTGGCAATGCATAGTCGGGACAGACTTTGGTTCATTTGTAACTCATTCCCATGGATGTTTTATATACTTCTGCATTGGCAATCTTGCAATTTTGCTCTTCAAAGGCACTGCAGGTCCTGAGGTTGAAACAAGCCAATTTGCAGCGTTGGAGCTGGTGACTGCATGAAAGTCTCATTTGCCTTTCTTTCTTAGCTGTGTAAATAAGGAAAAATAATAGTGAATAAAAATATTTGAAGCTTTCATAATCCTTCGGTTCTCTGTCAACCACTTGTTTCTCTTTTTGCATGGTTCACATCTGAATGGTTCAACTGGGTAGTAACTCCACTAGAAAACCTGTCAGACTGAATACGAACGAGGAAGATAATCAGTGAACTGAAATAAGTTTACATCAACAGACAATACAAGATATTCATAAAAAATCTAACATAAAGAGTGAAGCATATTTGAAGAGTTGAGGCTGTTTTATGTGAGAAACATTTCATTCAGTGTTAGTAAATACCTGCAATAGCTTACTTTTTGGAGTTTGCATCTTTTAGCCAAAGAAAAAAAAAAAAAAAAAGATATGGATTATGAAAGTCCTATAAAATTGAAGTAGTAATGTTGAGGTTGTAACACAAGAACCATAGCCCAAACTCAACCACACAATAGATAAAGGTGCTTTTAGATATGCCCTAAAACTCTTGGTTTGTGAAAAGATACATCCATTCAAGATTTTATGTTCAACCATCAATATGTGCAGGATAGCTGAAATACTAATTATATCATACTAATATGTGCAGGATAGCTGAAAATAACTCCTTATGGAGTTCTTTATAAATTGACCATAAAAGAAATATCACACAATTCTAATGGTGCCAAATTATTGAATAAAACAAAGAGGAAGAAGAAATAAAATTGTCTTAAATAAAGTATTGTAGTATGTTAAGCAGAATTAAGATGGGAGGGGGGAGTTCCAACTGAGTATAGAAGAGTTGGACAGCTTGGGGAGAGCCGAGATCGTAGAGACCCAAAGCCTCATAGATATGAAAACTGAAATTAAATCAAGTATGAAAACTGAAATTGAAGCTCTTACCAAACTGAAAATTGAAGCTCTTACCCCAAACTGAAATTGAACACTGGAAAAAAAAAATAAAAAAATTTTTGAAGCTCTTACCTCTGGAAACCAGATCCGAGTGATGAAAACCAGATCTGGAGAGTCCGAAACCAAAAACCTAAAAATTGAAGCTTCTTCTCTTCTCCTTCTTCTCTGGCTTCGTTTGAGCGTCTTCTCTTCTCCTTCGTTTGAGTAGATGACGATGATGGGGAGAGGGTGGAGAGGGAGAGCTTCGTTTGGGGGAGAGGGAGGGAGCCTTCTCTATCTAAGATGGAAAATGGGGAGAGGGAGAGGGAGAAAATGGGGAGGGGAGGAGAGCTCTCTGTTGATTGAAAATGGGGAGAAAGCTCCCCATTCCCTCCTTCTTCTCCCCCAAATTTTCGATTTCCCCCTTTTTCTTTTTTTTTGCCACGTCACCTCCTGCACATGCGCCCCACCCTCCCTCGCCCATTTCCTCGCCCACTTCCTCGACATCTAGAATTACCCTTTATCTACATTGGGGAGGGATCAATGTGGTGTTGGTAGATGATGATGATCCACAATTCTACAGTCTACAGCCTGAGAATGGATTGAGGGTGCGTCCTTTTACCAATGATTTAAGTGATTGGGAGCTCGAGAAGCTGAGTAGGTTTTTGGACATGGATGTAAGTTGGTGCAATAAAATTTTGGATCGACAAAATACATATTCACCTAATCTGATTTTGAATTGCACAAACTGATTTGTTGTTGTTTCATGAAGTAACAAAGTCATACATGTAAGAAAGGTTCTTTGTTGCTCATTTGAGTGAACTTAGGGTCTGTTTGGTTGCATGGAATCCTATGTTATGGGAATTCATGAGGGGATCCCAATATTTTATGCTAACACTACAAAAAAACGCTTTACTAGCGACGGAAATTAGCGACGGTTTTTAATACCGTCGCTAATTAAAACATTAGCTACGGCAAATTAAAAGATTAGCGACGACATCCAACCGTCACTACTGTCTCCGATACTGTTTTCCCACATATGTATAAAAAACTGTCGCTAAATAATTTGCGACGGCAAAAAACCGTCGCCAACGCTTGTAATAGCGACGATATTTTCGCCGTCGCTAAGTTTTACAAATAAAACTGATTAGCTACGGTAGGATACCGTCGCTAATGGGTTTTTAAATATATATATATAAACAGTTAGCGACGGCAAAAGTGTCGTGGCTAAGTTTTACAAATAAAACTCATTAGCCACGGTTTTCTACCGTAGTTAATTGATTTTTAAGAAAAAAATTATATAAAAACAGTTAGCTACGGGAAAGTGCCGTGGCTAATGAGTTTTACACGGCTGTTTACCGTAGCTAATTGTTTTTAAAAAAAAATTATATAAAAACAGTTAGCGACGGCAAAGTGCCGTGGCTAATGAGTTTTATAAATAAAACTCATTAGCCACGATTGTTTACCGTAGCTAATTGTTTTTTAAGAAAAATTTATATAAAAACAGTTAGCCACGGTTCTCTACCGTAGCTAATTATTTTTAAAAAAAAAATTTATATAAAAACATATAAATAAAATAAATATATATATATATAAACTGGATAAAATCACCACCAACCCATTGTCGTCCAGCCCTGTTAGGATACCTGGCTTTCACCTAGGCGACCCGGGTTCGAATCTCGGCAATGGAAATTTTTAACCCTTTTTTAACCCTAAACCCCTCCCACTCCGGATGCTGCCGGCTGGGTTGGAACCCATGACTTAGTGATACCATCCGCCACTGCTTAACCATCGAGCCATCACACCTTTGGCTTAGTTGTAGCTTAGATGATAGTTGTAACTTACATCAACTTATCGAAACATAGTCTTTGAATTGCCAAGTAAGAAGAATTGATATTTCCATGCTCACATGAAATCGTGTTTGAAACTGAGGCTTTTATCACTCCATATGTTGTATAAAAGAAATGTTTCTAGATTAATATTGCGTAATAATATTGGGAATATCAGATCTTTCCAATTTTGTTAGTTGTCACATCCCTTTCAAAAAAGGCAACAACTTTTTAACATCACAAATTCCACTCTTCCACACCACCAAGCCAATTTTTTACCTGCTAACCCACACCACCACCTTTCTTCTTCCAACAGCTCATTCTTCTTTGCATCTTCTTCTCTTCACTTCTCTCTTCACTCCCCATCTGGGAACACTCCCAAAGTACCCCTCACATATCCTCTCCATTCACTCAAATCAAAATTAAAGACGAAGTGGAAGAAGAATAAGAGTTAGAACAAAGATTCAACCCAGTCAGATCAAGATTCTGACCTCAATTCTGTCGACGCCCCTCTCCTTTTTTACCATTATCGCATAGGCCGTCATGAGGGCGAGAGAAAAAACAGAAAGGGAGAGGGGAATGAGAAGAATGAGAGGGAAAGGGGCGACGACATGTGCGAGAAGAAGAGAGAGTGGGAGAAGAAGGAAGAGTGGGTTGATGATGGTTGTTGTGATTGTGCAGGAAAAGAAGAGAGAATGGGATGATGGTCTCCATCTCAACATCATCTCCTCTATCTCTCGCCATCCCCGATCGTCTCTCGCAATTGATCGTCCCCTTCCTCACTACTCCTTCCATGTTGTTGTTGTTCTTCTTGAAAAGAGAGGGTGAGAGAAAAAAGGGAATGGTGGTTTAAATTAGTGGTGCAGGTTAGCAAGTAAAAAAAAAGTTAGCTTGGTAGTATGGGACAATGGAATCTGTGGTGTTAAAAATTCGCTTCCTTTAAATAAACACAAACTTGTAACCTAAGAATATGAGAATTTTGGTATTCTTTATTTCTTGAATATTATAAAATATAAATAGAGAAGTGAGGGTGACAAGTTGATTATGTCTCACAACCTTTTCTTTTACTCTTCTTTCTCCCTTTTCACTTTTCTCTTTATTCCTTCTTCTTCTCTTACACAAAAAGTTTTATTTATTTTTTGCTATAGTATAATGACTCTTCTGGATATCCACTAACATAAAGAAATGACAAATTGCTTATTATTGTCACGTAGGGCTAACTAGACAAACTTTAGTACAATACATAATGATTTTGAGTAGGTGAACAAAGATTCATAAAGAACATAAGAGATCATTGCTTCATGCTTATTTATCTATATCATCATTTCCAAAGTCTTATACCATTGAATAACTTTTGCGAGAAATACGAGACATCTAAGTCGTACAAGTAAAGAGATCTATTCATTGATAAGAAAAGTAATCATGAGCGATGCTTGGATTGGTGATAAAATCGAATCCTATCAAATCTTAGTTTGCGAACGGTGATTCAAATGATGAAGAAAGATAATTCTCAATCCAGTTCTCCAACTTAATGAAGGAAGAAAGGATTGATAAAATTCCATTGAGTCTAACTGATAGTGATCATTTTTCAAATAATGACTTTGGTTATCAAATGATTGAACAACTGGGATCTGTTTACTTATAATACTTGGTTCACATTCATAAAAAAAAAAGTCTAATGAATTATGAGTTCAATAGATCCTTTTTAGCAGAAATGCGAATATTCCTTGCTCATTATCAGACAATCACTTATTCACATTCACAAACATCGTGTGGGGCTAAAAGTTTTAATTTCCTATCTCATGGAAAACCCTTTATACTCCAATTAGCCATATCCCCCTATGGGGGTATTTTAGTGATAGGTTCTATCGTAATTGACATCCAATTTCTACCCAGGAATACTAACAGTGGATAAAGATAGATACACAGTGGGATGAGAAACAAATGATATGCAGAAATCAAAACAGAAAATAATTACAGAATGATAAACACACAGAAAGTCCTTAATCAATTCAAGAGAACGGTGCCGATACTAGGTGTGAGCTAGTATAACGAGATGTTCAAGACAATAATTGATCTTGGATTATAAACAAAAGTTTTATTGAATAAAAGAAAAGATAGATAATTTACAAAAAAACAAAGAAAATATAAAGGCTTACATGTAAAACATATTCCTCGTTGGAGTGAGTACAAGGGGATTGTTGGAGAAAGATTTAGTTTTGATGGGGCCAACAATGTTGTGGATATCTATCAAGCAACTGCATCGATCATCATCTTGTCTACACGTTGGATGCGAAAGTGAAACAAGAAATCATGATGGCAAGCGCTGCTGTTGTATGTCGGATGATCTTGAAATTGTTGATCGCCGTGATCAGGTTGAAACAAACTAGTGAAGAGACGGACGGGTCTCCTGCTTTACAAAACGAAGATCGCTAGTAGTCTCCATTAATTTGGTGTTGCCCAGAGAACAAAACACTGAAGAATGAACGAGAGAGTCTGCGTATGTTTGCAGAAGAGAGAAACCCGAGATGAAGAGAGCTTTCTTTCTTGGCTCTAATGTGTTCAGTTTATTGGTTTATAATTGATAAGGCAGTCGATTTGATTAAGAAACTTTCTAAAACAAAATTGAGCTCAAAATCTTCCAACCTAAAACAAAATTTGAGTTGAAAATCTTTCAACGGAAACTTTGAAGCAAATATAGAAACTATATTTAGTTTCAAGCAAAGTCAGTGGGGGTAAAGACCGTTAAACAAATATTAGAAACTATAGATTTTAATAAAACCCAGTGATAAAAAAAATCAACGCATCAATGTAGGAGGTCAAAAGATGAGGTGTTGGCCAAGGATTTATCTACGGGTAATTCTAGATGTCGAGGAAGTGGGCGAGGAAATGGGCGAGGGAGGGTGGGGCGCATGTGCAGGAGGTGACGTGGCAAAAAAAAGAGAGGGGGAAATCGAAAATTTGGGGGAGAAGAAGGAGGGAATGGGGAGCTTTCTCCCCATTTTCAATCGACAGAGAGCTTTCCTCCCCTCCCCATTTTCTCCCTCTCCCTCTCCCCATTTTCCATCTTAGATAGAGAAGGCTCCCTCCCTCTCCCCCAAACGAAGCTCTCCCTCTCCACCCTCTCCCCATCATCGTCATCTACTCAAACGAAGGAGAAGAGAAGACGCTCAAACGAAGCCAGAGAAAAAGGAGAAGAGAAGAAGCTTCAATTTTTAGGTTTTTGGTTTCGGACTCTCCAGATCTGGTTTTCATCACTCGGATTTGGTTTCCAGAGGTAAGAGCTTCAAAATTTTTTTTTTTTTTTTTTTTTTTCAGTGTTCAATTTCAGTTTGGGGTAAGAGCTTCAATTTTCAGTTTGGTAAGAGCTTCAATTTCAGTTTTCATACTTGATTTAATTTCAGTTTTCAGCTGATTTAATTTCAGTTTTCATATCTATGAGGCTTTGGGTCTCTACGATCTCAGCTCTCCCCAAGCTGTCCAACTCTTCTATACTCAGTTGGAACTCCCCCCTCCCATCTTAATTCTGCTTAACATACTACAATACTTTATTTAAGACAATTTTATTTCTTCTTCCACTTTGTTTTATTCAATAATTTGGCACCATTAGAATTGTGTGATATTTCTTTTATGGTCAATTTATAGAGAACTCCATAAGGAGTTATTTTCAGCTATTATGCACATATTAGTATGATATAATTAGTATTTCAGCTATCCTGCACATATTGATGGTTGAACATAAAATCCTGAATGGATGTATCTTTTCACAAACCAAGAGTTTTAGGGCATATATTTAATTAAGTTCGAAGGGTTTTCATCTAATCTTGTTTCAAACCCTTGACACTGGTTGGGTGTTTTTTCAGATTTTTTGTTTTTCCTTCTAATAATGGTTATATATTTTAATGTTGATTTAAGTCCAATGGGTATGATCTAATATTGATGATAGGTATTGAGGATGATTTTGATTTTGAATTTGAATTTGATTAGTTCATTTTTTTTCTTATGTGATTTTGTTGGATTATTAGGTGAAAGTAAGAATGGCAACTAAAGCACCAACTTGGGTAAGCACCAACTTGGGTGGATCAATGGGGAGGAATGGAAGATGATGACAACAAGAAGTTGAACAACAACAAGGGGAACAGCAGTGGAAAGAAAATGGCAGAAGTGAAGGCAACAGCATCAGCAGGGTTTGACAAGGCAAAGACAGCAGCAGTGGTGGGAGCACAGAAGGTGAAGAGTGGGACATCTGTTGGGATTAAGTGGGTCAAGTCTCAGTACCAGAAGAGAACCTCCAAGTGATTAGGTTGAGAGAGGGGAAGTGTGGGAATGAGTTGATCAGTAAGGTTTGCATGTTGTTTTCTATACCATACAGCTTTGGCAGTTTAGGATTTTATGTTATTGGTCCTTTGAACGACATGTTATGTTAATCTGTCTTCAATGGAAATGCCAAGTTTTGGATATTATGTTTTGCTGAGTTTATTATGTGCTGGATTAGAGGTCACAATGTGAAAATTTGGAGTACCTTTTGCAAGTAATTGAGAAATGGAGTTAACAAGTTTCAGACCTCTACCAGGTTAGAGTAAGAAGTTCATGGCATTAAATCAGGTAGGCTCTCTTTACATATGCATATACATATATACACGCATACAATTGTTGAAAAATTCATGTAATGTTCTTCATTCTGCAGAACTCAATCAAAATTGTTCAACAAGTTGTGGCAGAAGAAGAAATCAAGCTCAAGGGACTCCCACAAGGAGATTGCTCCATAATTATGCTCTGGCATCTGCACATACCATCACAATTGATTCTCATCAAGAACCAGTCAGCCACTTCATCAGATGATAACAGCAAGCAGCAAAAAAAAAAAAAGAGAGAGAATATATAGAATAAGAAGGATGCAAGAAAAAGAGTTGGTGATGTTAGCAAATTTGAGATGAACTTCCCCCCCTTGTGTTATGTTTACCTTCTGCTATATATTATTTTTTGTAATTCTCTTCGAAAGTTTACGTCCAGAAGTTGATGATTAATTAAAAAACTCATTGCTTGATTAATGGTAGTGTGTTATTTTTTTCTTTTAATTCCTTATAGGATGATCTTGTAATCTGCAAAGCCAATCTAATATAGAGACAAAAGCAAAAAAACCAGGGCCGCATACTGCCCGACAAAACAGCAAAACATTCTAATTCTGAGATCTGAAGCTCATGCATCCACACATTGATGTTTGCTAAAATGTAGAAAACTAGTGCTCTTATTCACAACTCTTTAACATACAAACATAAACAAAAAGAGACTCCAGCAAGTGAACCAAAACAAGTAGTGAATAAATATTTACATACATCAGGACGAAAGGGACTGATCGAAAGGGGCTTAGCCCTCTTGTGCCGTGTGCTCAAGGGCGACTGACGGTTCGACCCCATTTTGAATTGATCATCAGAATGGAGATTGAACCAAACCGTGGCTGCGGACCTAGATGGAACTCTTTTTGTGTCTCGAAGCGACTTTCCTTATTTCAATATAATCCCCTATTTGCCTTATCTCACTGCAGAGCCTTCCATTACCATAACCACATCTGGCAGTCTTCAGGAGATGAGCGTGCTCACTTACAATGTTGGAAGGCAAGGCAGTCATTGGAGAGACTGATATGCTTCAAACAATGCAGAAGGACGCTCTTCACCTTGCAGCAAAGGCTCTTGATGTCTTTGATGGTACAAATAACATTGACATAGCTTGCTTCATCAAAAAGGTAATACACAGGCAATGAACCCAATTAGGGCAATCAATCTGATGGTGTATCTTCTCGCATAAGTTGATCCATTTGATTTGTGATGTAGGAGTTTGACAAGCTATATGGACCTGGGTTGCAATGCATAGTCGGGACAGACTTTGGTTCATTTGTAACTCATTCCCATGGATGTTTTATATACTTCTGCATTGGCAATCTTGCAATTTTGCTCTTCAAAGGCACTGCAGGTCCTGAGGTTGAAACAAGCCAATTTGCAGCGTTGGAGCTGGTGACTGCATGAAAGTCTCATTTGCCTTTCTTTCTTAGCTGTGTAAATAAGGAAAAATAATAGTGAATAAAAATATTTGAAGCTTTCATAATCCTTCGGTTCTCTGTCAACCACTTGTTTCTCTTTTTGCATGGTTCACATCTGAATGGTTCAACTGGGTAGTAACTCCACTAGAAAACCTGTCAGACTGAATACGAACGAGGAAGATAATCAGTGAACTGAAATAAGTTTACATCAACAGACAATACAAGATATTCATAAAAAATCTAACATAAAGAGTGAAGCATATTTGAAGAGTTGAGGCTGTTTTATGTGAGAAACATTTCATTCAGTGTTAGTAAATACCTGCAATAGCTTACTTTTTGGAGTTTGCATCTTTTAGCCAAAGAAAAAAAAAAAAAAAAGATATGGATTATGAAAGTCCTATAAAATTGAAGTAGTAATGTTGAGGTTGTAACACAAGAACCATAGCCCAAACTCAACCACACAATAGATAAAGGTGCTTTTAGATATGCCCTAAAACTCTTGGTTTGTGAAAAGATACATCCATTCAAGATTTTATGTTCAACCATCAATATGTGCAGGATAGCTGAAATACTAATTATATCATACTAATATGTGCAGGATAGCTGAAAATAACTCCTTATGGAGTTCTTTATAAATTGACCATAAAAGAAATATCACACAATTCTAATGGTGCCAAATTATTGAATAAAACAAAGAGGAAGAAGAAATAAAATTGTCTTAAATAAAGTATTGTAGTATGTTAAGCAGAATTAAGATGGGAGGGGGGAGTTCCAACTGAGTATAGAAGAGTTGGACAGCTTGGGGAGAGCCGAGATCGTAGAGACCCAAAGCCTCATAGATATGAAAACTGAAATTAAATCAAGTATGAAAACTGAAATTGAAGCTCTTACCAAACTGAAAATTGAAGCTCTTACCCCAAACTGAAATTGAACACTGGAAAAAAAAAATAAAAAAAATTTTGAAGCTCTTACCTCTGGAAACCAGATCCGAGTGATGAAAACCAGATCTGGAGAGTCCGAAACCAAAAACCTAAAAATTGAAGCTTCTTCTCTTCTCCTTCATCTCTGGCTTCGTTTGAGCGTCTTCTCTTCTCCTTCGTTTGAGTAGATGACGATGATGGGGAGAGGGTGGAGAGGGAGAGCTTCGTTTGGGGGAGAGGGAGGGAGCCTTCTCTATCTAAGATGGAAAATGGGGAGAGGGAGAGGGAGAAAATGGGGAGGGGAGGAGAGCTCTCTGTTGATTGAAAATGGGGAGAAAGCTCCCCATTCCCTCCTTCTTCTCCCCCAAATTTTCGATTTCCCCCTTTTTCTTTTTTTTTGCCACGTCACCTCCTGCACATGCGCCCCACCCTCCCTCGCCCATTTCCTCGCCCACTTCCTCGACATCTAGAATTACCCTTTATCTACATTGGGGAGGGATCAATGTGGTGTTGGTAGATGATGATGATCCACAATTCTACAGTCTACAGCCTGAGAATGGATTGAGGGTGCGTCCTTTTACCAATGATTTAAGTGATTGGGAGCTCGAGAAGCTGAGTAGGTTTTTGGACATGGATGTAAGTTGGTGCAATAAAATTTTGGATCGACAAAATACATATTCACCTAATCTGATTTTGAATTGCACAAACTGATTTGTTGTTGTTTCATGAAGTAACAAAGTCATACATGTAAGAAAGGTTCTTTGTTGCTCATTTGAGTGAACTTAGGGTCTGTTTGGTTGCATGGAATCCTATGTTATGGGAATTCATGAGGGGATCCCAATATTTTATGCTAACACTACAAAAAAACGCTTTACTAGCGACGGAAATTAGCGACGGTTTTTAATACCGTCGCTAATTAAAACATTAGCTACGGCAAATTAAAAGATTAGCGACGACATCCAACCGTCACTACTGTCTCCGATACTGTTTTCCCACATATGTATAAAAAACTGTCGCTAAATAATTTGCGACGGCAAAAAACCGTCGCCAACGCTTGTAATAGCGACGATATTTTCGCCGTCGCTAAGTTTTACAAATAAAACTGATTAGCTACGGTAGGATACCGTCGCTAATGGGTTTTTAAATATATATATATAAACAGTTAGCGACGGCAAAAGTGTCGTGGCTAAGTTTTACAAATAAAACTCATTAGCCACGGTTTTCTACCGTAGTTAATTGATTTTTAAGAAACAAATTATATAAAAACAGTTAGCTACGGGAAAGTGCCGTGGCTAATGAGTTTTACACGGCTGTTTACCGTAGCTAATTGTTTTTAAAAAAAAATTATATAAAAACAGTTAGCGACGGCAAAGTGCCGTGGCTAATGAGTTTTATTTATAAAACTCATTAGCCACGATTGTTTACCGTAGCTAATTGTTTTTTAAGAAAAATTTATATAAAAACAGTTAGCCACGGTTCTCTACCGTAGCTAATTATTTTTAAAAAAAAAATTTATATAAAAACATATAAATAAAATAAATATATATATATATATATAAACTGGATAAAATCACCACCAACCCATTGTCGTCCAGCCCTGTTAGGATACCTGGCTTTCACCTAGGCGACCCGGGTTCGAATCTCGGCAATGGAAATTTTTTTTTATATTAATATTTTTATATTAGCGACGGCAAAATCCGTAGCTAATTGTTTTTTTAAAAAATAACATTTTTTATATTAGCGACGGCCAACTCCCGTCGCTAATTTTTTTTTTTAAAAATTAACATTTTTATATCCCAGCAATGGAAATTTTTTTATTATTTATTTATTTCAACTTTGAAACATACTCCAAGCCGCTTGTTTTTTCTTTACGACTTTATTTTTCTTTTATTTTTTTTAACTGCTTTCAACTTTAGAACATGTTCCAATCCCCATAAATTTTTTTTTCTTTACGACTTCTATGTATATTAAACCAGTCAAGATTTCTTGAACAAAGTCATTCACTCATTGGTATTATCAGTGGTTGCTCTTGGAAAAAAAAATTAATCGATCCGCGTGAAACTTCATATCAACTGTCAATAACACCCAAAAATTTTGCTCAATCCAACGCACTAAATCAAACCACGTCACCGATCCGCGTGAAACTAACACAACCAATCCCCTTCGAAGAAGAAGATATGATCAAGATCAAGTTCGAATAAGAAGATATGATCAAGATCGAATAAGAAGATAAGATATGATCAAGATCGAAGAAGAAGATCAAAGAAGATCAGATCAAAGAAAATCGGATCAAAGAATATCATATCAGATCAAAGAAGATCAGATCAGATCAAAGAAGATCAAAGAAGATCATATCAGATCAGATCAAAGAATATCAGATCAAAGAATATCAGATCAAAGAAGATCAGATCAGATCAAAGAAGATCAAAGAAGATCAGAGAAGATCAAATCAGATCAAAGAATATCAAAGAAGATCAGATCAAAGAAGATTAAAGAAGATCAGATCAAAGAAGATCAAATAAGATCAAATAAGATCAAAGAAGATCATAGAAGATCAAAGAAGATCAGATCAGATCAAAGAAGATCAAAGAAGATCAAAGAAGATCATATCAAAGAATATGAGATCAAAGAAGATCAGATCAGATCAAAGAAGATCAAAGAAGTTCAAAGAATATCAAAGAAGATCAGATCAAAGAAGATAAAAGAAGTTCAAAGAAGATCAGATAAAAAAATATCAAAGAAGATCAGATCAAAAAAGATGAGATCAAAGAAGATCAAAGACTAATTGGTTTTTAAAAATAAAATAAAATTAAACACTAAAGAGATTAGCTACGGCAATTTACCGTGGCTAATTGATTTTTGATTTTTTTTATTAGCGACGGCAAAACACCGTGGTTAATTGGTTTTTGATATTTTATATTAGCGACGGCAAAAAACCGTCGCTAATTGGTTAAATTTTTTTTTTTAACACTAAAGAGATTAGCTACGGCAATTTGCTGTGGCTAATTGATTTAAAAAAAAAATTAAACACTAAAGAGATTAGCTACGGCAATTTGCCGTGGCTAATTGGTTTTTGATTTTTTATATTAGCGACGTCGCTAATTGGTTTTTAAAAAAAATAAAATTAAACACTAAAGAGCTTAGCTACGGCAATTTGTCGTAGCTAATTGATTTTAAAAAAAAAAACACTAAAGAGATTAGCTACGACAATTTGCCGTGGCTAATTGGTTTTTGATTTTTTATATTAGCGATGGCAAAAAACCGTCGCTAATTGGTTTTTAAAAAAAAAAAAAATTAAACACTCAAGAGATTAGCTACGGCAATTTGCCGTGGCTAATTGGTTTTTGACTTTTTTTATTAGAGACGGCAAAAAACCGTCGCTAATTGGTTTTAAAAAAAAAAAATTTAAACACTCAAGAGATTAGCTACGGCAATTTGCCGTGACTGATTGGTTTTATTTTTTATATTAGCGACGACAAAACACCGTCTCTAATTGGTTTTAAAAAAAATAAAATTTAAACACTAAAAAGATTAGCTACGGCAATTTGCCGTGGCTAATTGATTTAAAAAAAATAAAATTAAACACTAAAGAGATTAGCTAGGGCGATTTGCCGTCGCTAATAGTTTAAAAAAAATTATATCACCGATCCGCGTGAAACCTCATCTCAACCGTCAATAACACCCAAAAATTTAGCTCAATCCAACGCATTAAACCAAACCATGTTATCGATCCGCGTGAAACTAACACAACCAATCCCCTCAAATTACTTTTCTCTATATAAATTTCAATTTTTTCTACAAACCAACTTAAACAAAAAATTTCTCTCAACAAAAATTTTTCTCTCAACCTCCAGAGAAGAAACCCACAGAGGAGAAGTCCGCCGCTTCCTCGACACCGATCCAGGCCGCCTATCTCTCCCCTCCCTTCCTCCGTCGCCTCTCTCTCGGAGATTTGAGATCTCTGATCTCGGAGATCTGAGATCTGATATCTCTGATCTCAGAGATCTGAAATCTCTGATCTCGAAGTTCTGAGATCTCTGAGATCTAAGATCTCTGATCTCGGAGATCTGAGATCTCTTAGATCTGAGACCCGAGATCTCCGATATTCTATAGATCATTTTTTTTTTTTTTTGTCATTTTTGTATGGATTCTTTGTAATTTTTGTATGATATTCTATAGACTGTGTAATTTTTGTTATAATTTTGATCAATTAAGTTTAGTTTTGGTAGTTGATATTAATTTTCAGAATGGAAAATCATTAATAGCTAATTTCATTATAAAAAATGAAATATAATTTGTAATCTATAATTTGTAAATTTCATTTGTCAATATGATTTGCAAAAATGAAATACCGTGACTGTTTTGTCAATTAGATTTGCAATTTAGCGATGGCAAAATGCCGTCGCTAATATAAAAATAATGTAAAAATATTTTTTTAGAAAATCAATTAGCCACGGCAAAATGCCGTCGCTAATATAAAAATAATGTTAAATTTTTTTTAAAAATCAATTAGCCACGGCTAAATGCCGTCGCTAATATTAAAATTATGTTAAAATATTTTTTGTAAAAATCAATTAGCCACGGCTAAATGCCGTCGCTAATATTAAAATATTTTTTTTAAATACCACTTAGCCACGGCAAAATGCCGTTTTTTTTAAAAATCAATTAGCCACGGCAAAATGCCGTCACTAATATAAAAATTATGTTAAAATATTTTTTGTAAAAATCAATTAGCCACGGCTAAATGTCGTCGCTAATATTAAAATATATTTTTTTAAATACCATTTAGCCACGGTAAAATGCCGTCGCTAATATAAAAATAATGTTAAAATATTTTTTTTAAATACCATTTAGCGACGGAATTTTCTGACTTAGCCACGGTTTTTTTGCCGTGGCTAATTAGCGACGGGATATTTGACCGTCGCTGATTCAAATAGTGACGATAATATGAGCTACGGTAGTTGTGCCGTCGCTGATTCCTTTTAGCTACGGTTTTGAGACAATTAGCAACGGATTTTAGCCGTTGCTGAGTTCAATTTTTTTTGTAGTGTAATTTGAGGTATCACTTCACATCCGGCCACCATTTGATTTTGTGATCAATGGTAGGAATGGAAGTCACATGAACATGAGAATCACATGCCTTTGAGGACCAATGAGTGAGATTTTCATATTTATGAGACTTCCATTACCACAATTGATCACAAAATCAAATGATGGATGTAAAGTGATATATCAATTTAGCCTAAAATGTAAGGGGTTCTCTCATAAATTCTCATGGTATAAAATTCCATGCAACCAAACACACCCTTAATTACTTGATTTGCAATCATCACAAACTCATCAGGGAGAAATTGATATTATAGAAGGCTCCGTAATTAATTGTGAAGGTTTGAAATGACATGTTTTAGTACACTTAGTACCACTTTTGAGGTTCTTCAACAAAAACAAAAAAACAAAAAAATGCCACTTTTGAGGTTTGAGTACCAATGTGCTCTTTTGCTTCCCCAATGTATTATTCAATTTTTTTTTTTTTTTAATCCTGATAAGACAATTACCTTACTATATGGTGAACATCTAAAGGAGTCTGATTAATAGACTACCTTTTACCAATAGCTTACCACCATTATCCTAGCTTACAACACCAAATCATGCATGGGAAACAAAGTCATATTTACAATCAAATAGCCTACCAACAACAACCCCAACGCTGCCTAAAGGTCGGCTTAGTTTGTATGAATGGTATCACAAGTCCACGTTCGAGATGATATATAAGCCAATATTTTGAAATCATATATAAGACCGACGGTTTAGAAATATCAAAGAATCATTTTCTTATCTCAACTTGGTGTTATGTTGTTGTTTAACTACAATTCAATATCACTCCAGTACTATTTTACTATATCATTTATAGTACGGTTGAGTAATGTTTCATCGACTAGTTTATAGGAAGATGCATGGAATATTAAGTTATAAAGTCTTTTTAACAATAAGTCAATTTTATGAAGTCTTATCAAGCTTATGAAGTCTTGTTAATTAAAGGAATCAACAAAAAAAGTCTTAATTAAAAGATGCTCCATGGACATTGTTGTCTTGTCTTGGATAGGATGTGTGCGCATGCTAGCAACACAAGTTTTGTTTTGTTGAGCCAGTACATGGTAAAAGTTCAAATACAAAAGATGGTACCTGGCTATCTTTTAGTGTCTCACATAAAAGAAATTCATGCTCCCCTTCGTCTTGTCCATAAAAAGCTTTTCAATATGTATGGTCGGTCCTTTTTCTTTTATAAGAAAACATGTTTCAAGTGTTTGATATAATTTTGATTGTTTTTCACGAGTTTACACAGTTGGAAAAAGAATATGTCCTATGAAAACTTGCTAATTGATGGCAGACACACAATTAATACTTGGAAGAAAATTAATGTAGCCTGTAAACATTTGAATGTCATTATCCATAAAAGTGAGTCATTTGCATTCCATGTGATCCATATGCATGATTGAGTGGCATAAAAATTTTATGCAAGGATTTTTATTGAAGTATCATCCATGCAGTTAAGCCTAATGTATAGGATGGTTGTTAAGTAAAATATAATGACGGGTATTTAACAAAATGCAACTTGTTTAACAAACCCACAATTTCAATCTATAAATAGATTGGTGAGGGAGCATAAGACACATATAAGAGAAACCGACCATGGAACTCCAAAAAGTTCTTCACATGAATGGAGGTGAAGGGGAAGTTAGCTATGCTAACAATTCCACACTTCAAGTACATAGTTTCTTTCTTTCCATCCATCTCTCAAATTGTATCTTGTTTGTGTTGTTTATTTCTCAATAACTTCTCAAATGTATCTAACATTCATATTGATTATTTGTTTGAATGCAGAAAATAGTGATATCAAAAGTGCTACCGGTACTCCACGAGTCAGTGAAAGATATATTTCAGACCAATTACTTCCATCCATGTTTGAGGATTGCAGATTTGGGGTGTTCTTCAGGGCCCAACACATTGTTGGTGATAATTGATATAATAGAAACTATCTACAAAATATGTTGCAGTTGGAATCGTCCGTCACCTTGTTTCCAAGTTTTTCTAAATGATCTTCCAGGAAATGATTTCAATAGCATCTTTAGGTCATTGCCTTCTTTCTATGAGAAACTCAACAATAAAGGTGATGAGTTGGAGCCATGTTTCATCAATGCAATCTCAGGGTCTTTCTATGGAAGACTCTTCCCTTGCAACTCTCTCCACCTTGTCCATTCTTCCTATAGTCTTCATTTTCTCTCTAAGGTTAGCAACTTGAAGTGGGAAACCTCTTGTTTAATTATATTCATCTCAACCATTATTAAATGAAACAATACACAATTTCAACAATCTGAAAAAACTAGCGATAATTTCTTCGGGGCATCTTAAAAGCTTTATTGCGATGCATTTTAAAGTTACCACACCATGTTACTAACATGATTAAAAAAAGTTACAAGTATTTTTCGTGCACCATACATATATATATATTTTTCAGATTCACTATCAAATATGTTAAAGTTTTTACTGATCAACCCTATAATATAAAAAAAAAGTTACAAGTATTTTTGGTGTACTTGTGTTTTGGCCTCTTAGGATTTTTCATTAAAAAATGTGATATTTTCTACAATATGAGAATATATGATTAAATAAAGCGGTAAACATTCATATATCCCAAGTGCTTGAATTAAGTTTGATGGAAGATTGCAGTACCAACTTAGGGCATTCATAGGTACATGCTAAAAGTTAGCTGATGGTTGCTTGATAACATAGCTTTGGGTTGTCTCTAGAGCAACCCAATGCTCGCACATGGCGTTAAAGCTCTTCAACAACCCAGCCTGCTAGCAAATTCGAACCCATAGAAGCTTCCAAGAACGGTGTTGCTACACAAAGGGTACACCTAGTCTGCCTTTTTATTTTTCTTTTAGTTTTTTGGAAAATGAACAAGGATCCAGGAGAGGTAATCGTGACCTAGGATGTTAGGAGAGGTAATTGTAAACAAGTGATGTTTGCCTTTTTTGTTGTTGTTGTTTGTTAATTTGATTTTTTTGTGTGTGTGTGTGTTTGTTTTTCCAATAATTCTAGTCAGCCTTGTTTGCTGGTCTTTTTTGGGCATTTTCTTGATTTTTTTACAATTCTACTCCTTTTATAAGTGGTGTTTGTGGTTGTGTTTTAAAGAGGAGAAGTAAAAATATAAAAAATAGTCAAAAAAATGTCAGCAAACATGACTGACTAGACTTTTCTTGTTTTTCATTAGTTTTCCATCTCGAAGCCCAAGTGCCCAACAAAACTGTAGCAACCGGCCTATCGTGGAACCCTTATTTTAACTCCCCCTACTACACGGGTTTATATATGGGGTTCCTGTTATCCCCCCACCCACCACACCCCAGTTGTCCTTATCTAGTTTTGATCTACTTTTTGAATTACATTATTGCTTGATCCCAGACAGATACATAGTGTCACAACTATTTTCTTGCCTAGCCAAGTGAGGAAAAAAAAAAGCACGTGACAGTAGACAGTCTAAAAGTGTAAATTTAGTCCAATATGAAGAAGAAAAATACTTAATAAAAACTTTCTTAGGAGAAATTTAATTAATGTACGTAACAAACTTTTTTTTTTTTTTTTTCAAGTCTGCAGCTATCTGCAATATTTACTTATCCATATGTTAATGCACATCTTATCTTGTTGAAAACATTAGCTTCCTCAAGGGCTTGAACCTGAAGCAGGAGGTATTCCATTGAACAAGGGGAATATATACATATCAAAGACTAGCTCTCTAATTGTTCGTCAAGCATACCAGATGCAATTCAAGCAAGACTTCACAATGTTTCTTACATTCCGTTCAATTGAATTGATTCCTGGAGGCCATATGGTATTGACATTCATGGGTAGGAGAAATGATGAACCCTCCTCTATTGATGAACATTGCACTCCTTGGAATTTATTAGCATTAGCACTTAATGACATGGTCCTAGAGGTACTATATTGTGTTATTTCCACGCTTATCACATTAATTCGTTTCTGAGGTTGTAAAATAAATATATTTAATTATTTGTAGGGGCTACTGGATGAGTCGAAATTGGATTCGTTCAACATGCCTTATTATGCTGCCTCTGCAAATGAAATAAAGGAACTGATAAAAGCTCAAGGATCTTTTGAGCTAAGCCGTTTCGAGGTCTTTGAAATCAGTTGGGATGGGAGCACTAAAGATCCTAATGGGAAATATATGTTTGATGTGCTGAAAAGAGCAAAAAACATAGCAAATTGTATAAGAGCTGTGGCTGAACCAATGCTTGTGAATCATTTTGGAGAAGCTACAATGGAAGACTTGTTCAATAGGTTCATCGTGAAGGTGACTGAACTCCAAATGGAAGAAGAAGCCAAATATGTGAATCTAGTTGTCTCCTTAATAAAGAAATAAATGAGGATGATGTGATGATGTGTGTAAGATGTACCACAAATTATAGCAATTAAAAGGGTCCCAGGGCTTCAATAATTGGACAAGTTTGATGCAAGGATTGTGATTTCGAGTTAATTTCGGACCCCTGATTTTAAGAAATATTTTTTTTTGTGTAGAGAAATTTTGATCGTCATTTCAAATTTAACAATATAAATTATGCATTTTAATCTCTTAAATACTACATAAAAATCTCACACAGCTCGTAGTGTCATACAAACTTAATATTACATAAGAATCAATCACATAACAAACTTTTGATACTAAAATAATATTATAACATGTTAAAATATACAAAGATTAAAATATTTATTTCTTTTCTCAAGAAAATTTCGTTGTATTTCAGCGAAAGAGATTTCGTTAACTTCAAAATAAGAAATATTCGGTGAAATTTCGACATATTTCGAGAAATCACATTCCTTGGTTTGATGTACCACAAACATCAATCCATCCAAGGGGTACACTCAAATTATATGAAGGTTTTTTTTTTTTTTTTTTCATTGATGAAATTCACTTTCTTATTGATGATACACCAAACCGTTCAATAATTCGCATCGTACACGTGTCATAATAATCTCGTCAACAGAGCAAAGCGGGTCTAATTAAGCGTCCAGTCTGACAAAGCCCAAACATCACGAAGCCCACTGAGGCAGGGTTCAGGAGGTTGGACCCAAACATCAACCCCCTATCAAGCCCATTCGTTTGACGGTCAAGTCCAATACCCGTAAGACCTAATAAGGCAAGTATTTGGGAGATCAACTTAAGATGAACATACCAACAATACACTGACTCCTATCAGGAAACAAATATCGGAGTATAAGTCATGCATGAAAACTCTCCTGTATGGACACACTCCATAAGGAACTCATGCAGATCTAGGAGCACAAGTCGTGTAGGAAAACTCTTCTACATGGACGACTTCTAGCAAAGAAAGGATTTTCAGCAAAATATTTTTCCCTAAACTATGCCACCAAAGGCCTAACCGAACAAGGACTCTCGCATGATCTGCGCAAAGACTACTGAACCTACTCTATAGCTCAAGAATCAGAAAGAAAAAAAGAATGCCACAATGTTGAAGAACAAAGATACGCTACAAAATCCAATTTACAACATTACACATTTCTCAAGTTTTGTCTAACTTAAGCATCAGAGTGTCATTGGATGTCACAATGGCAGCCTTTAACTCACGTGTGTTCCTTGTGCAGGTCAAGGTCAAGGAGAACATGATTTGACACCATCAGTTTGGCGCCGTCCGTGAATAATGACAAAGTTCCTAAGAAAACAATGATAACACCCTTTATTTACAGTTCAGAAAGATGGTGGCCATGAGATCTTGCAATAATGGATAAATCACTGAGCCCTCGAACACCCAAACTGGCAGAGCGCTGCCAGTTCCGATGGCACCGGCCCTGTGAGGGAACAACCACGAACCCCCGCGCCGGCGACAGCCTCGAAGGACCCTAGGGTGGATCAACTGTCAGCCTAAGTGCAACAAATCACACAAGCGATGGAGATACTCACTCAGCGAAACCATCTACTCGCTGAAGGAGACAAGGAGCTGCGAAGAGCCCCGACCCCAGAAGATACTAGAGAAAGCGTTCAGGAGAGCCACTTTTCCTCCTCGACTTTCAGTGGACCAAGGGCAGAAGAATGGCCAACAGAGACCCGACGTCTAGGGCCTATAGACACGCCTCGCATAACCCCTCCGGCTTAGGGCCACCAATCCAGACATGCTGTAAAACCTCACTATCCCCTCGTTCATGGATTACATCATGAACGTGACCCTGCCAAAGAAGTTCAGCTCGCCAAAGTCAGAGTTTTATGATGGGACAACAGACCCGTTCGTTCACTTACGCCATTACCAGCATGTGATGGCACTGAAAGAAGGATCTGAAGCAGAAATGTGTCAATCATTACCAACTAGCCTGAAGAAAGTAACGCTGACCTAGTTCCACAACCTCCCTCTAAAGTCTATTGACTCATTTTAGGAGCTGGCCAAAGCGTTTCTCACCCGTTTTGTTGGCAGCCAACAGATCATGAATGGCCCGCATTACCTGCTTACCCTCAAACAGAAGCCAAATGAGACACTGAGGGAGTACTTCACACGCTTCAATGATGAGTTAACTCTCATCATGGCTGCAGTGATGACACATCGGTCATAGCCTTTACCTCAGGTTTGAGGATAAACCAGTTATACAACTTCCTTACTCTGGAGCCTCCTAATGACATAACAGACTTGCTAAAGAGCGCCCAGAATTACATCACTCTCGATGAGATGTTGGCCGCCAAAAAGGAAGCAGAAGCTGAAAAGAAACCCTCTGGTCCCATAGACAAGAAAGGGGGAAATAAACAGGAGGACGATGACAAAAATACGAGGAAGCAAAATGACAGCAAGTCGTACTCTGGCCGTACAAGGCCAGATAAAGCCTCCAACTTCGTCGGATCCAAATCCTTCATTCCTCTCAACTCCAGCCTGTCCACGTCCTCAACACGATTAAGAATTAGGGAGAAGTGAAGTGGTCCGCCAAACAACAAAGAAATCCCTCCCGGCGCGATAAAAGCAAATATTTTTCCTTTCATAAGGAAGGCGACCACGACACTGAGGACTGCAAAAGTCTCAGAAGCAAGATTGAGTATTGGATCAAGAAGAAAAAGCACAAATAATTCCTGAGCCCAAAAAAAGATATAACCGGGCAAAGGAAATGGAAGATGTCGTCAAAGAGATAGAGAAAGAAGCTTCTGGCATTATATATGTCTTGCATGGGGTCAGCTCGGAAGGTTAGCAATCCAACAGATCCACTCCGTGAGATCCAGGCTCAGCCCACTCACGAGGATCGACAAGTGCAATATGCACGTATTCAGAGCCTGATCCCTTCGCTGACATTCACGGACAAGGATCTCCAAGGCATCCATTCTCCTCACAATGATGCACTGGTCACCTCGGTCCTCATAGCGAAATGGAAAGTGAAAAGAGCTTTGGTAGACACAGGAAGCTCTCTGAATGTCCTATTCCTCAACGCATTCCGTAACATGTAGCTCAAATAGGACAACTTCACACCCGCCAGTCACCCAATGATCAAGTTTAGAGGAGAGAAGTGTTTCCCTATTGGGAAGATCAGATTAACAGTAATGGCGGGAGAACCACAACTTTAGAAAGTCAATTTCTAGGAGTTCATGGTGGTCGATGCCTCATCCACCTACAATATCAACTGGGGAGACCTTGGCTCCATCAGATGGCGACAATAGTTTCCACTCTTCGAGGAGACCAACCTTCAGCAAGAGATTGTCACTATGCAGCGCTGAAACAACTGGATTATTAGCAATTACAGCTCAGGCTTGATATGTCCGGGCCCAAATAAGAAGGAAGAATCATCCCGCACAGACGAAAAAACTCTAGTCAGTCCAAAGGGAATTCCCAATGTCCATTGGTCAGACTGGCTGGCTAGAGCCACCTCAGCTGAAATAAACACAGGAAATGGGGAGTTAATGCGAACTGCATGAGCCAAGATAAGGCTTGTAAAAAAAACCCTCCAATTCCTCGCATGAATCAGAGCGTGAAAGCCACCTCCGAACACAACCAAACTCATACGGACAAAGACAAAGCTTCGATAATCGAGACTCAACGATATGACGAGCCAAAGTCCAACACTGGAAATACCATCCGTCTATCACTCCAATTCAATACAAAGCTAAGTAGCAACGTTTCGACAAAATGGACGCCTACACCAAAAGCTGATAACCAGCGAGGAACAACCCGCTATCTCAAAGTTCATTTTTCAATGACTTCATTATCATTGGAAAAACGTGACACTTCGCCAATGGAGTTACATAGTCTGAGCCAAGGCCATACGCATCTCCTTCAGTGCCAGATTAGTTTAGTCCCCGCTCAAAGTCAAACTATCTTATTGTTTGATTTCTTTCCTTTTTCAATCTATAAGAATTGTTCGCACAAGCCAATATGATACACATTCATTCAAGGAATGAAACACGATTTACAGAAGAAAAAAAAAGACTTTATTGATTACTAAGAAAGTTATTACAAAGCTTGCCTGACTGACTAGTACAAGTATCTAAGTTCGGCGCGAGTATGGATCCGCTGAAACGCACATCAAGACTTTGCTCCGCCAATCTGCCTTCAGAAAAGGATTTGAAAGTGAAAGCAAAATTAGGCCGATGGGGATTTTCTCAAAAGAGGGATACCTGGGTTATACAGAGTTAACACCCCAGGATTGCATGCCACGTTCGCTAGAGCTTTAGTCCACCAAGCCACCTTCCAGTTGTGGCTTCACGAGTGAAGCCTAGTAGATACAGTAGGAGCAGCAACCCAAGGTTGGTTGCGGGTATTAGCTCCTAAACTGGATGGCGAAAGACGCCCTGGGAGCACCAGAAGATGGATGACAAACTTGACCCCTAAGAGGGAGTCCATAACTCTTTTTTGCAAAGTACGAAGAAATTACGAGGTCCCATGGAACCAATTAGATGCTCACCCAAACCAGATGGCATCACCCAATAGCAGGTCTTGTTAAGACTTATCGCTACAAATGTCAGAACAATCAAAGACTCCAACAACGAAGATCTTTCTTTAGCTTTTGGAAAACCCAAAACATATTTTCTGGAAAGATGCATTTGAAGAACATGCTCTGCAACGTTCATGGCAATGTTTGAAATGGTGAAGACTAGCCTATATATAGGCATGACAGTTCATGAAACAAAGTCACCTAGCAGTAACGTCAGCATTAAATGTCGTACGAGAAATAAGGAGGCGACGATTCCAATTGCAATTGCACGAGTCCACATTCCTTGAATTAATGGCACTGCCCGCATCCCCATTAACTGGGGGAGTAATCGATACCAAACCATCTCGTAAGCTACATCGTACATGTGGCACGATGATATCACCAATAGGGCCTAGCCAATTAGCGGGCCCAAGAAAGCATCAGGTGCCAGATCCGGCCCAAAAGGTGGAAAATGGCCCAATACGTACTAAAATGCAAACGGCGAAAGCCTTAAGCACCCACGAAATGCAAAACACTTTTGAAGATATTACCAATGAAACCAAGGTATCCGATCTATTAAAGTTTTGCTGATGTTCATCAAATCTGGTTGAAATTCAGTCCACTCAATCTATGGCGATCCGACTCCAGAATCAGACTTGCTGATCCGACCCCCGTGTCGGACTATTAGGCGAAGTGAGTAAGTCAGAACACCCAAGTCAGACTTACGCGCCCAAGGCCCAGCGGTGGCCTAACCTGACCAAAGTTTAGTCAGTTCCGACTGATGACGATAACTTCTGGTCCACTCTAAGACCGTAATTCGCCAACTGCGGATGAAAATGGCTTAGAAAGTGAGAGTCTGGTCAGCGGTTCTTGATTGACTTTAAGACCATAGTTCGCCAAGTGCGGATGAAGATGGCTTAGAAAGTGGGAGTCTAGTCAACGCACTCGACGCCTGATCAAGATGACTTGTCAGAGATCATTGTCCAACTACATACAATGATCGCCGAACCCGACCAAACCTTAGTCAGTGACAACTGACCACGATAGCCTCTGGTCCGCTCTAAGACCATAGTTCGCCAAGTGCGAATGAAGATTGCTTAGAAAGTGGGAGTCTAATCAGCGCTCTCAACGCCTGATCAAGATGGCTTGCCAGGGATCATTGTCCAACTACAAACAATGGTCGACTCAACCAAAGTTTAGTCAGTTCCGACTGATGACAATAACTTCTGGTCCGTTCTAAGTAATAGTCTGCCAAGAGCGGATGAAGACGGTTTGGAAAGTGGGAGTCCAATCAGCGTTCACAACGCCTGATCAAGATGACTTACTAGGGATCATTGTCCAACAATAGACAATGATCGTCAAACCTCACCAAAGTTTAGTTAGTTTTGACCAACGTCGATTACTTCTAGTCCGATTGAGACCTAGTCCGCCAGGAGCGGACAAAGATGGTGTAAAATGTGGAAGTCCAATCAAAGCTCATGAAGCTTAACTCACACAACTCGTCGAGATCACTATCTGACCGCTCACAGTGATGCACACACTTGAGAACAGTTTGGCCAATTTGCTTAGACTAAAGACGATAGCTGCTGGTCCGATTTACAGTCCGGTCCGCTCAAGGCGGATTAAAACGGCTCAAGGAATAAAAAACATGATGAATCCAAATGATCTATGGCCAACCAAGATTATTCCGTCGCATGAAGCTTAGCCAACTTACAGGATTTGGTTGAGATAACTTCTTGATCTCTAAATAGCACAGACCGAGATTGCTTGAATTATCGTAACATAATCGGTCAGAACTCTCATTAGCAGATCAACCCTACAATTTCCTGACTCATCGAAACTTCTTGTCTAAAGATCAACACCACAATAAGACAAAACAGAAAAGAGCTAGTAGGAAAAGTCAACAAAAAATACACAAGTACGAAGTGCTACTCAACACATCATCTTTCATTGATGATCCTAAAAATACAGAGTTTACTCCTCGTCGGGAGGAGGTTCGGACAAAGTGGAGCTCAACTTGGTGGGAGAAGAAGCAGGGGATGTGTCCGCACGCGTTGCCGCTCAGACACCCTGATATGGGTCACCCTTTTCTTCTGATTGATCAGAGGCTTTTCCAAACTCCACAAAAGACACCTCTCTGTAGTAGGAGAGGTCCTAATCAGCATGCTCATCTTTCATCAGTTCCAATAGCTCCAATCTTCCTTTCACAACTCTGTTAAACTCGAATGTGCCCTGGGCCTTGATACACTTCTCCCCGCGTACTCTTGACTCTGCAAGTTCTCGCTCCAGTTTGTCGGACAAGGCATCATCTTTGGACTGCTCAGTACTCAGATTGTCTTTGATTACGCTGTTCATTTTGCGCTAGGAGGAGTTTCTCTTTTGTTGACCTCACTCTCTTAGCATTAAAATCAACATCAGCCTCCAACTATTGGCATCAAATAGTCTACTCAGACTCCTTCTTGGTCTTTTCCGCACTCAGAGCCTGCATCTCAGCCTGCGCCTTGTTAGCAGTATGTGGAGCAAATTTTAAGTCATGATGGACACGACTCAGTTTTGCCTCCAACATGTCCCTCGCGAATATCGCCTTTGCCAAATCAGACTTAAGTGATTCCAAGCAGACCCTCTGAGCCTCCGATCTTGTCTGCCAGGTCTCCAAGTCAACATCTGATTGAACAGACCTTTATGCCAGGTCTGGTTGCTCATCTTTACCACATCCGGGGCGAATAAACTAATATGTGCATCCGGTGAATGTCCAATGGGACCAGAATCATGCCAGCACCGCCCTTCGTTGTCTTCATCGCATCAGGACCCTCTTCCACCACTTTTCCTTTACTTACAATGATCAGCTCTCTCTCATGAGCCGATTCGAAAGCAGTTGACGGGGAAGAGGGTAGTGAATTATCTCTCAGACCCGTCATTATCAAAATTTGAAGTCGAGACTGGAACGGAAGACAAGACGGGCGATGTGGAGGGGACCTTTTGCCATAACGACAACGGTCGGGTGACTCTTCACCAGGTTGAGGGGACTCTTGATCCAGAGCAGGGTTATATTTAAAATCCCCCAAAGAAAAAAGACGAGTCTGACCCGCATCGGACGGAGCTGCCACACCCGCCTGCAACAACAGGTTGTTCATAACCTTCACCTGCTCAGTGCTCAGCTTCATTGCATCTTTGACCCCCACCATTTGCAGATATGCCTTCTCCAAGTCAAGAAGGGAAATGGAGCCTTCACCTGAGCATCATGCCCCTCAGGCGCAACAACTTCTGCCCCAGCAGATGAATCAAGATCTTGCCCCGCAATTTTGTGCCCCCTTCTGAAGGGGCTGACCGCTCAGGAGTAGGCTTAGGCACGATGCGAGGCTTCTTTGAAAGCACAGAAGACAAAAGTACCTCATTCAACCCCGCCGTCCTTGACAGACTAGGAATCTTAACCTTCGGGAGCTTCCTCTTATTCGAAGAAGGTTCGTCTTCAAACTTCGGCTTTGGGACTCTAAAAAGAGTGGGAGCCTCATGTTAGTAAGCCTACAGTCTACTGCGTTTGATATTATAGGGCTGGACGACATCCTCCACCTGCATTCGAGGCATGTCACGAAATTTATCCATGGCTACTTCATCCTTGGAAGATAGGGGCGTCGTTTGAAATTTCCCTCCCAGAAAACACAAATAACCATTCCATATGCAATCAACACAAGCGGGATCGATAACAGAATTAAACTTACTCAGTTGTTTGAACTTCCGCTCGATTGGACGACATCAAACTCAAAATACTTTGAGTTCGTAGAAACCATGAAGCAATATTTCTGCCAGAACTTGTAATTGTAGGCAGCTTGCCAAAACAAGTTGGCGACTTCAACATGCACATAATGTGCTCAGTTATCCGATGAGAGGTGAGCAGTTGGATCACCATTGGAGACACTCAGACACCAGCATCCTTCACCCTGATCAGAATGGAAATCACCGTCATATACCTGTTTGACACCAGCTGAGCGGGCGGAATGCCAAGATACGACATGAAGCTCCAGATTTCCTTGATGACAGGAAAATGAATGCCCGGTTGAAGCATACATCGGTGCAAGCAGACGAATCCTTTTGGAGAAGACAACGACGTCTGACAAGTGCCCAAAGTGAAGAGCACCAGATCATCAGGGATCCCATACTTCTCACTAAGGCCTTTTAGTTTTGACTCAAAGATCGACCTCTTCTCGAAAAACTTACGACCTTTAGCGAACATATCAATGGAAGCTGATTTTGGCCCGCCATGGAAGAATTTACAAACTTTCGATTGCGAAAGTTGAACAAAGCCAGAAGTGCATAAAGCAAAACGACAAAGCAAAGTCTCTCGGATCGAAAGAGTAAAGGAACTAAACTCTACAAAGAACGAGATTTATATGGAAACAAAAATTCCTGCTTTTTTTAGTAGTCGCATACCCAATTAATGATGCACGTCGCTCGAGGAGATGATTCAGACTCAATCATCATAGCTGCCCAGTTCCTTCATGATTAGTGGACCAACGAGCTGGCCCACTAACTCAGGGGAGTAGCTAATAATACACCAAAACGTCCAGTAATTCGCACCGTACACGTGTCATGATGATCTCGTCAACAGAGCAAAGCGGGCCTAATTGCGGCCCCAGTCTGGCAAAGTCCAAACATCATGAAGCCCACTGAGGCATCCAAGAGGTTGGACCCAAACATCAACACCCTATCAAGCCCATACGTCACACGGCCAAGCTCAATACACGTAAGACCTAATAAGGCAAGTATCTGGGGGATCAACTTAAGACGGGCAGGCCAACAGTACACTGACTCCTATCAGAAAACAAATACCGAAGTATAAGTCGTGTACGAAAAACTCTCATGCATGGACAACACTCCACAAGGGAAGAAACCCCCGCAAATCTAGGAGCACAAGTCGTGTAAGGAAACTCTCCTACATGAATGACTCCTAGCAAAGAAAGTTTTCATACAAGGATTCTCGCATGATAAATAGGCCACAAGTCGTGTAGGGAAACTCTCATACATGGACGCCCAAATGCCTAGCCGAACAAGGACTCTCGCAAGATATATAGGCCACAATGTTGAGGAATAAAGGTATGCTACAAAACCTAATTTACAACATTACACCTTTCTCAAACCTTGTCTGACTTGAGCACCAGATTGTCACTGACCGCTACAATGTCGGTCTTTGACTCACGTGTGTTTTCTGTGCAGGTCAAGGAGAAGAGGATTTGACAATATCACTAATATTTCAGCTGAATGCAATATTTCTTACAACAAAAATTCAATTATGGAGGACCAGATAGATGTAAGAATGATAAAATGACAAAGCAATTGGTTCTAATAGTACTCGCTGCGAAAGGAGTCCTGTACTGTTACACATTTATTCTTGAAATTCATATGTACTAATAGACATTTTTTTACTGTACAGTTAGGCAAGTGTGAAGTTGGACCAGTGACATTTGACTATAGTTTAATTGATGTTCTAGTACTTGCTACAAATGGAGTTGGGGACTGTTACACATGAAGAGCAATAAAACTGAATTGGACAAAAAATAACTCTTCATAATGATGGTGGGAGAGTCCAGAGGTTCTTCTGGTGGTGGTGGAATCATGGAGACGTCCCATAATGAAACTTTGGGAAGACACCAGGAGGGCTCTCCCGAGTTTGGATGAAGAGAAACTAGCTAAAATTAATAGCCACAATATCTGCCTATCCATAACGTGGCTTAGTCTCAGAACAAGTTTCTCATCCACTACAAATTGCTCCTAGTAAAACTTTTGAAATATAGTACATCCATAAAGTAACAGTCCGATGCATATCAATTTACAATACATTCAATAAAGTACACTATTAAAAAAATTTACTTACTACACAAGACCATGATATCACTAGGTTATTGATGAAATTACATTTTATTGACACAGCCCAAATGCTTTCACTGGTAAAGGTAGTCAATACACTAAAATGGATAATTAGTAACACACTAACTTTGTTCTTAAAAAAATTTATAACACCGCAAAAATTTTGCAAATTAAGGAATTACAAATATTAGTAACACATCGATGTGTTACAACCTTCAAATTTTGCAACAGTTGTTCAATGTTACTAATGGCACTGTCACATGTTCAAATATTAACAACACCTCGACGTATTACAAATGTTTTTTTTTTTTTTTTTACAAAAATTAATATTTTTAAAATCTTATTTGTTTTTAAATAAATAAATAAATAAAAGGGTATCAACAAATTAATGTCCTCCAATTAGATTATAAAACCCAAATATTCAAACACCAATGTTTAATACTCAAATTAAAATATTATTGCAACCATTACAAAGTGAAGTAGTTGTAATCAATTACAACATCTCATTTCTCATATTAGATCAGTATTTAAAAGAAAAATACATGTATAAAATTATCATAATTACTTAATACTAAAACTAATCTGAAATTCATCTCGTTTATCATATTCATCAGACTCATTGCTTGATTCGCATGATGCAACATCCAACACACTAGCCGGTGAAGAAGCGTCACAATCGCAATAAACTTTATAAGCAAAAACATCAAGGTTCTATGCAAGCACATCTATATATCTTGACATTGTAAAATCATATCACAGTAAATCTCAATATACTCTGAATGCTATAGTCATCAAGCAGATTACAAGAATCTTAAAACTGAACAAGTTCACCAAACTTACAACAATGTACCTGGATAGCATCGCTAAGCTACTTCACATCACCAAACCAAAACATTCAAACAAATCACAATAAACATTAAAATTGCATACTAATACGACAAACAAGTAGCAATACCGCAAAAACAAGATAAGTTCACCACATTACAACAATGTACCTGAATAGACAACTCCCTAGTAGGACTAAGAATGAGAGCAACAGGGTTAGTGCGTACACTGTGTAGTTCTGCTTAATATTTGACCATATCTGCGATAAGAGGAGCCTTAAGCCCCGATCCTTGGTTGAAATGATTATTTTGATCCTGCATCAGCCATTGAGATTAATCAATTAGCCAAGGAGAAGAACCAATGCCATGCTTACAATGGTTTCATGTGGATTTAACCATTAAGTGTCATCATCATGGAGATCCATTCTATGAATTATCCAAATAAAAAAAAACTCGCTATATACTTGTAAAAAAATTGTTCTGATTCACCATTTTAAAATCATCACGAATATACAGAAGAGCACCCGGAATGACACTTGAGAAATCAACATTTCCACTGTCCCATTAAGCAGAATTTATTTCACCTTATCTCTTAACATCCAGAAAATAGCCAACAAATCTTATATAACCTTTATTGCAAACTTAAACATTTTAATCGTCAAGTTAATCTTCCAAGCCAATTAGAAATAGATCAAGAAAAAAGAAAGCTAAAATTGAAATTGTTAAACAAAAGAAACACTATAGTAAGACAGACGATCAATTAAAACACCTGTAAAATTGAAGGGAAACCAGAATCGATCAATCAACTGAATTCAACAAGTAGAAGAAGGAATGAAATGATACCTACCACTACCAGTGTCGCATCCGAACAAGATTCCAGCAGTGATGGTTAACCTTAGCACATAGCCATTGCTGAAATACGAAAGCTTCCTCTCTCTACTAGGAGTCGGAGCATCCAAATACCCTGAACTACCAGGTAACGATTCGATCGTCATCAACTTCAATTCGATTCAATTCAACTGTGCTATTGTCTGAAGAGTTAGAGAGAGATTTCAAAATAGGGAAGAAAACCACAAAACAAGAGAGCGCAAGAGGTGTTTGTTGTTATTGCTCTGAAAATGATTGGAAATTGAAGAAAATATATGCAATCAATATCCGTAATATTGGGATTGTATTAAAGAAGGAAGCACTAGATAAACAAGGGAGGGAAGTTTCATCATTATCTAATATGTCAATTCCCATCAAAATTAATTGGAGTTATAGAAATGAGGTAGGAATTTACGTCTCAGATAATGATTTCTCGGTGTTCTTGTGCATATTGGAAGAATAAAGTCTGCAAAAATGTCTCTTATAGTGTGATGTGTTGATATTTTGGTCAAACCAATAAAAATTGAGAAATTGTTTATACAATTTTTAAAGGTAGACGATACATCAAGGCTAGGGCTTTTTAATATTCTCATAGTTATGTTGCAAACACTTGATCTTGAAGTTGGTGATATAAGAGGGCAAGGATATGATAATGGATCAAATATGAAAGGGAGACACAAAGGTGTTCAAAATAGGTTGCTTAAGGAGAATCCTATAGCATTTTACACACCTTATGGTTGTCAAAGCCTTAATCTGGTACTTTGTGACATGGGCAGCTCCTGTGAAAAAACAATATCTTTCTTTGGAGTTTTACAATGCATATATTCATTGTTTGCATCATCTACAAAATGTTGGGCTGTTTTGACGCATTGTGTTGGAAACCTCACACTTAAGCCATTTTCACAAACACGTTGGAAAAGTCGTGTTGAGAGTGTTAAAGCAATACACTACCAAACTTCACAAATTAGGGATATATTACTTGACTTGCAGTTAATACTAGTGAAGATCCAAAGAAATATAGTGAAGCTCAATCCTTAGCAACCAATGAAATCAAAAGTTTTGAGCTCTTGGTTAGCTTGGTAATATGGCACAATTTATTATTTGCTGTTAATACCGTTAGTAAAACAATTCAATGTAAAGATATGAATATTAAGATTGACATAGAGAAACTAAGCGGACTCATATCATTTTTTGAACAATATATGGAGACTAGATTTATGGATGTCATGATTGAAGCTAAAAAAATAGCTAGTGCAATGGATATTGAACCTATTTTTAAAACAAAAATAATCATTAGAAGAAAAATACAATCTGATGAGACTAACAAAGGAGAGTTAATACGTTCAGCTGAGCAATCCTTTAGAGTTGACTACTTTTTATACACAGTGGATATATCTATTTTTTTCTTTTAGAAGTAGGTTTGAACAACTTCAATTATATGGAGACACTTTTGGGTTTTTGTTTGACTTGAAGAAGTTGTAAACCATTGACAATGAAAGTGTGACCTCATATTGCACTAAGTTTGAGAGCTTTTTGAAGCATGACAATGTTTATTTTATGATATTGATGCAAGAGATTTAGCTTTAGAATTAAAAGTTTTGTGTAGCACCTTACCCATAGAAGTAAAAAAAAAAACTATTGAAGTGCTAAATCATTTGCAAACAATGGATGGTGGTTTTCCAAATGCCTGGATCGCATATAAAATATTGTTGACTATTTCAGTAACAGTAGCCTCCGCGGAGAGAAGTTTTTCAAAAGTGAAGTTGATAAAATCGTATCTTCGGTCCACCATGTCACAAGAAAGATTATATGGGTTAGCTTTGATGTCTATTGAGAGTAACTTGGCGGAAAAAGTTTATTACAACAATATAATTAGTTATTTTGCATATAAAAATGCTAGAAGAATCATATTTAAGTAAAAGAAGATATTAAATTTTTTTTTCTAAAGAGGGCCCCATTTTTAGAGTTCACCCAGGGCCCCGTAGACTCAGGATCACCACTACACCCATGTCAATAGCATGATAAGAAAAAAGTTACACCTATTTTTCGTGCACCTTATATATGTTGAAGTTTTTAGGGATCAACTGATGAACCCTATACAAAAGACTAAACTTTCGACTGGTCGAAAGAAAAAAATTTCATAAAATTTTAAAAATAAAAATAGTGCGAGAACAAAGGTTACTTGCACATACGATAGGGAAGGTGAATGAGAAATAAAAGGGGAAGAAAATGGTAGGCAAATATGGGGAGGGATGGGTGGTTGGAATTTATACCCTGATGAATCCAATATTTGGACACTTTGCCTATATCCTACCCAACCTAACATCAAGTAGCATCCCATAATGCATGCACATAATTACATGCCATTAAGATTGTTGAACATTAATTTCACCTTCTCTTTCCATATCTCTTCATCGCCACTTTCTTTCCTTCATTTTTCTTTCACTGAATTTTTTCAAAAAAAATCTTAACAGAAAAAAAAAAAAAAAAAAAAAAAAAAAGATGCTCAAAGTGCTTTTTGGTGTACTTGTGCTTTGACTCTAAGAAATTTCATTAAAAAATGTGATAGTTTTTGCAATAAGAAAATCAATGATTAATAAAGCGGTAAAAATTCATATATCCCAAGTGTTTGGCTTGATAGAAGATTGTAGTACCAACTTAGGGCATCCATAGGTACATACTAAAAGTTAGTTGAAGGTTGCTTAATTACATAGTTTTGGGTTGACCGAGCTTGCACAGGGCATTAATGCTCTTTAACAACTTGATGCGTCCAACTCCTTCCTCTTTGAGATCTAACCTATAAACAATGTTAGATTGCCAAAAATCACATTTTTGGTGGTTGAAGGCACTCTGATGCTTAAGTCAGTAAACTAGAGAAGAAGATGAATATGGACAGAGTATAGTTGTAGGGTTTTTCGTATGTACCTTCCTCTTCTCTCTCATTTACATTACATAATCAGAGTAATTAACTTTGTACGTGACTTAAATTTGCATGGCGCAATAAAAGGGGGACGTTTCTTATAAAGGTATTATTCTTCATTGAGATATGTCCTTGGGGAGAGATTCCAGCCATGACTTGTTTCTTTCGTAACGTTTTTGTTCTCTTATGAAGAGATTTAGTTGGGCCTAACGCGTGGGCTTCTATGTGGGCATTAGTGATCAGACCTGTTAATTGTCCCGAATGAGAAATGATTTATGCTACATGTTCGGCTATGATCGAATAGCAGTTTGATGTATCATCAACCACTCCCCCTAGTTAGTGGGCTTGCTTGTGTGGCCACTAAATGCGCGGCGGTTGGTATTCGAGGTTCATCATCACTTTTTTGTGCAGCATTTAATGTTGCTAACCGTTGTCGACTCAATGAACACGATTTAATTGTTACTCCACTATTCCATCAATCAGTTCATTTAGGGGTGAATTTAGGGTTTCGTGCAGCCATCACTTTTTGCATGATCTCCCATTGGTTGTATTTTCGTTGTCCAATCCTATATAAGGGTGTTAAAGGGTTGTGTTATCTTATTTATGCCTTCTTTCATTTGCAGAGCTTGTTTTGTTCTTTTTCCTCTTGTTTTCTAAGTTAACAAGTTTTTCACAATGAAACCTACGAGATCTCTAAGTGACGCTCATTTGGCCCACTATGTGGAGTTCTTTGATTCTATGTGGGCAACCCAGGCCACCGTGGACGAACTCTGCCGTACATATTCTATTCCGTTTGACTTGCATTTTGTGTTGCCAAGAGATGGTGACAGCCTTATTCAGCTAAGGGTTGGTTACATAGTCATGTATCTTGAAATAAACACGAGGGTTGCGCTCGTTACGGGACTTAACCCAACACCTTATTGCATGAGCTGATGACAACCATGCACCACCTGTATCCGCGTTCTCAAAGGTACCCCCCTCTTTCAAGATGATTTACTACATGTCAAGCCCTGGTAATGTCCTTTGCTTTGCATCGAATTAAACCACATGTTCCACCGCTTGTGTGGACCTTCGTTAATTACTTTGAGTTTCATTCTTGCGAATGTACGTCTCAGGCGGGATACTTAGCGCGTTGGCTACAACACTGCACGGGTCAATACACACAGCGCCTGGTATCCATCGTTTATGGCTAGGACTACTAGGGTATCTAATCCTATTAACTCCCTTAGCTTTTGTCTCTCAATATTATTGTCGGCCCAGCAGAGTGTTTTCGCCGTTGGTGTTATTTCAATCTCAATTCATTTCACCACTCCACCAGAAATTCCCTCATTGCATTTCACGGTTGGTCTCTATTTCCTAGTTTCGGATGTCATATAGGCTTATCTGGATTTGATTGGCATTCCTCCTGCTCAGTTGGGTCTCAATGGCTGCAGGGTTTTGGTTGGTACTCTGGTGAAGGCTTTGTAGGCTGGGATTCGTCTGAATGAGAATGTGCTACATTCTTTGGTGACGTTGAATGTCAACAAAAATGTTGTTTGCTATCTGTTTTCACCTGCTTGTCTGGGCAAGCCGAATGATGATTTCAAGTTCTCGCAGAGGACCTGGTTCTATGCTTTTATGGAATCTGTGCATTTCAACTTTGACCATAAACTCATTATCAAGTCGTTCAGTACCCGCAGGAACCTGAACAACTTGCAAATTTCTTCAGAAGAGAAGGACACGAAGGCTCGATTCTCTTCCCTTCCTTGGACGACTCTCAAAGAAGTGCTCGAATTGGAGTTCATTGACCATAGTGGCATGTACGACCTTAGTGCTCAGGAACAATCGTTGGTTGTGTATGAACGTGACTCCGGTGTCATTGTTGCTCGACCTGGTCCTCCTATTAGAGTTGGTGGTCAGGGTGTGGAGCTGACCACGAGGAGTCCTCCTGTTAGCATTGGTGGTGTTGGTCCGACGGTGAAGATGAGGGCTCTGTGGCCCGTTAGTTCTTCCAAAAAAAATGTCGTAAATGGTTTGGTCGGCCTTCAAAGTGGAAGAGTCCTATTGGGTCAGGTTTTGTTGCTAGAGTCGTTTCTGTCGCAAGGGGGTTCCGACTGCCCTTCCCTCTTATGGTTTTGGAGAAGAGCCATAAGGACGATTCCCTTCTTATTGCTCAGGAAAATGAGGAGATGCAGCAGACTATGGCGAGGATCGGGAGAAAGTCTCTCGTCTTCATGGTCCGATTAGTGAATATGAGAAGGACCTCCTTGCTACTGATGGCATGACAGACCTCAGCAAGGTGTCGGATGAGAAAGCTCGTGTCATTTCAAATTAGATGACACAGCTTGCGATGAACAAGTCTCATGATCCAAATGCGGAGCTGTCTTTGGATGACTTCGAATATACTCCTGCTACGAGGTTGCTGATGATCAAGGTCAGAGCTCTATCCTTCTCCTCCTGCTGACTTAAGTCTGAAGGTGTCACGCCCTGATTTTCGAAGAAAACAAAAATCCTAAAATCCACGTAGGATTATCTGTTTCCCCCAAAACTCGGGACGTGAAAATTAAATAACAACAGAAACAAATAGCAGCAACAACTAAAACATGATTTAATTACTGAAACATATAAAACTCTAACCCGAAAGGACTCTGGCATTGCTAGCCCACTAGTGAAACTCCGGTAACGCTGCTCAAAAGTCTCTAAACCTGAAAGGCTAATCGGCTACATTCCCAAAAGGAATGTACCCAAAAAGCAAAAGCTCACTTGGGTCAGCAATAAAGCTGGTGTGAGAAATCTTCATCCCAAAATCAATAAATCCGCACATGACAACATCAAACTAAACAAAAACAATAAACAACCACACCATCAGGTAGTTCCTCAATGAGGCAAAGGTGTCACCATCCTAATAAATAAATATGCATTTACTAGTACTTATGCTATAGAAGTTGACTATGGCAAGTCTGTCCTGCAGAAATATGAGGGGACTTGCCATCCTGCATGGAAAGGTTAGAAACAACCGGATAGAATTTCTAAGTTATCAATCCTCATAAATGTAATTTATTTTCAAACTTCGATACAAATCATAGTCATACCAGGCTATTATTAAAATATCAACAAAACGTATTTTCTACCTTTAGGAAGACATATAGTTCTCATTCAATGGTTGAATGAGTATTTTGTTTCTTCCTTTAAGATAATCATGCACATACACCAAAAACAGAAATCTCGCTTCTTTTCCACAATCGCACTATCCTCCATGTGCCGAACACACCTCACCTAAGTGTGCCTCCCTTGCCTTCGAAACCACTCGGAGCGTACATGTTCCAAGTGGGGTGCCACCTCAAGGAACATGTCATCTCACCCGAAGTTCGATCCATGGCAAGCATTTCCTAAATCTACACGTACAACCGAACTCACATGGAACGGTGCACCGATATGCAAGCAAGTCTGCATACCCATAATTCTATCACACGTATACAAGCAAGTCTGTATACCCAAAATAATATCACACGTATACAAGCAAGTCTGTATACAAAATAATTCTTTTTTTTTTTCGAAGTTGTGGAAAAGAGCATAGAAAAAAAAAACCTTAAAACTCTTTTATGGTGACGCTTTGTCAACCACGACAAATCAACCACAACGTTCACCCATTCTATTGGGGAAACAAATAATATTTGACACATTTTCCAAGTAAGCGTGTCACACTCTAAACTGTACAAACAAACGAATTTGGCAATCAGAATATTAAAAGGTATTATCAGGCACTAATGTAACCGCATGAAACGTATGCTTATCATAAGCTCATATGCCAATTCACATATCCCATCTCTTTGCATCATATGAAAAACAATATGCATACCAATTCACATAAAAATACCAATACTCAAGCCAAAAAAAGTGCTTAGTTAAATTCCAGCCAATATCTATTACTAGAAAAAAATTCTACTAGACTAAAACTAAATAAGGGTTTAATCATACATAATACTAATACAGACAAGAAATTATCTCATTACAACCCAATTTCGATGTCGAAATAAAATACTTTTTTTATTTATAAAAACTGATCCAAGCAAATCAAAGCATCCATTCATAATATATCATTGTCTGCAAGTATCAATAGACTTCACTAAAACAGTGATTTAGCTTGATATTAAAATCCACTATTGCAAAGCAAGATGATGGTGTACAAAAGGAATTCATTCAAACTGAAAATTCAAGCCTTTGCCCCCTTCGAAAAGGCAGAGTCACTGATCTTCAAAGGCATGCAACTCCTAGCAACCAATGTGGTCTTACTCATGCATTCTTAATTGTCTGAAGGATAATTTGTCTACATCATGCCCACACTCTTTTGATATGACCTGGAATGATTTCATCTTCAACCAAGTAAGCCTTCGGCTTGGTCATTTATAATGACAACTCTATCAACATGAGTGGATGTTCCCCTGTTCTCCTACCCTCTATCACCTAGGTGCTTCCCAGTATCAATTAGACTCCAACAAGTTCAAAAAATGCTTCGCATTAGTTAAAATTCAAACTAATACACCAATCATCATGCATAACTTTCACTACAAACAATAAAAAAAAAAAAAAAAAAAAAAAAAAAAAACTGAAGACATAACATCAAACACATGGAAGGCATTCAGAAAACTCACCAAAATCGCAAATCGCAAAGGATTGCGCAACCAACGCAATCATCCCACATCGTCTCCTCTCCTACTCGTAATCTCCCTGAACCAACTTCGAATCAGGTCTGAAACAGACCCTAAACCATCCCTGCAACACGCCCTGACTCAGTCCTTGAAAACGCCATTGAACCACCCTTCAAATAGCTTCGAATCAGCATTGTATGGGACCTTGAAACAACCTGAAACAGACTCTGATTTAACCCTGAAACCAACCTCGATTCAGCCCTAATACCAACCTCGATCCAGCCCTGAAACCAACTCTGAAAACCTCATGTTTCAGCCCATACACGCACCTAAATCAACCTCGATTCAGACCCTGAAACAACCCTGCAAGCATACCTAAATCAGCCCCTCAATCACCCACAATCACACACGTACTCTCTTATTTTCTTTCCTTTCCATTTCTCTTCTCTGGTCCTCATCACTCCAATCTCTCTATTTATCATTTCAAGCTCGTTATCGACAACTTTACACGAGCTATTGAATAAGAGTAATTACAGGCATTCCATCGAACAAGTGAGATGCACTACATTCTAAAGTTATTGTACCTTCAATCAATTATGAGGTTCAATTCACTCAAAGACATAATAATTGCTAGAACAAAAACAAAACCAATACAAAATGATCATGTAACCTACCCAAAACAAAAGGCAATGGAATAAACAATCCAAATCAAAACTTAGAAATAAATCATAACACACAAAACAGAAACATACCCATTTCTTGTCACTACAACAATTAAGGCATTTTTCAAGAAAAAATTTCCTTGAAAAAAATTAAAATTTAGTTGGAAAAAACTTTTAACAAAGAAAAAATTCGTTATTGGGTTTCTGGAGGCATCCCCGTAGTAAATGTTTTTACCAAGAAATTAGTTTTTTGTTGGTAAAACGAATGATAAGTCAAGGAAATATGGTGCTGGTAATACTGACAACTACCAAGGAAATTCGTTGATAAAAATCAAATATCTTTACCTACAAAAAAAAATTTGTAAGAAAATTTTACCCATGAATTTTTTTTCTCAAAAAAAACTTAGGATCTTCGAGGAAAATTGTCGTGCGAAAAGGTAATACCTTTATCATAGAACTTTTTCGTTGTTAAATGAATTTATACCAACGAAAGTTGTCATAGGTACCGCTAACAATTACCTAGGAAAATATTTCCAATGATATTTTTTTATACCAAAACAATCATTCTCTGCTCTTATACGACTCAATCTACCTCTCAAACTCTCTTAGGACACCAACCACAACCTCCCAAACTCTAAGGACGCCACTCTTGATGGTAAGACCCCATTATAGAAATTCGTATATGATTTTATTTATTTTTAGGCTAAATGGGAATCGAACTCATGACCTATAGAAGAATCTATTGCAATCTTTACCAGTTGAGCTATTTGAATAATTGTGTTGTGAGAAGCAACTTTATAGCTTCTTAAATCAAAATACTCTTATTTTGCAATAAAAAAAAATCATTGTTACATATATAATAGGGATCAATAAATAATATTTCGTCACTATAAATCATGACTAAATATTTTCATGACTATAAGTTTTATGTGAAATATTTACCACTTTTAGCATTGAAAATAATTCACAATAACACCATTATAATTAGCAACAAAATAGTAATAGCATTTCATTGCTAGATATGTTATTGAAATTGGTTATATCACCAATGAAACAAAATTAAATTATTGTAAATAAGAAAACGAGCCTTAATAAGAAAAAAAAATAAAGTTCATGGAAATTTTATCAATCTTTAACAACAAAATAAATTTACCTATAATATTATAGTTAATAATAAAATAATATTTTATTGTTAAAGAAATTTTATTCGATTTTTTAGATGACATAATATCAATTCTACTAATAAAAAATTTCAACGAACTAATATTTTTCTGCTGTAAAGAAGTTAGGAGCTATAAACATAAATAATTTTCATGAAAATTTTTTCATTGTAAGTAATGAAATAAATCACTGTAATAACATGATAATTAATTAGAGAAAATTTAGTTTCATTGTTGAAGAGACACGAACAAGTGTTATAGTGCATGTACCAAGAAACTGTTTGTTAATAATATTAATTTTTATTAGCAATGAAACAATTTATTGGAAATGACATCATAATTACTAACAAACTAAATTTCATTGACATAGAAATATTTTGTTGCTAAATAATGTTGATGAAAATTTGGTTTTGGAAGGAATATTTTCCGCCAACTCTTTAACAAAGAAAAATTGCCAACAAAATAGATTTTACTACAAAAAGTGACAACTTTATGGCTTTTTCAATGAGTTTTTTTTGTTAGAAATACTAATATATTAACAAGAAAAATAAAATTTGTTAGTAAATAACACATTTCTTGTAGTGAGTATACCAATTTTCAACAAAATAATGATTTGTCGCTATAAAATAGTTAGTGAGCTTTAACGAGAACAAATTTTCATGAAAGTAATTAATGTTTTTTACCTAGAAAATTTTTTGCTACTAACAATGTTATAATTACCAACAAAATCTTATTTCCTTGCTACAAAGATTTCATTACAAAAATATATTATTTCCAACAAAATAAAAAATGTTGCCAATAGTGAAACAATTTTCAACGAAATATTACTTTGTTGCTATAAATTAATAAACGAGCTTTAACAAGAAAAAAACTAGTGAAAAAAATTATTAAACATTATCAACGAACCGAATCATTACCAATAATGTAATTATTGTCTAGAAAAACATATTTCTTTATTAAAGAGAGATGAATAAATGTTAATATTCCGTTAACAAGAAAAATAATTAGTTGTTAAAAATAGTCTTCTTTAGTAACAAAATATTTCATTCCATATGATACCATAATTACTAAGGAACTAGTATTTTGTTATAAAAAATGTTTCGTTGTTAAATCAATTCGGCGAGAAATTAGGTTTGGAGGGAACGCTTCCCGCCACCTATTTAACTAGGAAAAATTTTCACAAAATAATTTTGTTGAATAAAATAACAAGTTTATGACTTTTTCAATGAAATTTTTTTCATTGACAATGATACCCTATTAACAAGGAAATTGAATTTCGTAGAAAAAAATTTGTTGGTAAATGATAGATTTCTTGTAGTGTGTACCAGTTGAGTCCTAAATTTTTTTTTAAATAGATGCTTAAAACAATTACATACAAAATAAATACAAACCCATTTCAGAAAATAAAAAAAAATAATGCAAACTCAGTCCTTCAATCAACTATATTGAGCTATGAGACACAATTTCACAGACTAAAAATAGGTTCGGAAAAGAGATCAAACAAACAACACCCATAAATCTAAAATCTAGGAAATTGAATAAGGGAGGAAAAGGGTACAAGAGAAATCTCACCAATCAGCACATAGCCATCGCCACCGAGACATTCACGAAGACCTCTCTCTCACGCCACCACCCCCTCTTTGTCGCAGCACCACACCATTCCCAGAGCCGCCAACAAGAAGAAGAAAACGTGAAGGGGAGAAAAATGAAGGAAGAAGGAGTAAAGAAGAAAGAAAAAAAGAAAAGGTTTCTCTTTATAAGGTGGGTGGCTATTCGTCCCCACTAAAATTCTAAGGGCAGTCTGTCCTTTAACTTCACAAAATAAAACCCTAATCATTAGTTTAATAAACGCCCAAAACCAAGCCCAAATACAATTGAGTAACAGCCCATCAACATTTTGGTTTACAATTTTTTGGCGAAATACACACACACACCTTATCCTATTTAGCCATGGCAAACAAAATTCTCTTTCCCCAATAAATGAGATTACAATATATGCCACAATTAATAAATAAGAAATTTTTATATTTATTTAATTAGGCGAGTATTACAATATATACAACTCAAAAGAATCTCGTCCCGAGATTCGGTTGAGGAAAGAAAGTTAAGCAAATTTAAAAAAATACAACTTGTCAAACGAAAGAAGAGTTGAAAAAAAAAATTTCGATTGAATTTTAGTTGCATAAATTTTTATTGCCATTGGAAAAGCAGGGGTGTTACAATAAGGAGTTGTCTGATTCTCTACCTTTTCGTTGGTGTTTTCAGTTGTCGTTCCTGACAAGAATGGGAAATGTGGTGTGTCTATCATCACATGTGTTCCGTTCGCTGCTAGGGACGACCAAGGGTGGATCCTCGATCATCCCCTTCCCCTCTATGCTCCACCCACAAATCAGCTGGAAGGATCCCATTCCTGGGGTTATCCGTGTCAATACGGATAGTGGGTTTGCTTGGCATTCCGAAGTTGACGTGCAGGAGAGTGCACGTAATCATATCAACTCATGGCATAAATGGTTGATGAATAAATCCATGCATGTTCGTGTTGTTGGAGATCACCTTGACAAATGTGTGAAGCAAATAATGAAGGTAAAGTGTTTACCCTTTTTTTTTTTACTTTTTTATTTGTTTTGAACATGGATGTTTCATATCACTTATGTTGGGATGAAGGGGTCTGAGTATCTGGCTACCCGTGAGCAGGTGTATGCCTTGGAGAAGAGGTATATGTGTAGCAGCTGCTGCAACTATCTGATGCTCTCACTCAGATAGATTAGCTGAATAAAGATTTTGTTATGAAGTCAAGGTTGCCAATGCTTATCAGGGTACCTTGAAAGAAATTGAGGCTGTCTGGGATAATTATGCTTCTGAACTGGCCTCTACAAATAAAGAAGTGGATTGGCTTCGTGAGCAGTCTGCCACAGAGGGTGAGTTGGTTGCCATGAAGGAAGTTCGTGATCGAGCATTAACTTTGGCTGACTCTCAGTCTGCCCTTTGCAAAACCGCTGAGAACCAAGTGGAGCAGATGTCTTCTAAGCTCACTTCTATTAAAGAACAACTTGTTGTGGAGATAAGCCTTAAATAGCAGCTCTCTGGAATTGAAGAGGAACTTGTTCGAGCCAAGTAGCAATTGTCTGAACTTCCTAAGCAGTTTGAGGCTAGTATAGCTAAAGTGGAGTTCAGCAAAGTTTTCTCTGACTTAATTGATCTCCTTGACTATATGGAAGTGGAGGAGGGTTAGGAACTCTCCAAGTATCATCTGATAGCTGACCACATTTTTGAAGATATTTCCACTCCTCCCTCGGACGACGAAGATCATGCTCCACTTCATCCGAGTGACCCTGCTGGCAACGATAATGCTTCCTCACCTCCGGATGACCCTGCCAATGATGACCATGCTTCCTCACCTCCTACAGTTCCTCCTGTAATCCTCTCTTCTGATGTAGTCAATTGAATCATGAATAAAATTTATGTTTTTTGGCTCAACTGTATTTGTTTTTCTCTTTTTGTTTTGTCTTCCTCAATTATAATAAGTGTTGCCTAACTTGGAGGTCCGGGCTTCATAGATATTCTAGTCTAACTTGGTAATTTTAGACTTATAAAATTTAATAGATGTAGCCTGACTTTGATGTTTGGGCTTCATAGATACTCTAGTCTAACTTGGTAGTTTAGACTTAGAAAATTTTGTAAGAGCGCACTTGATGGTCCTGCCTGGCGGAACACACGTCATTCTTCGACTTAATTCTTGGACTTTAGAAGAAAAATATCTAGTGTGACCTTGTGGTCTTGACTAGCTGAATACACTATGTTGTCTGACTTGGTGGTTGAGCAAGAAGATTTTTTAATTTAAACATCTAGTCTGACTTTGTGGTCTTGACTAGTTTTATATACTTCATTCCCTGACTTGGTGGTCGGACAATAAGATTTTTTAAGTAAATGTCTAGTCTGACTTGGTTGTCCTGACTAGCTTAATACACTTCATTGTCCGACTTGGTGATCGGACAAGAAGATTTATAAGTAAATGCCTGGTCTGACGTGGTTGTCCTGATTAGCTTAATACACTTTGTTGTCTGACTTGGTGATCGGACATGAAGATTTATAACTAAGTGTCTAGTCTGACTAGTTTGATAGTCTTTGTTGTCCGACTTGGTGATTAGACAAGAAGATTTATAAGTAAACGCCTGGTCTGACTTGGTTGCCCTGACTAGCTTAATACATTTTGTTGTCTGACTTGATGATAGGACATGAAGATTTATATGCAAGTGTCTAGTCTGACTTGGTTGTCCTGACCAGCCTAATATACTTCGTAGTCCAACTTGGTAATCGGACAAGAAGATTTATAAGTAAATGCCTGATCTGACTTGGTTGTCATGACTAGCTTAATACAATTCGTTCTCTGACTTGGTGGTCGAAAATGAAGATTTATAAAGAAGTGTCTAGTCTTACTTTGTTGTTCTGACTAGCTTAATACACTTCGTTGTCCGACTTGGTGATCAGACAAAAAGATTTATAAGTAAATGCTTTGTCTAACTTGGTTGTTCTGACTAGCTTAATACACTTCATTGTATGACTTGGTGATCAAACAGAAAGATTTATAAGTAAGTGTCTAGTCTGACTTGGTTGTCTTAACTATATCGATACTCTTTATTGTCCGACTCGGTGATCGAACAAGTAGAATTTTTAAGTAATTTTCTAGTCTGACTTGGATGTCTTGACTAGCTGAACTTACTGTAATGAGAGACGAAAGTTGACTAGAATGTAAATTTACTGATAATACCTTTTATGACCTCTTAAGTTGCTCTCCATTTGTATTTTCTAACCAGTACGTTCCCGGTCTATTGATTTTGACCACTTTGTATGGCCCTTTCCAGTTTGGGTTTAACTTCCCCGCACCTTGTTCTTTTGTGTTCAGCTGGATTTTCCTGAGTATCCAGTCACTTATTTTGAATGTGCAAGGTTTGAATTTCTTATTGTAATAGCTGGTGGTTCTCTATTGGTAGGGCCATTTTGATTGAAGCTCTGTCGCTTTTTTCTTCGAGAAGATCTAGTTCGACACGCAGTGCTTCATTGTTGTCTTCGATCTGGAACTGTTCAGCTCTGAAGGTTGGCATGTCAATCTCGACTGGTACCATTTCCTTGACCTTGCAAGTTAGGGCAAATGGTGTTTCTCCGGCTGGAGTTATTTTTATTGTCCTATGGGCCTAGAGAATGCCTGGCAATTTAGCTATCCATAATCTTTTTGCAGCTTCAATTTTTTCTTGATGACCTCCAGGATTGTTCGGTTGGTGACTTTTGCTTGTCCGTTAGCTTGCGGACGAGCAAGTGTTGAGATTTAGTGTTGATGCTCAAGTTCTCACATAACTTCTTAACCTTTTTGCCTTCGAATTGGGATCCATTGTCGGTGACAATTTTTCTGGGGATTACGAATTTGCATATTATTTATTTCCGTAAGAAAATTTTGATCTGAGCTTTTCCTATTTTCGACAGTGGTTCTACTTTTACCCATTTGGTGAAGTAGTCGACTACCATAAAGAGGTACTTTGTCCTGTCGGAGAGTGGAAGTGGACCTACAATGTCCATTCAACATTGTGCAAATGGTCACGGACTACTCATCAGGATCATGTCCTGACCTGACATGTGTGTGTATAAAGCAAATTGTTGGCATTTACCACACAACCGAACAAGTCCGTTGGCATCATTTTGCATTGTTGGCCAATAACACCTTAATGTTAGGGCTTTGTGAGTTCTTGCAGATGCCAAAATGAATTTATCGAAGAACATAGTCTACGTCTCTGGGTGATAGACATCTTAACAACGAATCTCTTGTACAATCTGTCGCTCATCAGCGAGTAGAGTGATACTTTGTTCCGCAACTTACGGGCATCCATCTTGTCTGTTGGCAGAGTTTCGTTTTGTATGTATGCTAGGATTGGAGTCATCCAACTGTTTTTCTGATCTGTTGTATATACTTCATGTGTGTCGTTCTCTAAGATTGAACTTTCTTGCACTGTGATGAGGGGACTGACGACTTCTTTTGCATGTGAAGCTTTTTTGGCCAAGTGTCTGCTATGTGGTTGTCTTCCCTTGCACAACGTCGATCGATGATTGTGTTGAAGCTTTCAATCAAGTCATTTGCCTTTTAATGGTATATTTTCATTTGAGTGTCTTTCACTTGGAATTCGTCGTTCAATTGATTGACCACCAATTTGGAGTAAGTGAAAACATAGACTTCTTTTACTCCAAAGTGCTTAGCTAATTGTAGTTCTACTATTAGCGCTTCATATTCAGCTTCGTTGTTGGAGGCACTGAAACTAAATTTGATGACATTTTCCAAATTCATCCCATCTGGGTGTATAGAAGTATTCCAGCTCCGCTTCCCTTCTCGTTAGATGCTCCATCATAGCGCAAGATCCATCCTTGAGTTTGGGGTTTAACAATTTCTTGCTCCTTATCATTCTCTAGGTAATGTTTGCTACCGCCTGTGAATTCGGCGATGAAGTCCGCCAGTGCTTGAGCTTTTATTGCTATCTTTGGAACATAGTTGATGTCGAACTAACCGAGCTCTATCGCCCATCTCACCATTCTGCCAGATAGCTCAGGTTTGTGCAATACTGACCGAAGTGGATGTTCAATCATTACAATGGTGGAATGGGACTGGAAGTAGGAGCACAACTTTCTGAAAGATACGACCAGCACCAGTGTTAGATTTTAAAAGTAAAATTTTGAAACTTTCCTTCTTTTAGAAAATAGGGGTAACGTGGCTATGATTTCTAAAATAGCAAATAACAACCATCATTTTTTGCTCAAGTTTAACTTAAATCAAGTGTCGTTTGATAATTTAATAAAAGTAAATTAAGCCTGAATGGCTATTATGATTTTAATTTATGGAGTGTAAAAAAAATCCCATATGTGTTTTACTTGAGATTTGTGACTGGCGTATTACGTATACTCAATGGTGAAAAAAAAAATTACTTCAAGTTTCAAGAAAACATCATATAGTTGTGATGCAAGAGAGACAAATCAATACATGGCAGATTGGAGTTCTCTGAAACAAATCCAGTTTGAAAGAAAATATTTCAACTTATGTGTTGGAAGATCCATATTTGATAAGTTTTGAACAATATTACAAATGTACTAGCATCTTGAAATATGCATGTTTTAGTCTTGGTGGAATTTGACTTGTACTTTAGGCATGTTTAGATGTCTTTCGTTGAGCTAGAAAGTAACAATAAATGTCGAATACATGCCAAATTCTTTTTCAAAACAAGGAAAATGGCCATGCAAAGATTGAAGCAACGACTCTATGGCAAAACTACAGGGCGGGTTTTTTCAAACGCTAGAGATGATGCAAGAATAGAGCTTCTAATTCAATTTTAATTCTCACATATTTAATATTTGTTATTGTATCTACGGCTGAACAAAAAATCGACTAACCCGATTAAATAGACCGAACCGATCGGTTCGGTTTAAATCGATTTTTGTTTTAGAAAATTTGAAACCGATATGGTCGATTTTGTTTTTATAATATGTTTAATTTAGTCAGACGATTAAGTTTTATTTCGATTTTAGTTAGTCGGTTCGGTTGCAGTTGCAGTTTATAAAAATTAAGATTGGTTCGATTTCTTAATATTCGGTTCGGTTTCAGTTTAAAAGTTTTGAAACCAATAAAATTCGGTTAAGTTCTCGAGTTTAGGCAAAAATCTGAACTATCGGTTCGGTTTTTCACATAATTATATCAATTATTTCTTTTGATACTTTCATTTTTAATATAGTTGGCATGTTTTAGGACAGTTTTTAGCGAATGTCGCTAGGAGGAAAGTTTGGGGGCTGGTTTCTACAAGTATTAATTAGTTTCTATTTAGAAAACTTAGAAGTTTATTAATATACAGGTCACTTTTGTTAATCCAATTTTACTTTTGATAAGATATAAAAGAGAATGCTAAATACCTTCTCTAATACCTCATGCATTACTCCCTTCTTCTACAATCGACACCTGTCTTCAAATATCTCAATCTTGTCAATAAAGGAAAGAGAAACTTTGTTTTATTTTTATGAGGCAAGCCAGGGTTAGGGCCCTACCCTCTATTGATAGAGAAACTTTTATTAACTCGTTAATCAAATTGAATTGTAAATATGTAATATTGTTTTCAGGTGCATATTAGATACTTGATCAAAAGTGTAAGTATTTTCCTTTTCAGGATTATAATGTATGTGGCGAATATTTCTCATACAATTGACTAACTTTACCTAAAAAGTTATTGATAATTGAAAATTATAAGAGCATTGGCAATTTAGGGACAATAAAGGATTTTTTGCTAACTCAAAAGAATCCACTATGTTTTGTTTACAGCTTAGGACACTGAACGTGACATTATTTAGAACTTTTTCTTCTTCTTCTTTGCCTGCTTATCAGCCTCATCCCTCTCATACTCTCGATCCCTTTCTACAACACAAAGTCATATCTCTTTATCTTTTTTAAGGTGAGTATATATATAACCACTGTCCACCATGCAATTAGTAAGTAATGCTTTCAACGTATGTGTGTCTACCATACAATTAGTACATGCAATTAATGAATGCATTTTGAATTATAGTAGGCACTCACATGATACATTTGTAATTCATTGCCTACCATAGATATAAACTTTGAGTTGCATATTTAGTCGATAATTACCATCCCCTTGTAGATTTTAGGTTATTTCAAACTTTTTTTCTACCATACTAATCATGGAATGCATTATGCCCACCATCACTATCAAGGTTTGTACACATTAAACTAACTTCTTCACCAACCTAGCAAGAAAAAGAAAAATAAAATGGTTTGTACACATTAAATTAAACTTCTTCATAAAATCATATTGTTGAGAGTGGGATTTGAACCAGAACCTTAATTTGGCGCAAAAGACCAACTCAGCCATCTCAACATTGATTTCTATTTATACAATACTAATTATATATATCAAATTGATTATTATACAAAGATCAAATCTTGAAAGGGATAGAATCAGAAAAGCTAAACATTAGACATTCAGGGGCAACTAGGCACTATTTTTAGAGAGGGGATTTCTGAGAATGTGGCAATCTGCTGAGCTCTTTAGAGAAATATACAAGTAGTACAATTCAGAATCAAATTGCGATGTTAAATATAATACAAGTACCAATTATGTAAACTAATTACATTTTACCTTGGAGTAATTCCAGCTGATTTTCTGAGGACCACAGTGAAGGTGATGGGCCTGATTGCTTCTTTCCCTATTTCTTCTTCAATCAGGTTGCCATAGATTTCAAATAAATTGTTAACGATTCCTTGACCAAAGTGATGACTGATCATTGATTCCTGGATGGCCCTAACGGTCATGGTCACAGTTCTTGCATAATTTGAATTTCTCTTATCCTCCCTTTCAATCTCAAACATCTCAAAGCAGTCAATTGCAAATGATCCCTCTTTTTTCACTTCATGTTCAATCTCATCTCTTGAGGGAGCGTAGAAATGAACATCATATGAGTTTAGTTTCTCTTCTTCAATCTCTCCCTGCATATTAAAGCCATTGTAAGTGAGATACAACGTACAAGATACGACTAAACACAAATAGCGGGGAAAGGTATGTAGGCTGTGTACCTGATCAACCATGATTTTCAAAGAGCGGGAAAGCAAGTCCCAGAAGAAAGAGTTGCCTCTATCAATATGATTTTGGCCTGTCCGGCCCAATAAGGTGAGCACCATTCGTCCACCAGACACCATTTCTTCAGATCTTGAGCTGAGGAAATAGGAGAAATCTTCTTGGAACTGTGACAAGTAGGCCTCAGACACCATGGGATTACTTGATTCTGATATGTACACATTCCCCTTGTTTATCGACTTGCCCTCTTTGTCTTGAAGCCCAGGGGGAACCTGTATAAAAGAAGTATACACTTTTTTTTTTTTAAACGGGCAAACTAATAAATATAATTTTGGTATATATCCATCAAAAGGAAGTCAATGTGTTGTAGGGGACCACAAATGACGGAATGATTTAACTCATGTAGCGTCCCTTTCCTTGTAACTCATGCTCAGTCCCTCTGTATGTTTTGGTGACAAGAGAATAAATCTGGAGTACAGGGGTCACAGGATACAGTCTAGGGCATAAATGCCATAGCGTTTGAGGCCTAAGGTATTGTATCCCAATAATACCAATACAATGCTTGGAAATCATGTTTTTGTAACCATGGTGATGTGGCGTGATCTTGAAATAATGATGAAATCCTCAAAGTGTTTATGTGTATCTCGAGGTTGTAAAAAACCTCCACTAACGATGCCACATCATCCTGGTTATAAAACATGGTTACAAAACCTGGTTCCCTAGCCTCACTCATACTAGTATATATATGACACGATTTGTACAAGTTGCGATTTTTACAAAACATCAAAGGCTAATTAAGCTCACCAAACGCTTATAATGTTAAGACAAAAAGCACTAACCTTGGAGAGCCAATGCAAACTGTAGGAAGCATGGACGAAGTGCAAGCTATTGCCTGGAAATAGCCTCCCATAAAAAGATCCAGGAACTGCAGATATGAAAACCATAGACCTTCCAAGCTCCTTGTACAAATCTGGCAAAGCCATGAACACTGAATTGAAATCGTTGCTTGGTAGATCATTCAAAGACACCCGGAACTCCGGTGTTGGACGCCTGATTTTATGACTAATCCCCTGGATGGCTGTGATGATGTCTTTGATCACTGACAAAGTGTTTGGTCCAGATGAGCATCCAAGATCCGCTATGCCTAAGCTTTGTGGAAATTTTGTGAGATATAGGTCTAAAATTGTGTCAATTGTTATGTGCTTCACCATATCAATGGCTCTTCTCTGGGAAAATGAAACATAGACAACATGAGGAAATAGTCATGGAAATGAAGCAACAAAAAATATTTTTTTTTTTTTTTTTTTTTTTGACATAGTGATGAAAGAGGAGAGAACCTGCAAAGATGAGTTTTGGGCATAGCTTTTGTCCCCCAAACCCTCTTTCATGTGGAAAACTCTTTCTACATCCATGCTGATATGAGTGTTTTTGGGATTCCTCTCCTGTTCAGCTTGGAGTACTTTGTTCTCACTTTCTTTGATTTATAGGCACTTCTTTTACTGGATTTTGAAAGTTTTACAGTTACTTTACATAGAAGAGTTCAAAACTTTTGGTATTTACACTGTGCATGTGTTCAGTATTTGAGACTGTGTTTAAACAGTTTAAACATAATCACCCTTTAAGCTCTTTTCAGATTCAAATAATAGAAAAATATAATGCCTACTGTCTAGTATTCACATAGAAGTAAATTGTAATGATGTTAGACATTGCCTCTCTCTCTTTTTCTCTTTTTCCTTGAAATTTCACAATGCATACTATGTTCTTGGTAAAAATTGGTGTAAATCCAAAGGATAGCCTATTACCATTGTGAAACATTTTGCTAAGTATAGCAATATTATGACAATTAAATTTTTACTTGAACTCATGGAAAATAGCTGCACTCTTAGCTTATAAAAGATAGACTATCATTATGCATTCCATGCATGTATAATGTCGTTGTTTACATCTTGCGATAGGAAAAGTTCTACTTCAAGATTAGACAAAAAAACTCTGACAAAACAGAGAAAAAAAAAAAAAGAGAGAGGTGGGCACTATGACACTAAGTGAGAAATTTAGTGGGGAGAAGACCATTTGTCGATTGGGGGTTGTTAAACTTCTACTAACAATGACCTAAGTATGCCAGAATATTGTTGCAATCCAAAGCACAGGATCTGGCCACGCGGCTCCAGAGGAAGAATGTAGTTGCGAGCCCTCCATTCTCCACTACTTGGGTGGGTTCATGGTACAAAATACCTTGGTCCTTGTCTTTGTCCTTGAATTTTTGTTGTCAATGACTTTTTTGTTTTCCACATAGATCTCTACATTGTGATTCGGACCGTGCTAATTTGATGAGTTTTATCAGTGCATCAAGAAAGTAATGCATACCCATAAAAGTGACCATACAATGCATGTCAGCTAATCAATTACCATTTAATTAATATTTTTTTCCAGAGATTAAGTGAGTCTAGATTGTTAATGTGGGGTTCTAAACTCTGCACCCCTGGAAATTTCAGCTACATGGAATATTCTGGCTTTAACATGACTTTATCTATCTGACACGCGATGAAAATTTTAAGGTGTGTTATCACAGGAACGAATGAATCACATTTACATGCAGTCCGTCTAGAGAGCCAGGCCTGCGGCAGGGAGCCTCAATACTCTCCATCATCCTAGAGATCCTCATAAATCCACTAATCAAACACAAACACACACACTGTGACAGAGAACATCCCCTAGTGCTGATTTGGAGCTAGGGGCCTGACTCTCTAGAATTGGGGCATTTTCATGCATGTTTATCATAAAATACAGGAATTGAATTCTTTAGAGAAATTGTCTAAATTGGAGTCTCACTTTTTCTCATCCTTTCATGTCTCCTTGTATCTCAATCCTCATTACTCCTCCATGTTTTGATGAGAGTCCATCAATTAAACACAAAACATATTTTGGATTTCAACATTTTGGACTCAAATTTTCTGGTTTGATGATCCTGTTAGAAAACAAACGACCATCTTGAATACAATTCCCGTATACCATGGTTTATTTTTTAAGAAGTCAAATGAATATTGATGGGGTTAATGATGAAGAGGGGCCTAGTTTCGGGTGGCGCGAGATCAAGAGAAGTGTTGAACCCACTAATAATGTTTGGTTAAGTGCGAAAAGCTCAAACTGAAGTTCTGTCGTGTCGTGTTGCTTTCATTGTTTGAACATGAATGGATGGATGGAACATTCAAGTTGTGTTTATCACCCTTTCTTGACCTCTGATAGTTGGGGGCTTCATAATGCATGCACCACAAGTATGGTATAGTACATCATCAATCATGACAACTTGAAAAATATCAAATTTATGCTTGAATATAAAAAATACATTATTTCATGTCTTTCTCAATTAGGCATTTGCTCCAAATAATTGCCACATGTTTGGTTGTTTATCTCTTTTAGAGAAACTTGCATATATCAGGGGATTAATTCTAACAATGTCTCTTAAAATTCGTCTCAGATCGGGTCGGGACTTGTCTCTTTTTCTTTTCTTAGAGGTCATTTTGACAAGCGCCAAAGAGAGTCGGTGTGAGTCAATGTAAAATCCCCAAAAACAGTAACTTTTTGGGGAATAACCTTGAAACATTTTGGGGTTTAGGATAGCTAGCTAGGACCTCCAAAAAAAAATGCACTTGGACGCAAACGCAAATGCAAATGCAAATGCAAATGCAAATGAATGAGAAGATACAATGACACTATGATAGGGCCTACAATCTTCCTATCCCAGTCATTGGAGTAGAAAATTGGTAGTTCACGTATATATATATATGTAAACAAAAGAAAAGGGACAACATAGGGACCTAATAAGTTTGTCCTTCAAGTACTGGGCCTTTGAACTCTCCATTACAGCAAAGAGAAGAAGAGCAACAGATTGGACAATAAAGGCAGCACTAGTGCTACTTTTGCTTCTCCCAGTGTGTGAGTGGGTGCAGTTGTGAATGATGTTTTTCACTATTATTTGTTGCTCTTTTTTTGTTCAAAAGTTTTCTTTATTTTCTGCACTTAGACTGCAATGCAGCAGGAAACAAGGATAGCCAACCACAACATTGAAGTGACTTCATTCAACATAGAATTAGCAAAAAGCAATTGGGTTGGAATTACATCCTATTTGTACATGTTTCTTGATTCATGGATGAATATTCTATAACAATCTTGAATTACTTATACGAGTCACTTAAATGATAAATTGAACATTTCTACAATATCAGGAATAAAAGTTTTAAGGAAAAATAATATTAATATAGATATCGCTCACAAAAATGATAAGTTAGGGCTTACGGCAGGTAATTTCATCTCAAAATCGACAAGAAAAATGTCAAAGTCTATCTATAATCCAGAGTCTAACACTTAGTACAACATTGATTAGTGCTTTTTTGGTGGATGCATGACAAGCAAGTGTTGCCGCCCAATTTGCACTTCTTTTTGTTTTTGATGCGTGTGCTAAATTTTGGGTGAAAAATCAAAGCCACTAATTCGTATCTCCATCCCCAACCAGAGCCGGGTGCTTAGGAAAAGGAAAGTCTATGGCTATGGATCTCTTCTTTTCCGCGCAGTAAAACACGCTAAAAGCTTTGTTTGATTAAAAGTGGATTCAATGAATTTGGATGGGAGGAATCGTAGTATTTTGGTGGAATTGGACTCAAGTTCCACATTTAAATTCCAAACTGAATTCTTTAATTATGATTTAAAAAGTCAAATTTTAACCAACTTTCATGCATACCACTTCTTTACTCATCCACAATAAACTAAAAAGAGTGGAACTGTGCAAATTTGTAATGATGTTAATATTTGTATAATCAATCAATCCATATTAATGGAATAATTGTAGCATCAACCAACACGTACTAATGCAATAATTGCAACATGATAAAATTAATACTGAATTTTAGTTTACATACACTAGCTACTACAAATTTCAAATGAAGTTGATACTCAATTTTGCTTTGTATCATGTAAAAACTATAGCTAATTTAAAATATTTTCCAAATTAATAAAAAAAAAAAAGGTAAAAATGGTTAGTACACATCCAAAATCTTCAATAGACTACTTCTACATTCATTGAAATCACTATACTTTAAATGAATTTCAAGGTAAACAAATAATTCACAACACAATACGTATAATAGCAGCCTAAAAAAGATAGCAAAGAAATGGATTATTTTCTTATTTTTTTTACTTAATCTCAACATCTATGTTTGTCGCTATGTTTTCTTCTTTAACAACGGATCAAACCTAAAACTTAAGACTATGTCACTCGCTAATTAAGAAATGCTGAAAAAATAACCTAGAACTTTTGTACCCTATGTTTTCTTTAAGAAAGGATCAAAACCATGCACACTATTTGTAAATGATGGAAGTTTCAAGTACTCGTCCACTTCATCCATTCTCTCAACTCCCCCAAATCTTCCACACCCTCTGTCTCCTCTTGGTGGAAAACCACATTGAAATACAAAACAGGTTCTTCGAACCTTTTTGTAGGTTAGAAAATCCATTCTCCACTAATTATATGTTTGACAATAACTATTTAAGGACAAAAAAATCTTAAAAATCTTTTGTAGTGCCTTCTATCACACTACAAAGCCACCCTCGCCAATGTCTTGAAAACTTGTTTTCACATATTGTGAATTCTTTATGGAGTTTCAATGCCATTGAAGAATAATACCAGGGCTTTCATTCAGAAATAGCATCATAAGCAAGGCGTAAAACTGAATAATATAAAATTTTGAGGCTCCTTCAATTTAGCTATCGTTTTATTATTTAGTGAGTGTTTTTTTTTTCTTCTGAATAGAGTCAAAAGTCTTAATAAGAAGTGGGATGCCTTGTTTAGGATTTTTGTTTTTAGTTCTGATCAGAAGTTGAATTTCTTATTGAAGTAAGCAATAAGGGGTACTGATCACTTAGCACTGAGTGTTGAACAAAAATTATTCCAATAGTAACCTTAAAATAATTTTTTAATAACAATTGCTGCCTTATCTTCTTAAAAAAAAAAGTAGGACTAAATTGTGATGGCATGTCTTCATTCTCTTCATCAAGCATTGTTGTTTATCTCCTTGGGTGTGATTTTTAAATATACTTGGTCATATTTCGATATTCTTGTGATGAAAGGTATTGTAACATTCTCTAGGATTTGGATAATTATTGGATATGATTTTAATAACAGTATTTATGTCAAATTTTAACCAACTTTCATGCATACCACTTCTTTGCTCATCCGCAATAAACTAAAAAAAGAGTGGAACTGTGCAAATTTGTGCACATCCAAGCGCCCCAATAAGCCTAAAAAAGCTCCTAACTTTGCACATTGTTGTTAGTGGAGTGTCAAATATAACACTCTGCTCTTAGATGGCGCGGGAAAGCGTGACCCACTAAATAAAAAATAAGATATGAGAAGATAGGTTGACACAAATTGTAACTATCATACTTTCCCGTGCTATCTGAGATGGCGCAATAAGATATCTATTGTGGATCAAAACTTTTGCACCCCCTATTGAAGTTTTTTTTTTAAGTGCAAAATTACACTTGCTTACTGTCGATGTTCTTAAGAATTTACACAGGAAACTCGTACAAAAACCAAGTCCTACTTCATGTTGTATCTTTCTTTATGTCAAACATAACCTAAGATGTTAAACCAAATATTAGGATGGGTGCTATAATGATCACAATGTTAAGTATGTGTAAATAAAAAGTTATGAACCAAAAGCACAACATGGGGAAGATGATAAGATTAGTGTCAGTGGAATAAACAAAGTGAGAGCCTGGAAAAATGTTAAACAAATAATTAGTTCATTAGTACTTTCAATAAGGTCAATCAGAATATCCATTCAGTTAGTGGTACAATTCCTTGAAAATCCATGGTGATCGTCCTAGAGCTCTAACCAAATGAGGTCAAGAACAAGAAGATATACATTTGTGGTTTCTTAAATTATATACTACATATGAATAACAATAAAGGATCAATACACATCAAGTGTGATGCACCTACAAGAAGCTTTTGTGATGACAATAACGATAAATTGTCATTCTCTCTAAAATTTTGAATTTGTCGATTAGCCCTTCAAAGGGGCGAGGCTGGCCCACCACCATCCATCATCCTCGAGATGCACCCATGGGCAGCATCTCAATGATGATGGATGGTGGTGGGCCGACCTCGGGCTCTGGGCCTCGCCCCCTAGAATCAGGGTTTGTAGATAGAGTAAAAGTTTAATTGCATATAAAGTAGAAGTGATAGTGGAGATGTGAGACTACATAACACGTCTAGAAAGCCAGGACCTCCTCTCTAGCACATGTTTCGAAGAGAGGAGATTATCCACCTTGAATAGAAAATCACTCAAGCTTCTACCTCTAGACTGTTAAGAGTAATTAGTAATGAGATATGTAGAAGAGGTGATTAGTTAGTGTTAGCAGTTGGTGTTAGCTTTGATGTTAGTCTGTTTGACAACTAGCATTGCCTGGCATTGCTGATGTTAGTCTGTTTGACAACTAGCATTGCCTGGCATTGCTGCCTATATATATATAACATGTAAGATGTACATTCCATATTGATTGAAAATAATACAATTGAGTTTTCTCTTAGCTTGTTATAGAAGTTAACATGGTATCAGAGCTGCTTCGTTTCCCTTCTCTCCTTCTTCTTCTCTTCAACTCATCTCAGTAAGCATTAATGGCAGATTCAACATCTTCCAATGCTATACAACCTACTTCCTCTGTTTCAACAGAGTCCAGACCAGTGATGTTCACACATTCACTGTCTGTGAAGTTTAATGAACATAATTACTTACTATGGAAGCAGCAAGTCTTGGCAACAATTCGAGGACACAAGCTTCAGCAGTTCATTGAGAAATCTTTACCACCATCACGGTTTCTCTCTACTGCAGATCAAGTCAACAATCATGTCAATCCAGAATTTCTCACCTGGGAACAACAAGATCAACTGCTGTTTTCTTGGCTTCTCTCCTCCATGACAGAATCACTCCTTACCAGGTTAGTTGGATGTGAAACATCATAACACATTTGGCATGTTCTTGAGACCTTCTTCAACTCACACACTATCGCCAAGATCTCTCAGTTCAGAAATCAATTACAGAATTTCAAGAAAGGAGATCTTTCTATCAATGCTTATCTTCTGAAACTTAAGTCCATTATCGATCAATTGGCATCTGTAGGACATCAGCTCTCTCCGAAAGATCATGTTAATGCCATCTTTGATGGCTTACCTCAGAATTATGATACATTTGTAGTGTCTGTGAGTTCAAGATCTGATGACTATAGTGTTGCAGAAATTGAGTCTCTGTTGCTTGCTCAAGAAGCAAGAATTGAAAGGCACATGAAAGATCTTGATATCTCTGGTTCTGTGAATGTGGCTCAAACATCTTACAAACCTTCACCTAGGTCTTTTGTGTCCAGTTCACAAGGATGGCGACCTCAGTCCAGAGCTACTCAAAATTTCAGAGGCTCAAGATCTGGATCTGGGAGAGGATTTAGACCATCTGGATCTGGTTATCAATCATCTGGATATGGATCTCAATCAAACCGTCCCCAATGTCAAATATGTGGCAAAGTTGGACATCTAGCTTTTAAATGCTATAACAGGTTTGATAGCACTGTTTCAAATCCATGGAATTCCAACTCAAACTCACAGAGCTCTTCTTCTGGGTTTGGTTCTTCATCTGGTTCTGGTTCTGGCATTCCAAGACATGCTTTCTCTGCATCAACTAGTCAACATATGCATCCTACTTGGAGATCTGATTCACAGACTCAGATACAATCTGGTGTGGCTTCTGGTGTTGCTGCTACATCTCCTAATAGTACGTGGTATCCAGATTCAGGAGCCACAGACCATTGTACTCCATACCCTCAGAACTTGATGAACTCTATTCCTTATCATGGTAATGAGCAACTTTTTGTTGGCGACGGCTCTGCATTGCAGATTGAAAATATTGGTCAGTCCACTCTTCTTTCTTCCACCTCTTCCAGAGTCTTGCATCTTAGAAATATTCTTCAAGTTCCTAAATTGACTAAGAACCTCTTAAGTGTATCTAGATTTGCTAGGCACAATAATGTTTTCTTTGAATTTCATCCTGATATCTGTTTTGTCAAAGATCAGATCACTCATCAAACTCTATTGGAAGGGAAACTTAAGCGAGGTCTTTATGTTTTTCCATCCATGAATCTTCCTACTTTCAAGTCCGCATATTCAATTGCTAATGCAAAATCAGCTTCTCAAAGCTTTCCTGACAGTATTCCTTCCAGCAGCTTTAGCACAAATTTCAGTTCTGCTGATGGGCCTGCAAGTATTTCAGCATGTAGTTCTGCTGATGAGTCTGCAAGTATTTCAGCATGTAGTTATGCTGATAGATCAGCATGTAACTCTCCAAGCACTCCTGTTTGTAATAATGTTTGTGTAAACACAACTATGTCTAAGTCATCTTCTTCTTTGTCTCTTTGGCATGCTAGATTTGGTCACCCCTCTTTTTCTATTGTTCAAAAGATTCTTTCTAGGTGTAACATTGTTGTTCCTAATAATGCCAATGTGGATGTTTGTTCTTCTTGTTGTGTGGGTAAAATTCATAAACTTCCTTTTTCAAGCTCTTCCACTGTGTATACTAAGCCATTAGAATTGATTCACACTGACCTATGGGGTTCGGCTTCTACTGTATCTTCTTGTGGGTACAATTATTACATCCATTTTATTGATGCCTATAGTCGTTTCACTTGACTTTTTCTATTACAAAACAAATCTGATGCCTATCCCACTTTTCTCAAGTTTAAGGCTCAGGTTGAGTTAGAATTTGGACTTCCAATTAAATGTGTTCAGTCAGATTGGGGAGGAGAATACAGGCCTTTTTCGAAGTTTCTTAGTCAGCATGGTATAGGCCATCGTCTTTCTTGTCCAACTACCCACCAACAGAATGGTGTTGCTGAACGAAAACACCGTCATATTATTGAATCAGCTCTCACACTTCTTGCTCATGCTTCTCTTCCCTTGAGGTTCTGGGATGAAGCTGTTCGGACATCTGTTTTCCTTCTAAATCGTGTTCCAACTGCTGTTCTTAAGGGACAATCACCATTTGAAATCTTATACAACAAGGTTCCTGATTATAACAATCTAAAGGTTTTTGGTTGCTCCTGTTTCCTAACACTAGACCCTACAATTCAACTAAACTTCAGTATCGGTCAGTTGAGTGTGTTTTTCTTGGGTATAGTCTTCAACATAAAGGGTATAGGTGTCTGTCCTTTACTGGACGTATTTACATCTCTCGTGATGTGTTGTTCAATGAGACTCATTTTCCTTATTCAAAATGGTGTCCTAGTTCATCTCCTGATGATACACCTGCCACTATCTCTTTTTCTGCTCCATCTACTGCCAATAGGCCATCTATTTCAAGCCATACTTCTTCTCATAGTCCATTGGTTTCATCCTATGATTCAGCTTTGCATTCCAATCCTCCTACTAGTCCATTGATTCATCATCAACCTTCTAGCAGTCCTGCTGATCAACCTACTTCTAGTAGTCCTGTTCGTAATGTTTGTCCTAGTGTTGGTCCTAGCCATCCTATGCTCACTAGGTCTAAGGCTGGTATCTATAAACCCAAAGTGTTTTTGACTTCAGCTGAGCCTGTCAGTCTAATTGAAGCTTTAGAAACACCTCATTGGTTCACTGCTATGCAGAGGAGTACCTAGCCTTAATCAGAAATGAGACGTGGTCCTTGGTTGCTCTTCCTCAGAACAGATCAGTAGTTGGTTGTAAATGGTTGTTTAAGGTCAAAGAAAATGTTGATGGGTCAGTACACAGATACAAAGCTCGCTTAGTGGCTCGCGGATTTCAACAGGTTGCTGGCTTTGATTATGCAGAGACTTTTAGTCCAGTTGTTAAGCCTACTACAATCAGGGTTGTTCTTTCAGTTGCTATTACCTATGGTTGGTCTGTATTTCAACTTGACGTTAACAATGCATTCTTGAATGGGGATCTACAAGAGGATGTTTACATGATGCAGCCACCTGGTTTCGTTGATTCCTCTCAACCCACTGCTATTTGCAAACTCAACAAGGCCTTGTATGGCCTGAAGCAGGCTCCTCGGGCGTGGTTCGATAAACTAAGAAGTACTCTTTCCTTGTTTGGCTTTACTCCTACTAAGTCGGACTCTTCACTTTTCATCCGCCATTCTCCTTCTCCCATATTCCTTTTGGTTTATGTAGATGACATCCTTGTTACTGGTGCGAATGCAACTGATGTATCATAACTGATCAAACAACTAAATGCTCAATTCTCCTTAAAAACTCTTGGCCTTGTTAACTACTTCCTAGGTATTCAGGTCCAACACACTACTGATGGCTTGTTTTTATCTCAGTCTAAGTACATCAATGACCTCCTATGACGTGCTAAGATGCAGTTTGCTAATGGGTTGCCTACCCCTATGAGCGATGGTGAAAAATTGTATGCTACGGGCAGTGATACAGTCAGAGATGTTCAGTTATGTAGGAGTCTGGTTGGTGCCTTACAGTATGTTACTATCACTAGGCCTGAGATTGCATACTCTGTCAATAGAGTTTGCCAATTCATGCAGAATCCACTTGAGTCCCACTGGCGGGTAGTGAAAAGAATATTACGCTATCTCAAAGCTACACCCAATTTTGGTCTTCATCTAGTTCCAACTCCATCTTTTCAGTGGACAGGTTACTGTGATGCAGATTGGGCATCTGATCCTACTGACAGAAGGTCTACTTCTGGATATTGTGTTTATCTGGGAGGGAACCTCATCTCTTGGTCCTCAAAGAAGCAGAGCACTGTCTCAAGAAGCAGTACTGAAGCCGAGTATCGAAGCCTTGCTGCTGTTACAGCCGAACTTACATGGTTACAATCTTTGTTTTCTGAACTGAAAATTAGGTGTAGCACTCCTACTATATGGTGTGACAACAAAAGTGCTGTTATGCTCAGTTCTAATCCTGTTCTTCATGCTAGGACAAAGCATATTGAGCTGGATGTCTATTTTGTACGTGAGAAAGTTACTCGTCATCTTCTTCATGTTCACCATATTCCAGCTACTGATCAAATTGCTGACATTCTTACAAAGGCCCTTGGTAAATCCAGGTTTTTGCTATTACGTGACAAACTCAGTGTAGTTGCTTCATCTACGCTGAGTTTGAGGGGGAATGTTAAGAGTAATTAGTAATGAGATATGTAGAAGAGGTGATTAGTTAGTGTTAGCTTTGATGTTAGTCTGTTTGACAACTAGCATTGCCTGGCATTGCTGATGTTAGTCTGTTTGACAACTAGCATTGCCTGGCATTGCTGCCTATATATATATATAACATGTAAGATGTACATTCCATATTGATTGAAAATAATACAATTGAGTTTTCTCTTAGCTTGTTATAGAAGTTAACATAGACCCTTTTCGACTTCTACCATCTCTCAACGACCTTCCATCATCGGATTCGAGATCCTCCTTAGTTTCTTCATTGATTGTGAATAGAATCTTTGCAGGACCTGCAAGATTATGCAACCTTTTAAGTTCTGCCTCTATGTCATCCTCACCAAAGGACTTCACCAATACATCTTTGCTTGAATTTGAATTCAATTGAACATGGGCATTTTGTGCTTCTAGACTAGATTGGCTGTGAAGACTTGTGGAGATCAAAGATGGTTTCTTCCAACAAGATAGATAAAATAGTTCCTTTGTTGAAGTGTTGTTGTAATCATCATCATCATCTTAGATCTCTCCATTGTTGCTTCTCTTCTTCCCCCATAACAAGTAGTATATCTCTGCTACACGTGCCACTAGAAGAACACCAAAAGCCAAGCCTAACCCAATGCCTAAATTGCTCAAAGATCCCATTTTTTCTTCACATCCCAATCTCTTGCTTCAAAATCACTCAAACCAATATATAAAACCTCACAAAAAAGACCATAATAAAGCTACTAATAAGAACTTCAAAAAGGAAATATTGTTACATCAACTTTTCAAATAAACCCACCAAAAAGACCCAATGCCTAAACTCTTCTCAAAGATCTAATCTTTCCCTGCAAATCACATACCCAAACAATCGATTCTACTAGAAATTTATTCAAACAAACACCATTCCACACTTCAACCAAAAATTAAAGAAAAACCCACAATTACCTAAACTTAGAGCAATCACTTTCCTTATCTGAAATTGCATAAATCCCCACTGCCTAAACTGCTCAAAGATCTCATCTTTACTACCAAATCATAATCACAAACCAATATTGCTTTGCCAAAACAACCAAAAAATCTTCCTCATCTAATATAGTTTCCTCAATCACACATGCTAGAAAGCCACCCCTGGCGCTAGGTCCTAGCTCTCTAGACTTTTTGGAGACTACAACATACATCAAAGATACCTGATTGATGCCAAAAACCGACATTAATGTCGTTGCATGATTTTCGACATCAATCAAAGAAATATAAGTTGTTTCTATTTTTTTTTCCTTCAACTTGCAATACAATTCAACAATGCATAGTAGAAGTAGGGGTTATCGACTACTTCACGCGGATTAGAAGACAATATTTGATTTTCAACTTAAAGAATAAAGAGAATAGAAAAATAATGTATGGTGAAAATAAGTATTAAACTAAAAGAACAAAGAAAAACAAAGAAAAAACTTATTTCTTCAAAGGAATTAAACTGCAGTACGTGCACTTTTCTCCCAAGTAAAAATATAAAGCCAAGAACTACAACTAAAAAACTCTGTAAAAAAAACTATCAAAGAAAAACTATCCCTTATGAACTCCATGTATGGAGTTTTTATAGGTAAAAAGGGTTTGAGTGAAACAAGAAAACATGGTTTGAGTTAAACAGTAAAACATGGTTGAATGAAACAAGGAATGGTGTTGGAGTTCAATAAGGAAACATGTCTTGTAGAGCTTTTTTTATGATAAAGTTGGTCATGTGGAAGTCCAAATCTTCATATTGATTTTCTCGAGATCCGTAGTTATTGTTGCTTTGTGGGTTGACTTCATGGGTCTTGAGATTCAAATTCTTTAATCCTGATGAATGCATTCGAATTCCCATTGGGTCTTCTAGTTGATGAATTTAGCCTTATTGTGCCACTTTATGCATAATTTGAGATTTGTACTTGAATTCCTACAAAATGCACAAAATACACGTAATGAGATATTTTTATTTGATAATTGAACTTAACAATTGTATATTTGGGAGTGTAAAATCGATGTTTGGGTGTTTATCACACCACCCCCAAACAACCTTTTGCTAGTCCTCTAGCAAAGAACAACGAAAAGAAAGATAAGAATACAAAACAAAATATTTTTATTCGTCATAAACTTCTCAAAAAAATCAATGCCACTTTCGCTGGTATGACTCGATTGCATTTACAATATGCAACAACGCCTTGAACCCCTAGCATGACACTAAAGGATGAGTTTTAGCCTCCTAAGGGTTATCCAGGATGACACCCACAAACATTTTTTTATATGAAACAAAATTGATGTGTGACCTATTGTTCTCAGAGAATGTCCCTGTTATTCAACCACATAGAAGTCAAGAGACATATGTAGCTTCTTACTAAAATGCACATTACAAGTGAGAAACTTTGGAACAAGGTGTGTGTGTGTGTGTGAATAACCAACAAATGCAAATTTTCATGTCAAAGTAACGTACATCCTAATCCACCTTTGGAATAGTTGTTTTGACTTCAAAACTCACCAGTTAATATCTCTGAAATGATCACTCTAAGTTTGGGTAAAATATTTTCTCTCTTCAATATAAAGAAAAGAGGAAATGCGAAAATGCAAACTTCTCACATGCTAATAAGAATAAACGGACATGAAAGAGAATAATAGTCTCATGGAAGGAATGTTGATCACTTGCAAGAATGTCGAGTTACCCACCATAGCGTCTTCTCATTTACTCTCCACTTCTTACCATACCTTACCATAGGGTTAATTATGACTTCTCTAAAAAGGCAATGAATCTGGCTTTTTTTATTTATTATATATATGAGGAAGAGTGGGGTAGATGGCAAGTAAAATGATGTTTCTGAAAATATAGTGTCTTCAAATAGATTAATAGGGGACTCATCAATCACTTCCTTTTATTCTCCTTTCTTTACAACCTTTTTTTTTCTTTTTCAGAACTTTTTTTTTTCTGAAGTACCTTGGACTTTGTAGTTTCACTTTGCACTCCTATTTTTCTTCATAAATCTTCCTAACATTTTTCATAAACATAAAGGAAAAAATGGAGGGTTTTTTTTATTTTTATATATCTAAAAAAAAAACAAGACAAAGGCTCACATTGGTATTGTATGAAATGTTTAGCAAGATGGTTTTGAAAAGGTTCAGATGGAAAAGAGATGCCTAATTTACCTTCTAAGGTTTGATAATGGTTATAAGTCTCAAATAGACTACAAGACCTATGTTTCTCTTAACTCGAAAAAGATGTCATCCTCAGTGACCAACCAAAAAGAAGAATAATGAGACTTCACAACAAGTTTATGTCCAATAAAATTTTAAGTCCTCTTATGACTCGGAGTTGTGTAAAAATTCTTTAAATAAAATGAAAGGCCTAATAGCTCACAAGGTTAAAGTCTCCACTATTATTCCTTTAGATTCTTAGGAAGTAACTTATTTTTGTATTCCAAACTACATCTATGGTCATTGTGCAAAAATTTATTTGTTCATGAATGCTCAAATGCAATATTTACTCTAGCAATAAACTTCCAACATCTCTTTGCCTAAATGTAATGAATCAAGTAATCCAATTTCATCATAGCTAGGATACCACACCACTTTTTATTTTTATTTTTTATTTTTTATTTTTTTATTTTTTATTTTTTATTTTTTATTTTTTTATTTTTTTATTTTTTTTATTTTTTTATTTTTTATTTTTTTATTTTTTTTTAGAAAACGATTTTCAAAAGAGGTATAAATTTTGATAAATCTCCCCACCCCCAAACAAATAGAACATTGTCCCCAATGTTAAACAAATGAAATGAAAAGTGAGAAATAAAAATTAGAACTTATTACCTCGGGTGATTTGTTGAACATCTGTACCGTCCCTGCAATGAAAAAGAGTGAGTTGGTGGGGTGATGTATTATTAAAATACATCACCTCCAAACAGGAATTGGCAGTATTATTAATAATTATTTTTTTTAATATTTTTATTATTATTATTATTATTTTATGAATGAATGAATGCATAAACGAAATGGGCTGCCTCCCAGTAGCGCTAAGTTTAATGTCATTGCCGGACGTAATGGGGGTGGTGGATACCACCCCCAAACAGGCTTAGTGGAGTAGGAATTTGTAGGCGTGACTAATCCTCATAGTTAGGATCAATCAATTGAATGGTTTCCACTGACCTTGTGGGAAGTTCATGGTATGGCTTCAATCGTTTTCCATCACCATTTGTAGGGTTTTCTACGGTGATGGCACCGTAGTTTTTAACATCACGTGCAATGAATGGATCAGACCAACAAGTTTTTAGCTTGCGTGGAAAGAGATGAAGACGATAGTTGTATAGTAGGACTTTCTGACCAATATGGAACTCTTTTCTCATGATGTTTTTGTCATGTATCCACTTCATTTTATCTTTGTAGTTCTTGGAAGTCATAAGCATCATACCTCAATTCTTCTAGCTCATCGAGCTGAAGTTTTCATTTTTTACCAGCCATATCGAGGTCAAAGTTTAGACTCTTTGTAGCCCAATAAGCTCTATGTTGGAGTTCGACAGGAAGGTGACAAGGTTTACCAAAGACCAATCTATAGTGAGACATCCCTAAAGAAGTTTTGAATGCAGTTCGGTATGCCCATAAGGCATCCAAAAGACGTAAAGACCAATTTTCCAATTTGGATTGATAGTCTTTTCAAGGATGTTCTTGATTTGACGATTCGAGACTTCAACTAGACCGCTTGTTTGGGGATGGTAGGAAAGGGCAACTTTGTGAGTAACCCCATACTTTTTAACAAGATGCTCAAATACGCGGTTACAGAAATGTTTACCCCCATCACTATGATATCCTTGGGGATGTCAAATCTACTAAAGATAAACTCCCTTATGAATGAAATAACAATTTTGTGATCATTAGTTTTAGTGGCAATGGCCTCTATCCATTTAGAAACGTAATCCACTGCAAGAAGGATATATTGATACCCATGGAAGGATGGAAACGGTCCCATAAAATTGATGCCCCAAACATCAAAAACTTCAACCACTAGAATAGGATTCAGAGGCATCATGTGTCAACGAGTTATTCGCCCAAGTTGTTGACATCGGTGACAGGCTTTACAATACTCATGGGCATCTCGAAAAAGGGTAAGCTAATAAAAACCTGATTGGAGAAGCTTCTCCGCAGTTTTCTTAGAACTAAAATGCCCACCACAATCTTGATCATGGCAAAATGAGAGAATTCTCAACTGTTCAACTTCTGGAACACATCTTCGGATAAGTTGGTCAGGGCAGTATTTGTACAAATATGGCTCATCCCAAGAATAATACTTGACTCTACACAAAAACTTGTCACGATCTGGCTTAGACTAGTGTGAAGGGAGTTCCTCAGTTGCTAAAAATTTGACAATGTCAGCATAGCAAGGAAGCTCTTGCTCTACCAAGAGAAGTTGTTCATCTGGGAAGTCCTCTTGAATGGGCAAGATACTAGTAGATGACTGTGATGTTAGCCTAGACAAGTGGTCGGCGATCGCATTTTCTGTACCTGACTTATCTCGTATTTCAAGATCAAATTCTTGAAGCAAAAGAACCTATCGAATCAGATGAGGTTTGGTGTCCTTATTGAGAATGTATCTAAGGGTTGCATGGTCAGTGTACATAATGACTTTAGCTCCAATGAGATAGGAACGAAATTTATCTAGTGCATAAACAATGGCTAACATTTCTTTTTCCATGGTTGAGTAATTGAGTTGAGCCTCATTCAGAGTTTTGCTAGCATAGTAGATAACATGAGGAAGTTTGTTAACTTTCTGACCCAAAAATGCACCTACAGCATAGTCAGAGGCATCACACATAATCTCAAAGGGTAGCACCCAATCAGGAGCTCGGATGATAGGAGTTGAGACTAGTTCAGATTTAAGATGCAGAAACACAAATATGCACTTGTCGTAAAAAAGAAAGGGAACATCCTTAGCTAAGAGACTGCTCAAAAGGCGTGCAATCTTCGAAAAATCTTTAATGAAGCGGCGATGAAATCCAGGATGCCCCAAGAATGATCGCACATCTTTAACAAATTTTGGAATTGGAAGAGATGAAATGACATCAATCTTAGCGTTGTCCACATCAATTCCTTTTGGAGAGACAACGTGCCCAAGAACAATGCTTTGCTTCACCATGAAGTGACACTTTTCCCAATTTAAAACAAAACATTTTTCTTCGCAACGCTCTAAGACAAGTGAGAGGTGATGTAGGCATTGGTCAAAAGATGAGCCGAATACTGAAAAATCATCCATAAATATCTCAAGAAAGTTGTCCACCATATCACTGAATATGCTAGACATGCATCTTTGAAATGTCGCGGGTGCGTTGCATAGCCCAAAAGGCATGCGACGATAAGCGTAAGTACCAAAAGGACAAGGAAATGTGGTTTTCTCTTGATCTTCTTGTGCAATAGGAATTTGATTGTATTCAGAATATCCATCCAAGAAACAATAGTAAGGATGATCTGCTAACCTCTCAAGCATCTGATCAATAAAGGGAAGGGGAAAGTGATCTTTTCGAGTATTAGAGTTCAACTTACGATAATCAATGCATACTCTCCATCCCTTTTTCATTCTTTGTGGCACAAGTTCCTTGTTCTCATTTTCAACTACTGTAATTCCTGACTTCTTAGGAACCACATGGACTAGGCTAACCCATTGGCTATCAGAGATAGCATAGATGATGTTTGCATCCAGGAGTTTCAACACTTCTTATTTTACGACATCTTTCAAAATGGGATTTAGACATCGTTGGGGTTCTCTAGATGTTTAGGTTTCATCTTACAAATAAATATGATGCTCACAGACACTAGGGTCAACACCCTTGATGTCATGAATATTCCAAGCAATGGCTGACTTGTGAGCTTTAAGGACCTCCAACAACTTGTCACTGTGTTCCTCAGTGAGATCTAAGGCAATAATCACTGGATAACTCTCCGCATGACCGAGAAATTCATATCTCAATTCATTTGGTAAAGGCTTAAGTTCTAGTAATTTCTGAGTGTTTGTGGATGAGTCATTATCTTGTGATTGTTCTCTAAAGGAAAAAGATGAATACAACTCTTCCTCATATTGATAACGTGATAATGGCTTGGATTCAGGTATATGCATTATGGGCACATTATCCAACATATTGTTGACCTCTTCAATAGCCTGGTCCATATCTAGGTTCATACCAAAGTGTGAGAGACAACGAAGCAATACGTCATCTGGTGACGATTGAGCCATAGACTCAAAAGATCGAATAATACACACTTCTTCTTCTTCTTCTTCTTCTTCTTCTTCTTCTTCTTCTTCTTCTTCTTCTTCTTCCTCAATCATATCGAAATCATCTCTCCTTTACAAGGCCTTAAAAATACTCAATTCAGCTTTAAGGTTCCCAAAGGAAACAGACATGCTACTGCTTCTACAGTTGATGTTAGCCTCCGCAGTTGCTAAGAAGGGTCGCCCTAAGATAACAGGAATTTGATTATTTGGGCTCGGGCTAGTGTCTAAGATGATGAAATCAACTGGATAATAGAAATCTGCAACTTGAACAATCACATCCAAAACTATTCCTCTGGTATCGTTTTGACTCATCTGCTAGCTTAAGAACTACCTTTGTTGGTTGCATCTCCTTTAACCCAAGTTCTAAATATATATGATAAGGTAAGAGATTCACGCTCGCTCCTAAGTCGATCAAGGCACGACTTTCAAAGTCTTTTCCAATGAAACATGGTACAATAGGGGTTCCTGGATCCCTGTACTTAATTACTCCAGTTTGTTGAATAAGCGAAGTGGCATCGCTTGCAAGGCATGCAGTTTCAGGTACTTCCGTTTTTCTCTTTTTAGTACACATGTCCTTGAAATTTTTTGCATAGACTGGTACTTGCTGGATAGCAGACAAAAGATAGATGTTGATGTGTACTCCTTTAAAAATCTCTATTATTTCTTGAAATTGCTTATCTTTTTTGTTACCTAAAAGGGCTTTGGGAAAAGGTGCCTTAGGTATATACTTTCTTGGCTCTACGGGAAGCTAAGAGGGTGAGTTTAAACTAGTTTGAGAAGAATCTTTAGCATTCTCAATTGGCTTAGGAACGTTCTCTTTGGAAATCACATCAGTTCTCTTGAGTTGTTCTATGTCATTATCAATTGCTCGGCCAGAACGAAGAGTGGTGACAACTTTAACTTCTCCCTATGAATCAACATTACTACCAATTTCATTGACATGGGCTTGGGGAGCACCTTTTGGATTAGGGATGGGCTGACTGTGGAATGTTCATTTTTCCCTTCCCACGCTCAACTGTTGCAACTATTGTTGAAGCTGGTGGATGGCTTGAAAATTAGCAGCATTAGTTGTCATTAATTGGTGCATCATATCCTCCAATGATGGTTTTGAAAGTGGTAAACGAGCAACATATTGATTTTGAGGTACCAACTCCCGAAAGTTGCTAAGTTGAGGTTGATCATAAGAATTATGAGGGACAGGTACCATAGGAAGGTTCACAGGTTGATTTTGCCGGAATGAAAAAGGTCCTCCATGTGGTGGATATTGATTCCATTGCAAGTGGTTAGATTGAGGTCCATATTGAACCTATCTGGGATAGGTGCGTGAGTTGTGGGCTTGTCCACTAGGCTGCCTAGGGTGTTGAAACCCAGGAGGATTCCCTGAACTTATGGGTGGTTGTTCATAAAAGTCACCACCATAGGAAAGGTTAGGGTGATGTCGATTTGCAGATGTGTATGTTTGACCGAATGTGTTTGATTTACGTTCACTATTAAATACACACACCTCCTCTGGAGGTTCATTGCCACCTGAAGTTAAAGGGCAATCAAAATCTATATGATCTCTTTTGAGGCAAAAGGTACAAGGCTTATAAGTATGTTCTCTGGCTTCAGAGGTGTTGGAGATTTTATTAACCTAAATTAATAAGTTAATAAAATCCCACTTGTAATAACCGCAAGTGCACGGTGTCTAACTGGTAGACAACGGCAAGTACGGGTCGATCCCACGAGGAAAGTGGATGCAATTGAATTTAATAATTTAATTAAACTAATTTAGAGGAAAATGGGTTACAACATTTTTAAAACTAAACTAAAAATAAATTAAAAATAAGAAAAAAATAAAATAAAAGGAAAATGTGGATTTTGTGGGCTTGGACTCACCAATGAGTTAGCAAAATTATTTAAATCTAAATTACTGAAAATTTAAACGAAAGGCTTTAGGGATGAGAATCCCTTGCTTACACCGAATATGTGATCGTTAAAATCCAATTCAAATTATATCATGTTTCTATCAAACATTAACAAATTATTTCAAGCAAATACGCTCTTACCAAGTATTAAGTGTCTTTTTAGAGCACACTTAATCAAAGTTTAAGCTTAATATTTTTAGCACATGCTTTGAATATTGATAAAGGGTAATTCTAACTACCAAACATATCAAGTTTAATTTCTCGAACATGAAAGGTGAAAGCAATTTATCAAAAATTCAGAAATAAATTGTAATTAACAATTAAACACACAATTCAGTAAAATAAATCAAAATGAATTATGCAACCCCTTTGGTTAGTCGCAAACTCGATGTGGTGGTACTCAGCAGACCAGCAGGTGGTCCGAACACAAACCCCGAGAAAAATGGTTGCAATTGGACTGTGGTAGTACGGAACAGAAATCAGGGTGTGAATAGCCAAAAACAGTTTTGACTCGGTCTCCCACCAATGGAACAGTGCCTCCGCACTCTGCCTTCGTCTCCAGCGAGCAGCGGCGCTACTCCGCCTTCCTCTGTGCTCCTCGCGAGGGTCCTCGTCCTCCAAATGTCTCCAGAACCTGCAAAAGAAGAGGGAAGGTGAGGAAACAGAGAGAAAACTCAAAAACAGAGAGAGAAATCGGAAGGAGGCTCCCCTGTTTCCGCTGTCGCGGTGGTGGTGCGTCGCAGACGAGCTGCTCTGTGATGGTGGTCGTGAGAGATGGAGACAGGAAGGAGGTCAAGACTAAGAGAGGGCGGTGAAGGCGGCTCGTGAGGTGCTGGCTCTGTGGCGAGGCGGAACAGAGTCGAGGTGATGGCGGCTCTGTTTCGCGGTGGTTGTGGTGGCTCGCGGATGTGTTCAGTCGCGAAACAGGGTGATGGTGGTTGATGGCGGATGGAGGTTGATGGATGATGGACAGGAAGAGGGACAGGGACTGTGATGGAGGTGGCTCTGACGCGAAACAGGGTTGTCACGCCCCTGTTTCGTGGTGGTGGCGGTGACTGTGGAGGAGCTCGATGGTGACGCTCAGGTGGCTGATGGCGGATGGAGGTGATTGTTGAGTGAGTGAGAGATGGATGAGTGGTGATGGTGATGAGAATCACTTTGAGATAAAGAGGGTTTAATTTTATTCAATTCTTCTTTTCCCTTCTCTTCCTCCCTTTTGTGAAGGAAGAGGATTTGATTTTCTAATGATTTTTTTCTTCCCTTCTCTTCCTACCCTTTTCTCACCCCTTTTCTCTTGTATTTATAGAGAATGGGCACAATGAATAGAGATGAGATAAAGGGATGATTCATGGAGAGAATCAATGGATCATTGCGAGAATATTCTTTGGGTAGGATTGGGCTTGGGCTCATGGGTTAGGTTCTTGGGTTTAAGTTATGGGCTTGATTTTGGGTTTACGGGTTTAGACATGTGACCCTCTACTTTGTACCACCGTTAGAGTCGACCAATTGTCATTCCTTAAATTGTTGCCTTAATACGATTTCATCGTTCACGTTCAAATTCCTACAAAGATATGAAAACGAAATAATTACTATAAAATATAATAATCGAAACACTAACATATATAAATTAAGGGATATATTATGTAATAATTATGTGAATATCAGTAGACTTTGTCACAATAGATTTTATTTCCTTAGCAAAGTCCTTTAGGAATGTTTTGATGTCTGGTTCGGGATCTTCCTTTGGTACAAATAGACGTGATTTTCTACAAGAACTAGGTTTCAAGTCTCTATGGGCAGTCCATTGTCGAAAATCATCAGCAAGTTCACTTAGAAAGGTATAAGCATCAATACCAGTTTTACGCATGAATTTCCCTTGATGCATGGATTCGATCATATTTCTAGATTCGACAATCAATCCATTATAGAAACTCTGCACTAGCACTCATTTTTCAAAGCCATGATGGGGGCACTTGATGAGTAAATCTTGAAAGAGGTCTCATGCTTCATAAAAAAGTTCATCATGTGTTTGAGTAAACTCCTCAATTTCTCTTCTAATTTCTAGGGTATTTCTCATGGGGAAGTACTTCGCTAGAAACTTTCTAACTAAATCCTCCCATGATTTAATGGAACTGGCATAGAGGGAATTTAGCCTTGAGGTGGCCCAATCATCAAGAGAGAAAGGAAACAAACGAAATCTGACATTTTCTTCATCTATGTTTTGGTTCTTAAAAGTACTACAAACTTCAAGAAACTTTCCAAGATGGACATATGGGCTTTCTCGATCATGCCCATGAAACTTTGGCAACATATTAATAATAGTCGATCTAATCTCAAATTGAGCTGTAGTGATAGGGGCAACTCAATGCATCCGTGCACAATAGCAGCAAAGGGAACATTGTATTCCCAAATTGGACGTTCTTCCATTTCAGTGTTGATTGGAGAGTGAGGGGAGGTCGGTGGAGATGAGTGTGGTGAAGAAGCAAAAAGTGGATTAGGGTGGTTAGAAAAATTTTGGGTACGAACCAAACGCTTGTTGGGTCGTTCCCAAACTTTCATAAAAGGGAAAAAAAATGGATTGGAAAGATGACAGTGACAAAGCACAAGATCAAGCATCCCTAGACGATTGCTAAGAAGACATATACAAGCAATGATCACTTCTGAACAACACAAATGCCAAATCTAAGGAAACAACGTTTTAATGAGATTTTATCTTGTTAATCTGTGAGGGACAACATTGATTGAAACCAGCGGGCGTTACACTGTTATCTATTATTGCCTGATTAGATAAGGTGCTAACAGATGATCCTAAAAGCTTGTATCCAACAGTACAAAGTCCAAAATCAGAAGGTCGGAGTTACGCTTGCAAGAAGTCGGATTATTGCACTAGTACAGGAGATTACGTGGTCTAATTAAGAACTGTATTTGTGCTACCGCTCTGTAGACCGATTGATATGAGAACGATGTGTGTCAAATACGTACTTAGGGTGTGTGTTCCTAGCCAAAACTGTTAGTTACACCACGTCCTTCTGTGGTCTGCAGCTTACTAATGACTTGGCGTACCGGGTGAGTTACCCATGTGGCAGTGGTCTCTCGGAGTTCATTGAATGATTAAACTCAACGTCACGTTTTTCTTTAGTCAACACAAAATTTAGTAGAATAACTTAGGTTTTAGTTGTCATATGAACATTGTCCTAGTTGGCTCTAATCTTGGTTGATTTTATTATGTGCCTTGGTTTCACACAGCTGGAGTGATGAAATCCCACCAGTTTCAAAAACAGGGCTAGGTCTGCCTTCTCTATTTATGGTAGTTTATTAACGTAAGCAACCACGCAGTTTGTTAAGATGCAGAAACATAAACAAACACCAAGCAATGTCCAATCGATTTTCACTCAGCACCCAAGCCACTAAAACAATGTGTCTGAAAGAGATACTTACTAACTTGTGAGCTCGGACACAAGGTCTCCATTGTGGGAGTAGAGAGAAGTGTTATTTGAGAGCTACTCCTCCTAGATTCAAGCAATTGTTATCTCCCCCACAACACCACTGGTTGTCCACTACAAAAAAAAAATTAGCCATTTTTCAAAGAAATTTTTTTATTATTTTTTTATATTTTATTTCTGACTTCGATTGCTATCTAAATAAATAAACACACAATCACACAATTACACATGCAAAGATGTTTAATGGTCTTGGTCAAGAACTCAGAATTTTATTTTATTTTTAATTTTTGTTTGTTTGTTTAGTTTTTTTTTTTTTTATGAAAGTAAGATAAATCTAACCTAAAACTAACAATCAACCTAATGCTAAAATAATGTCTAACTATTACAAGTTGCACTCGAGGCATATTAAAAAGAAGTTAAAAAAGAATAAACTCTCTTCCTCACTAAAAACTACAAACAAAAAATGAAACAAAAAATGTCTTCAAGCAAGTCTTAGGCAATTTCGCAGCTTTATCACCAACTTTTCCAAACGAATTTGTTCAACAGGCAACCGACATCAAAAAAATCTGAAACAATTACGGAAATATAGGGGAGTATCACGAATTTCGCAGCTGTAAAAATTTCACGTTAAACAGACAATGTTTGAGCCGTCTGCTACTGTGTTGTTTCCGTTATATGTTGAAAATTACCCAAAAAAAAACATAAAGATGACAAAAAATAGTAATAATTAAATAAATAAAAAAAGGAAAAAAAATTAAATAAATTAAAAATCTTCTCTATTGTCTCCAAAGTTGTATCTTCAATAATGTCTTCCTTCACCAAGTGATGTGCAACGGCGCCATTTGATTGATGACAAAAACCAACATTAATGTCGTTGCATGATTTTCGACATCAATCAAAGAAATATAAGTTGTTTCTATTTATTTATTTTTCTTCCTTCAACCTGCAATACAATTCAACAATGTATAGTGGAAGTAGGGGTTATCGACTACTTCACGTGGATTAGAAGACAATATTTGATATTCAACTTAAAGAATAAATAAAATAGCAAAATAATGTATGGTGAAAATAAGTATTAAACTAAAATAACAAAGATAAAACTTACTTCTTCAATGGAATTAAACTATAGTACATGCACTTTTCTCCCAAGTAAAAATATAAAGCCAAGAACTATAACTAAAAAAAATTATCAAAGAAAAATTATCCCTTATGAACTCAATGTATGGGGTTTTTATAGGTAAAAAGGGTTTGAATGAAACAAGGAAACATGGTTTGAGTTAAACAGTGAAACATGGTTTGAGTTAAACAGTGAAACATGGTTGAATGAAACAATGAATGATGTTGGAGTTCAATAAGGAAACATGTCTTGTAGAGATTTTTTTATGATAAAGTTGGCCATGTGGACGTCCAAATCTTCATATTGATTTTCTCGAGATCTGTAGTTGTTGTTGCTTTGTGGGCTTGACTTCATGGGTCTTGAGATTGAAATTCTTAAATCCTGATTAATGCATTCGAATTTCCATTGGGCCTTCTAGTTGATGAATTTAGCCTTATTGTGCCACTTTATGCATAATTTGAGATTTATACTTGAATTCCTACAAAATGCACAAAATACATGTAATGAGATATTTTTATTTGATAATTGGACTTAACAATTGTATATTTGGGAGTGTAAAATCGATGTTTTGGGTGCTTATCAATACCAATAGTACGAACTCACATAGGATTATCGCGGATCAACACATGGGGAACTTAGACGCGTGAACAATTGTAGTGGGCTCACATTCCAACAAGTACAATGAGGAATCTAATAAAGCACTGTAAATCTTCTATCAAGCATGCAACCTAGCTAACAATGTGTAACTCTTCTTTTAATCATCAATATGATTTCATTTTTAGATAGTAGTTCTTCAATTAAACTTATCACTTCATAAACATTTCAAAGTTCATAAAATTCTCAGGGTGTGTTTGGTTGCACAGAAAAAATAAACAAAAAAATCGAATTAATAAAAGGGAAGCAAAAATATTCCTTACAATTTTTTTTCCTTTTCCTTGCAATCAAACATGCCCTTAGTATAAAAGGATGATAAACCAATATCTTACATCAAATGATTTCATTTATTGATTGTCTCCATCTGAACATAGAATTCAAATAAAATTTTATCCAAATTTTTATGCCCAATGCCCCATAAATAGTTCGAATTGAACAATATTAATGCCAACGATTACATAGGAGCTGTAGCACGACATGCATAGCAAGTACATATAGGAAGATTGATAGGGTTGTCTGGCTCACAATAAGATTTTCTATAGGTCTTTTCCCCACTCTTTCTTGCAACAGTCAGCACATTTTGTCGTGTCGCAATTATCAATTGATTGACGGCCAGTCCAACATTTTTCATTAGCTTCTCCCATCATGGTACCTATAAAAATTCCAAATATCAGTATATAAGACATTTTCTTAACCAACTCTAAGAAATGTTATTGAATATTACCCTAATCTAAGTTGAAAAGTTTATACTGATTAGGTAAAAGGCACATGTTTTTTAACCAAATTTTTTGTTGGTGATTGTGAGAATTACTAAAGAAAGTTTTTGCTGGAAGAAATGCTCTTTAGCAAGGAAACATATTTTCCTTGAAAAAAATTGAGTAGTGATTCAATGAGGTTAACCTTACAATCATTTGGTGAGGACACCCCTTCCAACCGTAAAATTAAATTGATCTCCTAGTAAATCTTAAAATCCACTATTATTAAAAAGCAGTGACTACTCCACACCACCATAACTGCTTTCTCACACTACCATTGTTTTTTTTTCTTGCTTACTCACACCACCAATAAATATGAAAAACCTAAAAATAAATCAAAAATCAAATCGCAAAAAAAACCCAAAAAATGCAAAACTCTCCCTCCCTCGATCTCCCGCACTCCTTGTTGCGTGTCGTCCTAAACTCGGTGACCAAACTTCACTTCCTTGCAAGCTTTGTCATCCATGTCCTCCTCCTCTTCCCTATCTCTTCCTCTTCGCAAAAACCCCAAAATCACAAAGGAAAATAGCAAAAACCCCTGGTCTCCTCGTCCTCCTCCTCATTTGCTCTCCTATCTCTCCCTCCTCGGTTGCATTCCACTATATTTCACTTGGAAGAATTTATTTGATTTCATTAGATAGAAATGAAAGGGTTTAGTGAAGTTGATGATGTTAGAAATAATGATTTTAAGGGTGAACATGAGGGTCAAGAAGATGATCAATTTAAAGAGCAAGGACAATCCATTTCAATGGAGGTAATTTGCATTAAAAAAATTTCATCTAATTTGCATCAAATTTTTCTTCTTCAAAATGATTGATTGATTACTGTATGATGCATTGGTACATAGGCATTTTTAATGGATGTAATAAGTATGGAAATGTCTTTTAACGATATTGAGAACCTAGAGACGAACCATTTAGAGGTAACCGCTATTTTGTTGTTAAGTAAATTAAAATTTTAATTAATATATGAAACTAATTATAAAATGAATCATTATGCAGAATGTTGATGATATTGTTGATGGAAGTGGTGACAATAACAATGAAAAAAGATCATTAGCACTGGTAGTCGATGATAGTCATTTATTTGTTACGGACGAGGTACAAAAGTTTGTGTGTTTTCATTTTCACCGTTTTCCATTGTTATAAATATGTTGTTGTTATTAACAAGTTTTATAATTTTTGTAGGTATTCTCATCAAGGTCTGTGTTGATAGCTTGGGTTCAAGGCATCGGTAGGGATAATAACATAGTTGTTATTATCACTAAATCGGAACCTGCTAATCAAATATGGAAGGGGATGATCCATTTTGGTTGTGAAAGGGGAGGGAAGCCCGATAAAAGGTTAAAGAATTTTGTTCGATCAAGCAGTACAAAGAAGTGTGGCTGCAAATTTTAGTTGAGAGGGATCCCACTGGAGAATGACCATTGGATGTTGCAAGTGACATGTGGAACCCACAATCATCTTTGATTAGAGTCACTTGTTGGTCACTTGTTTGCTGGAAAATTGAATGAAGAGGAAATGATTTATGTGTAGAATATGGCGAAGTCAAGTGTGAACCCTCACACATCTTGTCTCGGTTGAAAGAGATGTATCCAAATAATATCTCGAATTTGAAGCATATTTACAATGTAATTTGTCGGATAAAGGCACTCCAACAAAGAGGCAGGACAGCTTTTCAACATACTCTAGACTTGTTGAGGGAGTACAAATACATAAAGTCGCATACTGTTGATCAGGGGAATAGAGTCACCAACCTTTTTTGGGCGCATCTTAAATCTATTTAGTTGGCAAAGTGTTTTTCACAAGTAATGCTTATGGATTGCACATATAAAATGAATCGTTATAGGATGTCGTTGTTTAAGATTGCACATTTATGTTTTTAAGAAGGAAGAGTCATACGCTTGGGCGTTGAAAAAATTTGCAGGAATTTTCTAGCTAGACAACTTGCCAAGCGTGTTTGTGATTGATAAAAAATTGGATTTGATCAAGGCTATTGCGCGAGTTTTTCCAAAGGCAAAGAGATTATTGTGCACATGGCACACCAACACAAATGTTAAGAAAAACTGCAAATAACACTTAGAGGACAATGACCGATGGGCCGAGTTTATAAATTCTTTTTCAGATTTGTTACATCATGTACAGAAAAGAAATGGAACAAGGCAACAATTGAGTTTGATAAAAGATGGGCATCATACCCAAAGTGTTTGGAATATGTCAGGAGAGTTTGGTATCCCCAGAAAGAGTACTTTTTCAGTGCATGGACTGATACATTTATGCATTTTGGCCAACGGACAACCAGCCGAGTTGAAGGTGCACACTCGAAGTTGAAGCACTCGTTGAAAAATTCACAAGGTACATTCCTGAATGTCTAGACAAAGATGCATGATATGATTGAAATTCAACTGGTAGAGATAGAATCGTCATTTCAACAGAGTCTGACGAATGTGAACACTGAACATATGTTCAGTTTATTTGGCTTACTTCATCGGTCAGTGGCATACATGGCTATTGATTTGATCAATTCAGAAATTTGGAGATGTTAAAATGTGGGCATTGACCCTGTCAAGTGTGGTTGTGTGCTTCGAACTACTCATAGATTACCTTGCCCTCATGAACTTACAGGTTATCTTACTCCATAGGACAAATTTCAGTACGCACCATAGACAAGTATTGGCTTCAACTTGGCACAACACCCATTCGTTAATGTGGGGATGTGATTATAGACCCAGTGGGTTCGACACCCTTATGAATAGGCTTAATGATTCAACTCATGATTAGAAGGGCGACGGTGTAATGATTGAACCATTAGCACTTGTGGCTGGAAAGGGGAGACCTAAAAAGAAGAAGTTGGCTAAGCACGTGAGGTCCACAAAAAGGGATCCATTGGGACACGAATACGCCATGACACAAGAAAAAATGAAAAGCAAAAGTAAGAAGTTCTCAAACAAAAAGGAGAATCCGAAAATTCGTAACAAGATTATATTGACAACATTGACTCGTTTCAAACGACGGAAATTGTGACTTTCAATGCATAGCTAAATTCCTACATTACGACGAAAGCGGTTGGAAACAGGTACGAAAAGACTTACTGATGGAGCTTGAAAGTAATAAAAAGTTGTGGGATGGAATGTGGCACGAGTCAGGGGTCAAGGTTGTAAAGGATGCTTTGCTAATTCCAAAAGGCTAGGTGCGGATAGACAAGGACAATTGGTTTATGGACCCCGATATGTTAGAGCTCGCCGCGAACCGTTACCAATGTGTCTTTGTTTGTTATAGGAACCAAAACACAACATGTTTTCCATATGTTTACTCTGCACCACAGTTTGACGAAGGACATGTTTGTCTCATGGCATACTTGGCACAAAGCAGTCACTATATCTTCCTTCATATGCAACCGAAACCACCATTGCCTCCTATAGAACCAACCTGGCTATGTCGCATGTTTCCTTTGGCAATCTCATTGAAGAGTAGTTTTGATGTCAAGCTCGATATTAGTGCAACAATGGTGAAGAAGTTAAACGAGAAGAGTTAGAAGAATGTCAAGAAGTCGAACGAGATCATGACCATATTTGACTGATGCACATATTGTATTTTGCTAACCATTATTGTGATGGAAAAAATATAATTTTTTTGTGACATAAGAACCATTGTTTTGTTAGAAAAATCATCATTTTTTTATTTACGGAAGACTTGTATGGCTCGAGTTTTTGTTAATGTATTATATGAAATTTTACTCTATTTATTTCGAGTTTTTGTTTATGTTTGATGCGACAATACGAAATCAAAAAAACTATTAGTTTGATGCGACATTGCGAAATCAGAAGAAAAAAAATTTTCAGAAAAAATTTAGAAAAATATAGTTTGATGCGACTTGTATGGAATTCACATAAAAAGTTTCACAAAATGCAGTTTGATGCGACAATGCGAATAAACTCCAAAAAACTAAGTTTCACAAAAAAAAATTCAAAACTTTTAGAAAAAAAAAACAGATTTTTTTCCTATTCACGATGAGCATCCGCAGAGGTTTAGGCGAGGTTTTTGAAACTGCGAACAGGAAAAAATCTGCAATTTTTTTTTTTCTGAAAAAAAATTCTTTGTTTTCTGACCTTATTCACATTGTCGCATCAAACCTAAACATTGTTTAGTCGTATTGTCGCATCGAACCTAAACTTTGTTTATTCGCATGGTCGCATCGAACCTAAACTAATCCTTTATGTGAATTACATACAAGTGACATTGTAGCTTTGTTTTCTAACATGATGTCACATTGTCGCATTATTTTCAAACCTAAACTAATCCTTTGCAATTTTTTCTGCAAATTTTGTCATTGTCGCATTGTTTGTTACTTTGTTACAACAATAGCCTCACGTTCAATTCATTGTAACAATAGCTTCTTAACAAATGGAACAATCAATATCGAAAATAAGTAAAAACTTATAGCTTGTAAAAAAATATTTCTCAAGTTTACAAAATGGAACAATCAATATTTCTTGACAAATATTTCCCATAGGTTTTATTTATTTATTTATTTATTTTTATTTTTTTTGAAGTTTACTAAATGAAGACACTATCCTTGCCTCCGAACATAGTGTCTTTGTTCATGCCTCGATTTGCTTCTACGCCTACTTCCTCCACCACCAATTTCACCACTATTGACACTAGGGCATACATCAAACTTTTCTTCCTCTTGTTCCAAGGTAACGGGTGTAGACATTTCTTCTAGCAAATCTCGTATTCTATTTTATCGGGCGAGCAACGTAACCCTGTCGACATTCTCCCCTTCTTCAATAGAGGCATTGATCAACTTACGGAATAGTGCTTGCAAGATCGAATTCTATCTTCATTTTGGCTTCGATTGGAAGAGTTGGATGACTTGTACCTTTCCCATTTGTCTCATAACTCTATTGGGGAGATAGAGTTGTTCTATGTCGAGGCATAACAAACATCATGTGAACAATGTGATGCCATGAAGGGGAGTGTTTCCTTTGGACTCCACGTAAGGGTCCCAAAGTACCTCCGAATTATAATAATTAAAACTTATTAATATATGACACATACACAAATTTTTATTGAATTTAAAGATGCATTTTTACCTCTTCAGGAGACATGTCATCAAGATGATCTCTAAGAGTAATGATTTGTTCGTCCAAAGCCCCTACAATTTGTGGGGGTTCCCACTTAGCTATGATGGAGAGTCTAGCATCAACATAAATAAATATTATGAAATTATTATATATATATATATATATATATATATTATGAGGGTAATTAACAAAATAAAAAATTTGAAACATACCTCCAAAATATGCAAATATCCAAAAATTTGTTTCGTTCCTTCTCTATTAGCGCCACCCAACTGACGAAACAAGAATGCCAAAGCTCCTACGCCCCATGCATACTTGTTAACATCATCCACCTTCATCAGCATCTTCAAATATTCAATATGAACATTTGTTCCACTTTTATCAGTAAATATAGTCATACTCAGAAGAAACAACAAGTAACCCCTACACACTTCTTCTTTCCTTTGAAGATAATCAGTTTCCATAGCTTGTCTACAACAGTGGTCCTGAATAAACTTCATTTCCACATATCTGCCATTCTTCTTGACATGGACATTTGTTTATTTATTTTTAATTCCCAAACCATCCATCAATAATATGTACACACACTCATCTACCGTCATCTTCATCGATGTTCTAACCGACTTACCAACAATCAGCAAATGAGTTATACGGTAGACATCGTCCAGGGTGATGTTCATCTCTCCAAAAGGTAGGTGAAAAGTGTTGGTCTCAAGTTGCCAACGTTCCACGAAAGCACAAATGGTCACCTTATCAAGACGATCCTTACAATATTTAATCAAGGGATACAGACCACTATTGTAGATCGTTCTTTTTACTTATTTCGGCTCATGTTTTGCAATGCGTCTCTTTCCCAAATACAAGAAACATATACATTGAGTAATTTAATGTCCAAATATATATAAATAACACACTTATATAATTTAACCAACTAAAAATATTAACTTACCTACTCACCATCCCAAATGGCACGAGAAATATGTCCACGATAATCGTCTAATGTGGAACAATCCACAAGACCACCGAGATAAGAATCTCGCCAAGCATCTTCTGTTTCTTTACCCTCATCTACAGCTGTTTCTCCATCATCTCATGCCTCCTCCTCATCCACATGCACGTTCTCATCCTCCTCTAACTCCTCATATTCATGTCCAACACCCACACCACTCCAACCTGTTTGCTCTTCTGATTGGGGTTGACTTTGCGATACAATTACTTGTCTATATGCTTTTTGAGCATCTATTTGAATCCTCATTTGTTCATCTCTCATCTTTTTCTTCACTTCTTTGTGCCTATTTATTTCCTTTTTTTTTCGTTTTTCTACTTGTTCTTTGCCCTTTTCTGCTCTCTGTTTTCGGGCAGACACTGTCATGGGTCGTCTTTGACCTCTATCACCTCGATCATCCCCACCAACATCACGACCAACAGAAGACATAATAAACCTTCAAATAAAAGGAAACAAATACTTTAAGCCAATTTTTTTGTACAATAAATTCTACTAATTTTTAAGCAATACTTTAGCCGATTTGGATGTAGAACAACATTATATATCTCATTTCCCTACATTATAATAAGAAGATACCAATTTGGATCCCTAGTGATCACCAAATCCGCCTTCGTAATTTTCATTACCAAGAGACGAACTAAACGATTAATGCACAAAAAACATAACAAAAATTCTACTTTAAAGATCGAAACAAATAAACAAATGCACTAACAAATATCTAAAACCCAAAGATAGAATGGATGACTCACTTACAGAAGAGTTGGAGTCGCAAGAGAGCTAGCGTTTTGCATTTGAGAGGTGACGTTTTTGAGCTGTTGCGTTTTGGAGATTTTGAGGGTTTCGTTTTTTAAGAGTTTCGATTTTTAGGGGATTTTGAGAGATTTTTGAGGGAGAGGGAGGAGATTTGCAAAGATTTGAACGTGGAGAGAGATTTGAAGGTGGGAGAGGGAAGAATTTCGAATGGGGGAGGGATGAATCTCCTTTCGATTTGAATGGGGAAGAAAAAAAGTTTGTTTTTTGTTTATATAGGTGGTGTGGGAGAGTAGAATGGTGTGAAAAATCACTTATGGTGGTGTGGAATAGTCGTTGCCTTATTAAAATGGGGTAAAAACCAAATCCACTATTATTAATTATATTTGTTTGAAGAAAAAATGAATAGTACAAGACCATTTGATTTTACAATAAATAAATGAAGAAGAAGTTTTGCTAAACACCTTAAACTAAGGAGTTAGTATCATTCTAGAAAACTAAATCATTTTCATATTTTTATATGATTATCAACTTCATCTAGATGTATTTAATCTGACGGTTGAGAGGTATGCCCTCGCCTAGTTGTCATGAGGTTAACCTAACTGAACCATCGCTCAAATATTTTTAGCTAGGGACTTGTACCAACAAATTATTTGAAGGAATTTTTTTGTTGGAAAAGTTTTTACTAACAAAAGTTTTAGCTTTCCCAAGGAAAAAAATTCCTTGGAAAAGGCCATTATTCTTGTAATCAATGGTGTTGGAGCAGCCCGAACACATATGTGACCAGTAGGGGTGATTTCTAGCTTGGTCTAGATGTTCGTCTTTTGACGATTGGCCCTCATCTATGGGGATTATTTGTGGCGTGTTCAGTGGGTCATGGAGACGGAAGATTATCGTATTAAAGGGTTGTTGAAAGCTTCATGCTCTTGGTGGTTGGTTAGAAAAGGATGTCAGTTTGTGTGTTATTTTGTACAATTTTTATTTATTTATTTATTTATTTATTTATTTATTATTATTTCAGTTTGTACAACTAATACAAGTCTTGTTGTTTGTTTGTGTACTTTTTCTTGTAAGGGTTTCATCCTCTTTGGATGGTTTATTATGGTATCTGGACTGTATAACTCCCCTTCCCCAAATGAATAATGATTAGTGTACGTCTTCAACTCAAAATTTTCTTTACCATTTTATCATTCTCTATTACTAATAATTGCATGTGAAGCCAACATACCAATAAAGGTATTTTGTGTTTTAATTGAAAAATATTATTACACATTTGTCTTCAACCTAATTTTTCGGTTTTGACTATGCCCTCACAATTGTATGATATTTACAAAACAAACCAAAAGGTCGTAAAAGTAACAAAGGGTGTTTGTGTCTTTAAACGAAAAACACTATTACATTTTTTTTAACACTTTTGCCCTCCCAAATTCAAATTGTTTATAATCAAACTCAACCATTCTTAATAGTCATTAATTATAACTAAGTCCCAAACATAATTTGTTGACCTCCAATTATTTATAAATTAAAAATAGACCCTTACATCTAACTTTTCGATTTTTCCATTTTGCCTCTTACATTTCATAATTTTTACGATTCAAACCGGCTCCTCTTAAACATTGATATATTATATCTAAGCCCTTAATATAATTTATTTCAAGCATTTTAATTATCTATATTATAAAAGACCCTTACAACTAATTTTTTTATTTTCCATTTTTCTATTCACATTTCATATTTTTACAATCAAAATCAGTATCTCTGAAACATTGATTAATTATACTTTAACTCATAATATAATAATTTAATTGAAGTCATTTAATTATTTATAAACTATACATATACCCATAAAAAAAAATATTGAATACCTGCCCAACATAGAGTGCGTCCAAACATAATTATTATCTATATAATTATAAGCCTATTGAAAAATAGCCCATGACTACTCTTTTCCAAATCTCGCGCTATTTCTTTCTCGGTCCCTTTTCAATTCTCTCTCTCTCGCTGCACTCAGTAAATTCAATACCCAAAAATAAAACAGAGCAAATCATGGCGTTTCTCATACACTACCTCCATGGATCCGAAACACTCCCTCTTCTTCTCTGTTCAAGGTACACTTCTCGTCTCCTCACATTATTATATTAGGTTTTGATCTTACAGACTGTTTGAATTAGGGCTTATTTGATTCAATTTAGGGGTTCTGTCACTCTTTTCAAACCTAAATTAGAGTAAATGAGATAAAGAGAGAACACTTTTTCCAGGTTAGGGACGATTAAGATACTGCCACGTGTACTGGAAAACTGTGTCCAATTGTGTGTGACGACTCCATTGCGGAGCATATCATGTCTGACATTCTCACAACAATGACGGGAGACCCGTCCACTCAATCTCAGTTTGTTTGCCAATACCTGAATCAACGATTCGGAGGCGAACACGGGTCCGCCAATTGAGTGCATACATCATCTAGTACTGTATTATTGGTGATACTTAAATTTCTGAAATTCGTCACCATTCGATTCATTAGCACCTGGAAATAAAGTAAAATGGGTCTTATGCTTCTTCTCCATCTCATTTCGTTGATCCTAATTGTGTTATTGGTGTTGTGCATAGTTAAGAATTTGTGTTATTGTGAGCAGAAATCAGCAGTTAAGATTCCTCCAGGGAACTGGGGATTGCCTTTGATTGGAGAAACGCTAGCGTTCCTGACTGCTAATAACAGTAATAAGGGATTCTATGAATTCGTTCGGACTCGGCGCCTTAGGTAACAAATTCTAAAAACATTTTTAGCACTACTTTTTTTTTTTTTTTTTTAGCTCTTGAAACATAATACATCTTAAAGTTGCATTTTTGTGGTCATTACAAGTGTTAAATACTTTAAATTCTCATTTATTTAGTTTATACAATCTAATCCTAATTGAGTTTGGGTAAAAAATAAACCACCACAAAATTACATGTATGGATGTTGGGCCAATCCTACCATTTACCTCTCATGTTTTTTAATAGGTATGGGAGTTGTTTTCAAACAAACATTTTTGGGAAGACTCATGTATTCATTACGGGCACCGAATTTGCTAAAGCGATTCTTAGCAATGACTTTGTGGATTTTACGAAGCGATACATACGATCAATGGCAGAGTTAGTAGGACATGAGAGCTTACTCTGTGCTTCTCGTGAACAACACAAATTGATAAGAAGCAGACTCAGCAATTTGTTTTCGACAGACTCTATATCATTGTTTATCAAGAACTTTGATGAGATGGTGGTGGAGAATCTCTCCAACTGGGAGCAAACAGGGACTGTGGTGGTGCTTGATGAGGCCCTCAAGGTTTGTCTATTTTCATTTTGAGTAAATTACAAATTTCTAAAGTTGGGAAAGCAAATCCAAATTATTTTTTATATCGCAGAAGATTTTATCATTCTAAAAAGAGAATGACATTTGCAATATTCACGAACTTATCTTTAGTTTTGTCCATGCTATTATTCTTCAACAATATGTGATGCAACACTCTTTATTTTTTCACTCTAAATGTGATATATCTAATCTTACAATAAACAGAAATTGAAGGACAATGTGATAATTGAAAGAAAATTAATCAATGATAAAATAAATCAATGACAAAATAAATAAATCAAATAAATTCTCTTATTCAATCAACCTCTTAACAATGAACAATCTATGCTTCTTTTATAATTAACCTAACTTTTATGACGAGAAACACGCCCTAAAAATAATTGGAAACCAATATCCAATTACAATAATACTTGAACTTCCAATACTGCTAAAATACTAATATTGCTAAAAGTTTAATACTACTAAATATCCCAATTACATCAAAATGTCTCACCATCATGTGAGTTATAATACTTCTTAACTTTTGATTTGGTTCATAATAATATTTATTCAATTCGATTCAGTTAATTTGAAATAAGAAAGTACATAACTCACACTTTATTCAATTCAATCATCTAAAAATTTAAGTGAATGCAATATGTCAAACAGTTCCATATACTGGATAATATCAAAATCAGTTTTTTGGAACAAAATTTTGATAGAACTAAGTCGGTCATGTGGGATGATTTGAAGAATCAATGATTCCTTGTTTGAATGGTCTCGGAGAGCCATTCTATGCAGTTAAATCGGAAAGCGGTCGTAGCGCGATCTAGGATCGAATTACGATTAAGCAGGATTAATCAAATTTAATCGGTCATTTTTTTTAACGTATATATTTTTAAAATTTAATCATAGTCATAGATTACAAAAATAAGTAATTAATCAAAATGTTGTAAATTTATAATTATATAACTTTATTATTTATCTGCCAAGCTACTTAAAAATAAACTAAAAGAAAATTGTAGTTTGTTTTAATAACCAAGCTACCAAGACAAATATTCAGAAATAAAATAGATGCCAGATTTAACATGAATACAAACATTCACAAACAAAATAGATGCCAGATTTAACAGGAAGAACCAACCTACCTATCCTACTAACCCGTGAAGGTAAACTGTATTACTTTGCACTGAAGATATTTCTAGAAGGGTCACTTTGTACAAGCAAAAATACTCCACATACAGAGGATTATGCCAATATATTCTAGGCCAAAGAATAAAGGAAGTCATGACTGAAGTGCGTGAAAATTGTGTGGATTTGTCACGTATAATCACAAACTTCCAAAGAAATTGTGAGGTTTAGTTATTAGTGCTTTCAGTCAGAAGGCCAAAAATGTTAAATACACAGAAAGATGAGAGTTCCAACAATAATCAACTGTTTCACCAAAATCCATATCACTACTAACAACCTCAAGCAACAAGTTCCTCTAGTCCATATGAATTCTACACAAGAGGGAGGAATAGAGGAGAGGTTGAGTGGGATGGGGACTGGGAGGAGATGGAAGAGGGAAAATGGAAATTAGGGTTGAAGTGGTACATGCCTTTCTAATTTGGTTTGAAGGAAGGGAGGAAAAAAGACTTAGAGAGACTAAGAGAGAGAAAGATCGTCGTCGCCATCCAGAGTCAGAGATCTAGTCATCGTCGCCGTCCAGAGTTTTTCACATTCTCTCTTCTTCTCGAGTTTAGGTCTTTTTTTTATACATAGCGATTAATCGAGCCCATTTTCGCTGATTAATCAGTGTCTGCTAAACCCCAACCGATTTCACCCAATTCAGTTCGGTCAAACCCCGAATTGTGATTAATCGCCAATTTTTCGCCGCATTAATAATTTAGGAGCCATCTAATAGTCCAGGAGTCGGTTCTTATGACTACATGTAGTCAAGTCACCACATGTTACTATGATGTAACTAAAGTCCTCAACTAATCAATGAAGTTTGCCCGGCGTGGGAGGTCGATATGGATCTTTTTAATCTCACGTACAGGTTAAGAGATTAAACCTACTATGTGAAATACCAATATTGTCTAGGCTGCCGATGTTGCAATTGGGCAAGCGGAAACGCTAGTGTTTGTGCTGTGAGTGTTTGAGATGTGGCTCGTTTGAGCCCGCAATATAGTCCCCAGTCCCCATGTAAGGAGACAAATCACTTGCAGTTAACATGCATGGGATAAATCTTTTACAAACAATGAGGCCTTTTAAGATAAACGCTACACTCATGGATTCAGATCCGATGGTTGTGACCTAGGCTTCAAAATTACTACTAATTAGTCTGTTCTGGTTGGTCGATAATGAGTACTGATTACTATAACCTCAGGCTCAACCCAGGCCATTATGTAATCAAATAAGGCTAGTTTGGGCCACTTTCTTGTCGGGCCATGTTTGAGTCCAGTATGTTTGGAATGCATTGAACCATGTAAGTGCAGTCGGCTTGAGAATTACTACAATTTTCTTTTAGTTTCTTTTTAAGTAGCTTGGTAGATAATTAGTAAAGTAATTAATTACAAATTTACACCATTTTGATTAATTATTTATTTTTGTAATCTATGACTAATTAAATTTTAAAATATATACTTTGAAAAAATTGACCAATTAATCCCGCTTAATCGTAATTCGGTTCTGGACCGTGCTGCAACCGCTTTCCGATTTAACTGCATAGTTTGAAATGCATTGAACCACATAACTGCAGTCGACTTAAAAAGTATCTTCAATGGACTATGACGCTTAGCATCCAAGGTTTTAGCATGCTGACTGCCATTCTTATTGTCTATGATGAAGGCTCCTAAGACCCATTTACATCTCCATCAATTTAACCATTGGAGATTGCTATAAACTTTATATGCAAATAAAGATATGGATTTTTTCACCTAAACTCTCCTAGGAAAGTTAATTTTTTTTTTCTTTGTTAATTTTGTATGTGAACATTTGCTTGTACTTGTGTTTTTTCCCTCTGTTTCTGAGCTTCTCGCGCAGTTGTATTCTTCCTTTCTTCATTTCAATGAACAAGTGTTTTTTATTGATCGAAAAACTTATGGCATGTCATTTATCTACCCCATGTGCTAAGGAAAAGGATATTCTTCCAGAGTAAGAACGTAGTAAATCAGCATCGAACTTCCATATGCATTGACAGATTATTAGTTATTTCAAGGTGCCAAATATCAAATCAACAAAAGATTTGCCTGCAACTTATCTGAAATCACACCTAGTATTTGTGCAATTTCCATGATATCCATAAAGGTATTGATGCTTAACCATGATTTTTGCAGATAACCTTCCATGCTATGTGTAAGATGTTGATAAGTTTAGAGAATTTGGAAGAACTGATGATGATGCAAAAGGATATTGCTCAGATTTGCGAAGCAATGTTGACCATTCCCTTGAAGCTCCCTTGGACTAGATTCTGTAAAGGACTAAAGGTATTCAGCAGATTGGACATCAGGTTTAGATTATTTACTAACAGAAACAGAAATATGGGACTAGGTATAGGTCTGATTTATATGTGAACTTGTTCTTAAAGCGAACCTGCTCTTAGTTTGTTCGGCTTTTAGAAGAGATTAGGATTTATAAAAGGAAAAAAAAAAGAAAAAAGGATGAGATATGCCTCAAGGTTTATCATGAAAAGAACATCTGATTGCAGATCTAGCCCATGTTTTGGTTTGACTTGGGATTATTTTCAGTTAATCTCAATGCACACTTTATTGTTCTACTAAGTTAATAATGTTACTTTAGGCGAAGCTAACTCAGCTCATTTCTCATGAAAAGAACATCTGATTGCAGATCTAGCCCATGTTTTGGTTTTGACTTGGGATTATTTTCAGTTATTCTCAATGCACACTTTATTGTTCTACATTTTTACTAAGTTAATAATGTTACTTTAGGCGAAGCTAACTCAGCTCATTCCATCTAATGTAAATTTGTCAAGAAGGTAGCACAAGGAAAAAAACTGAGCGAAGGAAAGAGAAAAGGATTTAAACATTATTTTACTTGTGCAATGCATATGTATATCCACTACTTGGTACATAAGTCACTTCTATTTGTTCTTTAAAAGACTTGTACACTTGCTGTGTTGAAAAATTAAAAACAATTTAAAGATGATGATCCTGGCAAGGAAAAGTATCTTAGTACATAAGTCACTTCTATTTGTTCTTTGAAAGACTTGTACACTTGCTACGTTAACAAATTAAAAACAATTTAAAGATGGTGATCCAGGCAAGGAAAAGGATCATTGATAAACTGGCGGAGTTGATGGATCAACGGCGAAGAGGTCTAAAGCACCATGAGGATTTCCTGCAATCCCTTTTAAAAGAACAGGAATCACCATATCTTGATGCTCCAAAGCTCACAGATACACAAATCCAAGAAAACATTTTGACATTGATAATTGCAGGTGGCCTTTCTTAGCTTTTAAAAACTGCGCGTCTTCATTTCTAATCGTGTTAATGAGACTTAATGGTTCATCCTATTGTCTCAATTAATAGACCTTGCTGATGTAAACTGAGATGGACAGGCCAGGTAACAACAGCAAGTGCTATCACATGGATGGTCAAATACTTGGATGAGAATCAAGAGGTTCAAAACACACTTCGAGTAAGTAAATAATGGATTGTGTATATGTGCTCCAGTGATCAAAATGGTTCCTTACAATATTTTTGGTTTTATTCAACCAGGACCATCAACTCAGGATTGCTGCTGAAGCATGTCCAAGCACATATCCAACACTTAACTATCTCAATGAGATGCCAGATGCCTTGAAGGTTCAAACAAGTGTTCACTTTTTCTCATGTTTCACTATCAGATATCTGTGAGCTATTGAAACGTAAAGTTGATTACATTATTAACTAACATTAAGATAGGTAGGTAGTGGTGTTTAGCTTTACTACAAACTCTAGCTTCACTACAAACTCTAGCTTCACTACAAATATCCATTAAGTTTTCCTAAAGATCTTTCCTTATAGAGCTTAGACCTCAAAAGTATATAAGTGATTTAGAAAAATCAAAAGCATAAATATATGAAAACTTACTCTAATTAAAAAGGTTATATTTTTTACTGGTAAAAGAATTTGCATAGTGATTATTTATGTATTAGGAACTGCAGGCAAAAGGAACCTAAACATTTTAGCTAAGCTAAAAACCTCCCTCGTGCAATAATGAGCCAGGTGCATACTCTAGTGCCTGACAGTGACACCAAGATTAACATTGGGGATGACAATGGGGCAGATTTGAGCAAATCCGTCCTGCCCCCGTCAGTCATCATGGATCCCCAAATCCGCCCCGTCAATCCGTTTAAAATTTTTGATAAAAACCATTCCCACCCCGAACGGATTGGCGGATATCCGCCCTGCCCCTCCAATCCATTAAAGACTTGTGGATCTGCTGGTTCCCCGCCTCGATCTACCCAACTGTTTTGGGCCTTAAAATATTTGTAATTGCATAATTGGGCTTGGAATATATTCTTATAAATCAGTCTCTTAACAACACAAATTACAATTCCATAATTTACAACTTGATAATGAGTCTCATAACAACACAAATTACAACCTGATAATCAGTCTCTTAACAACACAAATTACAACACCACAGATCAGCCTCTTAACAACACAAATTACAACCTGATAATCACCCCATTTGGCTCTTAACAAAACTTGATAATCAACTCATTTGACTCATAACAACACAATCTACAAGGAACCCCCAATTTCACCATCTTATAGAAGAAGGGAAAGAAGAGAAGAAGACTTACAAAGATCTATGATTCGTGCACAAAAAAGAGAAGAAACCCCCAGTTTCACCAGATTCGTTTCACTGCAAGGAGATTGAGACAACGAAGATTCAGATGAATGAAGATTTGAGAGAAGGTGACAAAGAAGATGAAATACAGAGAGACAGGAGTGAACCTGACTTTGTTGTGGACTGGTTGGTTTTCCAGTTGATGAAGATTGAAGTGACTAATCAAGGCCTTTTCCCTAAACCTGACTTCATTGTGGATTGGTTGTTTTGCAATATTGTGGACTAGTTGGTGTTCCGGATCAAATCTCTGTTGGTTTTGTTTGAGACGAATCGAGAAGGGAGATACTATTTGCCCACACACTTTCCTTTTCCCAAACTGAGACAAAAGAGAAAATAGACGAGAGAGTCTCTGAGAGACTAAGACGAGCGTTGAGGGAAGGAGGCAAACTTGCAGAGTCGCAGAGACGAGTGAGAGCCACAGGGTTGAGAGTGAAGTGAGAGATCTAGGGCTAGGGTATATTTTTCCTTTTTATAGGCCAGGGGTATTTATGTAATTTTGTCAATTAAACGGATATCCATGGGGCGGATATGGCCAAATCTGTATTTGCCCCAAATAATAAATGGATACTGTTTGGATATCCGTATCCGCCCCAACATCCGTTTAGCCATAACCAAACTGCCCAAACGGGGCGAGCGGGGCGGATATCCGTGAAAATCCGCCCCACTGCCATCCCTAATTAACATTGGTCACCCTGACCTTTGCATCAATTCGTGCATGCGTTATGCATGTGTTTCGATTAACCATATCTTGTTTGGATCTTAGTCGTATAAAAATTCTCATACAAGTTCAAATAATCTGGTTGCAGGTTGTTAAAGAATCTTTAAGAATGGCATCTGTAGTACCATGGTTCCCAAGAGTTGCACTCAGAGATTGTGAGATTGAAGGTATTACCCTTTCAAAAGCCATAGAAATCCCAAATCCTATATGTCATCCACTCGCTAAAAAAAAGGCTAGGTGCTAACTTCTGGTTCCATGGATTGAATGGGTTTCTAATTTACTGCAGGTTTTATGATCAAGAAAGGTTGGATAGTTAACATTGACGCAAGAGCAATACATCTCGATCCAACAGTCTATGATGAGCCCAACAAGTTTCATCCATGGAGGTTCAGTGTAAGTTTATTGTAGTCAATATTTTTCACATCGTCTTTTAAGGTTTACCGGTTTAGGATCTATAAGTTGTTACTTCTTCTCCTATTTTAAATATGTTAGTCTAGAGTTAGACATACAGTTTTCCTTTAGGTGGGTTTCTTCATGTAACTTGTTCTATTTGGTCAGCTTTGGCTTATCTCAACTTCTCCTTAAGATTGAAATGCTGCTACGATCTAGTTATGGTCAAAAGCTTCTGTAACTTAGAGATGAATCCCTTCCCATCCCATTCGATGGAAGAAGGCATTCCACAATCTCCAAGAATTATCTGATGATTCTGCTCACTGATGGTGTGAATTTGAACATGGTGAGCAGCAGTGTTTCTCTTGAATGGAGATGGTCAATAAAGTAACATATTCATGTCAAAAGACACTTATTTAATCATTCGTAATCTCATCCTTGAAAATTGAAATCATCTTCACTTTCCATCATCAAGTGACTGGATCAGGGTAATATTAACTAATAAAAAATTTATAGGTTCCACTCATGTATTAGAGTTTTTCCCTGAAGTATGTTTCAGGTACTATGACTTATAACGGGTGTGCATGGGCGATGCTCATATCCTTTAAAATGGACATGGAGCTCTTATGAATTTTGGCACTTACATTAATATTGCTCTGAATGAAAAAAAAAAAAAAATCCTTCATCCTGCATGCAAATCATTTGTTGAAAAATTCATTTGAAGTGATATAAGTGCCAAAATTTATCCGTGATATAAGTTATATGTGATATTAGGATTAGAGTATGACCTCTACCTAATGCCCGGGTGCATGTACTATTTTTTTCTTAGCAGGATGAATCAAAACCATACCGTTTCTTAGCTTTTGGGACAGGTGGGAGAACATGCCTTGGCATGAACCTTGCTAAAGCTATGATGATCATTTTTCTACACCGTCTCATCATTACTTATAGGTGAGTTGTAACTTTCTCATGCCTGTTCAGCGCGTTATTCTAAAATGAGCATTTCTTCTGAATTACTTTGGTGAGTCTTGGTCTTGTTATTGACCTATTACAGGCCCTCTAACTTGTAAGTTTTCTTATGAATCACTACTCTGTTAATCTATAGATTCATACCTGCCTATTATTATATCGATTTCATGGTTTGCATGCAGTGTACTTGTCGTATATATACTAATTCCCTCTTAAAGTATTGTTGGAGCCTCTTTGATTATTTATGAGTCTTTTAGAAGAGCATATCCTAAATTTCCAATGTTATTTAATTGGTGATTAATAGGAATCCCCGATTAATCTCTTCTCGCTAGTAGAGCATTACGATTGTTGAATTATTCACTTGAATAATTTCTAACTAATTAATCGGCGAGATTTGGCGATTTCTCGCCGAGTTATCAATAAATTGCTGTCTAAACTCACTGATTATCGGTTCATGACAATATGTTGTAAATAAATGAGAAATATTAGTGATATTTAAAAAAAAAAAATCTAACCTCATCGAAAATCTATCATAGGGGAATACTAAGAGTGCTTGAAGAGGCTAGAGAATAAATAAAAAGGATCTAAGAGAAAGAAAAAAACGACTAAAGAAAAATATCAATCCAAATGGCCAAAACTAAAGAATATGGAAAGGCACACCTTTATCTAAATTGTTTTTATTTCAATACAATTTTTCTTACATTGTGGCATGTGATGTTTTTTTTTTTTTTGAAAGGCGAGCGTGCTGCCGGTGGGTATAGAACCCAAGACGTGGGGGTTAAACTACCACAACCTTAACCATCCAACCAGGCTACCATTGGCTTGGCATGTGATGTTTACTACTACAATATTCATTAATTTTCAAATTTCTCTTGTAGTAATCATATTAGTTAGAATAATATAGAAAATGTTTATAAATTATATGTCTATTAATTTCGATTAATCCCGATTAATCTCATAACACAGTTGAACCGATTAGGGTCCGATTAACGATTTAACTGTATAATAAATTTCTGGATTTTAGCTGCACTAATGAAGCATATGAAGGGAAAATACAACTCGAGCTTGTCAAGTTAACCTTGTCAAGTTAACCAACTGTACTAGCCGGTCTGTTTGGCATCAACTTGGCACCATGTCCATTTTGGATTTGCAAGTGAAAAAGGAACTAGAATTGGAAAAAATAAACAAGTGGTTCAACTTCACATGCTACTATGTTTAATCCATCTCACAAATTTCAAGTTGATCGAATGAGTGTAGAAGCTTTCATTATATAATATCTTCACAATTTCACATAGGTTCACTAAAAACTTTATGCTAGTCATAAAAAAAATATGTAGTAGTAACTGAAACTCGGTGCTTCAAAAATTTGAGAATTATTTGTTGTATAAGGGATTGGTTCACAAAATATCTAATATAAATGCAAATAAAATTTCTTTGTAAATCTCTTTTCTATGCTTGCTTGGTGATAATCTTAAGAGTCTGATGAATATAATCCTTCCTACCATCACCACACTACTACCACCATCAATAACCACTAATACCTTCACCATCAATACTACCATCACTGTTTCAACTACCACAGCCAACGCCAGCAGCATAAGCACCACAAATCATCTTTTGAAAAATTGTTTTCAGGATTAGAAATGTATTCAATTTGCTGAAATACTTGACTAAAATGAGACTTTCGAAAACTGAATTTTTAATGAAGTACCCGAAATTACATTTGTAAGAAAAACATTTGCACTTCCAGCAGATTTTCTGAAGGTCAAGATTGATTGCAAGCACTAAACCAAGAAAGTCTCCTGGCATTCCCACTATTTTTTGGATAAATGAACTAGGTCCTCATATTCGGCCTTCTTTCTATAGGTAAATAATGGCTTCTATGATTGATGATGTTGTAAAATGAAGCAGGTGGAGGGTGATTGACTCTGATCCAGATTTAGAGAAGAGAGCTATTTTCTCACGACTTAGAAGTGGGTGCCCAGTCCATGTGATGCCTCTTGCACCTCCTAAATGATACACTCCAAGTAAGCATTATATTGTCTTGTTAATGGATAAGCTAGAAGTAAAACACATTATCACTTTTAAGAATGTGCTCTCTTTATAGCTAAGAATCCCTTTAATCAACTCAATCATTTCAAGAGGATGTAAATTCCAAGATTAAGTTATGAATCAAACTCAACAAAATTGGGGAAAAAAATATTTTAATGTACAGCTTTGATAATTTAGATGGTGTCATGAGTTAATTGAAATATGTTCGATTCTGAGAAACATTAAAGTACTTTTTCAGTCATCTCAAGATCTAGAAGGGTTTTACCTTTAAAGACAAAAATGTTTACACTTGCCTTATCCCCAAGTCTCGCTCTAACTGTTCTCCGACTTTCATTGGATCCTCAATGATATATTTTGATTACATTTACCTCTGTTCAGTTTGCATGATTCATGCTTCTCTGTTACACATCACAATCATTAGATTAAACAACACCCCCCCCCCCCCCCTTTTTTTTTTTCTATTTATTATGCTACAAAATTTCTTATAGGGAAAACACATTCTGTCAAGCATCTGTTAGGATGTACATTCAAAATATGTCGTTTGGACGGAATCTATTGTCTTATGGAACTTAACTAGCTGAAAGTCCATTCACCCACGTAGAGATTTCAGATTCATTAGTTTATTTGCTAGTGTCATCTCCTTGGTCTTTTGCCAATGTCGTCTCCTGTTATAAAGCATCACATCTCCAAAACAAAGATGCATTCTGTTACATGAAGGTAAACAAAAATTATGAGTAATTGAAAGGAAAGGTCCAAAAAACTTCCATGTCATAACTCATAACAGGAACCACTTCAAAAGACTTAACTCTCAAGTCCCTAAGAACTTGGCTACTCTAGTTCTGTTGGCAAATTTACGGGCTGAGTATTCTAGCACTGTGCGGTCTACTCCAGTTTTGAGATGACTATCCAATAAAGATTTTCTCTACAAGAAAATGCTCCACCTTCATCTGAGCCCTTAAAAAATCGCAAGGATAAATTTTTGGGCATGGAAGCACATACTCTTCAAAAAACTTGTCATATATGTGTCCGACACATATCTAACACTCGCTTGACATGCCTTCGACGCGTTGGACATGTGTCAACGTGTCAGCAGGTGTCAAACACATGGTCAATGTGGTCACGTGTCGGACACGCCTCCGATACACCAGGATCTTAGTCAGGACACAGTCAAAACTCGACAACCGATTTTGTTTTATTTTTTACTTTTAGATTATAACTAACCAAACAGCTAAGTGGAGTGGGAGCATTCTCCCTATGTTCAAGGTACAACCTAACCAGACTAAGTGGTAAGGGGCATTGACTTTCCCATCATTACAGCGGTCATTGCAAGTCATTTCATTATGATTCATCAAGTATCGGGAGTCGACCCTTATTCAAGCACTGAAACTAATCCATAGATGTGCTCCGCTTCTGGGAGTGAGAAAAGAGTGTCTTATGATTCCCCTAATCTTGTACTCAGATAGTTGCCGCTGTAAGTCGTTGCATCTCACTCTACTGAATGACTGGGCTTATTCTCGAGTGGACTACTCAAAGGGAAGGTGCAATACATCATATGGATCAGGACAACCTATATTTGATGGGTCAGGGTAGGCGACTCATAAACCTTATTCCACATATTCGATTTTGCTACAAATAAGGCTTTCACTACCTAATATACACAAATTAGGTGTCGACGGAAAAAGGACGTTATTCTAAATATAGATATATATCTATATTGCTCGATTCACACTACCAGCACTCTTCCTGGTAGGAGAGGGAACACCTATTTGTATTGACTGGATATAAACCTCCATATGAAGCTCCGGCTAGACGGGAAATACCTACTTCTACTCAGGTTGCCCATATACCTATCTCTCTCGTGTTTCTCACCAGCCCTTGAAAGCTATTCTACACGGATCCACCCCACCCCGCCTGGAATGACTATGCATAGATCACCCCTATTTGTGTGGTCTGTTCCAGTGACAATATTCCCACTTTTATTATCACTTCCGGTACTGGCAGGGGCAATTACCATGTTATTAACCGACCGAAACTTTAATACAACCTTTTCTGATCCCGCAGGAGGGGGAGACCCCATATTATACCAACATCTCTTTCGGTTCTTCGGTCATCCAGAGGTGTATATTCCCATTCTGCCTGGATTCGGTATCATAAGTCATATCGTAGCTGGCTGGGATACGACATCTGTAGGGTTTTCACTGCTTAGAATAAATTTCCTCGAGTCTTTTTTCCGCCAAAAAACGGATTTAGACGTAGGAGGCCTTGCGTTCAAGATCTCATTCACCGCCTTTTGGCACAAAAGAAGTGAATTAATAAGATCAGTCTCTCCTCCCGGTTCGATTGGAGGTGTATCTGCTTCAAATGCATATATCTCCTCCGGGCAGAAGTAGCAGATTCGTGTAAATGAGACTCTAAGATGGGAAGTTGGGCCATAAGCCTTACTTCATTCATTCCTCTAGCGGCTGGTTCTCCTCGCCGGGGCAAGCTACTCGTTCTCCGATATCGACCGGTGGTAGCTGATAGTGATACCACTCTATGTGAGGGATGGGCTTTAGTCGGGAACTCCCTGACATTGGGGCAAAAACTCTTATAGATGAATTTCGGCGGGTAATTCTACGAATCTTTTCTTTTCTGTCTATTCTCGATGACCGGTGGAAGTGAGCTCAACCAGCGCTAAAAGGAATCCTTCTCCTCATCGAACGAGGATAAGGCGGGATCATCATCATCATCAAAGCCCATTCCCGAGATTTTCGGGGTCGGCTACATGAATTTTGGTTCTCCAAGCAATGCGATCTTCCCACATTTCCTCACCTAATCCAAGCTCAATGATATCTTCATTCACCGTCTTCATCCAAGTTTTCAACGGTCGTCCCCTCCGTCTACACTCTCCATTAACTTGCCAATCTAAACATTTTCTAATTGGCGCCGTGCTTGGTCTCCTCCACACATGACCAAACCAAGTTAAACGTCTTTCTCTAATTTTTTCCTCTATGGGCGCTACACCTAAGTATCTCCTAATTCTTTCATTTCTAATATGCGTATGTTGTCCCGTAGTAGCCCAACATTCTGAACCGTATAGCATGGCTGGTCGAACAATTGTCTTATAGCATTTCCCTTTTAGCCTTGCAGGCATCCTTCTATCGCACAATACTCCTGACGCCATGCGCCATTTCAACCAACCAGCTTTAATCCTGTGGTCTACATCTGCTCCAATAGCCCCATTCTTTTGAATTATAGACCCTAGATATCGAAAAGCCTCACACTCTGGGACCTCGACACCTTTACTCTCTAAAGCCTCCTGCCACTTAACTAATTTCTGACCTAAACCTGCACTAGTCTCATCCATTAAGACAATATCATCTGCAAATAACATGCACCAAGGTACATCTTCTTGCATATGTCTTGTCAACTCATCCATGACCAAAGCAAAGAGATATGGACTTGTTGGGGTGCGGTCCTACTCCATTGAGAAGTACGAAGGCATGCTATCCGGGCAGACCTAACCAATACCCTCGGAATCCGTTTTGTGCTAGTTTAAAAGGGGTCCCTGCTTTGTCTTTTAGCAAATTCCCTGAATATTAATGTACCCTCGTGCATACAGTTTCCCAATTACTTCGACTTCTTTTGCCACTGTAGGCTTCCCCACTTCCACATCTGTCGTATTCGGGAGAGCTTGCTTTGTGGCGGAGCATTAAGCAATGCCAACCTGGTGAGGGCTAGCTGTCTGGGGACAGGTTAAGGCAAGGCCTGCCAGGTTTGTTTCTCATGAGATTGGGTGAGGGAATCGAAAAGGGGCTCAACCACCGGGCGGGCGGGCGGGCTTTTGGGCACACAAAAAAGGGGAAGTGGATGGAGGGTGCTTCTCAGTTAGAATTGGGGGTGGGGTCGCTATAGTGGCTAGGGTGAGTCTTCCTACATGGCTGGACGCCCGGCTCGAGACAAAGCTGCGTGGGTTACCACCACATCCTCTCCCGATTCGAACGACAACCGATGGCCATGAATGTTGAAAAGCGTTTTAGGACGGTATCAAATCCTCGTTTGGATAATCGAAGTGGGTGGCTTATTCTCGCAGACGGAAAGACTCAACGACGAGTAGACTTCTTGCAGCTCAGCTCGTCTGACTACGAGCCTAATCTATGGTAGAACTGGGCTTTTTTCGTTTCTATAGACTCCTAATGTGCTACTTGCCTCTTCATTCTTCCCTTCACTATTGGACTCTACTTGCTTTGCTTGCAGCCCCTCACTGACACAACCCCCGTATACTGACCTGACGACTGGCCTACAAAACTTCAAGGATTTTGCGTAGGGTGGGGTAACGGCTCCAGAGTCACCACAGGCCTGTTTGTTTGGCATAACAGGACCTAGTCTATAACTTAAAAAGTTTATCTCCCCGTCATACCTATTGTACTGTTAATCCATCTGAAGTGAATGACTCTTTTTATTGAGATTCAAGATAAAAATGGCAAAGAGACACTAAAGCATAAAGATAGTATATGCTTCTTAATATTGGCTTCTTCTTATTTCATTTGCTTCTTCTCTCCTCCACTTCTTCTCTACTATATTTTTTTCTCTACTTTATTTTTTTTTCTTACAACAGAGTGTCATCATCTTCTTCTCCGCCTTTGCATCTCTTATCTATTTTTTTTCTTCGGCGTGTTTTTTCTATTTGCAATAAAGATGAAGACACTCTAGGAAGGCACTTTATTAGATTATTGTTTATGTTTATACGACTTATTAAAAAAATAGTATGACGTGTCGACGTGTTCTCGAGTCCTAGTTTTTTGAAAATTGTCGAGTCAGCGTGTCGTGTCCGTGTCCATGCATCCTTGTTTCTGGGCTTTTATTGAAATAAAATACAAAATGAGATCATATCTTATGGCATGTTTAGATTTGAAAAGGTTTATTTATGGACTCCAAACATAAAATATGTTCTCCAATCTCGGGTGAATTGTACATAAAATGCAAAATCTTTCCATCCAAAGTTCAAATTATACATTGGGTGAGTCACACCACATAAAGTGTCAAGCAAGATCTTTTCTGCAGCATGTGTTTTAAAACTAACTTTTAATGAAATCCATGTGTGGGCTGTTGGATTGTAAGACATCTGATGGTTATTTCTATTCAACGGTGCTAAGAATTTGCGATTTGAGACTGGCTATGGAAGTTTTGATGGAGACTTCTGCTTTTGCCAGCAAAGCAAGGCAGAAAGTGAGAAGGCAAGTCTGGTGAACAGTTCAATGTTTCAGAAAGGGGAGAGTTCAAAGTCGTTTCGCTTCACAGATAGGCATCTCCTTCGAATGCAGGGATTCCTAAGCAGTAACAGATTTAAATGCTCCTTGTTTGACTTGAGGAAAAGAGTTAGCGAAAGAAAGGAATAGATAAGGAGTGGAATATAATGAGGAAACAAAATCTAACGACTAAATTTATTCAAATGCACTTGAGTTTCAATAGGGACCTCTTGGTTGGCCCCTGATCTTAATTGCTTGGGTTTCCTGATGATGAAGGACTATAACAAGGAACAAAGAATCTAATGACTCACGAGGGTATTTAGTTACCTTGTTCAAGGGGCTCCCAAGGATGGGTTCTGTTGTTATTTTCGTATCTCAAGCTCTGGGGCAGTCTTTGCTTATCCGTTGTGTTTTCTTTTCTTTGAAATGTGTGGTTAAGTTGGGGGAAATAGTGGTGCAAGGTGGAGGCTTTGCTACGCTCGGAATCTTTGCATTTCATTGTTCCTAGAAATGTGTGATTCTTGAGATTCTAGTCCCTTGAGATGCATTATAATCCTTAAGATGAAATAGTTGCGTGAGTTCTCGGGATGTTGCTACAAATTGGATTATGGTTTGAAAATGTCCCAATAGTACCAATTTTAAGAGAAAGTGAATCCAAGACTTAGACACAAAGTGGAACACGATCTTTTAAGTGCACCGTGGCTCTTTAAGATCGTACCCCACACCCATGCCCATGGCTCATCTTGGTGGAGGGTTAAGTTGGTGACATATCGGTACAAGGTGAGGGTTTTAGTGATATCAGAGTCTATGGTTATGGTTCAATTGCACACATCCTAACATTACGGTGATCCTTGAGATGTTGCACAAATAATGGAACATATTAATGTAATAAAAGGTTGGGGGATTTATGGGCCTTGCTCCACTGTAGAGATTGTTGAAAATAATATCTTAACTCTTTAATCATCATCATCATCATAATCAAAGCCCATTCCCGATATTTTCGGGGTCGGCTACATGGATTTTGGTTTTCCAAGTAATGCGGTCTTCTCACATATCCTCGCCTAATCCAAGCTCAATGATATCTTCATTCACCGCCTTCATCCAAGTTTTCAACGGTCGTCCCCTCCGTCTACACCCTCCATTAACTTGCCAATCTAGACATTTTCTAATTGGCGTCGTGCTTGGTCTCCTCCGCAAATGACCAAACCAAGTTAAACGTCTTTCTCTAATTTTGTCCTCTATGGACGCTACACCTACGTATCTCCTAATCCTTTCATTTCTAATTTTATCCTTACGAGTTTTACCACACATCCACCTTAACATACGCATTTCTGCTACTGCCATCCTATGCGTATGTTGTCCCGTAGTAGCCCAACATTCAGAACCGTATAGCATGGTTGGTCGAACAATTGTCTTATGGCATTTCCCTTTTAGCCTTGCAGGCATCCTTTTATCGCATAATACTCATGACGTCATTCTCCATTTCAACCAACTAGCTTTAATCATTTGGTCTACATCTTCTCCAATAGCCTCATTCTTTTGAATTATAGATCCTAGATATCGAAAAGCCTCACACTCTGGGACCTCTACACCTTCGATCTCAATTGCATTACTTCTCCTTTGTGGTTCACAACCAAAGTTGCACACTAGATACTCCGTCTTCAAACGGCTAATTCTAAAACCTTTACTCTCTAAAGCCTCCCGCCACCTATCTAATTTCTGACCTAAACCTGCACTAGTCTCATCAATCAAGACAATATCATCTGCAAATAACATGCACCAAGGTACATCTTCTTGCAGATGTCTCGTCAACTCATCCATGACCAAAGCAAATAGATATGGACTTAATGCCGACCCTTGATGTAGTCCTACTGACACTGGAAATTCACTGGACATCCCACCTACTGCGCGAACACTTGTTACAGCCCCTTCATATATATCCTTAATGATATCGACATAACATTGAAACACTTTTTCCTTTCTAGCACCCACCAAATTAACTCCCTGGGGACCCTATCATATGCTTTCTCCAGATCAATAAAAACCATATGCAAACTCTTACGTGCCTCTCGATATTTTTCTATAGTTTGCCTAAGCAGGAAGATGGCCTCCGTAGTAGACCTACCCGGCATAAATCCAAATTGATTATCCGAAACCGTGGTTAAACTCCTAAGTCTTCGTTCTATAACCCTCTCCCAAAGTTTCATCGTATGACTCATAAGCTTTATCCCTCTATAGTTCGAGCAATTATGGATATCCCCTTTGTTCTTATAAATTGGTACCACAATGCTATGCCTCCATGAATCTGGCATTTTTCTAGTTTTCAAAATCCTATTAAAGAGCTTAGTTAGCCATTGAATCCCAACTTCTCTCAGACATTTCCATGCTTTAATTGGTATATCATCCGGTCCAACGGTCTTTCGTCTTCATTCTTTTTAAAGTTTCTCTCACTTCCGTGGCACTAACTCTGCGATGGAACACGTGATCTTTCCCTTCCTGTGAAGCATACCCCTCCAAGTTTAACTCCCCTACATGTGTTCCATTGAGTAGGTTCCAAAAGTAATCATTCCATCTATCTAAAATAGCTTTATCCTGCATTAAAACTCTTCCATCCTCATGCTTAACACACTTAACATGACTCAAGTCCCTAGTTTTTCGTTCTCTAGCTTTAGCTATCTTGAAAATATCCTTCTTCCCTTCCTTTGTACCTAGCATATTATAAAGATCATCATATGCTCTCTTCTTAGCTTCCCCTACTGCTTTACTACTCAACTTCTTAGCTTGCTTATAAAGCTCATAAGACTCTAGGCACCTATCTTTTTGCCACTTCTTAAAGCATCTTTTCTTTTTTGCAATGGTTTGTTGTACATCAGCGTTCCAACACCATGTCTCCTTACCATATAAACCTCATCTTTTGGCCTCTCCTAATTCTTTCTTCGCACATCTTCTTATTTGGTTTGCCAAATGTTCAAAAAGATCCGCGCTACTAGTCCTATCCTTTAGTTCGAGATTCTCCCAACCCTCTGAAACTGATTGGCCACCCAAAATCTTCTTTCTAAAATTTTGGCACACATCTCCCTGTAAGGTCCACCACTTAGTTCTCGGTCTAACCTGTTTTATAGCAATATGACCCGTACTCTTAAGACAAAAATCGAGAACTAACAGCCTATGTTGGTTTGTCAGACATCCCCCTGGCATAACCTTACAATTTTTACACCTACCTAAATCGTGTCTCCTAACAAGAAAATAATCAATTTGACTTCTATTGCGCCCACTCGCAAAGGTCACCAAGTGATCTTCCATCTTTTTATAAAAAGTATTTACAATCACAAAATTCTCAGCTAAAGCAAAATCTATAATAGAAATCCCTGTAGTGTTTCGATCCCCAAATCCTTGACCTCCATGTACCCTCTCATACCCAACTCTATCCTTACCGACATGGCCATTCAAATCCCCGCCTAGGAAAACCCTATCGGAAGAGGGAATTTCAAGAACTAACTCCTCTAAAGAGTTCCAAAAATCCTTCTTAGTCTCCTCGTCCAAACCCACTTGGGGTACATACGCACTAATAACATGCACTATCTTAACTCTTTAATCCCGCATTGAAAATCCATGACCTGAATACAAACAGAATAATTCTCCTAACTGCACCTAAACTTTTTAAGTTAGAACCACACACCGACAACCTAGCCCAAGGCCCATCTTGGGTGTTGGTTAAGTTGGAGATAATATCGGTTCAAGGTTGGGCTGTTGCATTAAACAATATTGTACTGTTGAGTAGCTTGCATTTAACTCCATCACTAAGCAATGATGTATCTGTCTGGGAATATTGGATCAAATTGGATGATGCATTCTCTTACAAAGAGGTTTGACTAGGATGCAGAAACAACAATGGTGTCGAGGGATCTTTAGAGCAGATTTCATCGAACTTAAGGATGCTTGTGACAATCTACACTCTGGGAACATGAACTGGGCATGGAAGCCAATTCTTTGTGAGATTATTCGTATAAGCCACTGTATAAGTTTTTGGGCTTTTGGTTATATAAATAGTGAGTGTAATGGATTTTGCTCATGATCAAACTTGTCAGTGTGCTATAGAAAACAATATCTTTCCTCTGCCTGTTAGGTCTCTAATTTGATCAGTAAAAAAAAGCTTGATAAGCTTGCATGTACTTGGTTGATTTACAATTCCTGAATCAAAATCAAGTAGGGAGAGGAGAGATGCAACGTGGAAAGTCGATTTCCTCTAAAAGAGGCATAGCTTCTGCCATGCATTATAGTGCACCTAAGCATTGGAGCAGTTCTATGTTGTGCATTTTTTGGGTACATGTGTTATAAGTTAATAACCATCTAGTCAGGTGCTAGGCGAGGTGAGGAGGGTGACCTGCGCGCCTAGCTTCTTGAGCAAAGTGTTTATAGCCTTTGTAGGAGTTTTTTTGAAGCCTTTATATATGAGTTCCAGTTGATAAGTTAATTTCACACAAATTTAACTAAGAACATGAACTTGAAATACCATTATTCCTAATCCAATAACAAACATTAAAAAACAGGTGCAAAAATGAAACAAGCCAATGTGAATAAAAAAATAGAAAAAAAAAATTGTAGTCAAACGCGAGCACTTGAGACTACACCATTGATAGGTGCTGCTTGGGCTAGGCCAGGTGGTGAGGGCCTGAAATGCCTGCTAGTCTGAGACTCCATATTTAACAACCATAAAGTTTAATCTAAACCAACACAAATATCAAAACATGAGTATCAATAATTTAAGAAGTTTAGTGCACTCTCTCAACTTTAGTCTAGTCTACGATCTCATTATCCCTAGAATTGATCCGGTCATGATAGGATATTGTGTGGTGCAATATTCCAACTTGGGATATATTTAGCCAGACGCGCTAGGCGTCACCTAGAGACGGGCAATATATTTTTTCACTGTATTCTTCAGGAATTTGGAAATACCTATATATATATATATATATACATCATTTTAACTAGTAAAGTTGACATAAATACGAAGAAGAAAAAATATTGGTCGAAGAAAAAGATTAGGCTTCAATAAAAGTAAAAAAATCAGGTCGGCAGCAAGGAGGGTGAACAAATGTGGTTGGTGAGAGGGAGAGAGAGTGGCAGGAGGTGAGGTCAATCGGAGGGGGGTGGCTAGTTGTGTTGTGCGATTGCGTCTGTTGCTTTGTTGCCGCTTCTGTTGTTGTGGTAGCAATCGGGGAGGAGAGGGGCTATTTTGATCTAAAAAAAAGTCTTAAGTCAATTTGACTTTGATACATTTAAAAAAAATAACAAAATCATAGTTTGAGGTGGGCTTGTAGGCGAGAAAGGGGATCGCTCGAGACCACAAGGAAGGGTCGCCTTGGCTAGGCCAAGGCGCTAGAGGTCCTGGTCGCCCGCCTTTCTCGCCTAGGCTCGCTGGAGATAACATAGCTTTGGATGACCTCTTTACTCCACCTCAACTTGTGGATCATCATTGCCTCTTAAACTATCTTGTGCCTTGACTCCTGAAACTTCTCAACCTTTTTATGATGAAATCGGTATCTCTAATGTCATTGCATCCATCATGTGGAGCTTGCCACTCTTCAAACTCCTTAAATGTCTTCAAGACGTGTTGAACATGTCGTTAGTTTGAGGAACGGGGTAATGAGAGGCATCTTATCCTAGCATCACGCTTTACGACCACTTATGCTAGCTTCAAGGTTGACGCCTCCAAAAGATATGTAAATTGTTGCACCTTATAAAATTGTTTACAATATGTCCAGCAAACTTTATCCTAATCATTATACCCCCACTTCAATATCGTCATCTTTTCCAGACAATTGATGCCCTCATCCATCATCATCATCTGGGGTGTTTGTTCAAAATGAAGAGAATGTATAGTGCGTGTGAAAATCTCAAAAGTCTCAAAGAACAAGAGGGAAAGAGAGAGAGAGAAGAGGAAAAAATAATGTAGGAGAATTGATTTGTGACTTTAGGAGCCGAGACACAAGAGCAAGTGACGGGGCCGAGGCGTTTGGCATTAGCAGCAATAGGTGATCGACGTGATCACGTAGGCTAGCCTAGGCGCATGATCACATTTAATATGTTAGGCAAAGTGGCCAGGTTGTACATCACGGCCTAGGCGGCAGCCTAAGCGCAGTCTAGTTTAGCATTTGATAGCACAGCTTGACATGTACATAAGTGCTTACTGGGTTGTCATGTAGTCCACACACAGGCAACCGCCTACAGAAACAGTTTAATGAGTTCTTAAGCAACGGAAGGTATCCTAAATTTAGAGAGTCGTCTTGTTGCATGAGGAAAACTAGGAATTAAATAGTCCAACCATTGACATTGATGTCGACTTGTTATTCTTATTTCGTAATGCCTAAAATTAATCTGTGAACATCATTTCACAGACCTAGTAAAGCTAATAAAGTGCACAGTAATCTTTCCAAAATGATAGTACTACTGTCAAACCAGTTGTTTAACACCCTACTAGAGCTACATGTTATTCCAATTATGTAACTGGACAAGAGAGTAGGAAGTGGTGATGGTTTGAACACATTACTGCGATCAATAATTTAATAATCGGTAAGTAGAATAAGAGAACAAACTAGGCTGGACAATTCAGAGCAAGGAAAGGATACACCTAATTCAAATTCAAAAGACAGATAAATCAACAGCATTACAGGATCTAACCATGCGAGAACTTTGGCTTAAGTTTGATCTATTATAACTAAATGGAGGATACCCTAGTGTTTTAAAGCCCAAATCAATGGAGACATTTCTCTCACCTTTTCTCCTTATTTCAGATTAGGAGAGTGGGTTGTGACAAGGAAAAAAAACTCTCTAGTTGCTGTAATCAGCCAGTATGTTGTACATCATTGTAATGCTAGTCAAAAAGCCTAGAGCAGAAGCCCTTTTAGTGAACTTTAGATGGGTATTTGTCTTGCCAACTAAAAAGTGCAGGCCAATTTCATGAAATGTGAGCAATATAGTTGGTATCTGAAAGGAAGATTCCTTGAATTATGTCGTGGAAAAAAAGAGACGAAGTGGGCTGGACAATTGATAATATTGGAGGGGCTTGTTTTAAGGCAAAAAAGACAGAGACCTACCTGAGTGACTCTCAACAGTCCAAGTGCCTTACCTTTCATGTTTGAGAGAAGTGTTTGTGGTTTTGAGGAATGCATCATAACTGTGTTTATTTCCCACTTGTTGGCCCTAGTGACCCCAACAGCTAGTGAACAGAATGGATGAGAACCCTGCTTTGTCATGCCATATAGACTAAGTGATAGTGACTTGTCAGTTTGGGAGAGTTCAAAATTTATGTCTAGGGAAAGAAAGATGTTCTTTTTTTACAATGATCTGCCAGCCAATGGAATGGTCAAAATATTCTTATTTGTTCATGAATCTCCTGATGTCTGTAGATCTATCGGATTTAAGCATTCAGGTGGTGTTGAGTTACAAAAGGGAAAACCTAGTCGAAATTTTGATGGGAGAATTTGAGTTTAGAAAAATAGATTAATCCCATTCTAGTCTCGTGTTTTCTCTCGGTCTTTGTCTTCTTCCCTTCTAGCTAATATAGGTTGATAATTAGATACAATGTGCTTGTTGGTGGGATATAAATAAGAAACAAATTCAAATGAAAATTATCTACTTTATCAAAGGAATGGGTCCTCCAATATGGCCAAGCTGACCCTAAGACAGAAAACAAAAGACAATAGCCCCTTTTAGACTGGGAGACAGCCACAAAGATATATTGCAGGGTCAAGAATACACAAAAAAAAAAAAAAAAAAAAAACAATAATGCACTTAGTTAAATTGTTTAATTTCTTCTTCTTCTGAGCTTTACTTTTCTGATGAATATTGTAATTTCTAGGAACCCTCTTTGCAATATTATAGTTTTCAAGGTTCCTAATTGTATGCATCATTACATATGTAGCAAACACTAAAGACATGAAAAGACAAACAGGTGAACCAATATGAACCCTTAGTTTTTAAACACAGCCAAGTGGTATTTTTATATTATAATTATGTTTTGTTTAATGTACATTTACTCTGCATAATTTTACCTAATCCATTTTTCGATTTTAATTTGCTGGCACTGTAGATGAAACATTTAGACACGGCTATAACTGTATAAATACATAATAATAAAAAAATCCTCTTAAACTTAGGCTCCTTAATCAAACATTATAGTCAACCAATAAAAGAGCAAAATTAAACAAGAAGTAAAATGGAAAAGAAAAGAAAAGTTAACAATATGTCTTGCCTAGGAATATTTATTAAAGAGAAAACAGATGGTAGTGGTGGTGGTACTTTAAGCAATATACATGGCAATGCCTTAAACATTCCACCATAGACAAGTAAATCTCCTCTAGCTACCCATAATCCAACTCTTGGTGGGTATATAATCATTACTAAAGTAATCATCAAGCGTAAAAGGTGACATACAAAATTGATTACCCGAGCTCTCATGGTATAAAAAGTTACTTTTCATTGATATTATAGTGACTATATAGTGTAAAAGGGTGCAATAACTTTGTTTTTCCTTGAATTCTGCTTGTGGGAGAACTTACTTCTCACAAGGATTGGTAAGGTGAGGTTTATGCCACAAACATCAGTTCAACTGATGAGATAAAATATTGCTCCACATACATTATGCAGCAAATATAAATCTCCTCTACCCATATATTTTAGGTTAGTTGATTAATCAAACACTGCTATTCCAAGAAGGAACAGATAGTGCATGTGTCAGAATAGATTGTCAATCATTTTCTTTGAATCACCATAAGAGTCTGATTATATCCTGAACAAATAACAGAGGGTTGTAATCAACACAACACAAGTCACTCAAATCCTTGGCTTTGTTTTTTCAATATAGAAAAAAAAATCAATAGTTTAAGTAAAAGAAGTATTTGTATTAACTGTTTATTATGATTTTTATTTTTTAAATGCTCATATATCTTATGATATAAAATGAAGAATGTTGGTTTTATCCTATAAGACTTGATTTTGAGAATATTTGCTAAATACTTGGTTTATTTCTTTCGGTGACCACTAACCCATGTATTGTATAGTATGATTAACAAAAAAAAAAGTGCATATGGATTAATTTATTAATTAAGGTTGTTACAGTAGGTAATCTTCCGAAATTCGATCCTTTGGAACATATTCATTGTGAACTGAACACTAGACCACTTGCCGAAAATCTGAGCTAATGTAAACCCTAATCATAAGTAAGCAAATAACAAGTTGATTTATATAAATCACATTTTAGATCAAATATGATGTCACTGCCAACTACTAATAGCCAAAAAAAAAAAAAAAACTGTTTTTAAGTACAAATGAAATATTGTTTACAAATAAATTCTTTAATAAAATAGTTTTCAGGGACAAGAAGAAATATTGTGATATTGCAACTTGCTTACAAGTTGATGTTAGAAGAGTTGATGTGTAACAGTAGTGAATTAATGATAGAAAAGTGATCAACTTGTTTGGGGCTTGCATTACCAAACCCAAAATTTTTAAATATGAAAGCTACAATAAGATGATACAAAAGCATACTTCGATAAAAACATGCATGGGTCCATAAACCCACAATGAGACATTGAGAAACTCAAAAAAGTCAATAAAGAGAAGAAAAAATATTACAAACAAAAAGAAAAAGTAGATAAAAGGTTTCAGCATGTCTTGCTAAGGAATACCAAAATATCAAGGAGATGATAGTGGTACTTGAAATATTAATATGTTAATGTCTTGTGCGTTTCATGGAAGAGAAGCAAAGGTCATCTTCAGGTCCCTCAACCAACCCCATATAAACCCAACTCAATCTATAAGTGGAGCTTATAATCATGACTGAATCACAAGTTTAGCACAAAAGATAAGACTACGAACTTATTTTACTATGAATGTCTTGAAAAGAAAGGTAAAATGTTAGTTTTTTTTTTTTTTTTTTCTAAATTATTGTTAGAGCATGTTCATTGATTGATTGAAATAATGTTAACTAGAAATGTAATCATCATTCTTTATTTGTTTTATATGTTTATTGTTTGTTACATAAAAGGCATTGTGATGGACGGATTGCTCTGCTCGGGTTGTTTGTTTTTCAATTATTATATGTGCTTAGAGCATTTGGTTTTAGCTGTATACCATTAATATGCAAGTTCAAGTTTGAAAATTTAGTGTAACCTCTTAACGTCTATTTTAATTTCTCTTATGACAGGACAGGATAGGATATGGTGTTAATATTCACTCTAAAACTCTAGAGATGACGGTGAAATGGTTCGCTTGGGTGGAAGCAATCTTTTCTTTTCTGTGTCATGGACGATGTGAGTGGGTTCCAGTATTGATAATAATAGGAAATGTGATGCAATGTACTTCACAGACATGTACTATTTAAACTTGCCATATTTTATCAATATCAACAATACTTGAAATGCATTGTACAACTTCTGATCCATTATTAGTCTATACATATCAAATCCATAGCTCATTAATGGTCCTTCCTTTGGAATATATATATATATATATAGAATAGCTTCATCTTTTAGGACTACTAGTCCCTTGCTTGGGATAGGATAGTATAGTACCTTACTGTCCTTCAATAGTTTGATTATACAATAATGAGTAGAGAGTCAGGCCGACAGCGCCGGCCCATCACCATCTATCATTCTAGAGATGCTGAAAATAGATCCATCTATAGAATGATGGATGGTGATGGGTCAGCCTATTGGCTCTCTAGAATTAGGGTAATGAGAATTATATCACTTTGCTAAGTTTGTCTAGGCAGCAGGCTTTAAAACCATTTTCTTGTCAGGCTTGGGCTTTGTTACACTTTTACACATTCTCTTTAAAACACATCCACAAACATTATCTATACAAGGGATAGAAATGTAAAAATCCTAAAGCCTAACAAAAAAGTGGCTATAAAGCCAGACTGCCTAGAATTGGAGGTCTTATGGACTACTTCTACAACTTGAGTTCCACTTCGGATGTTGGTGCAAACATTGCTTGTAGAAACTGATGTTGATTGTCTGAGAATCTAACTCATTGTCATGCTAATTAAAATGTTATTTTTATTTTAAAGAAACTAAGACCTGAAACCTTCCCGGTACCTTATACTGTGGCAACTTTATATTTTAAGCACAAAATATCAGATAGGTCTCTATAAAACTCTGAATCTAGAGAACAAACTGCAAGGATAGCTATACATAAAGGATCACTAACAGGATTGCTAAACAAGAATTGGGGCTATTTATTTGTTTATTTGAAAGTTAGACAATTGTTGTAAAAATATGAACGGAGATCCACAACAACATATTTCTTATATATATTCAGTGACATCTGGTTGTGAAAGGTAGGATTTTCTTTTTTCTTCTAATCTCTTGGAGCTGTCAAAATTTTTTTTTTTTTTTTCAGTAAAGCAAATTTATTTTCTGAATTTCAAAAGAAAAGACTGACTATATTGAGGAAATGAACAAGTCAATACATTGTGGTTGGCTGCAGTGGCGGACCTATAGAGGGACCATAGGGGGCAGCGCATCCCCCCCTTCCCAATTTTCTAAAATAATTTAGTATATGCCTAATATTTTTTGAAATTTTGTCAAAATTTTTCTCTATGTATATAGAGATTTTTTTATTCTCTCCTGAACTTTTTATTTCATAAGAATGTTTTTATGCAATTATATAAATACATTAAAAAAATAAATTTATAGTTTATTGAAAAGACTTGTTTGTTCACAAACAATATGAAACCCAAAAAAAAAAAATTAATGTTATACAATAAAACCCTCTAAAAAAAATTTTGAATTAAAAATCTAAGATAACAAACTATAGAATTCAATGAAAATATATCATTGTTCAACCATATGAAATTTGCGGATTTGATTGGTTGTAAGACCCATTTTTTTTATAAACTTGTAATTACGATCTTATTATGTTCGCAAATTTCAGATTTTTTTCAAATTAAGCTTTACATATTTATCTTAATTTTTCAGTTTTAATAATGTATTCTAATTATTAGGGTTATTTACCTTTGCTAAATTGTCGACGACTTGAGCATAATTTCGACAACAATCATTATGAAACCCCAACAAAAAAAAACAAAGTTATACAATAAACCTCTCACACCCTCCCTACAATCTTTTTTTTAAAATTAAAATCTAAGATAACAAACTATAGAACTCAATGAAATATATATCATTATTCAATTCATATAAAATTTGTGGATTGGATTGGCTGCTAAACCTCTTTTTTCTATAAACTTGTAATTACGATCTTATTATGTTCGCACATTTCAGATTTTTTCATATTAAACTTACATATTTATCTTAATTATTTGACAAGTTTTATTAATTTATTTTGGTTATCAGGCTTTTTTGCCTTTGCTTAATTGTCAACGACTTAAGAATAATTTGGTTTAAAATATTATACCCGATTTAGTTTGATATATACACTATACTTCTTTCTTTTTTTTTTTTTTTTTTTATCGTTGTATAGATAAATGCTCAATACTATATTAAGTTTACAAAGAATACAATTAGAATTATATTTTTATTTTAGTGTTTAGTTGGAGATGTTAGTAGAAATTTGTTGTTAAATTATCAGGTCAGAGTAGAAAATTTTCAACTTCGCCCCTAATAACTTCTATTATCGGCTAACAATTTCTTACCGTTTTTCCTTCTTGACTAAAATCCTGGATCCGCCACTAATTGGCTGTGGAGTTGGATAAGATGGATACATGTTTCTATATGTGTAGAGGCAAACATACCCTTGGCGGCAAAAGCATATTTAACAACTTGCTCAAAAGCTCAAACAACATATAACAAAATGTTTTTTTCTCTCTTTTCTTTCTTTTCTATAATTCGTTATTTTTCGTTCTTCTGACACTAATAACTAGTTTGGATGGAATCACGGGTCCATGGTTCTATCACTGCTGGCAACATCTGGAGTGGGAGGGGTTAAGGGATTATTAAAAAAAAAAATGAAAGTTTAAGCCGATCCTTATGAGTGATGGTTGTGGGTTTGGTTAGTGGTTCTAACCTAAACACTTTTTCCAGTTTTTTTTTTTTTTTTTTTAAGGCAAACGGAGTTTAAGGCCCTCAAACCTTTCAGTTTTAAATTTTATTTGTAAATTATTGTGAAGCATGTAATGTTTGAATTTTTATCTCTGTTCTGAGATGCAGAACATTATGTTTGTGTTGACGCATTCGTAGAATATATGTGATGCATCTTTTGGTCTAGCTGATCATATCTTGCTCTGAACCATATTGATGATTATTAGGCAATCGAAATTGTAACTGGCTTACCTAAAAAGCTATTTCACTTCTTGCCCCCTTTCAATAATGGATGGTATTTAACACTCACATGGTTTGTTAGGCTAATAATAAATTTTTAAGACTTATCATTGTTATAAATGGTTTTTGTATTTTTATAAATTGTGGTCAAATGAAAGAAATAATTGACTTTTTGTCTTTGCCCGCCCCAGGTAAAAATCCTGGCTCCTCACAACCTGCGCGGTGCATGCGTGAATAGATATCCAGTCTACAGGCTATTATATGGAGTCAATAAATACACAGAATAGTTGTTTGGTTGTCTAAGTCATCAGTCAAATTACATATTTTCTTTGATTATTCAATTTCATGTCCATAATTTCTGTAATCTCATCAACTCCAAACTTTACATATTCCATTTCATGGAGCATCTAGATTATGATTTGAGAGAAGGAATATAGTTTGAAAAACAAGTGCCAAGGAACTCACTCCATCACTAGCAACATACATGGAAAAAGGGGAGCTTGAAGTGAAATATGGAAAGGCAAATTGTTTGGACTTGAGAGTCTTGAAAAGCAGTAGTACAGGGAGAAAATAATGGAAGGGAGGAAATATAGGGTTGGGGTCCATAATCCTTGTAAAGTACAGGGATATGTCCAAAGTCCATAGCAGAATTTCAAGAAGGAAAAATGCTTTGGTCTTGAGAAGATGTTGCGTTGAAGTGTTAAATCTCTTTTTTTCCTTTCATGTTATCTTGGGAGAACCATTGAGATAAAGCATATACCCTAAACCCACCACTTACTAATAAGATGGGAATATAATAAGAGAATACATTCCCTCCTCTCTTTTTCCTTGCTCCCTTCGCTCTACCTAAAAGGATATAGAGAACTCTAGAACACTAATCCTTGTGCTTGTCAGCCATATTTTTCAGATAAATTATCTTCTAATCTGCAAATTTTTACCATAACCCATTCTCCAAGAACAGAACAATTTTTCTTAATTTATTCCCACAAATGTATTTGGCAATGGGTCGAGATTGCATGGACCCACTCCACTAGATTAGCATCATTAGTGGGACCTAATTCAAGATTGGGTAACTAAAAGATAGTAATTCTACAAATAACTTTAGAGTCCAATTGTAAAAAATTTCAAAAAGACTTATTATTGTGCCTGTGGTTCAAAGACTGAAAGAAGATCGAGTACAACATTGTTGTTTCAATGTTTTACAGTGAAACTTAACTGTACCAAACATCCATCATCCATGATGAAGGAAAGAAAGTACACCAAGCAAATTAAAGGTGAAAATCCATAAGAAAAACTTGACCCATTCTTCTTTGTAATTATTTATAGTAATATATATATATATATATATATAATTTCAACCACGCACTCTAATAAAATTCATCTCATCAGAACAATAGCCATGGATTCTTCCTTATGGAACCTCACTTGTTTTGCAATAAACTCCTCGATCCTTCGCTGGAACTCTTCATTACTGATATCTTCTTCACCGTTTTCTTCCCTGACCGCTGCAGCTTCTTGATCTGCCTTCTCATCCCCCCTGCACTTCTCCACCGTGACAGATCGTTGGAGTGGTTTCTCGGAGACCATACGCTTCACATTCTCTGACTGACTACGAGATATCTTCTTCTGAATAGCAACATGTTGGTGCTTCTCTCTACAAGGCAGAGGCAGAGGCTGTGTGCATTTCTCCTCCGTAACATTCTGCTTGTCTTGGAAAACAACCTCCTGATCCGTCGGACTGGGCTCAGTACGGATTCTCTGGCCACTGCTGTTCTTGAGAAACTCTTGGTAAAGATAAGATCCGGCGTTGTTCTTGCCGGAGAAGTGTCCGGATTTCGCAAAGAGTGTAAGAACTATTGCGTTTCCCAGGAGAAACACGAAGCGAGGGGTGACTAAGATGAGACAGAGCTGTTTGAAGTAGTTTCCGGAGATTTGGAATACAAATGGAAGACGAGTGGAAAACCAGGAGAGGAAGCCTAGCGCTAAGAAGAGCTCGAATAGGCGAAAGAGCTTTGCCATCTTTTGAACGCCACGATATCGATTCATTGCACTGGACTTGTCTGCTTTCATCATGTGATCAAACTCGAATAATTTTTTAGAAAATAAAAGAGTTGAGCTGAAAGAAAGATGGAATTGGTTGGGTTTTTTTTAGTGTATGTATGTATTGATATTTAATAGAGAAAGAGATGAAAGGTTTTAGAATTCTTATGTATGTATGGATGGAATTTCACCTAATGGTTTTGGTTTCTTGATTTAGAGATGGATGAAGAAGAAATTAATACATGGAAGGAGTGAAAGAGAGATGAGTGAGTGAGTGAGAAGTGGAAAGATATTAGTTAAAAGAGTTTGTTTTGACTTCGAGGGTGAAAGAGAGAGAGAGAGATCTTGCCTTGTGTTTTGGTGGTATTAATTGATTTGGGGTTTGGTTTTGGGTGTTTAGTGTTCTCTCAACTTCAGTTACTGAACCATTTGGAGTGAATAGCAGGGACTACTTTTATAGGCGCTACAAAATAGGGGTGGGCATCCCATCCCGCGATCTCGTTCCCGTCCCGATCCCGTCCCGTCCCGTCCCGTCCCGATTTTTCCGGGTCTTAATGGGATTGAATAATTTCATCCCGATCCCGTCCCGTCCCGATCTAGAATGGGATGGGATGGGATGGAGATTTTCAATCCCGCCAATCCCGTCCCGTCCCGAACTAATTTATTAATATTAATTATTAACATTTTTATTTAATTATTTATTTTAAAATTGTGGATGCCCATACAAATATACTAATGTATATAACATATTTAATTTAAACACTAAAAGCAAAAAAAAGCCCTTTCCAGTATTTGCTCAAGTAAAAATTACTCAATCCAATCATTTAGAAGCAATCAAATGAATGACTGCACTGCCTAACTTTCCAGTAATTGCTAAAGGAAATGCCATTTCGAAAAACAATTCTTCTGTGATGTTCCTCACAATATATAGAAACATGATAATAAATAAATAAATAAAATACGATTATCGTTGCTCGCTTTTGGATCAATAAAAGTGACACGATCGATTAAGTGAGGATGCAAGGGTATTGCCTGGAATCTGGATTGTTGCATACTGAGAGAAGGGCCCAAGCCATGCATCATTAAGTTCAGTAAAGTTGATCACCTTACAACCTCAACTTTTCAAACAAGTAATATGATAATCCAGCACAAATTCATGGCCCCATCTAAAAAGATTGATTAGCCAACATATTCACCTAATCCAATGATTTCAACTACAAATATCATCTGTACAATGTGTAAATACTTGTCCAAGTTTTCAATTCAAAAAGCAAAATAATATGAAAAAAAATAAAAATTAATTGGGAATTATAGACTAAAAAATTTAATTCAAAGCTCAAAACTTTACACCTTACATGGTGAGAGGGGTTGCCCACACAAACCTCTATTGCCGTAATATGAACTCTTCGGAAAATCACTGAAAGGCTTACGACCTGGTATTTTTCCTATCAAAAGATTATCTGACAGATTCAACTCTCTCAGTTTTTTCAACTTCAAAAGCTCATTTGGTATCTCACCTGTTAACCTGTTTTTTTTGAAGCCTTAGCCTTTCTAATGAGCTTAGATTGCCTAATGACTCTGGTATGTTGAAACCCAATCCATTGAAACTCAAGTCTAGAGTTTGCATGGATTGTAAGCTTCCTGTAGAAACCGGCATTCTACCTGTTAAATATTTATGTTTCTATGATATTGCTTCAAATTTTGTTTGTACTGAGTGTAGAAACTCATTATTTACAGTTTATCACTGCTTGGATGTTGCTTCAAATTATTTACAGAATTACAGGTATATATTGCTTCAAAATTTTTGGATGTTGCTTCAAATTTTTTGGATGCCGCTGATCCCGTCCCGTCCCGTCCCGTCCCGATCCCGTTTGGGATGGGACGAGGTCGGGATGAGGTTTTTCCCATCCCGTCCCGTCCCGATCCCGTATGAACGGGATGGGATAGGGATGGGTATATCTCGTCCCATCCCGTATTCATTTTTATTTTTTTCCTTTTCTTTAATTTATTTTGAATCGGCATTTGGTTTTTGTAAACATGATTCTTTCTTTCTTTCTTTGAACCGAGTTCAGATAGTGATGTATGTATGTATGTCTGTGGTCTTGTACATTATTTAATTTAATTTTTTTCTGATTTATAAAAGAGATATTAAAGGGTGGAGATTGAAAATTGGATTAAGAGGGTATGTATTCTCAGTTTGCTCAATTTAATACAATCAGTACGGCGACATCATTTTATTTGGTAATTTGTACTCTATTATATGTTAATATACCAATGTTGCACCAATTTCTCTTATTACATCATGCTTACGGGGGATTTGGACTTGGATATTCATATCTAGCAGGACACCATTTCATATAATTTTACATTTCAGGTCCCTAGCAAATTAAATATTTTTTTTTAACTCGTTTGGGTTTTGTTCGAGCTGACATTTATAGAAAATTTTAGATTACCAATAGAAACAATGTATCACACTGTTCATTGAAGTATGAATTTAAGTCCAGCAATTAAATACCTTGATAAACGGTCTTTATGAGTGTTTAAGGACCACCCTGTCGACTGGTCTTAGACAATGGGCGTTGGTCGGCCTCTTGACCGTCTTGTGTATCGCTCAAGGTGGACCTCGCTTGCTTCGTGATATTTATAGAGAAATGTTTTTATCTCACTTAGCATGGATCTTGAGGTACACGTATCAATTAAGCTAAAATTTTGAACATATTGTTTCTAATGTAGGTATCTAATTTTTTTTCTCAAAATTTCAACTCAAACAAAATTGTGGAAGGCTATAAAATCAAAAAATATGTTTTGCACAATGCAAAAGTATGTACAGTTTCAAGGACTTGAGTTGGAAAAATTAGTGGGTTGTTTTGTAGAGTGCATATTGATACAGATGAGGGACTTGAGATCCTATTTCAATTTATGGGGAAAAATAGTGACATTGATTAGGGGTGGCAATCAGGGGCGGATCTATGTGTTAATTGCTCCCCTTATCTTTTAAAAAAAATTCACTAAGTTACCCATATTTTTTACATTGCCCCCCTTTAAAATTTTATGTTGCCCCCATTTGTATGAAATCTTGACTTCTAACTCCACTAAAAATTAAAACAACAATTGTTTTTTTAAACTCCACCCCCACCAATCCCACTTCAATACTCCGTTTTTTTTAATATCTTTTTTTTTTTAATTCCCACCCTCTCTCTTTATTTCTTTTTTTTTAATATCTCTCTCTTAATTCCCACCAACTCATTTTTACTCATTCACCCCTACGCACACATAGAGCAACAAAGAGACCATAAGAAAGGTACCATACATGGTGGGTTTGATTTGGGATGCATGTGATCATATTCAAATTAAAATTTTTAATTGGGTTGGGGATTCGAGGGAAATTATACATCATCATTGGTTTTATTTTTGTTTTGTTAAAAAATAAAGAAAAGAAAGAATTAGGATTATCTTACCTCAGACTCAACTAGCATATGGTGGTAAGAGTGATAAAAGATTAATTAACATATTACATTAATTCAGGGGTTGGGATCTGATCTGCTTTGTTTTCTCTCTGATCTTTCAAAATCAAAAGTAATCATTTAGGTTTGGGGCGGTTGGAAAAACACGATGGTCGTAGGTTGATTCGGCTAAGCTGTTATTTGTCTGCTTCGCCTGAGCTAGCCCAAAAGAAGAAAACTCTCTCTCTATACAGACACATATATTTCCCTTCCGATAAGACAGACAATAATAAGAAGATAAAGAGAGTGGGTTGGTTGTGTAAGTGTTATCCTCGAAGGTTGTGACTCAGGAGTGAGTTTCAGAGAAGAAGAGACAAACAGACAGATAAAACAAGAGGAGAAGAGGAAGGAGGATTCCAAAAATAAAATTGTTGCCCGACAAATTCACTTGCATCCATCCAGTCCAGTCTAGCTACTACTGCTATTACTCATTGGACTTGGACTATACCGTCCTGCTGCCTCAAAGCCAAAAAGAAAGCCATATGTCTGCTCCTTACCAACTCCCATCTTATACCACCATGCATGCTTCTGTTTTCTCCAAGTAAAAAAGGGAAGCTCTTAATTAGCTAGGTATAGTTGAATTAATCATGCCATGTATATTGTTTGTATAGTTGAATTAATCATCCTTCTTTCACAATCACACCATGTCACCCTGATTGCAAAATATGGTTGTAAAAACCCAGTTTTTTAGTATTTTCGTAAATAGTTATATATTATTTGCCCCCCTTTATCTGCAATTCTGGCTCCGCCCCTGGTGGCAATATGTGACATGATACGATAATTCGACACGAATCGCTAGTTAGCGGGTTTGGAAAAATATGACATGATTGCTAATCATGTTGTGTCAATCTGATCTATGAAATTATCGGGTTGTGTTTGGATTTTGGAGTTAATTTATAATAATTAAATATGATTTATATTTTAAATTTCTCTAAATTGTGAGTTAATTGCTTAATTATTAACTAATTATATATAAAATATGGTATATATAAACATAAGATACGTCATAACAAGTTTTGCATATCAATTGACTAATATGGGTCAGTCGAGTCAAAATGGGTTGATGACCCATTATGAAATGATTAACTAATTGTGTGATAATGGGTCGTGTCGGGTTAACCAGGGCGGGTGATGTTTGGGTTTCAGTTTTTTGACATGTTTAGTAAATTGGTCAGGTTTGAGATTTTGACATAGGATTGTGATATGACACGACCCATTAGGGACACGCAGGGGCGGACCTACTAAGGGGCAAGGGGGGCAGCTGCCCCCCTCAACTTTTAAAATAATTTTATTATATACTTAACCTATAAGAAAATTTAATTTTATAATTTATTATACAATATGTAAATTGTTCATTCAAATATTTTTACATCGACTGATTGATGTAGTGGTTGGAGGTTTGTAAATTTTTGTAAACAATCCGAGTTCAATACTCATCGAGCGCATATTTTTTATGGTTATTGATAATTTCTATTTTTATTATTGTTACTCGTCTAATTTTTTTTTTCAATACAATTTTATAGTAATTGCAAACCTTAAAAAAATTGTTTAGTTTAATAAAAAATTATTTTTGGTCATCTCGAAGCATATGATTTCTTTATGTCTATACAATTTTGTCATTGTGACATTTCCCTATTTTTTTTTGTTTTCAACGCAATTTTATATGTAATTGCAAACATTAAAGCAATCAATTGCTTGTTTACAAGTGGCGTAAAACCTCCAACCAAAAAATATTTGAAATTAATATCTAAAATAATAACTAAAGAATTCAATGAAAATATATGCCACTAGCCAACTCGTACAAAATTTGAGCCTCATATAAACATTTTTCGATGAAATTGTATTAGGATCTTATTATGTCCGTAAATTTCCAATTTTTTTTAGCTTCAATTAGATATTTATCGTAATTATTTTGAGATTTTAGTTATATATTCTAGTTATTACGCTCGTTTGCCCCTTGCTAATGTTTTTTTTTTTGAAAGACAAGCATGGTTTTTATAGGATCCCAGAACCCATAAAGATGCCGCAAGCTAGATTTTAACCCATGACTAGTGGTACCATCCGCCAAGCTCTAACCGTTGAGCTGTCTTGCCATTGGCCCCTTGCTAAGGTTATTGATATTGTGACCTTATTTTGGCTTAAAATTGGATACACTTAATTTAATTTAGTATATGGAATGTATTTTTATAGTTGTATTTTTCTTATTTTACAAATTCGGGTAGAATTTTTTATTTTTTTTTCCTTGCCATTTCGCCCCCCTTGACTAAAATCCTGAATCCGCCACTGGGGACACGACAAGACCCATTGCCACCCCTAGCGCTGAGTCCAAGTGGTAAGTCCCAATTTCACATCATCTTTTGGGGGGATCATAAATTTCAGATTTATACTAAAGGGCAAGGGCACACTATTGAAAACTCATTAACCATTTCTCAATCTCGAAGACTCGAAGCTGTCTATCTTTTTCATTTCCAAATATATTCACAAATCTGTCTTGGCATCACTAATGATACCCTAAACCATTCTTATGTCTTCCTAGTGGCAAATCAAATTCCTTTTTGTTAACTTTGTTTAGTTAATCACTAGCAGAAAATGGTTTTGTGTAGAGGTGGTGAAATGCCAAAAGTATTGATGAAATGATTGAGCATCTGGAATAACTTATCTATATCTTAAAGCCAAAGTTGAAATATTATTATTAAGCAAATAATGCAACGAACAACACTACCTTAGCTTAGCTTGAAAGCATATTCATAATATGGTAAGCAAATATATATCTCTACATACTTACATTTTTATCTGAGAAGAATAATTTCATTTAGCAATTCAAAAGAAAGAAAGATTTTCGTATTGTTGCCTTATAACGCGGAGGAATCTAGCTGTTAAAGAAAAAAAGGGTTGCGCGTTGGACTGATTCCAAAAGCAAAGTTTTTCACCCATTCTTCAAGTTGGTCTCTTGCACAAAACAGTAAGATAGCAAATCCCAATTGAAATGTTCAAAAAAGGTTCTGCATGCAACACACACACCTAAGTGACCAAATCTATCTATCTTCTGTTGTATTATTATGTGGGTGAATGAATCAGTGCATGTTTTGTATGATCATGACCGTAAACTAGGAGGGAAGAGCTCTGCTGTTGCATAGCACGTGACCCTCTCTGTACTTTGGGGTGTGTAAGTAACCTGAGGTGTCCTTGGGATTGGACGACTAGTTTGAACAACACAGAAACAGAGAGAGGAGACTGAGTCAACTGAGAAAGATGAGGTGAGTGAGTGAGTATCAATTAATCAGAGGCAGAGGGCAGTATTGATTCTGAAAGCAAGCAATGTCAATGTCAGGCACACAAGAGAGATTGTCTGATCAACTCCATTGAAGCACGTCACTGTTATCTTTCCTATTTTGTTCACTTTTTCAAATTTTATGATGGGTTTTGGTATTTTTTTCAGACCACAGAAATCAATTTTTAACTTCTGGGGGATGGAGGGTCCTGCACGCATTCCGAGGGGATGGACCCTCGCTGGTTTCCTCGTTAGTTTCCTCGACAATTAGAATTTCTGATTCTTTTGGCACCTTGGTTTAAGAATCTTTTAAGATTTGATCGTTATATAGGTATAAAATAAAAATAAAAATAAAAATAAAAATAAAAATAAAAATTGTTTCTAGAATAATGAAAACAAATCAGTATTAATATGATCGAACTACACTCAGTCAAGGTTCAAATACACAATTGAGAACAAGAGTTCACCGGATAGCACTAACAAGTTCAATTCAGCATGTGAGTCCAGCAGAGCTAAGGTTTATTTGCAAAGTCTCCAAAAAAAGTATTCTCGAATATAATGTTTTGAACTTGCACTCGATTTTTTCAATTTTCGTCTTAATTGTTTTTCCATTTGTAACATCATGCTTGTTTTCTTATTCCTTATGATTAAGCACCAAAGAATGAATCAAGATTAGACAGAGTGAGGTTTGGTAGTTAAAATTCTATGGTTGTAACAGGGGCATATCACATCAACCAGATGTCTCAAAACTCAAAAGGAAACTAAAGTGTTCTCTCTGGCTCTGGGGTTTATTCTTGAGATTGCGTAGCAATAACTAGTAATTTGAAAGATGATAATGAAAACTTGGATGTGTGTTCCTTTATCAACTTTGTCTAAGCGATTTCTGCTTCAAGGTTTTTCTGTTTTGGAAGGCGAGTTGGGATCCTGAAAACTCGAGTAATACTACAGTGCACTGGTAACTTGCCTGGTGTTATCAGACACCATAGGATTGCATCGAGATAAGTGTTATCACTTATCTCGATGCAATCCTACGGTGCTTGGTAGCCACCAGGCACTTTTACCAGTGCACTTAAGAAAAACTGTGAAAACTCAACTCGCCTTTCAAAAAAACTTCGTCTAAGCATCTATTTTGATGTTTATTTACATAATAAAGAGAAAGAAAATAAATGTCATCCAGTTTAATGAAGCTAGCTAATGTACATTTATGCAATGTTATAATGTAGGTACTTGCTTCTATTTTTTGTATGTGTTCTTAAAACATGCTGTGATCTTGATATTTTCATAAAAAAAAAACAACATTATTATATATGTAAGTTTTAATTGTTCATTGATATTTAATTTGACTGAAACAAATATAAAATAGCATTTTGGGTTATCTTGACAAAGAATCCCTAAAATAGTATTGAAGATGAATAAATCATTAAAGAAGAAGAAAATAGATTTAATTTCTTTAATTTTAGGTATCAAGTTACTGAAAGTAATACATAAATGTGATGACACGTACCAAATCCTTTAATCTTCCAAAACTTACATATAATTTACTTCATAACCTCACCATCTGGTTTAGTCTCCTTATTCTCACTTATTATCCCCTATTCATTTAATATCGTTACAGTTGACTAAAGCTAATCCAAATTTGTTAATCATGTTTTCATTCCTTTTCCGTGTAGTATATATTCCAGATTTATATTTATTCAATCCGGATGATGCCATCTGATAATGCATATAATTAATTGTATACGTCTATCGAATGTCATGTCATGTCATTCACACCCCCTCCCCCCGCCCTAATATACAAACTCATTCAAATACATTATACCTGACATTGGCAAAGTATTTGACATGAGTCTTTTGGATCAGTGGTTGTGCATTTCTCGATTAATTATATTGATCTGTTATTAAACACACATGAAACTTTGGATCAGTGGTTTTGCATTTCTCAATCATCAACAACTCTCTAAACAACACCATTTGCTCAATAATAAAATAAAATCTTGTGTTGTGCCATATTCAGGGCTGTTGAAAATCTGGAACCTGTTTCTTAGATAGGTATTTTTTCTAGTTTGTTTTTGCTTGATTTTTTAATACGGGTAAAGTCGTAATGTACCCCGTTTACTTTGTAAATCAATTTATATGATAAGTAATAAACGTCTGACATCTCATATTTGCCCTCCCCACCGGAGGTTTAATTTAAAAAAAAAAAAAAATATATATATATATATATATATATATATATATATATATATATATATATATATATATATATATATAGTTTTCAAGATAAGTGGATTGAGAATCAAATTACCCTTTTAAATTTTGGTACTTCATATTTTACTGGTCATCCGATTAACCACTTGGCAGACAATTCTCATAGAGATTCCATGGGCTTATGCTGTATTTCCCATATTCTCAAATAAGTTATAGACATCTGGGCTCCATTTCCACCCTTAATATTTATAAATTCCAAAACTTATGCTTTAATCTATTATTCATGTATATTCTATCCTAATTTAAACTGTACAAAACTTCTGTAAGTTATCCATAAAGCAAAGGAAGAGGAACCCGTCTAATTGTCGAGGGACGCAGCGAGGGACCTCACAGGGGGGAGGGGGAGTCGTCCATTCCCCCGGGATGTGTGCATTGAAAATTCAAACACGCATCTCAGGGGGAATGAACGGCTCCCCCTCCCCCTGTGGGGTCCCTCGCTGCTTCCCTCGCCAGTTAGATTTTTTCAAGGAAGAGACAGACAGAGCAGAAAAATTAAAATCCCAAAAGGCTGAAAAGAGAGCTTGTGGTGGTGGAGAAGCAGATTACATTCATCATATATTGACTGTGAATAATTAGTACCATATTCTATAAACATTGTTTATGCAAAACTGATCTCTCTCCAAAATCACAATGATTTCTCTTGTGGTTGTGTGATGGTGGTGAGTCATGAAACAAGCTCTTTTACATCATAAATGTGACTTTCTTGCCTGTAAAGGAGTAGTAGATAAGGGACAAGAGATTGTTGTGACCATTTAGGGTTCACTTCTCTAAACAGAATTTCACTTCCACGTGAATTAATGTATCAGACTGATAACTCATTTTAAAGTTCTTTCCGAGTTAAAAATAAAATATATCCATTCTGAGGGCAACAAACTACAGCAATATACTAACCAGTAATTACAAAAATGTTGCAAGAAACAACAATTTCACAATGAGAATAGTACATCATTGGTAATTACAGTGAGCACCGGCCGTGTAACAAATTGAGAGGATGGAATGGAGTATAGAGAATGATAGACCCATTACTTCCTCCGTGTATGTTTCCATATCGATCATTTGAAATCGGAATTAGTGAGAGTGGTTGGTAGGCCCAGTACTAAGCCCAACGAGAATGATACAGTGTTAAGCCCAACAATGTTCTCAGGTTCATTACTTCCTCTTGTGCTTCTGTAGAATCATCCATCTTATAATGCAGAGTGGTGTTTTACTGTTCATTAATGATTGAGATTCATTTTCTATAATAATATATATTTATAAATATAAAACATGTACAAGGGTCAGAAAAAAAAATAAAAATCAAATCAAATCGTAGATTGTAAATGTGGCAGAGAGAGAAAGTATTGTATTTTATTTTGGCTCAAAATGAAAGTTATCATAACTATTTATGTAGTTGTCGAATTTTGATAAACTTTGAATCATTGAAATTCAGTTGTGAATATCTTTCCAACAAAACTAATGATCAATACAACACTTAAATTTAAAAATATATTTTATTATTAAAAAAAGTCTAATGCAACAAATTTCGGGATTGGACACAGTTGAAAGATCTTTTGGAAGCACATATAATTATATCAAAAAGGAAAATTACAGTACTTGATTCTAGTATGAATTATTTCACGCAGCAAGGATTTTTAAATTGATGATGATGATAAATAACTTAAATTCCAACAAAACCAATGATCAATACAAGCGTTAAAAATTTTAAATATATATTTTATTATAAAAACTTGTAATACATTTCAAGTCATTAGTATTTTTAAATATTTTTCTAATTAATGAGATGTAGTGATCATGTCAGAAAAAATGACTCGGACATCTTAATGCACATTTAAACAAAAACCATGAACTTCATGTTATGGCGAATTCAAAGTTTCGGGAAGAACTAACTTCTCAGCATTTAAATTTTGTTTCCCGTAACTAATTCACAATTTAACTGAGTCTAATCCTAAATTTTATAATATATATTTTTACCTTTAGAATATGTACTTTAAAACTGATTGAGGACGAACGTGAGGATGGTGGAGGGGGTGTTAAGTACATGATATTTAACAACAACAAAAAAGTATGTAAAACGCCAACGATATGAGGAATACCCTAGTCTATCTTACAAATCAGCTAGGTGTTTTAATATTAATAAGGAATTGGAGATAAAAGATGGATATGATTGAATGCTGGGAAAATATTGAGGGTTGAGATTCATTTTCTATAATAGCATAACTGTAAATATAAAACATGTAGAAGGGCGAAGATAAAGAAAAACTTGTGAAAAAAAATTGGTGGAATGAACATGTGGCAATGATAGAAAATTAGGTTTTTTTTTTTCTTCTCAAAATTAAAATTGTCATAACTATTTCCTTGGTTGTTGAATTTTGGTAAACTAGGTATTGTTCGAATGCATTTAAAATCTTTCTAATGAAACGATTAATCAATACAAGTGCTAAAAATGTCGTACCATAACTTCATGCATTTCACGTAATTTATACTTTTTAATATTTTTCAAGAAGAGATGATGAACCTCCTCTAATACCTTCCCACCAGCAAGAGGATTAAAATGAATCTGTAATCGTAGGCAGCCTGAATTCTGAGGTAGATGCACAAACTTCACAAGGAATTAAGCGAAATAGAGGTTGCTTTGGATTCTAATAATCAATTGACATTGAATGGACTGATGGTGGTCAACCATATGGGCCCGGATCTGTTTATTTTTCCTCTTACTTAGGACCTCTTGTTCGAGAGATAGCACCGGTAACAAGTGAAGAGTTTAAGGTAAATTTTGCATAACTGTTTGGGCATATATATATATATATATATATATATATATATATATATATATATATATATATTTTGTATGAGTTAGTATTATGATATGTTTTTATCATCGTCATTTTTTTATTGATAATATCGTCACGGGCTTAAAGTGCAAAGTTTAAACCAATGAGGCAAAAACAAGTGCCACACACATGTAGTCGAATGAGGATGGTTCGATTGGTTGCTGATATGGTGATTTCATGCTTAGTTTATAATTTACTTGTGGAAAAATTATTTTACTAATAAATTAATTTGTACTTGAGTTTGGAATCTGAATTTCATTTTAATGCAGAGAAAAAAAAAACTCTGCTTCCCTTTCTAGGGTTAAGGTATGGATTAAACCACGGACAAAAAAAGATGGTAAACCTGTGAATACAACAGTAGGTGAAATTATTGTAAGAACATTCCCTTTATGCCCTTGCATATTTAACCTGTGAACACACTAGTAGTAGGTGAAATTTGATTTCTAATATTTATTTACTATTTTACTTTTCGATTCTTTTAGAAAACATTGAAAAGTATGGAAAATTATTCATGAAATGAAGATGCTATTTCTAAAGTAGTTGGTCAAGATCCCAAATGAGGAATTAGAGGGTGGAAAAAAGAATGATTTTTACTAAATTATCTTTCTTACAAGTAAGGGAGAAACATGTGACTCAGCGTGAAGAAGAACATAATGAAATGAAGGCCAAGATAAGCAGTCTGGAGAGTTTACTTGAGACTTATTGAAAAATCTGGAAAGTAAATTAGCAACATAAAAGCTTTGTTGTTTATTCAAATGAACTATAAGTGTATTTGAGCAGTTATTCAATATGAGTGTACTTGAGCAGTTATTCGAGTATTAATTCAATCAAAAAGTGCAAGTTGCTTGATTGGACTGGATTAAGGGATACACTGGTTGAAGCATAATTATCTTCAAGTGATCCAAAAGTACTTGTTAATCATATTTCGCTTGGACCGAAAGCCGTGAAGTTTAGCGTAAGTATAACAATGCAACTTCAAACACATTTGTGGAGGCCTACGACTGATATTGTTTGTATTGATTGGTAATACGATTGCATGGCCTGCCGAAAAAGTCATTATGAATATGAGTACAAAAAATGTGGAATCAACAACATTTCTTTTACATTGGTAAGATACTTACATTTTATTTCATACATTATCAATTAATTTAGGCAAATACATATAATATCAGTGTTAATCATCTGTATGAGCATCAAACTCTAATTGGTAATCTTTTGTTGTTTTTCTTTTCTTTTTCTATATTTCGCTGGTTGGCAGAGTATAAAAACTACATCTAACATCTAATGCAAGATACTAGATTGGTGTGGATCAGAGGAAATAGTGGTTGAAGAACGTTGGTCTTCAAGTGATCCTAAAGAGGTTGTATCATATTCCTCTTGGACCAAATGCTTCCAAAGTTTGGGTAGATTTAGCAAGAAAACCTGATGCATTTTTGTGAAGGCCAACACCTGATAGTTTCTATTGAAGAAGCTATTGGTAATAGAATTGCATGGCCTACTGACAAAGTTATTATTGACACAAGTCTGAAAAATGAGAGACATGACAATATGTCAATACTAAAGGTGAGAAATATTTAAAATACTTCATGATCTGTATTTAATTAATGTGAAAAATATTATCTAAAATTGTAGCTAATAGTATTTTTATTCTTTATACTTGGTTTGTTAGAGTGTGGCTACTAGCTTAAAGAACATTTGCAAGCTGCTGGATTGGTGTGGGTCGGAAGCAGTGTTCTAAAAAGCGCTAGGTAGTGGGCGGGCAGCGTGCAGGTGCCTAGCGCCTAGGCGGTTTTAGGTTTTGTATTATAACTTTAATAATTTACAAAAGTTAAGCATAATACCTTATCAATTACATCCAATTTAATGCCAATATACATATGCAAAATTTTAAAACATGAAAAATTAACAATCATGAACAAAATTTATTAAAACTCAAATGGTTGAAGTTGGTCATGATGGGTACTTCATACAAAGTTGAATTTGTGGACAAATATCCAAACCTACTCTTTATTTTTCTTCAAATTGCATGAATGACCTCAGTCATGTTTGATAAAATCTACATTACTAAAATTGGTACCAGCAAATCCTTTGAGAATTCCATTAAGTAATCAGCATTTTCTACATTTAGACATATACTGAATAAAAAATAATTAAATTGTTTATTTCCAAAAAAGGGGAAAGAAAAATAAAATAAGAACACAATCAGCCTTATTAAAAAATAATTCGCCCAGACCGCCTAGACCTTGCCCAGACCCCCCCCAGACTGCCCAGACCAGCCTAGACCGCCTAGAACCGGCCTAGACTCCCAGACCCTACCTAACTATTAATCTGGGCATTTCTCTAGATGTTGCAAGGAAACCAAATGCAAGTTTATGGAGGCCTTCATCTGAAATGAGTTCAATTGAAGAAGCATTGGAAGTTGAGTAGCATGGCCCGTTGACAAAGTTGTTAGGCCGTGATTATTAGCTGGCTGGCTAGGTAAGCTTTTATACATATTATTTTTCAGTTATTTAGTTGTTTTTACATAATATTGGTGTCTTGGTCTTCTCACTGTTTGTTGACAAGAGATATATAGGCTTCAATTGGATAGACAAAGTAACACTGAAGGCTTTGACCTAAAGGAGGCTAAATCTGTGTTGACGCATAATCTGATGAAATTTTCCGTGACATGATCAAGAATATATTGTTGTCCATTGATTATCAGCTTTACTAACTTTAGTTACCCCAATGGATAAAATGAGACTTAGTTTCCTTGTTAGATTATGTGAACCAAGTTTGCCATAGGGATTAGAGAAATTCCTGGTCAAACTCTATAATAGGAGCACTATCAGAAATACTGAAATACAATTTAGGTTCTTTCTTTCGATCTATCATCAATGAAACTAGTAGTAGTAGGTCACTTGTATAAAATATTCAACATGACTAGATTTTGTTTCTTATTCTGCTGGTCTTGAATGCAGCTTCTACATGAACAATATATATCTTTATTACTGAATACACTCATTATGGACCACTTTCAATACTCGTCTATACTTATTTCTGTCTTAAAGCTAAAAATGTAACTCGCTCTATAGATACAACTCATTATTCTGGGGTGCCTTGTGCCTCTGACCATGGAGAATAATTTAAAAACAGAAATAAACTATACAACAAATAAGTAGCAATCTTTATGCAAAAAAAAAAAAAAAAATCGAATTTGACATGGAGAGAAGTATTCCATTGGAAACCAGTCTAACTGCAGTCTATGATAAAATAAAATACTGCAGTGTGTCCATCCACCTTCTCAACTAAGCTACCATACTGGAAACTGCAATCCCACTGCTACAATACAAAGCATGCAAAAGAAAAAATCAATGTAAAGACACAGGTACGTGTGTGTGTCGGTGTCATACATGTCAACTAAAGAACCCTGCATTTAGGAAAAATAACAATTTAAACATTGGACCAAGAAAAAAAGTTTGCATCAGTCAATATAATATTTTATTTTTTAGGTTCTTCCAAGAAAAATATTCGATTTTCTCGATGTTCCAGTCGCTTATATAATTTTTACCATGATGTTGTGAATGTTATCAGTATAGTTTTAGTTTAGACACAGTCGTCAAAGTTTGTTCCTCCGTTTCTGATATTAAAGTTAGGCATTATATTGTTTCTGATATTGTTCCTCCCTTGATATGTTAGTAAGCAATTCCTATTAGTATTAGAACTGACTGTCAAGTATTTCCTACCCAGTAGATTTAATTTCCTGGGTCCAATAGGTTGCTAAGTTTAGTTTCTTTAATAGTAGGAGTAAGGCATGCTAAAAGTCAATTTTCTGCATATAGCTATTCTTTACTAGGTTGCTATATGGAAGACCATATAGCATGCAACACAATCAATTTTATGCACTTTCTTCTTTATTCCTAAAAGTTACTATTTCATGTTATCTAGCAGGAAGTGTTTTGACATACAACTGAAAAATCACCACACATACAATTAGAGTATCAAATACACACACATATAATATAGAATAAAAGAAATAAATATGTACCTTGTGAGACATGAAGTCTGTTACTACTCCTTGACAAAGCATCATTTAACACTTTAGAATCATGAGCTGAACCTTCCCATCCACTTAGAATGTATATGAACTCCAAATCAAAGTTACAAGCAGCTAATACATTTTGTGATATATTTCCATGTAGATCACGATAACTAGCAACTTCACGCCTTATTACCATTGCATGTATGTGTGTGCCATCAATAGCTCCGATGCAATCCTAAAATAAATTCAAGATTTCACAAAAATAACAAAAAAATAATAACAATAAAATTAATAAGGGTAAAATCGTGTACTCTCCAATATTTTAACTAGCGTTGTGGATCTAGGTTTGACCATCATCTTTGGTGCTATTGTGTTTAAGGTCATAAGAACTTTGTTGAAATTTTTGCTTGTTGTGAAATGTGATCTCCTAAATGTGTCTTCAGTTTGACAATATCGAGAATTTTGACCAACGGTAAGCAAAAATGTTGCAAGCATTTCTTCAACACATATGAATTTTGTGTCTTTCAGATTCGTTTTCTCTCTAACAATATTACATAGCTTCATAAACACACCAAGATACATACGATATAACTGTCGAAAGTGTTGAGGATCCTCACTTAATACTTTATGTATATAATTGTATCCAGTTCTTGTAATTGGTCATTGGATTGGACGTTCAACACGTTCAACATGGTCGTCATCTATGATAATCAATAATGCATTTAAAACTTTAGTAGTTGCTTCTAATTCCATCATTAACAACTTTATGGTTTCATAATACATTTCCTCCAAATCTTCGTCTTCCATTTGAGACATTATAAAATCACATAAATAAATGAATCACATAATTAGAAATAAAAATCAACATACACCTTTTTATGTATAGCCAAGACAAAATTGAGTGAGCTAACACTGAAAAATAAATAATATCACCTAATTGCACATAAATAAAAGTATAATATTAAAACAAACAAGTTTTAACATTCACCAAATTCTTAAACACAATATCTAATAAATTTTTTTTAACCAAAATTCCAAACATAAGATAAAAACATTAATAGTTTCAAGATACTCGAAAATGTTAAACATTATACCAAATAACCATACTCATTCCATATTGTACTGTATCCACGCCAAACGTTCTTCAAGTGACATTTTCACAAATGCGTATTTCATTCCCAACTTATTAACCAATTCAAGTGCTTTGAAACGAGCATGATTATCCATGTTTGGAATATCTTTGATACAATTCCAAATGTTGTTTTTTTCTCTATCATGTTCTCTTTTTCCATTAGGCCACGTATTCCTTGAATTTCACTGGCAATTGTACTAATTGAATCCATGCCAACACAAACTTTTTCTAGAAGATTAGCTCGAGTGGTAGTCTCAGTTGGGGTACCATATGTTTGATACTATGTTCTAGCTTTCTTTCTTGGAAGAAGATTTTTAGTAGGGGCCTCCAAATTTGTATCTAGGAAATGTGGTGAAGTATAATCGCTAAGTGACAGAGTTTGGTATGAGGTTTTGTAAACCTCATTGTTATCATCGAACATGTTCTCATTTTCTTCAAGTCCATATGTTCTAGCATCGGTACCATCGCCCAATCCAAGTGAATTTTCCCCAAAAACTGTTACATTGCCAAAAATAATTTGCAAATCCTCGTAATCTTCAAATGATCAATTGCGAAGATTTTTCATGTTTGGGTGGGACTGTTAAAAAAAGAACAAAAAATATATTATTAATATTATGAAGGTTTAATTTATCAATAAAAAATAAAATTAAACATAAATAAAATATCACCTTAAAGTAGTCTTCCCATACTTCATTATCAGCCGTGAACTTCTTTGAGACAGCGTCCCATCCAAATCCAGAACTATAGCGCAAAAGATCAGCAAAAGTTTGATATTGGTTCTTAAACCATTTCATTCGGTTCTGATAGTGTTTATAGGTTTTTTGGCACCCTAGCTTTTCATTGAGAATTGGAAGTATCTTGGTTTCTACTGTCTGCTTGCTTATCGCACCACTAGCATCACGCCAACCATGATTGATGCCTTCAACAAGTAATCCTAACAACATCTTGCTCTCTTGCAAGGTCCACTGGTTATATTGCCCATTTCATTGTTTTGAATATCCCATTTATGATGCTACTAGATAACAAGTTCCAAAGATTTTAACATAAATCACAAAGTAGGTAATTTCAATATTATCACAGAGTAGATAATACCATCTATATCAAATAGTATGACAACTACCAATTTCCAAATATTAAATTGTTAATAAACAATACCAACATATACAATAAAAAAAAATGTAGCTAATTTATGTTGTTTCATTATAAACAATAGGCTACTAATATCTCAACTAAAGTTTATGAACAGTAATTTATCAATTGTACACTACTAATATCACAACTAAAGTTTATGTTCCTTCATTATAAACTATTATTTATGTTATTTCATTATGAAATATCTCAGCTAAAGTTGTAAAGTTGTAACTCTCAGTCACACTATAAACACCCACACCTACCCCACTCAAACACACTATAAACACATCCACTGCTCTTCGTCTCCTCACATTATAAACTCTTCAGTCACACTATAACCAAATCCACTGCTCTCTCCCTGCTCTCTCTATCTCCTAAAAATCTTGAATGCCAAATATCCTCCACACACATCCACTGCTCTCTCCCTCTCCCTCTCCCCTTCCAAAGTTGCGACCCAATTTTGAGAGGTCTTCCTCCCTTACAAACTGATCGAAGCCCTGATACAAGGGTTTGTTTTTTTTAGCACAAACTGATCAAAGCACTGTCTTTGGTTTACTTACAAACTGATTGAAGCACTGTATTTTAAGGTTTTTCGTTTGTGAGAAGAGATGGCACAAGTTCAAGTTCAGCCACAACATCTCTGTATGTCGAAGACCTCAAGCAGAACGTGACCAATTCGCAGCTGTTCTCGAGCAATATCAGCGATGGGTATCGAAGATCTGAATCAAACAGGGCTGATGGACTGATTCAAAGAGGAGAGAGCGATCCATTTCATGTTCAGAAGAAAATGTTGCAAGCTGTTCTCGAGCAATATCAGCGATGGGTATCGAAGATCTAAATCAAACAGGGCTGATGGACTGATTCAAAGAGGAAAGAGCGATCCATTTCGTGTTTAGCAGAAAATGTTGAAGGCTGTTCTCGAGCAATATCAACGATTGTGATTGTGAAAAAAAGCTTTCCCTTGCGATTGTGATTGCGATTTTGAAATATTGTGGTTTCCTTTGCTATTTAATGGAAAAGCTTCTTCCAAGCCGCCATGTACTGACACTACAAAAAAAAAGTCCTTTAATAGCGGTTCAAAAACGCTATGGTAGGATACCATAGCGTTTTAGTAAACGCTATGTTTGCCGGCGCTATAATAGACCCTGGGTCTATTATAGCGGTTTAAAACCGCTATAGAAAGTTACCCTGTTATAGCGTTTTTAAAACGCTATGGTAGATCCTTTTATAGCGTTTCTGAAACGCTATGATAGAGTCTACCATAGCGTTTTGAAACGCTATGGTAGGTATACATAGCAATTTTTTTTTTTTTTTTTTTTTTTTTCATTCGCTATCAATTTGAAATTTCAGAAACACTAGAAACGCTATGGTAGGTATACATAGCAAAATTTTTTTTTTTTTTTTAATTTCATTTGCTATCAATTTGAAATTTCAAAAGCACTAGAAACGCTATGGTAGGTATACATAGCAATTTTTTTTTTTTTAAATTTCATTTGCTATTAATTTGAAATTTCAGAAACACTATTATAACACTAATTTCTTTAACCATAGAAGCTAAACAATTTGAACAAGTTCAAGAGAAATTGTACAAGATTTTACAAGTTCCAGCGAAATTTTACAAGATTTACACTAGACCGCATGTCTGCAACCCCAATTTGGGAAAACCCACCGTCCACCGTTACATGGAAAATACTGTTGAACTAAACTCTAACATCAACATCTAGTTTGGTCTTCTTCTTCTTGCACAGCCTTACGTACCCTTACCCTTATCTTTCTTTGCAGTTTGAGCTTCAAGTTGGTGGCCTGACATTTCATCATCACACACTCTGGAAGAGCCCTTCAACTGATTGTCCAATGACACTACACGATGCCTCAATTGCTGAAACTCCATATGTGAACTAGCCTGACATAAGAGTTCAATTAGTTCATCAGTAGGGATCTTATCCAAAGGACACAAATATTTGTCAAAATTATGTGGCCCCTGCCCTTCTATGTTTGTATTGTGACATCAATCTACTAACCATACAGAATAAACTCTCAACAGAAATATTGGCTTCTATGCACTATCTTCACCATGGTTAATATGGCGCACTGGTGTTTGGATACAGCAGAGCTTTTATCAGAAAATACTAGAGCCAAATTATGGCATGAAATTTTTTTTTTAAATAAGCACAAAAAAAAAACTCACCTAGCATTTGCTTTTCTCTTCTCTTATAAGTTGCAGGGTACATCTTCAAGAGAAAGAAGTGGAGCAACTGACAGATGCTAGGGAAATGATAATATGGGAACCTACATATCGGACAGTGTGATTTTGAGATGCCACTCATGGTTCTGTGGATGCACCAAAAACAAGAAATGTGTCCACATGCTGCAAGGAAAAAAGAAATAAAATTAACAAAGGCAATAAATTCAATTTAAGATACAAGGCAGTTGCAACATTCTCTTACCTAGTACAACTGGCTTGTAAAGAAGATCCCTGTAAATTTGATGAACATTTCCATTAGCTACTGCACATTGTAAATATTGCAAAAGATATAAAAAGAAAAAAAAAATCCAGAAAGATAGGTGGAAAATGACAACAATAATAAATAAAGTGGAAGTGTAATATTAACTATTAACATTGCAAAAATCAACATACAAGCATTCATTGATAAGATCTTCGTCTCAAGCAAAAACATGAGAAAATAAGGAGGAGTACCCTTCTCTCCTTCAGATGCCAGCGAAGCGCGAGCCGACACCACAGCTATTGGGTTGGATGCTCCACCCACAGGCATAAATGAACTCAAACATAGGTGTCCAACCTTCTTTCCCTCATCATCAACCTGCGGTTTCAGCTTTCCCTTTGGCTGTTTCTCCATTGTTTTGCTTTGTTCATCCTGAATAACAAGAAGGGAAGTAGTTTTTTTCAAAACCTTGGCACCACCCCATGCAGGGCCCTCAATTTTTGGAGTAGCCGGTGGGGGAGGAGCAATATCTTTGGGAACATCATCAAGTGCTCCACTCAAGAACATGGACAGACCACCTTTCTTCTTCTTCTTGGATACAGCAGGTGATGCTGGCTTAACATTACCAATTTGAGGAGCATCTTTCTTACCAATTTGAGGAACATCTTTCTTAGGAGTACAAAAAGCAACACCTTCTGATATCTGTTTGTCACCAGTTTCTTCTAACTCCTTGTCTTGCTCCTAAACAAAGTCAAATGCAGCTTGATAAGTAATCTGCATGTATAAAATAAGTACTTTGTTCAAATCATAAGAAGGAAAGGGGAAGAAACTATGTTCATTTAACAATGTTGACAAAAAAATTACCATTCCCTTTCAACCAAGATCGTTCCAGCTAGAGTTGAAAGCACACCAATTGCTCCAGAAAGATTGGTTACAATGACAAGTGAAATGAATATTGCCAAATCCGTCCACCTCAAGCCCGAGTAGACCAATAATGATATTACTGTGCCTCCCGCCACCACAAAAGAAAAATTTTGAGTGAACAACCAAATCCGGAGAACCTACGAGATGATAACATTCCAATGTAAGCTTAACAAATTCAGATGATAATACATGAGTACTGAGGGTATTTACGAAAAGAATGAATGATATCAGAAAACCTCACTAACCTGCATGTATGTCAATCTATCCACCCATTGTCGCCAACAATAGAACCAAATAATGCAGTAGAGGCAGATTCGACAACACCATAGACAGCGACAAATAATAGAGAATCCGGCCACACACTTATCATGTATAAACCAACAGAGAATTCCCACATCCTGAGAACAAGAAACAAAGTAGTATGTAAATGGGTGAATTAATTACTCATCTGGATGGTATACAAGAAGTAGCAATAGTTAATAGCAATCCCATGACAATGTCTTCTATTCCAATTGAAGTGAACCTTTCAATGATTCTTCCAAAACAAAAAAGTCCCACCCAACAAAACACACCCTAAGTTCTTTTCAATTTCGGAATATTGATCACACTAAGAACACAACTAGTTACACAAGCATTCAAATTCAGGCATAACCCTTATTTGACTAAAGTGAGTCAAATCAGTTTTTGCAGACACAAAAAGAAGAAAGAAAAATCAGTTCTACCCTGAATCAAGTTTACTTGTACAAGAACAAGTTTGGGCATGTAACGGCGACAACCACATCAAGGACTCCATCAACAAATCAAGTGGGATTTATTCAAACAATCTAATGGAACCCAACAATTTTGAAATGTCTAGCATTATAAATAAGAGAAAAATTCACACTTCTAAATGCATCATTTTAATTTGTAACATGTACAGATAGGGGAGAAAGAGCAAAACCTTGTACACCATCTTGGAACAAAATGGCCTGCATACAAATTTAGGATGTGAGGACTTAAAAGAAGGTTTTTGTTCATGTTGTTGAAAAGAAGAAAGATCACTAACACCCTAAGTAGAGGTTCCCTTATTATATCTTCTTCTTCTTCTATTTCATTTCCCATTCAAACACAACATTGTGAAGGAATCAGACGTATTTATTATCGCAGTTACGAAGTCACTCCAATAACTGAACTAATCAACACCACCCTATGAAACCAATCACATTTAAAGGTTACGAAGAATGAAGAAACCACAAACAAAAACAAACCCAAAGGTGAACGAATTAAGAAAACCTCGATGACCACTCATGGAACTCAAAAAGCAAAAGACTATGGAAGAAAATAGATGATAACCTATTCATTTTATTCGAGTTATTGGATTCACTAGAACCCTCTTGATAGGTCTTGAAGTAAACCTTATTCCATTTTTCGAATCTGATCACTTACAAAAAATATCAAGCTGCATGTAATCCTAAGATATTCACTATCACTGTTGTCCTCTTCACTGTTAATAACAGCAGGAAACGTAGCGGTTGGGGTTGGAAGACGACGGTAACTCCATGGCTCAGAGGATTTGGCGTCCAATAATTTTTCTAGATTAGCGAGTATCTCAGGAGAAGCATTTGCGATAGCCTGAACTGAGACTGTAACAATATAGTCCAAATTGCGTATGCATATATCCTGCATTTATACTGATGCTTCATTAGCATCAACTTAAATGGCCGAAAAAGAAATGCAAAGCACAATATAATAATATTGACAAAACAAGACATTATTGTTGCTCTTACAAATTTGTGTTTTGGACAGATAGAGAAACACACAGTAGCATTTAAGGATAGTGCACAGTCGATCATCATTAAATTCATGACCTAGATGCTACAAGATCGCTTAGGACTTTTCTTCCAAACACCCTGCCTGTGCAACTTGTTGATGCTAAAACAGATTGATCGCCATGCCACACTGGTGGAAAGTTGCATCTTAAATGTGAAAGGGCTTCCATATAACTGGTGTAAGACCATCCTCAAGTTCAGAACTACCCATTTTGATGACTTCATGTTGCATTGGAAATTTTCCATTCTTAAGCTTTAATCTAATGCTTCTGGACTTCTTACTTCATAGTGTCATTTTTTGTCTATTACAGAGACCTCCTTAGCTTATCACTTGTATACACTATATGTAGCTTCTTTCATTTTGTTTCAATAACACTATATCTTTGTTAATTATCAAAAGAAGGTAGGGGGAAAGAGTAGAGATAAAGAGAAAGAAATGTTACAATAAAATGCAAATGAAAAATCATACCAACAAAATCTAAATGATTACCTCGCAGTGCTTTCTCAGGTCATCTGCCCCAAGAGAATCTGCAACTTCAATAAGTTGTATAGCATTTTTTGGCTCCACTAGATGTTCTGCAGCTGCTTTTCCACAAAGGCTTTTCAAACTTGGTATAGACTTGTTAGCATCAGTCTCATCATTCACATTTTTGTCTTCTACTTTGTCAAACATAAAATCCTCATCTAACTCATCCAGTTCATCCCCTTTCTCTAATCTTGACTTGGGAGGATTCTCAGCCAGTTTTGGAAGATAGATAGGATGATAAAGAGCACAAACCATCAACAAATGAGTTTCGCCAACTGAAACTGAAGTGGCATGCTTCACACCATGTAACCGAGTAAGAACAGGAGGTTCTCCTTTACCTTTCTTCCCATCCCACATATAAATATCACCCGTAGTTGAAACTGCAGCAGTCCAGTACTTTCCAGCAGAAACACTCACGAGGTTTCTCCCACTCATCGAATAAAGCTACAATAAATAACAACACACAATAGAAAGCGCAAGAGTTAGACACATATGAAGAGGATGGTAAACATTGGAATCCATATGCATTCAAATCAAACCTGTCTGCAACGGAGATCAAGATCAGACGAAACCCAGTAGAATAATGAACCATCATCTGTTAGAGCCAAGCTATGTAACATCCCTGCAGCTATCGCCACGACATGAAGATGCTCCATGCGATGGAACTTTAATTGAGTGCCTCCGCTTTTCTTGACATTTCTTGAGATGACTATGCGCCTGGGAGTAACAAGCCTATAACCCCAAGTGAACACCTACATATCACAATTTATGTAAAGCATCAGCATCAAATCCCAAGTACATCTGCACTACTTAGTTTGTGAGCTTGTTCCTTACAACATCCCACATGAAAAACAAACTTCCAGAGGATATGCCAAACTAAAAATGGAAAACCAAATAGAGATTCTCAAGAATGAACATAAAGTAAGGCAACGAGAATCCAGCACAATCATCATGTGTACTCACTGTCCCCAAGGTATCCACATATGGCTTCCATTCACATATGGCTTTCATATAAAAAAAAATGTAAATTTTACCCGTTTTCTACCCAAATTGTTAAAATAAAAAATATGGGTTTCATCCAACATAGCTCAAATGTATTTGAAAACCCAAAAATCCATTCACACAAGCTATAGATCTATATTTTAAAACTGCTTAATGAGAAAAAATACCTTGTCGAAGGTAAAAACCCTATCAATTTGTTTCCCAGCAATGTTTTGAGACACTGCGACCTCTTTTTGGTAGTCGTTGCAGGTAACCACTTGCGACGCATTGCTCCGCAACTCCTCGTCGTTGAATGGCCTAAACAACGGATGAAAAACAAGAAATTAGTACACAAATGAGAGAGTCCAAAGCAAGTAAATTCATCAAATCAAGAGAGTGAAGTGAAACAAAAGAGAAAGATTCGAAATTTTGAGAAACCCTAAAGTTGGATTCGCTTACCTGCAACGGAGAAGAACTTGAACGTTTACGCCCTTCTCTCTCTCGTGACGACTCGGCATCTCTGCAAATCGAAGAGAGGGTTCGAAATGAGAAGTGGATCTAATTTAATCGAGAGAGAAATCGATCGATCTCTTCAACTTCTTTCTCCCTGCGCCCTCCCTCTTCCTGTGTCGTCTCCCTCGATCTCTCTGTATCTCGATTTCTCTCCCTCGCTCTCTCCCTGGATATATCTCTCTCCCTCCATCTTTTTTCTCCCTGAACTGTCTCTCGATCTCTCTCTCATTGGGTCTCTCGATCTCTCTCTTTCTCGATCTCTTTTGGTATGAAATATGAGTATTTGGGCGAGAGCGAGGGAGGAGAGTGATGCATATATGCTGAGTGAAATTTTTGGTTAAGCGCCAAAAGGCCCGCCTGAATTTAGATAGCTTTTTAACTGTGTCATGTCCTTAGAATTTGGGTTTTTATAGCATAAACGTTAAAACCGCTATTGTCAATTGCTATTAATAGGTAATTTTGGTGTAGTGTGATTGTGATTGTTTATTGGTTGATAGGTCTTTGCATTTGAGAAAGAGACAGAGTTCAAAGGAAAAAAAACCCTTGTTCTGTTTGTTTGTGTTCAACCACGTGAAAAAAAACCCTAAAAAAAAGATGGAAACATGACAAAGCAAAACCTTTTTTGTTTTTGAATAACACGACAAAAACAAATAAAAAAAAAGAGAGAAAAAGGTTGGAAACATACCTGAGACAAAGAAGAAACTGGAGTCGAAGGATAAACTCAAAACGCACAGTGTTGGTGGGAGAGAGGAAGGAGAGAAATTGAAATTTGAGGGGAAAATGCTGGATTTGAAAAGGGTTTTGGTATTTATACCTTTCACACACAAATCCTTCAAAGTCCATCAATTCAACAAATCCATCAAAATTCACTGTTTTTTGAATATCCCCTAATTTTGGTGGACTTTTGAAAAACATGAATTGAATACCCCATGATTTTGATGGATTATAAAACAATCCTTTAAAATTTGTATTTGAATACCCCTAGATTCATACATGTATTATTTTAAATCCTTAATTGAATACCCCTATATTTTAATGGATTTTAAAATCTTTCACAGTCTATTAAAATCCATAATTGAATACCCCTGTAATATTACATTAACTATGTGGAGATAATGTTATATATTATTCACCAAATCACTTTTTATTTCTAATGTAAAATGATCAGTTTTTATCGTGAAAAGGAGTGAAGCCCTTAATTGATTCAATAATCAAAAGTACATTCAGTATGAAAGGCAAGCATTATCAATCATGACTTTGAAGGTAAACGCACGAACAAGTGATTAAGTATTGTCATCGTCTCTACAGACATATTGAGTTCGATCTGAAAGTTAATGGTGCAATAGAATACTTTATTTCTTAAAACACCTCACACAACAAAGTTTAAACTTCAGTTTAATTAATTAATAAATCAAGAGAAGATTTTGTAACTAGCTCTTGTAGAAATCAGAAGATTAACCGTTTGCAGCTGCTTGAAGAGCTCAAGAAGGGCAAGGCAGCTTGTTGCTGCTTGCAGAGCTCAAGAAGGGCGGGCTGCTTGTTGGCTTTCTATTTCTGTCAGACTTGCTTGTATTTGTATCAATGCCCTGTGCTCCAATAAATTTTTATTTATCAAATGAGAACTACTAATGTAGGGGAAAAGAGAAGCTTAGGTATATTAAAGGAAACGGGAAGCAAGAACAAGGAAGAAAATTCCTACCAAGTACCAACACGTCCTAGCCAATGGCATGGATCATATGAGTAATAAGAAATTATTTGCTGAGTTAATTCCCTTGTGAACATTCAGGTTTTTGGATCACTGCTTCTTCTGCATGTTGCTAACATTTGTGCTCCTCCTTGTGCATATTGTTGCATTGTTGTTGTCACAGGAGCAATTAATTAATTGTTCTTTTGTTAGTTACAAACTTACATTGTATCTTGAATAAATACAAAATGAAAAATAAAAATTGATGTGTAATTTGGAACCATAGGAACCAGACCGTTTAAAAAGGTTCGAGTTAGGTTCGGTCCCAATGTTCAAAATGAGGGAATCTGGATCGGACCGGATCCGTTAATTTTAAACGGTTCGAGTTAGGTTCATCAAATTTTCGAATTGATCCGGATCGTGCCCACCCCTAGCTGTAACAACATGTAATTTAACGCTATCATATTCACTTATAGCGTTTTTGGCATGCTATAAATGAAGATTTTTTGTGTAGTGATCCTATATGTATTATCATCATCAATTACCTGAATTTAGGATTTTCCCTCTTGCTTCGAGAAGATCTTTGAGGAGTGTCTTTTTTAGTGATCGAGTTGTAGTAACCTCATATTCATCTTCAATAGTGTTTTGACCTACCATAATTGCTTCCTTTTCCAATAGAGCTTTTATTTCGGTGAGGTATTCCTTCATCATAGCCCGGTCCAATCTTTTTATTGCTTCAATAATAAAATTGCTAATTTCATTTGCATTGTCATATTCTTCTATCATTTTCAAAAGATTTTTAACCTTAGAGAGGGATTGTGGACTTTCGTCTATACAGTCGAAGACGGATTTGAACCACATTCCGAATTCAGAACACAATGTGCGAACACAATATACTGGTAAAAAAAAATGGTAAGCAAAAACTTCCAATTTGCCTCCAATCACAAAACAAAACACACAGCCAATTCTAACAGAACATGGTTCATCAGTTTATTTTTGGTCCAACTATATAAAGAAAACACAAATGTGTATTGTGCGTCTTTGGATGCCAGGGAGTATGGGTAGCTGAGCTTTGAGCAAGAGAAGTCCGGATCTGGCTTCGTATTGCAGTTTCAAACTGTTCCCCAAAATAGCCTGTCTACTTTAGCTCATAATCTAGCTCATCTTATTTGGACTTCAGCTCCTCTACCAGTTCATAGGCACATTGAACTTCCATTATGCTTTCTATTTGCCTGATATCCAACCATCACTTGCAGTTGCCTTTCATACGGAAGTCCTCATAATTCCTTTCATTCAGAAACTCAAGGGTGTGAATGAAAAGGCGAGCCCGAAATTTAGATCTATATGGGTAGTGGGGTCGCTAAAACTCTTCATTTTTTAATTTCCACCTAGTAGTATCACTACACCATTATTGGCAATCTGTAACCATAATTAGCATCATATTTTTAGTGATACTCATTATATTATATTGTATCATGTATTTTCTGTTACTGTTCAAAATTGTGACATTATTAAATTGTCATGTGACCTGCACGTGTAAAACAAAGTGTTACTGATTGAAAAAACTCTTAGCACTCACATTAGACTCCAAACTCTCGGTGTTTTAGAGTTTTCATTTAAATGTAAAACTCTTTCTTCTCTCTTTTGATGAAAAACTGATAAACTTCCTGTTGCAAAATCTGATAAACTTCCTCTTTCTTCTCTCTTTATCAATCTGATAAACTTCCTGTTGCAAAATCAATGTTTAATCGTTTGGATCTACTAGACTCTATTAGTTAGGTATTCGAGCATCCAGAGTGGAATTCGATTCGATGAAAGACATCTCCAAAAACGCACAGTAGAACAATTTTTTCGATGAAAGGCATCTTCATCTTCGCATTTGTCGCAGATTGAGTCACTCGTCTGCAATCAACTTCACATTTGAGCAATCGATGGCTCTCTAATCGATCTTAGAAACAATTTAGGGTTAACAAGGTGATTTCTAATCTTTATTCTTCTTCACATTTGTACAATCGATGTCTCTCTAATCTTCTCCATCTCTCTAATCGATCTCAGAAACAAGCGATCTCATAAATCGACTCTCAGAGTAATCAATTTCTAATCTACTCCAGCTCTCGAATCGATCTCGCACTTTATCTTTTCCAATCGTTCTCTCTTATTTGTGGAAACCCTAGCTCTTGCTAGAAGTTGAAGGTGAGTTTTCTTCTCATTTGATTGGCTGGACTCATCATTTGAAGGTGAGTTCCCATTGATAGAACAAGTCACTGATATGTTATGAAGTTTGCCTGTATATGCATTTCTGTTGGTTTTGAACTTCTATATATACCATCCCAAATTTATACTATATTTATGCTCTGAATTTGAAATGAACTTTAATATCCATGGTTAATTTGAAAGTTCATTTCAAATGCTCTGTTTCCCCCCATTTTGATGATATTGGATGCTAATGTTTTGTGTTTTCTTACATTTGAAGTGAAATGAAGTGTTTCTACTTCCTCCTACTACTCTTTTGATCTCATTGTTGTATAGTTTGATGAAGTCTTTGAGAATAGATGAGCTTTACAAAGAAAATGAAATTCAGAAAACGATCCTAGAATACTTGTGTGTGTTTGGTTGTGTTTGATCTTAGTCTAGTATGCATTTGTGCTTTTATTTTACTTTGAATGGGTATTTTCTTTGAAAGTGATTTGTTATTGTTGTTTGTTTACTGGGAGGATGGAATGGAAGGGTGACTCGAGGTTAATTTAGAGATGAGTTTCTCATGGAAATATATCTTGCAATCTAGCTTTTATAACAATAAACAAATAGCTTGTAGCGTTCTTATGTAGAGGACATAAAAGAGTTTTAATAGTTGTGGCATTAAACCTTAATGATGAAATGGTTTGATAACCTGGTCTTCATTCTCTGTAAGGCCCAGTTTTTGTCTGCCAGGAGTTCATGTTTTGTAATGTACATATACAAATTGATATTCTCTGTAAGGCCCTGTTTTAGGCTGCCAGAAGCTCTGTGGTTATTGATGAATAAGTTACAAATTTTAACTTGGAATTATAGAGGTCGTGGGTTTTAGAAAGAAAAGCTAGTCTTCAACATCTGATTTCCAAAAAGGAGTCAAGAACAAAAAGCAATTAAAGATCGATAAGCCAGAAATTGGTCAGTCATTCTCTCATTTTAGTCTTTTGTAAGAGGCAGGCCTAGACCTCACCTAGCATTATACGCAGGATTTTGCAGGAACTTTTAAGGCTTTTGTAGGAATTTTTGGAAGCTATTATTTATGCATCATTTCACATGTCAACTTTATACATATTTAACTAAAAATATGAACTTAGAAACATAGTCATAACCCAATAACAAACATAAAAGCAACAAGTCAATAACCATACCCACAGTTTAAACATTTAAAAGGAGCCCAAAAACGCAAAGAAAAGACATGTGTCATAACATAAAGTGAAATGTTCATATATCCTCATCCTCCCTAGAACTGAGCCCATCATCATCACAATCAAAGTGTTGGGGTGGTTCATCCTCGACTTCATGATTTGTCACACTTTCAAAGGCTTCATATGGAAGTGCTGGCCTCTTCCTCAGTCACAACTTACAGATTAGTAGATGATTTGTATGGGTTTAGTTTGGCACATTTAATGGATTTTGACCTTTAAAAACAAAAATTATCATCAAAAGAAGTCGCCTAGCTTGCTTGGGCGATCGCCTTTGACTACAGATTTTTAGCTTCTTCCTTGGGTAGGCTGGGCAATGGGGAGAGTATGGGGATGTCTAGTGAGCGTAGGCGTCGCCTGAGACTAACAACTTCCTATGTATGCATTCCTTCTGTTAGATTGTTGGCTATACCTTTGATGACCATATAGATAAATATCAAGTAAATAGATTCAATCAGTACAATGGACAAGTTGTTCATGTGTTCATTCTTTTACAGTGTTTAAATCACTTTTTGCACAAAATGTAAAGAAGCTTGAAGGGGGTTGAGAGTTTCTAACACCTAGTGGTTGATTTACATTTCTTCAAACTTGCATATAATGGATAATACCAATGGACACAAGAAAGTTTCTATTAGTTTGATTTGAATAATGCTTGAAGGGAGGGGAGCATGTTTTGAATCCATACAAGACGGTGATTCGATTGTTCTTACTTTTCATTGAGCATTTCTCCTTCTGAATCACATTACTCTTTGTTTTCATTTCAAATTTTTTTTGCTGGAAACTGATTTAGTTTCTTTCTCTGATGCTGACAAGCATCCTTTTTCATTACTTTTGGGAGGATCTTGCCTTTCAGACAAAAGGACTATACGTTCCCGAGCTATAGAAAGTTCAGATCAAAGGAAGCATGGCTTTATTTGCTTGACCCGGCCTACGATATCCTTGTGGAAAAAATTGTTCAGGTTGATTTTCTGTCAAGTTCATGGTTTTTATCTGCAGAGCATGTAAAGACACTCTTCATTGAAGCACCATTCACCTTCAGTACAGGGGAGGATCTACATCTCAGGTAAGTTTTTAATTGGAAACATAATCCTTTATGTCATATTTCTTTGAGCATTGCATTTATCTAAGAATGTTCAATCAATTGATGAAAACCATTCAACTATAAAGTTTGAAACGTAAATGACTTGCTTTTCCAGTTGGTATCAAATGACTTGCTTTTCCAGTTGGTAAGTCGTCATAATACCTCTGAGTTCGAAAGTATATTGTTTGATAATTCTCAAACTTATGACGCTACATTCACTTGAAGGTTTAGGAGATGAAAGCCGAATACGTCCCTCCCAAAGAAGATGTCATTTTGCAGAATGAAGCTCCTACAGACTTCTACATACTAGTGACTGGTGCTGTGGTAATAACCAATATTCTTTTGTCAGTTTCTTGTTGTAGAGTTTCTGATCTAGAAAGCCCTATAACATGTTTCTTAATGATGCTGAATTGTCCTCTTTTATGCAGGATCTTATCGTGCTAAGAAATGGAGTAGAACAGGCAAGTCTGGTCTTTAAGATCCTTTAAATAATTAATATAATGTTCACTTTTGTGTTGAAATGTGATGTATTGAAATCATTTTTGTTTGGTTATAATTGGATAACTTTTGTGTTTGTTTGTGTGTTAAGGATTGAAATGAGATAATTATCATAATGTTCACTTTTGTGTTGGCATTAATAGAACTTCACTTGCTGAAAATGCATTGATATTTGAGGCAGGAGTTGAAAATTGCAGGTCTTTGCTTTGAGGGAAGCTGGGGATTTCACAGAAAATGCAGCAACATATGTGAGCTTAGAGCCATGTAACCACCACTATGGTAGGACTCCACCGTGCACGGAAGCATTAATCCGAGCTAAAGTGAAACAGGTGATTGTCGGTATGGTGGATCCAAATCCAGTTGTTGCTTCTAAGGGGAAAACCCTTTATACATATTGTAGAACTCTATGCTTAATTATCCCGTGGCAAATGTTATTATCTCAGCTGCAAGATTGGAATAATAGACGCCAGTTCACTACGCCCAGTAACTTCCATGCTCAAGAAGCAGTTGACGAATCTATCCTCTCACAGGTTGATTTTGTTACATCTTGTCTTCTAGTCTGTGGGAACCTCATTCATGAATACTGATTGCTTTCTTTTTCCAGGTTGTAATTGAAAATACCAGAGCACGTGACATACTAAGACGGGCTCCTTTTTTGGTTCCATTTACAAGCAGGGTGAAAATAGTCACTGTGAGTAACATTCAAATTTTGATTTCTCAAATATAAATGGTTGCCAAAAATTACTTTCTCAGAGGCTATGTTTTGTTTTAAAAGGAAAGAAGAATTCCACCGAAAGCATTGGAAAACAGGGGAGTGGGAGTGTGATTTTTTATTTTATTTTATCATATATGTAATTTTTTTTTTTTTTTTGTGTGTGTGTCGTGGGCGTTGACATTAATAATCAGTCACTGTAACAATACCTTACCTTTAAAGCTGTTGTTTCTTAGGAACTGATCGAATTGAGAATCATTTTGTCTTTTCATTAGAATAATTTGATGCAACACATTTCTAGGCAGTATGTATTTCTCTTATCATCTTCTTTCATCCTATGATCTTTTCATGAATTTTATGAAACAGTCACAGTTGAAGGATGCAAGGCATAGACATGGATTTCACTGATGTTATTGTCAATGGCTTTAAGAACATACGTATATTTTAAGGTTATATTGAACTTAATATTCTTAATCATGCATGTTGAGGTTATTTACTCTGCACTATTTTGTCTTCTCATCTTGTGTTATATTCACATCTAGTATGTTGTTTGCAGGAAACTGCTGATCATATGCTATATCCTAATCCTGGTTCAGGATTGGTGCATGAACAACATCTCCAATTCTTTCATTTTCTAGGAGTTGTTCTTGGAAAGGTAGGTTGCCTCCTTTAAATGATTTTTTTTCTTTTCTTTTTTCACTGGGATTTCATCAAGTGAAACTGCATTCTGTTTGTGTTTTTTCATATATTGCCTCTCTGATTGTAGGCTATGCTGCTCTCCTGGTGCTGTTTTCCTCAGCAAGGTTCATATTCTGGACTGCACTGCAGCTGTTTTTTATGCACAGTGTATTTGGCTCTGTCTCAGAAACAAAGCTTTATAAACTTTGTTTTTTTCGGTGCAGCTGGGGCGTAGAGATGTATGGCAATTTTGGTACCATTCAGGTGATTCACGTTCTTGGTTTTGATCCTCATGCATTTGCACATTTTAGAGATGATATGCTTGTCCAATGTGCTTGATGAACACTCATCTTCATATATATAGTGCTAATTATTATTTCTTGATTTGTTTTTTCAGCTTATGCAAGAACAACACTCTTGATCGTAGCTTGATAAAGGGGAAGATCGTTGTCTGTGCTTTTGAACTCCCAGACCTTAGAAGCGAAAAAGCCATTTAAGTTAGAGAAGCGGGTGGTGTTATTGGCATGAACAACTTTGGATTGTCTGGATGTTGGTGACCAGACCTGATTGTACTTTTGATTTTGTTATTGTAATGACTATCTTACTGTTTTTATATGAAAGAACCTATAAATTTTGTTGATGTTGGTCTTGTTATTGTAATGACTAAGTTGATTGTCATCAGCTGAATAACACCTTGAAGGGTAAAAACATGTTTTTTTTGTAAGTTGGGCATTTTTTTTTGTAAGCTGTAAGAGATTAAACTGAATAAAATTTCCATTTTGTCAAAGTATCAGCTTCACTCTTCTGTGTTGTTCAAAGATTTTGCAAGAATCATGTAGTGGCAGTATTTTCAATAGTATAATTTATTGTGTGATGCTAATTTATACAATTGCTTCATCTAACAAAAATCAGCATCATGCAATATGTGATTCTCTTTTACAATTAGTATCATCTTTGTTGAGATGCAAATTTGTAAAGTTGAATCATTTAGTAAAAGTTAGTATCATTAGCCAAATGATACTAATTTTAAGTAGTATCACTTTCAACATGATTCTAAATTTAGGATCACCAAGAATAGTATCATTTGATAGGTGATTCTAATATTTTCAGCTACACTTCAAAACAGTTACAAAAACACTGTTTTGGTGTAGTGTATGTTTTGGTCAAGCCGTCAATCTCACATGTAGAATTCATATTCAGCTTAACTGTAGCATGCATAAAACAATATTTGATCCATATTTTCATATCAAATGAGAGAGGTTAACATCATAAAACACAATCCTCAAATCAAAAGATGTTGTCCCTTGGAGGATGATATGTACGAAGAAAAAAAAAACATTTCTATACAATGCTATCCTTGGCTACATGCCAATGATGTATCAAGTAAGAGAATTAAGAGCTAACATGGGTTTAACGTGTTTCTTATGGATAAACCCACCACGTACCGCAGATATTAACAAATGAAGCAAGTTAGTAAATGAAACACATACAATTCGCAAATCAGAAACTATCAAGTAACTTCATCCATTGCATTTCTAATTGTAAATTCATTATTTTCACTAAATCTTTGGCAGTCAACTGGCGTTTTAGCAAAATCATTTCAGGCAAAAGCTGAAATAAATTTTGGTGTCAGAAAAATATGCTATTGTAAATTCAGTATTAGTAATAACCAATGGAGGATCCCCAGACAAGCAAAAGTGAACTACTTAGTATTACGTATCACTCCGACTTAAGGCTTAACCCTTGACTGCTTGACCAATTTGGAGACCTCAACATTTTAAAGTTTTAAGCACAAAGATGAAAATTAAAGTTTTGTTTTGCGATTTGGGAAATTCTCAAACCAAGGAGTAATAAAGGAAGAAAAAGAGAAAATGAGAGAATGAATTTGGGTATAAGAGGAGAATATTGAGGGTTAGGAATGAGGGGAGGATGACCATGACCTTCATGAACAACACCACATACGAGCCGGTCCTTGACTCTTCTCGAGATGGGAAGTCAGAGAAAAAGGAAACCCATCTTCAAATTGTGGGCACAGATGAATTCCTTGGTTTCAAATCTTCAAAGGGGCTACTTTAGGGAGGGAAAATTTTGCACGTCAAACAAACAGCCTGACATTTAATTAAATTTTATATGGTGTTGATAAAAACTTAATCAAATGGCCACATGTGATAACTGATAAATGAGTTATTGGTAATATCCAATCCCTTCAAAAGTGGTAACAACCAATAACCTTATTTTCTCATAATTACCAAATAATACTATTGTTTACCTATAGGTTTCAGTGTAACTCTGGTACCAAGAATTTGATATCAAATAATTGCAGCTTCAATAACACTACCACATGTTCCAAAACATTGCCTGCTCCAACTACAGCAGCCGCTCAAAAGACACAGAGTACACAAATTGATGCTAGCATCTGCCAAGAAGCAACAGGTGTTCTATATTGAGAAAACATTCTATGTATAGAGAATGATGATGGTTGAACAAAACTAGCATTTGTGAGCCTGCCAAACAATGTTTATTAAAGCAAAGTGAGCACCCAAAAATTCCCTCAAATTTTGAGCATCTGTATCAAGATCAGACAAATATTCCATAAATTTACAAATACTGACTACATATCTGTTATAATAAAGTGTAACTTGCGCTCGTAGATACATCACATTATTATAACACAGTAAAAAATTGTGAAAATTCCCCTGATCTTGATGAAGGAAAAATACTCTAACGAATGTTGGGCCGATTACACAAGTAAACAACTTTGGAGGGAATGATACACAATACAGGATGATCAATCATAGTATAAGCTAATATTTGTTTAATTTGGTGAATCGCACTACAAATGCCAACCCATAATGCACAAGAATATTTCCCACTCCAATTCATCTTTTGCAGTGTTTGGATCAAGAGAAGAAAACTCAAGGATAACAACAACGAAGGGAGCAAAGCGACATAAACAGAGACAGATGATAGTGAAAAAATAAATAAAAAACAAAATTATCTGCAACTCAAACTAGTGCATGGTATAAAAACAGGAAAATATATATGTCAGGAAGAACATTTATTTATGTAGAGCCAAATCAATTCATACAAGTTTATCTTCATAATTGACATTCAAACCATATCCTAGAAACTCTCTGGGATTTCCATGTTTGTCATACTTATAAGTCAATATGGCCTTACTTTGTTGAGGTAAACATTTTAGCTAGTATTGCCTATAAATACAAGCAAACTCATACTGGGGTTTTACATACAACTGCAACCACAAAATATGGCTAAGTTTACTCCCCAGCTTTCTTTTGCTTTTCTATTCCTCTTCCTTCTAACTTCTTCTCTCTTGGGTGAGTCGTGTTTTCCCTGTTTTGTTTATTTATTTTGCTAATCCCGTACCATTTATATGTAGTAAGATGATGCAATACTCCAAAGTTCTAATTAAGTTCCAATTGTTGTTGTGATGTTGAACACAGAGATGCCAATAATGGTGGAAGGCAAAAACCTTTGTCAGAGGGCTAGCAAGACTTGGTCAGGATGGTGCGCAAGCTCAGACCACTGTGATAGTCAATGCAAAAACTGGGAAAACGCCAAGCATGGAGCTTGTCATGCAGATTTCCCAGGGAGGGCTTGCTTCTGTTACTTCGATTGCTAAACCACGATCACATATCAATGCAACACACATGTAAGGGATACGTACAGAGTAAACTAGCGGTGTGTCATATGTTTACTAAATAAGGTGTTTGGCTCTCTAGAATTGGGGTTACTAAATAAGGTGTTTGGCTGTAGTTTAGTTATACACCAGTTGTACTCTTGTTTTCCTACTTTAATGCTTTTGCTCTTAATATATGGGTTTAGTCTACTAACTCTGCGTTTCAGCATCTTTTGGAAATTATCTACACAATGGTGTAGGATGTAAAATGTGTATTCGATAAATTTTTTTTTCAAACTAAGCCTAATCATGTTTTACTTATTAAACTTTTTTTGTTTTTGGTAGCAAACAACAATTAGCATAAAAAAAGGTGATGCAGTGATGAACGTTTATGAACCGCTAAAGGCTGTTCAAAAGCTACTTCTGATCACCCACACACATGCCCACAAAAAATATATATATTCATATGGGTAGGATTCGGGGAAAAACATTTATGACAAAGAAATTGACACGCAATATAATTATAGGATGACATCTTATTAAACGGTTTAGATTTAGTTCTAATAACTAACTAACTAATTGTAGAACCAAGCCAAATAAACGGTTAAAAGTCTTATTTTATAAGGAGACTAATAACTTATATCTCCTTCTATTTTCTCTCAAATTTAACACAGGAAATAGAATCATTGAGAATCAAGCTGCGTTGCATTAGAGTTTCCAAAAAAAATTTACCTGCTAAGCTAGAGTTTCTAAAACAAATATAAGAGACTAAATTTCTAAAACAAATTTAACCTTGAATAATTGGCTAGATAAAAATAATTGATTAAATTGTAAGTCACATTGTTATATTCAAGCAGAAGGTTAAATTGTTGCTTTTGGAGGTACCCATACCATTTTTTTTTTTATCTAGTTTTGATAATTTGGTCTTATTTTTAGGGAGTTGTTACGTGTACTCGACTGTTTGGTTTGATGCCCCCAACTTTATCTTTTAAAATTATTTGATGTACCCAACAAAATTTTGCTAATATTAAAACGTACAAAATACTTTACTCATATTGTTGATTGAGAAATTTGTAAAAATGATTCCTAATGTAAATGTTTGGATGTCAAATTTTTCTAATTAAGGTTTTGAATTTATTTTTTGGAATTTGATAAAATAGTTGCAATAATTTTGAAGATTATGTTTTGATTTATATATTTTTATTTTTAATACGTATTGATTTTGTCAACCCCTGTACACATTGAAATTTAACGAATGTGTGACTGAATTTTAGTTTTATAGTTTATAGATGATGGTTACTATTGTTTTTTCATTCATTAGTCAATTAACGCTTCGAAACGAAAATTTTCACACAAAATAAATTTTTTTATTACAAAAATTGATAAACCGGTGTTACATACATTAAGTTGGTGCAACAAAGTCGAAACATTCTAAATTACCGGTGCAACAAAGAATTGGTACAACCTAGTCAAACAATTAGGTACACGTAGCAACTCCATATTTTATAGAATATAACAATTTCGTCTGAAAATAGTAAGAAGAACCTTAATGTAGAAAATGAAATAATGGGATTTCAGCTCAAATGGTTAATGTGAAATAGTGTAGTTAATGTTGATTTCAGTCTTACATGAGCCTTTTATCACTTCCCTTCAATCTTTTCACGAAATCAACATTAACCACACTATTTCACATGGATGGTATGTGTATGTTCAAAGTGTAGTGAGAAATTAAGTTTCTGCAAACACCTAAATGTAGAAGTAAGTTTCTTCGGAATGGCCCCCATCCCAAAGAACTGTGACCAATAAGAAAACGCTAACACAAATATGAGCATGTTCGCATAAAAATTAATAAGTACGAACATGGGAGGTTTACCTCAAGAGCTGATCCTACTGCAGAGAACTTTTTGATTCCAGTTAAATAGCTGAGAACCTTTGTTAATTTCAGTTTTAAAGGGGTAACACACACATCATCATCATCTCATGGAAACAAGGAACAAAAGTGGTGTATTCTCGAAACTTGTATCTTCAAAGTAAGAATATAATCTAAGGGTGATTCTAAATGTCGAGGAAATTGGCGAGGGAGCCTCCCTCGCACGTGTTTTGTTTAAAAAAAAAAAAAAAACCTAAAAAAAAAAAGGGAAATCTGAAATCTGAATTTCGAGAGAAATTTAAGAGGGAGGGAGGGAGGGAAGAGTCTCCCTCTCCCCAAATACATCTCGACACAAAGAAGAGACCGCCATCACCCTCTTCCCAAACCCATCTCGACCGAAGCTCGACAGAGAGACCGCCATCTAGAGAATCAATGAATATGGACTTTGGTGTCAGAGATTTCCTAGTCTTTTAAGCATGAATCACTTGAGCAGTGGTGGTGGTCAGAGTGTTCAAGGCAATTTGGTTTAAGAGTAAAACACACACAGAGAACCAGTCATGGCGAAGTCTTCTCTGCTACTAACGCTCACCCTCATCATCTGCTCCGCTTTATCCATCAAAGCCACCTCTCCACCGGGCACGTGCACCGCCACCGCCAACAACGAACCAGAATCCAACAATCTCGTGTCGGAGAGGAGGGAGGTTTATGGGGGTGGAAGAATCTTCGATATTAGTCATCAATACACCGCCAATATGCCCTCTTGGGCTTCCACCGAGGGGTTGTGTCAGTTTTTGTGGCTTACCAAGAGTATGAAAAATGGGTCTGAAGCTAATTTTTCTGAGATGAAGATGCCCGCACATACTGGGACTCATGTTGATGCACCTGGACATGTTTTCGATCACTATTTCGATGCTGGGTTCGATGTCGATACCCTTGATCTTGAGGTTCTTAATGGTATTGCTTTCTTCTATCTCATTTGTTGTTGTTATTTTCATTGATTTTAAGTTCACCACCTGTTTGATGAAATTGCACTGTGATGATTTGAAGAAGTTGATTGAACTGGAATTAGGGAAAATTTTAGGATGTGTGATTGGGTTAGATTGATTTGAAGGTTTCATGCAAATGAGGAATAGTTTGATTGAATTTGGATGTAATTTGGTTGAGAATAGTTTGAGTTGTGCTAGAAAAACTTGTCCGGATGTCATTCCTATAAGGAAATAGAGAAATTGTTGTTAAATTGTACTAGGTACTATGGAACCTGAGGGTATTGTTCATGAAATCGGTTATTTTGATTTCACATCGTCGCTTGTAAACCTCAATTGTTTTGTGTTAAGTGTAGTGTCTAAGTATGTGAGTAGGGGGAGTTGTCGAAGAATTTACATTCCATCTTGTTTCTATTTGGCTTCCACCCTTTGTTGGCTTGTTTGATTTCTCAACAATCTCTGTTTTATGTTTACAATAGGTTCTATGTTAGGAGCAATGACTGGGGCCTTGATAGGCCAAGAAACTGAAAGTGGGTTCTTTCGAGGAGCTGTAGTTGGAGCCATATTTGGAGCTGTTTTCTCAATTGAGGTCTTTGAATATTTTCTTCTTCTATGGCAGTCTGATGATACAGGAGTTGGATGTCTCCTCTACTTGGTGAGAATCTTTTATATAACAACTATTTCAGGCTCCAAGTTAAAATATTGAGCATTCCTAGTAGTAGTATGAAATTCAGTGTTTATCTGTGATATTGCCACTACAACTAATTTTCCAAATTTGATTGGGCGAAATTCAGTATTTATTTGTGATATTATACACCAACTAATTTACCAAATTTGATTGTTCGACAGATTGACGTAATTGCAAACCTGCTAAATGGAAGACTAGTGCGAGAACAAATTGGTCCTGCAATGCTAAGTGCAGTACAAAGTCAGGTATGAAAATATCTTAAATTGAACTATGGGTGTTGAGCTTTGTTGATCTCTTAACTTCCAATTTTTATTTTGTAATTTCAATTTTATGTGTGCTTAGCTATATGCCAATTATGCTATTGGGAAAGACGTCCAGGCAATGAAAGTCGTGGTTGGAGAAGAGGCACTTTCATTAGAAGACCTGGTATCTCTTTAATTCAGTCACTCATGAATTCACACACTTGTGCATGCACAAGAAACACGTAGAAAGCAACACATGGACATTTTCTAGTAAAGATTAGTTTGGTCTTTTTTCCTAGAAAGTTTTTGCACCTATGCACAAGTTAATCAAAAGTTAGTCGGAGCATCTCTTACATGAAGCATCTCTTTATCTCACTGTATTATGAATGCTAATAATATTTATTTTCTTGAAATAACAGTTGTATCTAGAGTTTCTAGACAAATTCGAGAGGAAGTTTGTGGCACAAGGAGTGTATGACACGCGTAACATTTTCCAATCACTTGATTTGGCATGGACACTGCTTCGCATTTTTCCCCCGGGAGCTCCTTCATCGTATACCAGCAAAGACCCTAGATGCATTCTACAATAGGGATGCGGCTAACTAAACCGAGCTCAACAAAGTTTGAGTAGCCTCTGGATGCCCCGGATGATTCATGTAGTTTGTTCTGAAGAGAAAGCTCCTGATCCCTGTGTCAAAGTTGTTCTTCTAGTAATACCTTTATTTTTTCCCTGAAGACAATTGTTTTTGGTAGTATATGTATTAAAAATGTGTTACCCAGGAACAGTTTGGGTAAAGCTTCTATAGTGAAGATTTGTGTATGAAGCATGTGGATTTTATTATCGAAGTTATTATTTATCTCATGCCTATATTGGTTTCAGCTTTTACTGGATGTATTAAAATATCATATATAATCCTCAAGCATTTTTTCAAATCTCAAGGCTGTTTCAATGGCATCCAAACGCAAATGATCCCTCTGTCAGCGGCGATTTGTTTATTTTTCATTGCCATTGTTAGGTATCTTGATGTGTACAGGTAATGACATGTACCTAAGAGAGTTTGATCTGAATGCTACCCTGCGGCGTCTTAATATCTTTTCCCACATCTATATACACCTCACTAATTCCAAATCTAAAACAAGCATGATAAAAGTCCTCTGTTAGTAGGTTTGAAGACGTCGCAGAAATGTTGGTTAGGTGCTAGTGGTCGATTTTTGGTCTCCTTGAAAAGATATTTTCATCCATGTTACAATGCGTCTGGCAGTTGGAATTCATCCATCATTGTCGCAGAGAAAAACTCACCAAAACAACATTCATCGAATTGTCAACTATTTCTTCCACATAGTTCTCTCCCTGTTACTTTCAACTCATGAACACATATGCATTCACAAATACACAATGCATTACTTGGGAAACAGAGCAAAAGGGGAAACCATGAATCTTTACTGAAAACATGTCTAATGTTAACTAAAGCTCACAGGCAGAATCAGGTCTGATCCAAACACTTGATCTAATTGCTTTCAAATCAGTAACAATTTGATGATAATTAACAATATAAAACTATCGCAAAATTGAGATTTAAACAACTAGATCTCAAGCAGCCTCCTTCTCCAACTTTGCAAGTTCTTGCTTGATTGCCGCACCTCCCTGCATAAAAAAATTTGATACCATCAGTCAATTACAAAAAAAATGTATGTGCTAAAGTTTATTAATGAAATTTTATACATGGATGTAAAGAATATGGTAAAATGAAAGAACCCACACCCACATAACACAACGCATATACATGCAAGCACAAAACATGATAGCCAAAGACAGAATAAAACATGTAAACAAACCTTGATCTTGGCTAGCATGATTTTGAACCTATCAAAGTCATTCAGAGAAGCTCTCTTCTTCTGCACAATCAACTTTCTTCCCCACGAGTTGTTATCCCATTTGTTCTTGACATCTAAAATCATAATAAAACAGTACGATTAACAGTGGAATATTACTCCAGCAGATAAGGACCAATTCTCAACCAAATTACATCCAAATTCAATCAAACTATTCCTCATTTGCATGAAATCTTCAAATCAATCTAACCCAATCACACATCCTAAAATTTTCCCTAATTCGAATTCAATCAACTTCTTCAAATCATCATAGTGCAATTTCATCAAACAGGTGGTGAACTTAAAATCAATGAAAATAACAACAACAAATGAGATAGAAGAAAGCAATACCATTAAGAACCTCAAGATCAAGGGTATCGACATCAAACCCAGCATCGAAATAGTGATCGAAAACATGTCCAGGTGCATCAACATGAGTCCCAGTATGTGCGGGCATCTTCATCTCAGAAAAATTAGCTTCAGACCCATTTTTCATACTCTTGGTAAGCCACAAAAACTGACCCAACCCCTCGGTGGAAGCCCAAGAGGGCATATTGGCGGTGTATTGGTGACTAATATCGAAGATTCTTCCACCCCCATAAACCTCCCTCCTCTCCGGCACGAGATTGTTGGATTCTGGTTCGTTGTTGGCGGTGGCGGTGCACGTACCCGGTGGAGAGGTGGCTTTGATGGATAAAGCGGAGCAGATGATGAGGGTGAGCGTTAGTAGCAGAGAAGACTTCGCCATGATTGGTTCTTTGTGTGTGTTTTACTCTTAAACCAAATGGCCTTGAACACTCTAACCACCACCACTGCTCAAGTGATTCATGCCTAAAAGACTAGGAAATCTCTGACACCAAAGTCCATATTCATTGATTCTCTAGATGGCGGTCTCTCTGTCGAGCTTCGGTCGAGATGGGTTTGGGGAGAGGGTGATGGCGGTCTCTTCTTTGTGTCGAGATGTATTTGGGGAGAGGGAGACTCTTCCCTCCCTCCCTCCCTCCCTCTTAAATTTCTCTCGAAATTCAGATTTCAGATTTCCCTCTTTTTTATGTTTTTTTTAAACGAAACACGTGCGAGGGAGGCTCCCTCGCCAGTTTCCTCGACATTTAGAATCACCCATAATCTAAATGTCACGAGATTTGAAGTACGAATGTTGAGATAATCCGTAGTCCGTACCTATCAAATCTATCATTCTTAAGTTTTCAAGAATGGGACAATCAGATATTACTAGATTGCTAGCGGAGTATCAACTCAGTGGTATGTCTGTGGCGGATGGTATCACAGGTTCAATGTTCGAATCCTGCCAGCAACATTTGGGGTGAGAAAGGTTAATGGATTAGAAAAAAAATTTAAAAAAATTTAGTCTATTCAGAAGCTCATTATCAACCTCAATGTCTATGAGATCAAGACGCTTAAATTTACTAAAACCTTGAGAGGGAAACAATGAAGAAGGGACGGTTATAAGACATCGAACAATTATCCAATTGTAACCGCACACGCGGCACGAACCAACCATAATAGAAGATGATATGGATGGACCAGGCTCCAGTCAGGCCCAATTTAGCTTATAAGTCAGGAGATCAAGCCCAAATTACACAAGCCCAATATGACAGGGATCTAGGAGATTGGCCTAGGATAGAAAGGCCAGAACGCAGACCCTTGGGCTATAATAAGCCCAAGGCCCATTTAGAACACTCCTAGTCCAATTAGGAGAAAGACATTTAGTCTTAAATGGAAACAAAGACCAAGGAATATCACGTAATGAAAGGGAAATAACTCTACAAGTACATAATTTGATAGAGAGAGGATTTGAATAAGATTTTCTTCCTTTATTGCGCAATCGAAGGTAGAGTCAATGAAGGATATAAATTTTTTCATTATATAAGGTGAACAAGAGAATGGACTAAGGTATGCAATTCTAATTCAATTAGTTGCATTCTATTTTCTTGTTTAGAGCCTGACTTTTGTAAGGAAAATACCTGCTAATGCAAATAATTCCAACACAAGTCCTAGACTTAGTTGGTGGATTTGTGAATGGCTAAAATCGCTATGCAAGTAAGAAGCAAACAACAAACATTATGCAAAAAATAAAGATGACACTGATATTTACGTAGTTTGACTTTGCCTACTCCACGGATGACAACTCTATAACTATCTTATTGATATGAAAATACTTACTTGAAGATTACAATGTTGTCAAGCAACGGTCTTTGAGATTACCCAATCTCAAGCAAACAATACCACCAAAAGTTTGACGAAACTCGCTAGCTAAGAACACTCGAAATCACCCGATTTCAATATTTCTACTTGGCTATTGTTTCACGATGCACACACATTGATTCACGCCGAACACGCAGCCCGTTTCACATCGTGCTCGCTGCTTTTTTTCACGTCGTGCTACTGTGTTGTATGTGCTGCCGCTGTGTTGTATTTGCTGCTGCTGCGTTGTATTTCTTCTACTTTATTCAGGTTGTGTATTTACTGTATGTAAGAGAAAACTTCTTGTCCTTGTATGACTTTGAGTCCCACAAAATTGGGAGTCATAGCTTGAAATTTGGGAGCCAATCAAAAGAACAACAAAAGCAATGTTAGTCCTTATTTGTAAAGGACTTTGAGTCATACTCTTCTTGGAGTCATTATCTATCTCACAATCTCCACTTTGGCGAAAAATTTCAGGCCATCACACAAGCATCACAAACAACCACATAAGCATCTCCACCTTGGCATGAAAAACCGCAAAGATTCATTATTAGGTGACGAAAATCGTCGTCATGCCCCTAAGGGCCCTGCCCCCTTGAGGCGACAATACTGAGAGAGCCTGATCAAGTTCAGACAATGCTGAAACTTGATCCCTGGAAACTTTTATCAACATATTAGCTGGATTGTCTTGAGTACTCATTTTTTTCAAGAAAACCTCGCCATACTCAATGACATCCCTCAGAAAATGATACTGCACATCAATGTGCTTCGTCCGAGCACAATGAACTTGGTTCTTCGCCAAATGGATAGCACTTTGACTGTCACATAACACTGTCCAATCATCCTGAGTAACATCCAAATCACTAACCAAGCCCTAAAGCCAAATGGCTTCTTTTACCACCTCTGATAGAGCCATGTACTCTGCTTTAGTAGTAGACAAAGAAACTGTAGACTGTAACTGAGACTTCTAGCTCACCGAACCCATCGCCAATGTAAAACAATAACCTGTCGCTGATCAGTGTCTATCAAGATCACCAACATAATCCGAATCTACATAACCTCGGATCATATTTGACACATCTTCTCTCTCATATACTAAACCAACATCCAGCGTACCCCAAAGATATATCAATATCCACTTCACTGCCTGCCAATGTTGTTTTCTCGGGTTTGACATAAACCTACTAACCAGATTGACTGCATGAGCGATATCCAGACGTGTGTAGATCATGACATACATAAGACTACCAACTGCACTAGCATAGGGAACCTATGACATGTATTCCCTCTCATCCTCTATGCTAGGAGACAACTTACCCGAGAGCTTAAACCGAGCAACCAAAAGAGTACTTACCGGCTTAGACATATCTATGTCAAAACGATGAATAACCTTCTCTAAGTATTATCTCTGTGACAATGTCAGTTGCCTTTCATCCTATCTCTCACTATCTCCATCCCAAGTATCTTCTTCGCTTAACCATGATCTTTCATCTCAAACTCCATGCTAAGTTTCAACTTCAATTTATCAATTTCTTTCATGGTCTTTACAACAATAAGCATGTCATCAACATAAAGTAAGAGAAATACGAAAGACCCATCCTTGAGCTTCTGTGTAAATACACAAGGGTCATACTAACTCCTCGCATATCCCTGCTCAATCATAAAAGTATCAAACCTCTTGTACCATTGCCTCGAAGATTGCTTCAACCCATATAGTGACTTCTTCAGTTTGCATACCTTTTCTTCCTTTCCAATAACAACAAATCCGTCGTGCTGAGACATGTGTCCTCCTCCAAATCTCCATGCAAGAAAGCAGTCTTGACATCAAGTTGCTCAAGCTCTAAGTCAAATTGTACCGCTAAAGCCAAAAGGACTCGGATAGAAGTGCGTTTTACTACCGGAGAGAATACTTCATTGTAATCCACACCTTCTTGCTGTGCATATCCTTTAGCCATCAATCTTGCCTTGTATCGTATACCTGTACAAGTACACCTGGAATCTGGAATCCCATCTTTCACAGTGAAAACCCGCTTACACCCAATCGGCCTCTTCCCTTTAGGGAGTGTCACAAGCTCTCATGTATGATTCTTCTGAAGAGATAACATCTCCTCATCCAAAGCCTCCTTCCACTCCTCTTTGTGAACACTTCGCAAAGCCTGCGTATATGTGGTAGGAACACTATCATACCCTTCAAGAACTGAGAATGCCCAAGCTGCGCCATCCTCATAGCCAAATCTAAGTGGTGCACGTTTGACTTTAGGTTCTCTGCCTGCTGCTAAAGACGGTGTTTGTAACTGTTGAACCCGTTGTTGTGTAAGATCCATATCCCTATCAGTAGGAACCTCATTTTCTGCCACTGTTTCATCGGGCATCATATCTGTATCACCTCTTCCCTCAGTAGAAGGAACATCATGCTCTGTATGAAAACTAGAAGCTCCAAGCTCCACCTGCAAAGAATCTCCAACATCTTCATCTTCATCATAGCTATCACCTCTCCAAATAGGGGAACCATCTTTGCATCTCTCACACTTTGCCTGTAACAAAGCCTCATCATGGAACTTCACATCCCGATTGATCACAAACTTTTGCAAGTCAGGGCACTATAATCTATACCCTTTCACATTATCTGGATAACCAAGAAAAATAGTTTTCTTGAGCCTTATTCCAATTTTATCCTCCCTAACATGAAAATATGCTGGACAACCAAATACTTTCAAGTTAGAATAATCTGATAAAATACCAGACCATACCTCCATAGGAATCTGAGACTCAATAGCTGATGAATAAGAGCGGTTAATGAGATAGCACATCGTGTATACTGCTTCAACCCTCCATATTCTGCCCAAACTTGCATTGGACAACATGCACCGTTCTCTCCCCAACATGGTATGGTTCATCCGCTCTACTACCCCGTTCTGCTGTTGTGACACCATGGAGTGGGCGTACCTGAGGGTGAGGGTTAGAGATCAATAGGCCCGAGAGAGGTTGGACGAGCTACAAAGGAGGACATAGTCCCACATCGCCTGGGTGCAGGAGGGGAATGATCTACTTATGTGCGAGGTCGGATCCCCATAATAAGAGGCCTTCTGAGCCCCAGTAGGTGGGCGAAGGAAACAAAACCTTGAGGGGGGAGGGTGCCTGGTGGGCCTGTGGATCCCAAAGAGGACAATATCTGGATGAGTAGGGCCAGAGAGGGGCCTAGTATCCGCTGTGCATACTCTGAAAGAGGACTTTTAAAGACATGCAGGCCGGTTGGGCCCAGAGCGGACAATATCTTACTGTGCGGATCGGGTCGTTACAGAATGGTATCAGAGTCTGACCCAGCCGAAAGTGTGCCAACGTGGACGTTGGGCCCTAAGGGGGGTTGGACTGTGAGACCCTGGAGTGGGCGGACCTGAGGGTGAGGGTTGGAGCTCAATAGGCCCGAGAGAGGTTGGACAAGCTACAAAGGGGGACATAGTCTCACATTGCCTGGGTGCAGGAGGGGAATGATCTACTTATGTGCGAGGTCGGATCCCCATAGTAAGAGGCCTTCTGAGCCCCAGTAGGTGGGCGAAGGAAACAAAACCTTGAGGGGGGAGGGTGCCTGGTGGGCCTGTGGATCCCAAAGAGGACAATATCTGGATGATTAGGGCCAGAGAAGGGCCCAGTGTCCGTTGTGCATACTCTAAAAGTGGCCTTTTAAATCCGTGCGGACCGGTTGGGCCCAGAGCGGACAATATCTTACTGTGCGGATCGGGTCGTTACAGCTGTGGTGTTAAGTTCACTGTAAAGTGTCTTCTAATGCCACGTTCCAAACAAAACTGCTTCAAGGGATCCTCGGTGTACTCACCGCCATTGTCAAATCTCACTACTTTGATCACCCTTCCAGTTTGTTTCTCAATTACAACTTTCCACTTCTTGAAGATATCAGTGACTTCATTTTTATGTTTCATGGTATACACTTATACTTTCCGGCTGAAGTCATCGATAAAAGACACAAAATACCTGGAACCCCCATTGTATGCGACTCTAGAGGGTCCCCAAACATCAGTGTGGATGTAATCCGCAATCCCTGCGATGCTATGGGTAGCATCACTAAAATTGACTCTACACTGCTTCCCATAGATGTAATGTTGACATAAATCTAACATTGCCATTTTATCACCACCAAGCAAGCCCCGCTTGCTTAAAGTTCTTAGTCTATTCTCACCTACATGCCCTAATCGCATGTGCCATAACTGTGTACGCATCAAGCTTTTCTAATCAACAACTGTAAAAACCATAGCTCCACCTTCAACTATACTTCCTTGAAGGAAATACAAATTAGCATACCTAACGCTGTCATAAGCAACCTGTCACCAAAGTAAACACTGCAGTATCCATTCTCACAATATACTTGTAGCCCTGAGCTTCAAGCACCCCAAGAGAAATCATCCCCTTTGAAAGAGCTGGAACATGATGTACCTTGGTAAGCTGTCTACATGACCCACCTGCCAATTAAAATTTGACTATACCAGCACCCATTGTCTTGCAAGGCTGATAGTCACCCATTTTAACTGAACTGCCCTTAACCTCGCGATAAGTGTTGAACCAATCCCTTACGGGACACATATGATAGGAAACTCCCGTACCCAACATCCAACCGTTATACAAATGGTCATAAGATTTTGCTATCAGTGCATGTGCTAAGTCACCCCCGATTAGAATATCTTCTACCACATCCGGTGTCTCAACAACATTCACTACGCCCTTATTCTCATTCACTTGCTTATTGTGATTATCCTTCCAGTTTGGACAATCCCTTATGTAATGGCCTTGGCACTTACATTTGTGGCATTCAACCTTAGACATATCTCTTCCTTTTGATTTAGATTGGTTCTTTCTGTAGTTGTTCCTCTTGTAATTTCTTCCCCTTGTCACCGAAAGACCACGTGCTTGAACTTCCTCATTCGAATCACTCTTTTTGAAAGCTTTTGCAAGTACAGTTTGAACAATATCACTATACACAAAATTTTCTTTCTTCAATGTTGTCATCTGATCAACAAACGGTTCCCATGCTGGTAATAAAGAAATTAACAAAAATAATTCTTTCTGACTATCTTCAAATTTAGCTCACAAGCTAACAAAATCTAAATATAAACATTCAAATTCATTTATGTGATCAGTCATGAGTTTACTTGGCTGCAACCTGAAAGTGAATAGCTTATTCTGTAGGTACATCACACTCATCTGATCATTCTGAAGATACATAGCCTGAAGCTTATCCCAAATACCCTGAGCCGCCATCTCATTAGCAAAGTTTTAAGACACATTGCGAGAAAGACAAACGAATCCTACTACATGCTTTCTGATCCATTTTACTCCACTTCTCGATAATCTCAACCGTCGCCTTATCTGATGATGGTTTTTTTTTTCATCTAGTGCATCAATTTGATCCAAACTAACTAGAATATCTTTACAATCCATCTGCCAAACTTTAAAATTTTTCCTACTATTGAATCGAATAATGTCGAACCCATGGACTTTCACATAGCCATCATCACGCGATGAAGAAGATCTTTCAACCATTTTATTTGACACCTTCAAAGCACAAAAACCAACCAACTGGCGTTCTGATACCACTTGTAAGGGAAATACTTGCTAATGCAGATAATTCCAACACAAGTCCTAGACCTAGTTAGTGATTGTGAATGGCTAAAACCGCTATACAAGTAAGAAGCAAACAAGCAATATGCAAAAAATAAATATGACACCAAGATTTACGTGGTTCGGCTTTGCCTACTCCACGGACGACGACTCTATAACTATCTTATTGATATGGAAACACTTAGTTGAAGATTACAACGTTGTCAAGCAACAGTCCTTGATATTACCCAATCTCAAGCAAACAATACTAATAAAAGTTTGACGAAACTCGCAAACGAAGAACACCCGAAATCACCCGATTTCAATCATTCTACTTGGCTACTGTTTCACGCTGCATACGCACCGATTCATGCCGAACACACAGCCCATTTCACGTTGTGCTGTTGCGTTGTATTTCTTCTACTTTATTCATGTTGTGTATCTATTGTATCTAAGAGAAAACTTCTTCTCCTTGTATGACTTTGAGTCCCACACAATTGGGAGTCATAGCCTGAAATTTGGGAGCCAATCAAAAGAACAACAAAAGGACTCAAAGTCCACAGTCCTTATTGTAAAAGACTTTGAGTCCTACTCTTCTTGGAGTCATTATCTGTCTCACAACTTTCCCATTGGAGTGCCTTTGGCCACCCACACAGTGGTCCTTAGTTCATTGTTGCTCATTTTGCAAGTCAAAGTTAATTAGGACGAATTTGCGCGCATCAGTTTGGCGTCGTCCATGGGGATCAATAGTTTTCTCAAACCCTAATAAACATACACACCTTGCCAAAACCCAAAATCCCTAAAGCATGGTAACCAACATAAATTCTCGTGCTATCGGTGGGAACGTTGAGCCAGCCAACACTCCAACTGGTGGAGTCCAACTACCAGACCAAGCTACTCTGGCAATCAAAACAGGAAAACAGCAGGGTTCTGCCCTTGGAGTAGCAGTGATGGACCTCCGTGTAGACTAGATCTTGGCTTGAATAAAACATCTTACACGGGTTGTGCAAATGCTTACCCAAGAACATCCTCCACCATTAGAGAATGACGGGGACCCACAGATGACCTAGACTCAACAAGATAACAAAGTGCGCATTCACGAAAGCAACAACGCACCTACTGGGGACTGAAGGGCCAACCCTGAAAGAAACCATAGGGACGAAGGAGTCTTAGGAGACCATGTATCAATTACTAACAGAACTATCATCCAAAATCCACTCCACTTGGAGTTATGGACCCAGGGGTCTTGTACAGACTCACAGTCCCTCTGTTCTTCAAACAAATCATGGACGCGCTTCTGCCCAGGAAGTTCACCCCCCCCCCCCCCCCCGAAACTTGAGCTCTATGAAGGAACTACAGATCCATCTGACAACCTACACCATTACCACCATGTGATGGCGTTGAAGGAAGGATCAGATGCCATCATGTACCAAACCTTCCTCAAAGCTTGAAGAAGGCAACGAGGGGTGTTAACTGGTTCCTGAAAACTGACCGAACCGAATTGAAAATTAATCAAAAAACCCAAACCGAGAAACACCAAAACCGAACATAAAAAACCGAATCGAGTTGGTTTGGTTCGGTTTTGGTTTTTGTATTTCACACCATTGAAACTACCGAACCGAACCCATTTTTTAATCCCCTAACTAACAACTTTTTCTTTTCCCAACAAATTTTTATTTCACACTTTTTAATCCCCTAACCAACAACTTTTTCTTTCCCCAACAAATTTTTATTTCACTTCTCACATTTTTCTCTTGTCAATGAGAGGCTTTACCATCATTAATGGTCTGAGTCAAAAAACAAGATTTGACTTGCTTAGAAAAAAAGGTAAAGGTAGATAATGAATCCTTATTGAAAATTATTTTGATGTCCGCAAGGACACAAAACAACAACTCACTAATATACTGATATATATAGAGAGAGAAGACTTAATCACCCAATAAATATCCATGGAGGTGAAATCTCTTATTCTGAATGGGAAAATGAAGTTTTTTTTTTTAATGAAAAAGTGGCGATGATGAGTTTTAGTTAGTTAATGAATGCATGGTGGTTTGTTTGATTGATACAATTTATGCTCTTTTCAATTTTTGGGAAGAATCCCAAATTCATTACAAGTGCGTCTCTCATATTTTTGAGGTTCTAATTCATTTCATCTAGACATCTCTCATACTGATATGTAATCAGCAATGATTTTTGAATTTAGATCCAAGTTGACAAGATTTATAAACAAATACATGTTGAGCAGGTAGGTTGATTGAACTTGGATTTTGGTAGTAAGGAAGATAAAAAATGAAGAAGAGTTGCACCTCACCAATTGATTGAGTTTATGGGTATTTGAGATGTTAGGAAGACTGAGATACACCATTTATGAGGAGAAAAAAAGAAAATGGAAAACTGAAAACAACTGAACCGAACCGGTAGGTCCTATTCGATTTCGATTTTTTGTTTTTAAAATGTGAAAACCGAACCGAATCTATAGTTCGGTTCGATTCGGTTTTGGTCCAGTTTTGAACTGACCAAATAGATTAACACCCCCAGGCAACCCTGACTTGGTTTCACAGCCTCAAGCCGAGGTCAATTGATTCATTCCAGATGCTTGCACATGCTTTCTTCTCCATATTCGTGGGAATTCAGCGGATCAGAAAAGGGTCCCAATATCCGCTCAACCTCAAACAGAAACCCAACAAGACTCTTAGAGAGTACGTGACATGGTTCAACGAGGAGCTGACCCTAATCGATGGCTGCAGTGATGACACATCTGTCGCTGCCTTCACCTTTGACCTTAGAGGTGTAAGTTTTATAATTTTCTGACCTTGGAGCCCCCAAAAGACATAACGGACTTTCTGAAAAGTGCGCAAAAATACATTACCCTAGAGAAGATGTGGGTAGCCAAGAAAAGAGGTGAGAATGAAGCCAAACACTTCTTTAAGAGACCCGGGAAATGAGAGAAGAAGAAAAACATAGATATGAACATGCCCAAGAGGAGATGGGATGACAGCAAGCTTGAGTCTGGCAAGGCAAAATTCGAAAAGTCCACCAACTACTTCAATTCTAGGTGCCACTCCCACACTCTGATCAATACCAGTTTGTCTAAATTCCTCTTTTTCGTGAAACACTGGGAGGATATTAAACGGTCTCTTAAGCTCAAGGAAGATTCTTCGAAGCATGATAATAATAAGTATTGTTCCTTCCACAAAGATAACAGTCATGACACTGAGGACTGCAAGAACCCAGGAACAAGATCGAATATTGGGTCCAAAGAATAAGACTCAAATAATTCGTGGACTTGTGAAAAAACAATCTCGGGAATAAGAGAAAGACGAGTCAGTAAGGGCGATCGAGCAAACGGCTTCAAACGTCATATATGTCTTACATGATGCGTGTGAATATCAGGGACAATCCAACCAATCAAGGGAACTATCGGTCCGGGTGTTGCGAACCAGAACTCACTATGAGGACCGCCTTGTTCAACACAGAGCGGGACATGCAAAGAGTCTATTTCCCATAATGATGCCCTAGTTATCTCGACTGGGATAGCAAAGTGGGACGTGAGAAGATCGTTGGTAGACACAAGTAGTTCAACTAATGTTTTGTTTTTAGAGCATTCTGCAAAATGCAATTGAAAGAAGAGGAGCTGACACCAGCTAATTACTCTATGATTGGCTTTAGTGGAGAGAAATTTTTTCTGGTTAGAAAGATCAGCCAGTAGTAGCAAGGGTGCCAAACTTGCAGAAGTTCCTGTTGACAAAGTTCATGATCATCGATGCCACCTCTACGTACAACATAATTTTGGGCAGACCGCAGATCCATCACATGGGAACAGTGGTCTCCATATAGCACCAATGCCTCTCAAGTACCCTGCCAATGATGAAGTGGGGACCATCAAGGGAGTTCAGCTCACTATTAGTGACTGCCACTATGCAACAATGAAGCTATCAAATAAATAGCAATCACACTCCAGGTTGGAGGAGTTATCTATGGAAATCCCAAGCCCGAAATCAAAAAACTAGCTCCATACTTAGACAGTAAAGCACCGACTAGTCCGAGAGGAAAACCAAATGCTGAACAGCCAGAAAAAGAGCCAATCATTGTCTATCTAATAGAAGTGATGTCACTAAAGTTGTCCAGATAGGCTCCAATCTAAGTAAAGGACTTAGGGACCAACTCATATCGCTTCTGAAGGAAAATCAAGATGTGTTCATCTAGACATTGAAGGATATGGTTGGAATTGATCCCTTCATAATCACGCACCGGTTGGAGGTCAATCAAAACCTGAAGTAGGTCAGACGGAAGAGAAAGTCGATGGCCCCTGAGCATAACCAAGCCATTAATGAAGAAGTGCAGAGGCTAATGAACGCCGACATGATAAAAAGTGACACCATCCAGAGTAGTGGCAAATACGGTCCTGGTGAAAAAGAAAAATGGGAAGTGGAAAGTCTGCGTGGATTATACATACCTCAATAAAGCTTGCCATAAAAACAACTTTCCACTCTCCCGGACATACCAGATCGTTGACGCAACTTTTAGACATAGCCTCTTGAGTTTTATGAATACTTACTCCGGATACAAACAGATCAAGATGCACCCACCAGACCAGGAAAAAACCTCTTTTATAACAAATAATGGTACATACTGCTACCGGGTGATGCCATTCGAAACAAAAATGCAGGAGTAATGTATTAAAGGCTACTCAATCGCATGCTCAAAGAGCAAATTGGTAAAACAATGGAGGTCTACATCGATGATATGCTAGTAAAGAACCTCCACAGTTCTGACCACATTCCATACCTAAAAGATGTTTTCCATCAAATTTGCAAGTTCTGAATGAAGCTTAATCAACAGAAGAGCACTTTCGGATTAGAGTCTGCAAGGATCTTGGGTTACATTGTCAAAAACGGATAAAAGCTTACCGAAAGTAGATTCATCTTCTTATCGATTCGAGGTCTCCTATGAATATCAAAGGAGTTCAGAGTCTGACTGCAAGGATGTCAGTCTTGAATAGGTTCATTTCTCAATCTTTGGATAAGCCTTCATTTTTTCAAAATCTTCAAGGGGAATACAAAATTCCAATGGTATAGAGGTTGCGAACATACCTTCCAGAGTCTGAAAGCGTACATGGGGTACACAAAGCTACTCTCAAAGCCCATTTAAGGAGAAACAATTTATTTGTACCTCTCGGTCACCCTAATATGAGAAAAACAAGGGGAAACAGAAGTCAGTCTACTACGTTAGCAAAATTTTCTGCGGTAGAAGTGAACAAGCTCAACCTAGAAAAATGGGCATTAACACTAGTTACCCCCTCCAAAAAGTCAAGACCCTAGTTGCAAGATCACTTAATAACTGTCCTTACCGTATACCCACTCCGATTAGTATTGCACAAGCCAGAGTTGTATGAAGGATGGTCAGATGGTCGGCAGAGCTGGGACAGTTTGATATCCACTATGCTCTGAGATCGACCATCAAAGTGTAAACATTAGCGGACTTCATTGCCGAGTTCACTGGGGCAGAGAAGCAAAGTCAAAGAGCCAAGAAAAAGAAGAGAACCAAGAACTAACCCCACTAGGATGGATCCTACGATGTGACAGATCATCCAATGAGAAAGGAAGTAGGGCTTTGATCGTTATTTGCACTCCGGAAGGACTAACTTTGGAGAAAGCAATCAAGTTCTACTTCAATGCCTCCAACAACGAAGCTGGGTATGAAGCCCTCATATCCAGACTAAAGCTAGCTAAAGAAAATGGAGTAGAAAAAAATCACAGTGTAAAGTGATTCCCAACTGGTAGTCAACCAAGTAAATAGATAATTCAACGCTATAGGACCCCCGAATGCTGACTTATTTTGAAAAAACAATTTGCATCATGAAGGGATTAAAAAGGGTCCTATTCCAACGTATTCCCAGGATAGATAATGAGGGGGTTGATGCTTTGGCAACATGGCCTCATTCGCAAAAGACAACTGCTACAAGCTTATAGAGCTCTAAGATGTAGTAGGAGGCTAAGGGCCTGGTCCAAAAATGTGATAAATGTCAGAGGTATATGCCCTGTACACGCATGTGCTTGCTCAAAACTAGTTTCAAATGACCAGCCCATAGCCCTTTGCACAACAGGGAACGAACATTATAGGCATGTTCCCCCTATTCGTTAAGAAGAAAATTTTCCTTGTAGTTGTGGACTACTTCACCAAATGGGTAGAGACCGAGCCACTGTCCTAAATCGGAGAGAATTAAATCGAGAACTTCTTTTGGAAGTCCATCTGCAGATTCAATATTCCAAGAAAGTTGGTTAGTTTCGAAGGAAAAATGTGAAGAAGTTTTGTGCCAATCTACCACTACTCAGCGCCAGGACATGCTCAGGCCAACAGACAAGTGAAAATCACCAACCGAACCATTTTAGATGTGATCAAGAAAAATCTTGAAATAGCTAAAGGACTCTAGGTATCGGAGTTTCTAGGAATCCTCTGAGCTTACCAAACCACAAAGAGGACCCTAACAGGCGAAACACTGTTTGCCCTCATCTATGGGTCTGAGGCAATAATCCTAGACGAACTCGAGATGCCAACCTTCAGAACAGAGGAGTTCAGGTTGGAAGATAATGAATACTCTTTGAGAGTCATACTAGACATTCTTGAAGAAAGAAGAGACAAAACTTCCATCAAAATAACAACCTACCAGCAGAAAATGGCTCATTACTATAACAAAAAAGTCAAGCCTCAAGAGTTCAAAGTTGGAGATTGGGTATTCATAAAAATCTAATTTAACACAAAAGAACCAGGGGCTGGCAACTTGAATCCAAACTGGGAATGACCCTATAATATGACCAAGATCAACAAGCCAGGAAATTGCTGGTTAGAAAGCCTAAGTATAGGTTGTCTTAAGAGACCATGTAATGTGAAACACTTGAAGAAATAATATCAATAAAACATAGTTAATTTCTTTAAAAGTCCCTTTCCAGTTGTACGTTAATATGCAAAAATGACTTTAAAATTAAAAAAAATGGGAAGCCGAGTTTGGCTAAAATGACAAAGTCTAGTTAGAGCTTATGAAGCTCGATCACGATGACTTTACACTTTCTTTGAAGCCTAGTTCAACTGAGGATTGAGATGGCTCAAAATGATTAAGTCTATTCATAGCTTAAGAAGCCTGATCAAGATAACTTGTCACCCTTCTATGCAACCTAGTCCGTTTGAAGATTAAGATGGCTCGCAGTATCCAAGCATAGTCCGATTGAGGATTAAGATGGTTTGAAGTGACTAAAGTCTAGTAAGAGCTTATGAAGCCTAATCAAGATGTCTTGTCCCCCTTCGAAGTAAAGTTCGATTGAGGATTACGATGGCATACAATGAGTACGTCTAGTCAGAGCTTATGAAGCTTGACCAAAATGACTTGTCCCTCTTTTAGTCCGATTGAGGATTAAAATGATGAATATTGTGTAAGTCTAGTCAGAGCTTATGATGTTTGATCAAGATGACTTGTAACCCCTCTTAGAATCCTAGTCTAACTAGTGATCAAGATGGCTTAAAACGATGAAGTCTAGTCAGGCTTATGAAGCCTGATCGAGATGATTAGTCACTTTTCTTTAAAGCCTAGTTCGACTGAGGATTAAAAAGGCTCAAAATGACTAAGTCTAGTCAGAGTGCACCCAGAATTTTGTGGTTGCCACCAAGAACAAATTAATTGCAGAATATTTGAATGGGTCGTTGTGGAATGGCAAAAGGTTTGGGTTAGTCTTGGTGTTAGATCTGAGAGAATTTGATTAGGATAGGGTGGGTCTTTGTATCATACCTAATCCATATGGGAGCAAGCACGAGAATGGAAATGGTTTCTTTATACTTTTCAGAGAGATATGCATGAGCAAAGTAAGGGAGTGTTCTTGATGCCCAAACATGAGCAACATAGGAGCAGGGAAATAAGGTTGGCATCTCCCCTTTTTCTCCGTCTCTTCTTAGTGTCAATCTAAAATTTCTCCCTAGATCTGGTTGGATTTGTAGCTAAATTGCCTTTCTCCTCTCAATCGATTTTTTTTTTATCAAGATCATGAAATCAGACTTAACTCCGCCCGTTGCAACGGCCGGTCCCAAGCCCGGATAAAGGAGGAGGGTTGGTGTTAGGCTTGTGATAGCCAACCGTAAAAAACCCATCACATCCCTTTTCATGGATATTGGTTCAAAAAGATTAATGCAGAAGGATAGGGCGTCCCCCGCTATAAGCGACGCGCTGCACCTACGCTCGGGTGTAGTGACAAATGAGCAAGGCGCGCTGCAGCGGCGCCCGGCTGTAGTGTTAAATAGGCAAGGGTTCTCGCACCTTTCTGGACGGGGGCGAGTAAAGAAGCTAGTCCAGGTTAGAGCTAGAGATAGAATGATTAGATTAGCCTCTTGGAACATAGGAACCTTGACGGGAAAGACAATAGAATTAGTGGATGTCATGCGTAGGAGGAAAGTAAACATAGTTTGTCTTCAAGAGACAAAATGGAAGGGGAACAAGGCTAAAGATTTAGGAGGAGGGTTCAAACTCTTCTATTCTGGTAAAGATGGCACTAGGAACGGGGTGGGAATAGTGGTAGATAAAGTTTTTAAAGATGCAGTAGTCGACGTTAGGAGGTTTGGGGATAGAATCATAAGTATTAAATTAGCTTTAGAACTAGAGATAGTGCATGTTATTAGTGTGTATGCACCCCAAGTGGGTTTGGACGAGGAGACTAAGAAGGATTTTTGGGACTCTTTAGAGGAGTTAGTTTTTGGAATTCCCTCTTCCGATAGGGTTTTCCTAGGCGGGGATTTGAATGGCCATGTCGGTAAGGATAGAGTTGGGTATGAGAGGGTACATGGAGGTCAAGGCTTTGGGGATCGAAACACTGCGGGGATTTCTATTCTAGATTTTGCTTTAGCTCAGGATTTTGGGATCGTAAATACTTTTTATAAGAAGAGGGCAGATCACTTGGTGACCTTTGCGAGTGGGCATAATAAAAGTCAAATTGATTATTTTCTTGTGAAGAGACACGATTTAGGTAGGTGTAAAAATTGTAAGGTTATACCAGGAGAGTGTCTGACATCCCAACATAGGCTGTTAGTTCTCGATTTTTGTCTTAAGAGTAGGGGTCGTATTGCTATAGAACAGGTTAGACCGAGAATTAAGTGGTGGACCTTACAGGGAGATGTGTGCCAAAGATTTCGAAAGAGGATTTTGGGTGGCCAGTCAGTTTCAGAGGGTGGGGAGAATCTAGAACCAAAGGATAAGACTAGTAGCGCGGATCTTTTCGAACATTTGGCAAACCGAATAAGAAGATGTGCGAAGGAAGAGTTAGGACAGGCCAAAAGAGGAGGTTTCTATGGTAAGGAGACATGGTGGTGGAACGCGGATGTGCAACAAACCATTGCGGAAAAGAAAAAATGCTTTAAGGCGTGGCAAAAAGATAGGTGCCTAGAGTCCTATGAGCTTTATAAGCAGGCTAAGAAGTTGAGTAGTAGAGCAGTAGGGGAAGCTAAGAAGAGAGTGTATGATGCTCTTTATAATAGGCTAGGTACGAAGGAAGGGGAGAAGGATATTTTCAAGATAGCGAAGGCTAGAGAACGAAAAACTAGGGACTTGAGTCATGTTAAGTGTGTTAAGCATGAGGATGGAAGAGTCTTAATGCAGGATAAAGCTATTTTAGATAGATGGAAGGATTACTTTTGGAACCTACTCAATGGAACACATGTAGGGGAGTTAAACTTGGAGGGGTATGCTTCACAGGAAGGGAGAGATCGCGTGTTCCATCGCAGAGTTAGTGCCACAGAAGTGAGAGAAGCTTTAAAAAGAATGAAGACAGGGAAGGCCGTTGGACCGGATGATATACCAATTGAAGCATGGAAATGTCTGGGAGAAGTTGGGATTCAATGGCTAACTAAGCTATTTAATAGGATTTTGGAAACTAGAAAAATGCCAGATTCATGGAGGCATAGCATTGTGGTACCAATTTATAAGAACAAAGGGGATATCCAGAATTGCTCGAACTATAGAGGGATAAAGCTTATGAGTCATACGATGAAACTTTGGGAGAGGGTTATAGAACAAAGACTTAGGAGTTTAACCACGATTTCGGAGAATCAATTTGGATTTATGCCAGGTAGGTCTACTACGGAGGCCATCTTCCTGCTTAGGCAAACTGTAGAAAAATATCGAGAGGCACGTAAGAGTTTGCATATGGTTTTTATTGATATGGAGAAAGCATATGATAGGGTCCCCAGGGAGTTAATTTGGTGGGTGCTTGAAAGGAAGAAAGTGTCTCAATGTTATGTCGATATCATTAAGGATATGTATGAAGGGGTTGTAACAAGTGTTCGCTCAGTAGGTGGGATGTCTAGTGAATTTCCAGTGACAGTAGGACTACATCAAGGGTCGGCGTTAAGTCCATATCTCTTTGCTTTGGTCATGGATGAGTTGACGAGACATCTGCAAGAAGATGTACCTTGGTGCATGTTATTTGCAGATGATATTGTCTTAATGGATGAGACTAGTGCAGGTTTAGGTCAGAAATTAGTTAAGTGGCAGGAGGCTTTAGAGAGTAAAGGTTTTAGAATTAGCCGTTCGAAGACGGAGTATCTAGTGTGCAACTTTGGGTGTGAACCAAGAGGGAGAAGTCATGCAATTGAGATCGAAGGTGTCGAGGTCCCAGAGTGTGAGGCTTTTCGATATCTAGGGTCTATAATTCAAAAGAATGGGGCTATTGGAGCAGATGTAGACCACAGGATTAAAGCTGGTTGGTTGAAATGGCGAATGGCGTCAGGAGTATTGTGCGATAGAAGGATGCCTGCAAGGCTAAAAGGGAAATGCTATAAGACAATTGTTCGACCAGCCATGCTATATGGTTCAGAATGTTGGGCTACTACGGGACAACATACGCATAGGATGGCAGTAGCAGAAATGCGTATGTTAAGGTGGATGTGTGGTAAAACTCGTAAGGATAAGATTAGAAATGAAAGAATTAGGAGATACTTAGGTGTAGCGCCCATAGAGGAAAAAATTAGAGAAAGACGTTTAACTTGGTTTGGTCATGTGCGGAGGAGACCGAGCACGGCGCCAATTAGAAAATGTTTAGATTGGCAAGTTAATGGAGGGTGTAGACGGAGGGGACGACCGTTGAAAACTTGGATGAAGACGGTGAATGAAGATATCATTGAGCTTGGATTAGGTGAGGAAATGTGGGAAGATCGCATTGCTTGGAGAACCAAAATTCATGTAGCCGACCCCGAAAATCTCGGGAATGGGCTTTGATGATGATGATGATGATGATGATCATGAAATCAGACTTGTAATTTTACATTTTACTATTTTTCATCTGTATAAATTATTTGACAACATTTATCATATGTAGTTTTAGGAACAACTTGGAATGGAGGCTGAGGCATAAGAACATGATGTAGAGCAAAAAGAACGGGTGAGCTTATTTCCAACATAATATTGTCCTGAATATATAAAAACTGACTGGCAATGCTTCACCACCAGCTAAACTGCATCTTTCATTCTCTTGGTTGGATTTGTTTAGGACATTAGAACATCTTCAAGGGTAAAAGCTAAAACCATCCCCTATTTTAATCAAAAGCTAATTTTAGGAATCCCCCTATTTCTTCATCACTCCAACCACATTCCCCATTTTAACTTTATATATCATTATTTAAATATATCTTTCCCTAGTTTTTGAAATTTTCTATTTAAATTTATTTGATTGGAGGAAAGAAAATGAAGAAAAGTGACTTTATTAATATTTATTCGGATTTGGTGGATGAAATGGATGTCCCTAAATATATGGGGAAGGAAGAAGAAAAAAATTAAAATTGGGGTTTGGATAAGGAATCCCTGTGAGCAAGGTTTTTCTCACATGAGACCTCCAAAATAGCTTTTTGGCTATTTTAGGAAATCCCTTGGAGATGCTCTTACAACATGATATTGGCTTAAAATCACTCGGGAAATAGAATTTAAATAGATATGAAGTTGATGTCCACAATCAAGTTTTCAAATAAAGGAAACAATTCAAAGTGTATGAACTGGAAATTGATATTAAATCGAGGGGTTTACCTTTGTTTTGTCTTTTTCTGTCAATTTCATAATTATTCAGATTGTGTAATCTCCGATTATTGACATTGGTAACCGACCTGGATCCCTGACCACTTGATTTATTGATGATTCCATGGATAGATAGAATCATATTACGTACAATTAGTAGAGATTTTTCTTTGTATGTATTATGTACACTTAGTAGTTACCTTTCTTACTTTACTTGTGCAGGGGCTAGCTGATGAAGCACATGATAATGATCATGAAATTGAGCCACCTAATGTGGAACGTAAGGATGATTATCATAGCAACCATTCTTCAGACTCAGAAGAGGTTGGTGTTGATTACAGTGTGTATGAAGATGAAGTGAATAAGGTTGATAACTTGTACACTTTTGAAGACTATGGGGAACATCATAGAGATCTTATGGAGGTTAGCACATTGGTGTTGGGTCAAAAAAGTGGGATAATATAGATGAATGAAGGGAATACTTGAGAGATCGCTGGATGCTTGAGAGAATCAGGTGATCTTTGTGAAGAATAAGGTGTACAGAGTGTGGGAAAAGTGCAACATGAGTGGCTGTCCTTGGCTCTATTGTGCTAGGAAATAAAAATTCAATATACTGTAGACTTGAATACCCTTGAGGGACAACATACATGTCAAGGGAATGTTGAGTTTAAGAAAATGGCAAAAATACCATGGGCTGCAAAGAAGTGACATGACGATCGGGGCAGATTTACTAAGGGGCGTGGGCTCTCCTTTAACTTTTCAAATATTTTTAATAAATACTTAGCTTTATAAAAAACTAATTATATAATGTATAATACCATATGACAATTGTTTATTCAACTATTTTAACACTCATTAATTGGTGTAGTGGTTGGAAGTTTAACATTTTTAATAAACGATCAGAATTCGATACTCTTGGAGCTCACCTTATTTTTTATTTTAATTATTTTAGATACAATTTTATTAGTAATCGCTAACATTAAAAAATTGATTGTTTAGTTTAATAAAAACTTATTTTCGATTCTCTTAGAGCGTATGATTTTTTAATGGGTATTGACAATTACTATTTCAATTATTGTGATTTGGTCCTACTTTTTTTTTCGATGCAGTTTTATATGTAATTACAAACATTAAAAATAAATGAATTGTTTGTTCACAAGTGGTATAAAACCTCCAAATATTAATATTTGAAATTAATATCTAAAATAATAACTATATAATTCAATAAAAATATATACTATTAGTCAACTCATACAAAATTTGAGGCTCACATAAACCATTTTTTCTATGAAATTGTATGAGGATTTTATTATGTTCGCAAATTTCAGATTTTTTAAGCTTCAACTAGATATTTATCCTAATTATTTTGTGATTTTAGTTATATATTCTTTTTATTACGCTCATTTGCCCTTGCTAAGGTTATCGACATTGTGACCTTATTTTGGTTTAAAATTGGATTACACTGGATTCAATTTGGTATATACAATGTACTTTTAGTTCTATTTTTTTATTAGTTACTAGCTTGGGTAGGAAATTTTTTTTTGCTCCGCCCTTGTAACTGCTATTATCAACTTATAATTATTTGTCATTTCGCCCCCTCTGAACTAAAATCCTGGATCCACCACTGCATGAGCATATGTTGACAAATAATGTCATATACACCCGAAGAAATAATGGATAAGATATGAAAGGTATGGGTTGCCCAAATAAGTTATTGGGATGCATGGAGCGCCAAACATAAGCTCATGGAGTTGGTAAATGGCAATTATGAAGGGAGTTTCAAGTGGATCTCAAAGTCGTGTAGGCAGATTCCAATCTCCAACCCTGGAAGTGTAGCTATTTTTTCAAAGTCTTCCAATGGTGGTAGGTTTGAAAGGTTCTATATTTGTTGAATATGTACATAGATGTAGTTTACTATTAGGTTTGGATGGTTGCTTCCTTGAAAGGAAAATATGGTGGTGCTTGTGCCTTTGTTACAACATTAGATGGTTGCAAAGGTTTCTTTTCAGTTATCATTTACATTTGTAGGAAAAATGTGAAGGTTTTTTTTTTAAACTTTGAATCAAGGATTGTGATTTCGCGAAATTACATGAAATTTCGTCAAAATTTTCGTTTTTTTGAAAATACGAAAAGAAAAATGGCGAAAGAAAAAATTACATTTTTTCGAGGGTCATTTTCGAAAAATTTCGAGATTTTTTTCGTAAATTTTAGTGTTTTTCAATTTCGAGATTTTTTTCGTAAATTTTGGTGTTTTTCATAAATTTCGTAAATTTACAAAATCCAGCTACTAAAAATACATTTTTCGAGGATTTTTTGACAAAAATTAGGGGTTTTTTTCGTAAATTTTGAGATATTTTCTAATTATCGTTTATTCTAATTATTTATTAATTTTTGAAACTACCCCTTAATTTTCTAATTATTACTTCTTCTACTTATATATTGATTTTTAAAACTATCGCTTGATTTTCTAATTATAAGTATTTAGGTTTCATTTAATGTGTTTAATACATTTATTTATTTGCATTTTATTTTTTTCATATATTTAATATAACTTCGAAATCCATTATATATATTTCATGTATCCTCGAAATTTTTACGTTTTTTTCTTTACACATCAAAATATTTCTTAAAATCGGGAAGCCAAAATTAACTTGAAAAACGAAATGACAATCCTTGCTTTGAATGACTACATGTATCATTTGAAGGCAAAATGTTAAGAAATTTGATGGTAATTATATTGATTGCAAGTGCTTTATGTGCTTTATGTAGGAGCAGTGTGCTAAGGTTTTTGTAGACATTATGGAACCATATCTAATTCAACATCTAGAAGAGCTTTGGTTCATTAGCGACATGCAAAAGGGTCTTATTCAAGCAATGTCAGTATTGTAGTCTTGTTTTCTGATTCAGAGCATAAATTCTATTTTCAACATGCAAATAAGGTCACAAGGGTAAGTAATTGAAAAACTTGAGTTGGGGGGTAGCGAAGACAAATAGAAAATATGACCATAATTGTAAGAAATGAGATGGGGCACCTTCAACATATGCATGGTCAAAGAGGAATGATAAGGCTTGGTCTAGGTGCTCCATCACGGGCCTCTCCGGCACCGTCCTCCTCAGGTCCATCCACACAAGGGTATCACAGTCCATCCCCTTAAGGGAGCCCAACGTTCTCATTGGCACACTTCTGGCTAGGATATCATTCTGTCACGACCCAATCCACAGAGTACTATATTGTACGCTTTGGGCCCAAGGCCCGCATGACTTTAAAACGCATAATACTTTGTAAATCCAAACTCGTACATATATAGTACATTCCCTTCCCTCACCTAAGTGATGTGGGACTATAATCTCCTATTGGTAGCTCGCCCAACCCCTCTTGGGATCCACGAGCCTATTGGGCTTCGCCATCACGGGTCTCTCCCGCACCCTCCCCCTTAGGTCCACCCACACAAGGGTATCACATTCTCACTCTCTCATTATCTCCTTCCAAAATTTCTAAAAACCTTTAGAAGTCTTCTTTTTCAACAAAGTGGTATCTGAGCAAGGTTTCAAACACCTAAAAGATCACTTTCTATAGTCACAACAAGCACTGGTATCGCTTCATTCCAAGTCCCCATGCTCAACAAGAACAACTACGACAATTGAAGTATCAAGATGAAGGGTCCCCTTGGAGCGCATGATGTTTGGGAGATCGTGGAGAAAGGCTATATTGAGCCACAAGATAAGACATCACTATCCCAACCACAAAGGGATAACTTAAAAAATTCAAGAAAGAGAGACAAGAAAACTCTCTTCCTTATCTATCAAACATTAGATGATGATGCTTTTGAGAAGATTTCCAGTGCAACGTCTACAAAGGAGGCATGGGAGAAGCTTCAAACTTCTTGCAAAGCAACGGAACAAGTGAAAAATGTGCACCTCCAAACACTAAGAGGTGAGTTTGAAGCTTTGCATATGAAAGAGTTTGAGTCTATTTCCGACTATTTTTCAAGAGTCTTGACCATTTCTAATCAAATGAAGAAAAATGGTGAAAAGCTAGAAGATGTGAGAATAATGGAGAAGATATTACGCTTGTTAGATTTTAAATTCAAGCACATTGGTATGACAATTGAATAAACAAAAGACTTGGAAGAAATGACTATCGACCAACTAATGGGGTCATTGCAAACATATGAAGAGAAGCATAAGAAGAAACAAGAGGTTGTGGAACAAATTCTCAAGATGCAAGTCAACTCAAAGGAGAATAAAACAGGCTTCGGCAATGAATGTGGTCAACGTGGAAGAAGTCGTGACCAAGGACGAGATCGAGGACATGGACGAGGTTACGACAATGATTAAGATAGAAGAGAAAGGTCTAAAGTAGGTCATGGGAGCAACTCAAGGTATGACAAACCTCAAATCAAGTGTTATAATTGTAAAAAATTTGGTCACTATAGTTTGGAATGTAGAATTCGCAAATATAAAGTTGAAGAGATGGCTAACTATGTCGAAGATAAGAGCCAAGAAGATGACACGCTACTGCTAGCATACAAAGGATAACATGGAATACAAGACAACACATGGTATCTTGACATTGGTGTAAGTAACCGTATGTGTGGAAGAAGAAACATGTTCGTGGAGCTTGACGAATCGGTGAATAACAATGTTTCCTCTGGTGATGAATCCATGATTCCGGTGAAAGGAAAAGTTAAATCCTAATCCGCTTGGAAAATGAAGAACATCAATTTATTTCAAACGTTTACTATGGGCCCAACATGAAAACTAATATCTTGAGTCTAGGCCAACTCTTAGAGAATGGCTATGATATTCACATGAAATATTGTAGCCTGACTATAATAGACAAGAAAAGTAATTTGATCATCAAGGTGCCAATGTCAATAAATATAGTGTTTTTGGTAAACATTCAAAACAATGTAGCAAAGTGTCTCAAAGCTTGCTACAAAGATGCATCATGGCTTTGGCATCTTCGGTTTGGGCATTTAAATTTTGGTGGATAAGACTTGCTATCGAAGAAAGAAATGGTGAAAGGTCTGCCTTGCATCAATCACCCCGACCAATTTTGCGAAGGATGTCTACTTGGAAAACAATTTCGAAAGAGTTTTCCAAAGGAGTCAAATTCAAGAGCCCAGAAGACTCTCGAGCTCATACACATTGATGGAGCATATACACACTGACGTATGTGGACAAATCAAGTGAAGCTCCATCGGTAAAAACAACTATTTCCTTCTATTTATTGATGACTTTTCAATAAAAACTTGGGTATATTTCTTGAAGAAAAAATCAGAACTCTTTGGAGCCTTCAAGAAATTCAAAGCTGTTGTGGAGAAAGAAATTGGACGTGAGATCAGGGCCATGAGATCTGATCGAGGAGGAGAGTTTATTCTCACGAGTTTCGAGAATTTTGTGAAGCAAATGAAATTTGACATCCTCTAACTGTTTCGAGACCCCTCCAGCAAAATGGAGTTGTAGAAAGAAATAACAGAACCATCCTCGACATGGTGCGAAACATGCTCAAGAACAAGAGAATTCTGAGGGGGTTTTGGGCCGAAGTTGTGGCATGTGCGGTCTACTTGTCCAATTGGTCACCTACTAGAAGTGTGTGGGGGAAAATGCCGCAAGAAACATGGAGTGGGAGAAGCCTGGAATCTCTCATCTAAGAGTGTTTGAAAGCAAAGCATATGCGCATGTATCGGATGAGACACAAACGAAGCTTGATGATAAAAGCGAGAAGTTCATCTTTATCGGGTACGACTCAAACTCCAAAGGCTACAAATTGTTTAACCCAAATACTGGAAAGACTATGATAACCCGAGATGTGGAATTTGACGAAGAAGGCGAATGGGATAGGGAAAATATGATGAAGATTATAACTTTGTCCGCTATCTTGAAGATTATGAGCAACAAAGCTTGGAACAGAGAAGTGACTATTAACAAGAGTTTGCTACTCCACCCACTTCGCCAACAACAACAGCTGTTGAAGATTCACCACCAACTGAAAGGAGCATGCCACGCATGAGGAATTTACAAGAAATTTATGACGATATCAAAAAAATAGAAGATCTCACACTCTTCTGTCTCTACGCCAACTGCGAACCGGTGAACTTCAAAGAAGCCGTCCAGAACAAAAAAATGGAGAGAAGCTATGGATGAGGAGATCAAAGCTATCACAAATAACGATACATGGGAGCTTGCTTCACTGCTAAAAAGACACAAGGCGATTGGTGTCAATGGGTGTACAAGGCAAAGAAGAATGCCAAAAGGGAAATAGAAAGATACAAGGCAAAACTGGTCGCAATGAGCTACAATCAAAGGGTTGGCATCGACTACGATGAGATATTTCCTCCTCTTGGTCGTCTAGAAACTATTAGATTAATTATTTGTCTAGCTGCTCAAAATGGATGGAAGGTTCATCAAATGGATGTGAAATCGGTTTTCCTGAATGGACTTCTTGAAGAAGAAGTTTACATTGAACAACCGCTAGGCTATGAAGTGAAAGGACATGAAGACAAAGTTTTCAAGTTGAACAAGGCCCTTTATGGGTTAAGGGTTAAAACAAGCACCAAGGGCGTGGAACAGTCGGATCGATAAATACTTTCAAGAAAATGGTTTCACTAGATGCCCTCATGAGCATGCAGTATATGTCAAAATCAAAGATTAAACATTTTGATCGTGTGCCTGTACGTGGATGACTTGATATTCCCCGAAAACAATCCAAGTATGTTAAAAAAATTCAAGAAAGCAATGATCAAGGAGCTTGAGATGACAAACATTGAGCTTACGTCATACGATCTTGGTACTGAAATAAAACAAAACGAATATGGTATCTTCATCACACAAGAAGGCTTTGCAAAAGAGTTGCATAAGAAGTTCAAGATGCAAGATTGTGAGCCTATCAGTACGCCGACGGAATGTGGATTCAAATTGTCCAAGAATGATGGAGGAGAACGAGTAGACTCAACAAACTTCAAGAGCCTGGTTGGAAGCTTGCACTACCTAACTTGTACGAGGCACAATATTCTTTAAGCCGTCGGATTAATCAGTCGGTATATGGAATCTCCAACAAGTACTCATCTAAAGACAACAAAAAGAATTCTTCGCTGCATCAAAGGTACGAACAACTTTGGTTTATTCTATAATCGTAATAATGATTATACTTGTTGGATTTAGTGATAGTGACTGGGCTGGAGACGTGGATGATCGAAAAAGCACAACCGGTTTTGTGTTCTTCATGGGAGATACCGCTTTTACTTGGATGTCAAAGAAACAACCAATTGTCACACTTTCTACATGTGAGGCAAAGTATGTGGCTGCTACATCCTGTATTTGTCAGGCAATATGGCTAAGAGGTCTACTAAAAGAGCTTAGAATGCCACAAGAAAAACCGATCGAGGTCTATGTCTATGTCAAAGAATCCCCTTTTTCATGGCCGAAGAAAATATATTGATATGTGGTATCATTACATAAGAGAGTGTATCACAAGAAAGGAAGTATAGCTGGAGTACGTAAGATCCCAAGATCAAGCAACAAACATTTTCACTAAGCCACTCAAGCTTGAAGACTTTATCAAATTAAGAAGTTTTCTTGGGATGACGAATCAAGTTTAAGGAGGGGTGTTGGAGAATAAACTTGATTTGGGCTTTAGTGATTTAAATTATAATTGGGCTTAGGAGTGGAACTTAAAAGATCAAAGCCCAAATTTTAGAAAGAATGAGATGAATGCCCAAATTCTAGATACTCTTTCTAGAAAGTGTTATTAGAAATATCTAGTAGAAAATCTAGATAATTTAGAATAAGAGAAAAGTAGAGAATTCTGGATAGAAGATATTTTGGTGGAGATTTCTAGATGATAGATCGTAACCATTAGATTAGAAATGAGTTGGCACAATCCTACCATTGTTTAAGGAGGTGCCACTTGTATGATTATGGGTTGAGTTCTCTCATTTTGTATCAAGCCCAATCTTGAGAATCAATAAGAAGTTCTCATTTCTACTACCTTCTCATTCTCTCATTATCTCCTCTAAAATTTTCTAAAACTCTTTAGAAGCCTCTTTTTCGTACAGAAGTTGCATAGAAGAACCAAGGGAACATGAAGATGAAAGCAAATGGTATAGTTCCCAAAGTGGAGAAGTTGTTGAACTGTCAAATCAAGTAGGGGTTGAGGCTTCAAGATAGTGCATGCATAGTAAAATGTGCTATAAATGGACAATCAACCCATAAAACAAAAGTTGTGAGTGCAATGTGTGACAATTCTCTAGGACTCCTTATATCCATGCCTTATTTGTCATGAGCTGCTACTAAATAACACCATCACTTCTACTGATGAACACCACAAACACCCTACTTTCTGAAGGACAACACCAATAAAAGGAAAAAAAAAAACTGACCCTACCCCATTTTCTCATCTCTCACCTTCACCACCACCACTTTGCAACCGCCACCCCTCCTTCTCCCCTTCACCACCACCACTACCACCACCTTGCCTCCGCCACCTTTTTTTTTCTTTCTTATTCTTATTCTTCTTTTTCTTGCTCTTCTTGTTCTTGTTCTTGTTCTTGTTCTTCAATCACACCACCACCACCACGCCACCGCCACCTCTCCTCCTCCTCCTATTTTTTTTTCTTCTTCTTCAATCACACAACCACCATGCCACCGCCACCACTTCTCCTCCTCCTCCTCATTCTTCTGCAATCACGCCACCGCTACCACCACCTCTCCTTCTCCTCTCCCCCCTTCACCACCACCACCTCTTCTTATCTTCTTACTCACTTTTTTTTTCTTCTCCACTTTTTTTTCACCATGTTTTTTCTCCTTTGCCTTCGCGAAGGTTCCCCACTCGCCAGAACCTCCGCGTGGGCAAAAACATTTCTCTCGAGTAGGGAACCCACACCCACCACCTCTCTGCTTCCTCCTCTGGGTTGGTGTTGCTCCGGTGAAGAGATAAGAGAAGGTGAAGGTGGTGGTGTCCTTTTTCTTCCTCTTATGTGTTTTTTCTTCTTCTTATCCTCTCTTATTTTCTTCTTCTTCTTCTTCTCTTATTTTCTTCACAACAAAATGTCATAAATTAACAAACAAAAATGAGAATTTTAGAAATACTCATTTGAAATCAATCATCAACAAAGACATTAGAAATAAAATCAATAGAAAAAATGAGAAAGGGAGGATTACCAACAATTTGAAAGCGTACAATTGCTGTAAAACAAATTAGGAAGGAAACACTGTAAATGACAGAAAATTGCCCATCGCAGTAGCCCATGCAAGTAGGAGAACCCTCATCACATCGGCACATGCGAATGCAGCTCCCATACTTGCATGAGCCACTGCGAGTGAGGTTCTGCTACACGCTAGCGCCACTGCAATTGGTCCATTTCAGTTTCAAACTCTGTCATTGATTTTTGACCAACTTTGACATTTGGTTGAGACCAATTCTCAAGCTCATAAAACACGAAAAACGCAGTACTTTGAGTTATCTAATGAAATTTTTTGAATCACCTAAAAATGTTTTTAAATGAGCAAGTTATGGTCATTTTACTAAAGTTGTTGAATTCTGTCTAGTAAAGAAAACAGGGTATTGTCCCTGAATTTTGACCAAATTTCACGCTTGATTGAGACAGATTACCAAGCTCACCAAAACACAAAAACTGTAGTACTATGAGTTATCTAATTAACACATTTTGAATCACCTGAAAATATTTTGAAATGAGCAAGTTATGGTTATTTTACTACAGTCACACACAACTGTCCAACAATGACCAAGTCGCAGCGGATCATGCGAATGTAAGTCTTTCACTCGCATGATCTGCTCCGAGTTTAAGTCTCGCACTCGCACAAACCACTGAAAATGTGAGTATAAGACATAAAATTGCAGTGGACCATGCGAGTGAGAGACTCACATTCGCATGATCCACTGCGACTTGGTCATTGCTGAACAGTTTTGTGCGACTGTAGTAAAATGACCATAACTTGCTCATTTTAAAACATTTTTAGGTGATTCAAAATGTGTTCATTAGATAACTCAGAGTACTACATCTTTCATATTAATATTCTTGAGAATCGGTTTCAATCAAGTGTCAAAGTTGGTCGAAAGTCAGGGACATAACCATGTTTTCTTACTGGACGGATTTGAGTGACTTTAGTAAAATGACCATAACTTGCTCATTTCATAACATTTTCAAGTGATTCAAATTTTGTTCATTGGATAACTCAAAATACTACATTTTGTATGTTTGATGAACATGAGAATCGGTTTCAACTGACTGTCAAAGTTGTTCAAAAGTCAATGACAGAGTATGAAATTGAAATGGGACTGTACCCTGTTTTTATGTTTTGAATGAGTGAGTGCTAGGCTGTTTTGGGAAGAGGGGAGGCCGACGGTGGCGCCGGGGGGGGGGGGGGGTGTACTACTCCATTCTTTGTTGATGTTGTTGATATATTAAAGTCTTGTTAATTGTTCAATTAGGCATTTTGCAGCTGGTGTTCAAGATAGTTGTTTTACTTGTGCGGTTTGATTGATCATATAGATCGCACAACTTACATGTTTTGGAGGTTTTTAAATTAAACCTTGCACACCTCTCATCTTTTCAAACCAATATTTGTATCTTGTTTTCATAGTCATTTCCAATCCATCCATTTGAATCCAAGTCAATGCATAAAAGTGCACTAAGAACATCACTTTTCTAAGTGTAATTGTTAGATTATTTGATTAATTTAAGTGTTTATAATTATTTTCTACTTAGCCACATGATTGTATTTTCGTATTTGGCAGGTATTTTTAATGATATGCTAAGTAGAAAAAAAGAACTAATTTCACATGCAAGGACGGGTCATTAAAGAAGGAAGCTTAGTTAAAGGTGGAAACCCAATTTAACAATGATTTTTAGGTCGAAACCCATTAGGAAAGATAATGAAATTTAAATGGAAAGATAATCTGGGTTTTGGGGAATAAAGAAAACTATCTTCTCTTTGGGTTGAAATTGGATAGCTCCTTGGCCGCGATCTCTATTTAGTCTTGGTTGCATGAGGGAGACAGAGAGGATAGAGCTTTGTTGTTGGTTGTGTTTGAATGTGACAAAGAGTTGCGATTGATCTCGGTTGGCTGTTGTGAAGGTGACACAGGGTTGTGATTGATCTCGGTTGTTGCTGCTATGCGTGATCTCGTTTTGTTGTTGTTCTCTACAGTGAGAAGAAGGAGGATCTGGTGGTTGTTGGCGTGAAGTTCTTGGCTACTTTGTTTGTAGATGCGTGAAGAGAAAAAGAAACCTCTCTTCTTGGCTGACTGGTGTGAACATCTTGGTTGCTCGAAGAAGAAACAGGGAAGCTCTCTGGCTGTTGAGTGAATAGGAAGGTCGTCTTGTTGCGATTGTCCTCTTCTCGCTACTGCGATCTGCTGTTAAGTGAAGAGGAGGAGATTCGCTACGATTCTTCTTGGTTTTGATTCCTCTTTCCTTGTTTGCTGTTGTGCATGGTTGCTCCGTGAATTCTAAATGTCTTCATTTTTACTATTTGCACCACCAGATTCTGTCGCACCACCATAGAGCACGGTTTGCTTATTTTTTCTACTCTCCATTGATTTATTTGAAAACCAATTTTGTTTTCATTAAGTGTATTTCTAAACAATTTAGTTAGGGATGGATTGAAGCAATATTTATAACTCCTTGAGAATTCTGACATGCCTTGATACACTACTTTTATAATGTTCAATTGATTAATTTTTTCGTTTTTTTCCACCATTCATATGGATTTCGTTTATGCTTGATCACCATATGCATGATTTTTATGGAAATAGTTACATGGGTAAATTTAGATGACCGAGTCTTGTGCCTATGCTAAGTGACAAAAAGAACCAAGTGAGATCGGTTCTTGGAATTAATCAACATGAGTGACCAAAATAGATACCATGTTTGGATTTTGTGTTTTTTGTCGATTTCCATTGATTTATACATTTTTAAAGTGCAACTTAGTAGATACCATGCTAAATACCTTGATAATAGTAGACACCCATGCCTAATTCGTTGTTTAGGTAAAACCATAGCTTAAGGAGTAGATGCCCATACCCTTAAGTTGGCAAAATCTGAGCATTGAAATTTATTTGTATCATTTGCATGTTGTTATTTCAAAGGAAGATGACTAGTAGTGGATATCGAATCCCTAACTTATTTTCTAATTATTTGAAATATAGTGTTACATTTATTTTTGTTTGATCTTTATACCTTGTCTTTGTTTTCAGTTTAACAATTATCCTTTTTATATTTAATTAGTTATTAGGTTTCATTGAAGTAGCAGTTTAGGAAAGTTGTTTTAAACATAATTAATTCAATCATCGTGAGAATGATCTCGGTCTTGCTATCTATACTATTTGTTTGATTTTGTGCACTTGCGAGTTAAAACGTACAATTATAAGCTTATTGATTACGTTAATAATTGTACAACAATACTCTATTCCAAGGTTTTTAGTCTAGCTTCATAAGCTTAGAACTTCATCTTTGATAAATATTTCTTTGAATTGTTTTTATTGGTGCTTGAACTAAGTTGAAGTCGAACTCACACAACGGTGACTCATTTTCCGAAGTGTTGGTGAGATCATCTTTTGTTTGAAAAATCTTCCACAGTTTTTCAAAATAGATTGTTTACCCCCTTTAGTCTCGATTAGCATGGTGTTAGCACACTTTCATTCTGTCTGTATAAAGACATTATCTATACCAATATTCTACACATCTATCAAAGAATTTATTTGGACTCCTCTAAATTGTTTTCTATTATTCTATTGTACAATGTTGAACTGAATATTTTTCTAACGCAAACAAAGTAGATATTGTGAAGAGAAGAAAAATGTGTGATGGGAAGAAACGAGTCTAACCATTGTTGATCCATTTATCTACCAGCAAAGTGTCCACTTTTTTTTCGCCAGGTTTCATTCGATTTGTTGTGGATTGGATGATGGAAAAACTAGCAAGCAGCAAGTTACGACTTCAAAGCTTACGCGCACAGTGAACTATGTTGATCCATTTATCTATTTAAATACCAACAATCTTCTCTTACGTGGCTATATCACTATAGAGGAGAGTGCACACATCAAGCTGCATCATCATACATCAAGTGTGTAAAATTCATTTCTCAAATACTAATGTGGCAACTACGTCTATTCAAAGTCAAACATATAATATTCCTCAATTTCTGTCCTCACTTCACCCATCGATGGATTATTATTATTATTATTATTATTATTATTACTTTCCACAACTCCTATCTTTCCTAGAACAACCTCTACAAGAAGAGGGGGAGGTTCCAAATTGTTGTGTTGGTACTCTAGCTTTCTGGATTTTTATGGTCATATGTTCGTCGATGCGGTTTTAGACACTGTAAACTTTGGGGGGTGTATTGTATATGGATTCTTATGGAATTGATAAATAATTTGAAAAGTCAACGGACTCTTTAAATTGTCCACAGACTCTTTAAATTGTCCACGAACTTCTGCTGATTTCTTAAATCCATAGACTTTTGCTACAGACTTTCTAGAGATTTATGAAAATCCACGGACTTTGTATGAACGACTTTTACAGATTTCTAATTATTTGCAAGATAAAAAAGAAGTTGGTAAATAGTGATGAAACAAAAAAACGTCCGCATATAATAAAAAAGAAGTTGGTAAATACTAAAGCATTTTCATATCCTTCAAACCAACCAACTAGAAGAAGAAGAAGAAGAAGAGGCCATTGGCTCTCTATGTTTTTGTGTTTATCTTCGTCTGAAAGAACCACAGCACCACCAGATTCAGATAATTCAGCTTCAGTGAGTAATAAGAATTCAAAGTCCAACTCATTTGTAAGAACACCGGAGTACATAGCACCTGAGATCATCTTAGGGAGTGGTCATGACTTCGCGGTGGACTGGTGGAACCTAGGTGTGGTCCTGTATGAGATGCTGTATGGAAACACACCTTTTCGAGGGGAAAATCGAAAAGAGACATTTTATCGAATTCTTACAAAATCCCCCGAAATGATTGGAGAGCAAACGCCCCTGAGGGATCTGATTTGGAAGCTACTTGTGAAAGACCCCTCCAAAAGAATATCACTGGAAGCCATCAAAGCTCATGAATTGTTCAAGAACACTGAGTTAGTTTTCACTTCTGTGTGATCACTGGTACCCTTTTTCTAGTAAGCCTAGCATGAACATAAACTTAGCAACAATGAACATAGTACATTTCTAATTGTTTACCTTTGGAAAGCTGAATATGAAGTCGACTCACCAACAGATATGTTTGCACTCTAACCGCTTCCAAATACCCATTTGGTTTCTCTTTCATCTTTGTCTCATTGGCACCATCTTGGATGTGTGATCAGTAGTAGTATCCTCTTTGTTGTGTCACCAACCTGTACGGCCAGCTCAGTGAGTGTCATAGCACCTTAGTAGCCAAATCTCGCCCCAATCCAAATGAGATGACATATGGTGAAGGCGTGAAGATAATCCCATCAGTTACCTAGATGAGACTAGTTCTCCTGAGTGTCATAGAGTCGATGACAGCTTTTGCCTGATGATTCCTCATAATTCCTCTTTGATGTTCTCCTGAACGGTGTTATTGAAGAATTGATGTGATCAACATTTGTCTATTGGTTAGATTAATAGCTCAGACTGGCAATGAAATTGATAAGCCACAATGTTCGTTCTCTAGGCTTGTATTCAAGGATCTGATAAAAACTCGGCCATGAAATTCTTGCAAACAAGATTGCTTGGGAGTCAACTTTTGAGTGAGAGTACCCCATACTTTTGAGGACTGTCCTCTGGTAAAATTAAGAAAAACAACATCCAACATTGAAAGGGAAGGGACCAAAAAAAAAAAAAAAAAGGATGCACGTACTTTTGTCATTACAAATTACAGAGTCGACTACAAGTTTTACATGGACCACATTACATGAAATAATACATCTTATAATTAAAATAATTGGTAAAAGATTAGATGGATCAGTCCATTGACACCAATGTCTAGTGTACACTTGAACTTTTCAAACAATGAGCACAACTTCTGCCAAGATGTGTCAGGCTTACATTTAGAGGCAGCAATTGCTACTATAAATGACTACATGATTTCTTTTGCGGCCTTCTTTCTAGCTTTCCTTCCACATAACTCCAACACAAATTAGGTTATAAGGACTAAAAGTGAAACTAGCCTGAACAATTAATTCATACAATGTGAGGTTCGCTGAGCTCAACTTGAGCTTTACGGGCATCCAGTACTTTTTGCATGGCATAGTGACATCTGCAAATACACAAAGTTTTGGCAGATGAGATACTGTACTTGTTATGCAATGTTGAACTAGGAAAACTGCAATGAAAGGAAAATCATGGGGTTTACATTACCTCCAAGGGAGATGATCGAGGAACATATATGGTGATACAATTATATCTTTGAAGTTTTCTCTCCTTGCTATGTAGGCTCTATAAGTATGCCCCTTCTCACTAGCTCTCCAGGTTTTCCACAAAGGAGGAAGGGTTTTTTGTTGTTGTACTATATGAATGACAAGACCTGGAAGGAACATCTCAGGAGGATCTACCACCAATGGTGCTTCATTAGATGTTGAGACGACATGCATAAACTCCTGCAGACTTTCCTCAGAGGAACTATTTGATATGTTATCACAGTAAAATTCATTAGAATTATCTTTCAGAATAGAAGCACTCGGGTTGTCAGTAAAGTCGTTTGCATCACCAGAAGGGAACTCTTGACCATGTTCAGTACTTCCTGCAGTCAATGCAGAGCCCTTTTCGTCGGAAACACCTGCTTGTAAATTTCTGTCAGATGACAACTTGTAGTTCTCATTCCTTACAGAACAGTGACGGTGATGAATAGGCATATGTACGATGCAAGAAATCGCATGAGCACATAGGAAAACCCCACCTTTGATGGAATGCTTACAGTGCCTCTTGTTCGTATGGCGGTTACCGTCTTCAATTGTAAAGGTTCTAGTCTGGAAAGATGGGGATGATACTGCCTCCTCCTTGTTCATATCATTCTTGCTTAAATGTAAAACCCGTCGAGCAATTTTGCATATCATGACAACCACAATATCAAGAAATTGATGGGGTCATTTATGAACACTAAAAGTTACTTTTCAGATCAGAAAGTACTGTACGAGGACTGTGATGGAAGTAACAAGGCATACTCTTTACATCCAACCATCCCAATCTGTGCTTTTACTAAATCTTAGCTAAAAAACAGGAAATATCACAAGCTCCAGTAAAATTTGTATACCAACTTCAGATTGTTTTTCACCAAAAAACTTTACCTCATTAGCAAATCAATAGCCAGGAAACAAGAAGAAAATTAACTTCGAAGCCTTGATCTTGCCCCAAATCAAACGAGCCAAGAGAACCCAGAGTTTTTGTTTAGTTTTTATTGATTGTTAGGTTCATTAATGGGTTATGCTTTGTTAGTGTTTGGGTTTGATAAGATTTCTATTTGAGTGTGATAGATGTTTGGGTTTTCGTATTGTTGGTTTGATGCAACTATGAACACTTATGCAAATATAGAAAAATGATCGAGAAAACAAGAGGATGAGAACCAACCTCTTCGCGGCTGGCACAAGGAAGAACTTTGGGAAACTTTTTTTTACGTTGAAATCTTTGATATGGAGGCTGACAAACTATTGAACTTTGTTATTTATACCTAACACTACAAAGTCCATGAGAATCCATGATTTTTCAAATCCATAAATATGAATGATATTTTGAATACCCTAAAACTTTTGTGGACTTTCTGAAATCCATATTGAATACCCCTAGACTTTGTGGATTTCAGAAAGACTTTTTAAAATCCTGATTGAATACCCCTAGACTTTTGTGGACTTTTTAAAATCCAGATTGAATAGACTTGGATTTTCAGAATCCATGGAATTTATTAAATTGCCCACAAAATCCAGATACAATACACCCCCCTTTAAATGCATGGTTGGAATCCGAGGACATAGATTGGTGACCCAATTTTTTTTTTACCTATTTGAAATTTTAGAGTGACATGGTCTTGTGTGGAGGCGATCTTCTTACTAGGCAGATCACCTTCACAAAAATCATACGTTTTTAATTTTGATAACCATGTTAGATGAGGTCTTGAATTTAAAAAGGTGAAAATGAAAATATGATAATACTTTAATTCTATTTGCTCATTTAAACATGCTAAACTTCACAAAATGATTGGAATTTTGTGTGATTGTTTTATAAAGTGAGGCTATTTCTAGAAAAGAATCAAGTCATTCTCAAATTTCTAAACATGTGAAATAAAAATTGGGTCTAAATTTTGATCACCAATTTGTGTCCCTGAGTCCAACTCTTTCTTTTTAAGAGATGGTTTAGATCCATCAATACAAAATAATTGGTTTAGATTTCCCTTAGCATTTCCAATGGTAAAAGTTAAAATGGGGGATGAATCATCTCCCATTTTAATCAAAAGCTAAATTTAGGAATTCATTTATTTCAACCACATCCCCTATTTTAACTTTTTCATTATTATTTTAATATATCTTCAACTTTTTTATACCAATTAATTTTAATTATACTATTATTAATTTCAAGTTAACATAATTATATTAATTAGTTTCAATTATATTATTATAATATTATTAAATATATAAGAGGGGAAAGTATTATTAAATATTAACTTAAATATTATTAAATATTTATTAACTTAAATATTATTAAACATTTTATTATTAAATATAATATTATTAATTTCAAATTAAAGAAGGGGGAAAAGTAGTTGAGGATTTATTTTATTATTAAATAAATTTTAGGGGATAGTTAACTTCCCCATAAATTAAGGGGGAAGTTGAGCCAAAAGCTATTATAGGGGTAGTTAAAGGGATGGTTGGTCAACTACTTTTCCCCCTTCTTTAATTTGAATTTAATAATATTATATTTAATAATATTTAAGTTAATATTTAACAATACTTTCCTCTCTTATATATTTAATAATATTATAATAATATAATTGAAACTAATTAATATAATTATATTAAGTTGAAATTAATAATAGTATAATTGAAATTAAATTGATATAAAAAATTTGAAGATATATTAAAATAATGATGAAAAAGTTAAAATAGGGGATGTGGTTGGAGTGAGAACCCCTAAATTTAGCTTTTGGTTAAAATGGAGGATGATTCATCCCCCATTTTAACTTTTACCATTGGAGATGCTCTAAGGTTAGTAAAGAGGTACAAAAGCCACGATAATGAATAGGTATTTCATTAATTCTTTATACCTAAGAAGAGTCTTGGTGAGCAGCGACAAAGGAGAGAGCTAGGGCATTACTTGCCTTTTCTTATCTTCCAATCCCAGTCATTTCATGTTCATATCCATATAATCTTGCATTCATTGTAATGTTTCAAAGTGAATTCATACAACACTTGCACAATTTTGGGTTTAATTGTTAATTTAATTTTATGCCACTTTTTTAATAGCTTGTTTCCTTTCCATCGTCAATAGGAAAAGGAAGCGACTATTTTTGACATGATATAAGATAAGGTCACAGGCCCAATCCTGGTCAGGTAATCATTTTGGTGAAATTGTTATTTTGTTAGTTATGCAATTACAAGTTAATTAGGTCATGATTCAATATTGGATACGATCCCTGGTGGGGGGATGGGGACAAATTGTAGGATTGAGGTTTTGAAGTATTTGTTTCCTTTTCTTTTGTTGAAATTAACTTAGATATATGCATATCATCTAGTTTTGTAAACTAATTAGGAGCTACTTAGGTTAGATGACCAAAATGCAAATCCAAATCTACCATAACATGCATATCTAGGAAACTTGTAATTTAATAATGTCAAATACCTTATTATGTTAATATTTTTGAGATCGATTCCACTACATGTAGGACACACAGATTTAGCTATTATGATGATGCCCTAATGTCCCAAATAGGAGGTGTTAGATGTTACTAGAATTTATTTAGGGAGTTGTTATGTGTACCCAACTATTTGTCTTTATGCCCCCAACTTTATCATTAATATCTAACTTTCAAAAATTGCTTATTGGTGTACCCAATCGTGTATTCTTAACCCTAAATCAACTCTAGTTAACTACTAAAAGAAGAATATTACTCACATTGTTGATTGAAGATTTTGTAGAAATAATTCTAATTGTGAATTTTTGGATGTAAGATTTTTAAATTTTAAATGTGATTGTTTCAAACATGATATAATAGTTGTAACATTTTTTTTTCCAAAATTGTTATACTCATTCATTATTATTTATGATATATGTTGGTTTTTTTTGCCCTTCTTTGGCTAATGAACATATTGTATTATTCTACATTTTTTATTAGATGTCCAACAAAGAGAGAATATGTTCGTACGGTTATAAGAAGTGAGGATACATCAAAATAGACTGATCACCACGGCCATACACGTGGCATAAAGACTCATCACGATAATACAACACCCAATCTATTGGGCCAGCTCATAAAGCCTAGGAATAATTATGCCAACTATAAAGGCCCAGACAAGGCCAACATCTGAGGAGACGTAAACATGGTCTAAATCCAGGCCCAAACAAATCAGAGCCCGAGTCCAAGCTCGACACGAGTTTTCTCATAAATAAGAGGAACGTTGCACAAAAAAAGAGTCGTTGAGGGAGTTACACCTCCACAAAATCATTTCCATCAAGGAGGAGACTGTTACAAGAAATACCTCCTTCCGTTGCGCTCCACATGCTTAAGTCACGCAGAGAGTTAATCGTGACCATTATAAAAGATAAAGAGAATATTCGACACAGATATGTAACTTTAACTTATCAGTTTTGTCCAGATTTACATCTTTCTTCCAACATAGTTATTGACAAAAGCGTCGGAGTGCCTTCGGCTACCAAAAAGGTGGTCCTTGACAGTCTAACAAATGTTTTGCAGTTCAAAGTCATAGGAGGATTTTTGGACGCATCAGTTTGGCGCCGTCTGTGGGAAACGACGAGTTTTCCCTTCAAAAGTAAGATTCACAGTAACAAAGCTCATGCAACCCGATAGAAGATCAATGGAATACTCCACGAATCTTCAATCTGACGATAAAAGATACAACATGCTGCCCAATGTTGATCCAAAGACAACCATCGAAACAACCATGCCTACTGGAAGAGAGCTCCAATAGGTAACGGTTCAGACATCTCTGACATCGTGGGGAATCCCCTCGGATCCCCAAGTGAAGATGTTTATGGCTCAAATGAACAGCGTGATCGAGACAATAAACATGATCATCCGAGACCTACAGGGCAACAATTCGTGAAGAAACCACCCAGTTTAAGAGACACTGGGCTAACAATAGCTCCAAGTGCAATTAGGGGACGTCTGAAAGTCTACAACTAAAAAGTATGGAAGAACATTCTCAACTCTGACAGCGAGTCAGAGCAAGATTCTTGAAGCTATGGCAAGAGGAGAATATGTCAAATGGCCGCCAAAGATGAGAAAAATCCGAAAAAGCGGAGCAAGAGCAGATACTGCTTCTTCCACAACGACTACAGCCACGATACTGAAGATTGTCGCAGCCTAATAGATGAAATTGAACGCCATATCAAAGAAGGATGAATCAGAGAGTTCGTCGAATTCAAAGGTAAAACAATCATTTCAAAGGAGCAAGCAAAAGAAACAATCTATGTCTTGCATGGCACGGGCGGGGGAAATGAGCAATCCAATTGATCCAGGAAGCGAATAGTCAGAGACTCACGCAAAATCAGATTCCAGGAACCATCAGTACAACGTGCAAAAGCAATGCAAATGAACCTAACCTTCTCAAACGAAGATGCTGACGGGGTTAATTTGCCACACAATGATGTTTTAGTGATTTCGGTCATGATAGCTAAATGGGAAATCAAAAGAGTGTTGATCGACACCGGCAAGCTCGGCTAACCTCTTATACCTAACAATTTTCCGAAGGATGCGATTCACCACTAAGATGTTCTCTCACCAAGCGATCAATCTATGGTCGGTTTCAGTGGGGAACAATGTTATCGTTTGGGAATGATTCAAACCAGTTGAAGTGGGAGAGCCAGGGAAGCAGCGAGTATTAATGACAGTCTTTCTCGTTATCGACTCTCTTGCTACGTACATGCTACTCGGAAGACTGTGAATACACAAGATGGGCGCAATATCATCCACTATGCACCAATGTGTGAAGTACCATACTGACAATGACATTGGAAGAATAAAAAGAGATCAACCAGCAGCCCGGGAGTGTCATTTTGCTGCTATAAAGACTCCCCATAAATAACAATTACCGCAATGACTGGAAGACTCTTCACATCAACTTGATGAAACGAGTTTAAATTCTACGAACGACAATATGGCTCCAACTAGTCTACGTGATCGACCCAACACCGGGCAACCAGAAGAGAAAACGGTCGAGGTATACTTAGACAACGAAGCAGAAAAGGCAGTCTGAATCAACACAAAGATCCAACCTGAAGTCGCCAATGAGTTGATCCAACTGCTAAAAAATAACCAAGATGTTTTTGCATGGACAATGAAGGGCATGGTGGGAATAGATCCAACCATCATCTTCGACAAATTGCAGGTGAATCCAGACAGGAAACCAATTCGACAAAATAGAAGACCGGTGGCCCCAAAAAGCAATCAGGCGATAAACGAAGAAGTGCACCGACTGCTCAACGCAAGAATAATAAGAGAAGTTCATTACCCGGATTGCTTGGAGAAAACGGTACTAGTAAAGAAGAAGAACGAGAAATGGAGGGTGTGTGTGGATTACGCCGACCTAAATAAAGCCTTCCCCAAAGACAACTTTCCACTTCCACTAATATATCAAATAGTGGACGCAACTGCTGGACACGAAATGTTGAGCTTCATGGACATGTACTCCGGGTATAATCAAATACAAATGTACTCCCCCCCCCCCAGCGCCGACCAAGAAAACACATCTTTCATAACGAAAAGGGGTATATAATGTTATTGAGTAATGTCGTTCGGATTGAATAACGCGGGAACAACGCATCAACGGCCAGTAAACAAGATGTTTAGAGATCAGATCGGCAAAACAATGAAAGTTTACATCGACGATATGTTCGTCAAAAGCTCACACAGAACAGACCATGTCACAGATCTCGAACAAGCTTTCTCTAAGCTTTGAAAGTATAAGGTGAAGCTCAACCCATAGAAATGCACCTTTGGAGTGGAGTCAAGAAAGTTCCTTGGGTACATGGTCAACCAATGAGGAATTGAAGCCGACCCAAAGCAGATACAAGCGCTCCTTAACATGCAATCGCCGACAAACATAAAAGGTGTTCAAAGTCTTAACGGGAGGATAACAGCTTTGAACAGATTTATCTCCAGGTCATCAGACAAGTGTCTGCCTTTCTTCAAAATCTCGAAGAGGAACAAGACATTCGAATGGAATGACGAATGCAAAAGAGTCTTTCAAAGCCTTAAAACATACATGGGAAGCATGAAGCTGCTAACAAAACCAAACACAGGAGAAACACTATATCTGTACCTATCTGTGTCCAACGATGCAGTTAGTTCGGCACTGATATGAAAAGAAAAAGGAGATGCAAAAACTAGTGTACTATATTAGCAAAACATTAGAAGATGCAGAGATCAACTATCCGGCGCTAGAGAAACCGACGTTCGCTCTAATTGTGTCATCAGGAAAATTGCGACCATACTTCCAAGCACACCAGATCACGGTTATGACCGAACAACCGCTTTGTTCGGTATTACACAAATCAAACCTGTCGGGAAAAATGGTGAAGTGGGCGATAGAGCTAGGACAATTTGACATCAACTATCCCCCTAGAACTGCTATCAAAGTTTGAGCATTAGCGAATTTCATCGCCAAGTTCACAGGAAGGACCAACCAACACGAGGATAAGGAAAGCAGAACAGAACTCGACGATGGGGAATGGAATTATTGTAAACTCAGCGATGGAATTCACAAATGCCCGAGGAAGGAAGCGAAACCGGATTAATCTTGTAAACTCCGAAGGCATTGCATTAGAAAAGGCGATAAAATTTATTTTTAAGGCCTCCAATAATGAAGCCGAATATGAAGCTGTGATAGCAGGGCTGTAATTAGCAAAACACCTGGGAATAAAGGACATTAGTGTCTTTATTAATCAACTAAACGACGAGTTCCAAGTAAAAGACACCCGAATGAAAGCCTACCACCAGAAAACTACAGAGCTGATAGAAGGATTATAAAATTCTACCATTCGACAATGCGCACGAACAAAAAACAAAAGAGTAGATGAGCTAGCAAAAGAAGCCTCAACAATGAAGGATAATGACAACCCACTCATCATAACACAAGGAAGCTCCATACTCGAAAATCAATCAGAAGAAGCATGCACCGTAAACCAAGGAACCAATTGGACAACTCCAATCCAGGCGTATATTTTAAACGGAAACTCCTAATAGATAATATGGAAGCCAGAAAACTATGGAATCGGGCAGCAAGATACACAATAATCAATGACAAATTATACAGGAGGTCTGCCACGAGTCCATTACTAGGGTGCCTTGCACCAGGAGATGTCGAATACGTCCTGCAGGAAATACACCACGACACATGCTGGAATCACCCAGGAGGAAGAACATTGGCCCACAAAGCTTTCACATTAGGTTATTATTGGCCAACGATGCAAGCATATGCTCAGAAACTAGTTCATAAATGCGAAAAGTGCCAAAGATTTGCCCCATACACACACATGCCAGGACATATGATTCCAATGAGCAGCTCCTGGCCATTCGCACAATGAGGAATGGACATCATAGGATCACTCTCATCGTTCAATAAAAATAAGTTTCTCCTCGTCGTAGTAGACTACTTCACCAAATGGGTAGAAGTAGAGCCCCTCACAAAGATAGGGGAAGTACAAGTCGAGAAATTTCTCTGGAGAGACGTCATATGCAAATTCGGGATCCCAAGAGTATTCGTCACGAACAATGGGAGACAGTTTGAAGAAAAAAAAGTTAGGGAGAACCTGAATATCCAGCAACATTTCTCCACGCCAGCTCATCCGCAAGCAAATGGGCAAGCCGAGGTCACTAATAGGACAATCTTGGAGGCAATCAAAAGAAGACTCGAGGCAAAAAGATGACTATGGACATTCGAGTTACCTGGTGTCCTTTGGGCGTACAAAACAACAAAACAAACTCTGACATGAGAAACACCTTTCGTCCTCGCTTACGGCTCATAAGCAATGATACCCATAGAGATCAAAATGCCAACATTTTGAACCAAAGAATTTCGCGCTGGAGACAGTGTCGAAGCATTAAGAGTCGGGTTGGACCGCCTCGAAGAAAAATGAGAAGCAACCTTGATTAAAATGGCAGCCTACATGGCAGGGTATTACAACAAAAAAGTGTGAATCCGAACTTTTAACGTCGGAGACTGGGTGTTACGAAAAGTCCAACTAAACACGAAAGAGCCCGACGAGGGTAAGCTGAACCCGAACTAAGAAGGACCATACCGGGTAACAAAAATATACAGACCAGGAACATACTGGTTGGCAGACAAAGTGGGAAAAATGATACCTCGGCCATGGAATGTAGAGCACTTGAAAGATATTATCAATAAAGTCTTTTGCTCTCAATTTCGCAACACAAGAATTTAATCAGGACAAAAAGTCAGATTAAAACTGACTCGAGAAAACACGCAGCATGGCTAGAGTATCGAGCAAACACAAATACATAAGCTGGATGAACGAGTAAGACATAAAACAAAAAAAACTTCTATCCTGATCAACCATGAAGTAATAAAGTATCAGGACATACGAGTTGGACTTTTACGTCGACTGAAATGTGCGACATCTAAATCCGAATGAGAAACAAGATTCCATATACTACAACTTCTATATGGCTAGAACGTCGAGTATCAAAGTCACCCGTAAAAACCCCGACAAACAAAGTCAGAAATCTCCCAGAAATGTCATAAATAAAAGCTAACAAGCTAGACATACATGACACAAAAATGCAAAACAATAAATTTTCCATTTATCTTCTAAAAAATGAGATAACAAAAAAGGATAAGAAAGCAATAACTAAGAAGAAGAATCAGTGTCGTGAACATTGTCTTCAAACATCATAGGATCAGCAGACTCCTCGACATCCGGATCACCCATTGAATCAGGGACAACTTCCTCGACATCATCAAATTCTTGCTCAGCAAAGCAGCGGTATGGGAACATATCTAGACCTTGCATTTCCAAGAAATCTAAGAAATCGTGGCGACCCTCAAGCACTCTTTTAAAATTCGCGACCTTCGCTTCCTTTAACTTCTCGGTAATAGTCGACAACTTAGCCTTGGTTGACGCTAACTTGTTGTCAACATCTGCAAGTTTAGCAGAGACCACTGATTTGGTCTCTAAAAATTTGGAATTCAACAAAACGATGGTAACAATAACAACCTTAAGCTTGGCAAAACATTCTTCGGCGGAACGAACAACCTCATCACATTCGGCCTTTCATTCGGACAGCTCTTTCTCGACAACATCCAAACGAGAGCGCAACCTGCCCAAATCCACCTTGGATGTCTTGAGGTCGGAAGCGAATGCATCACACGTAGCCTTGAGTTCCCTCAATGACATTAGCGCAGAATCTGCGACCCTCTCATGCTCCATGCACTGCACCTTCAATAAATTCAGTCAACGGAGAACATGGAAAAGGACCAGAATGTGTCTTGATAGTTTTCGCTTGACGTGCGCAGCCTGATCACGAGACGCCTTACAATCCAACCCCATGACGACTGCATAAGTAAGATGTGTCATCCCCTCCATAAGATGTTGAAGGCCATCGTCAATATGATGACGTGGTTATCGTACGGTCATAGGAGTTCTATTAGCCAACCGCTCGTGACAGCCACCAATGAGATTACAAGCACTGTCCTGCACATCAGCCTTAGAAGGCCAAAAGGTCTCACCAAGGATAGTAGAAGTGGGACGAGACACCGAAGGAGCAGTAGGAGATCCCGAAGTCCCAGCCACGACAGAAGAAATAGTAAGCTTATGATCTCGAGCTCGGGTAGCAACTTGATCCTCTACCTACAGATCATACTTGAAGTCATCCAAGGTCTTAGTACCCTTCGGATTCTTCGACGGCCAAACACCTAGCTTAAGCATTTTGTTCTCAATAACACGTGAATCATCAATCGAGAGGTCGGCAAGCCATAAGAAGCAACAAGCTATTTCTCATGGTCATCCAGAGGACAAAAAACTTTCTTCTTACTTGTCTCGAAAATTCGGTTTACCTCCTCATCCTCACGGGCATAAGAATCATCCCCCGAACTTGGACTTCTTTTCTGGAGAGAGGCAAGATGAGAGGGGGCCCTAGTGTATTCAAGGACAAAGGAAGCAAGCTTTTTCCTCTTTGAAACATGGCTAAAACTGACAGCCGACATCTTGGAGGGCTAGGAGGCATAGGAATTTTCATTTTCTTAACAATTGAACCAATGTTCCTAGCACCTCAAGCATAGACATAAGTGGGGACTCCTACATCAACAATGCATGTAATAGTAACCTCCGAAGCAAGGCCTGCCCTACCCCATGAAAGCATACCACCACGGACAATGGTGTCTGTAATGAGGAAATCTTCCAATGGTACTCGGGGAAGATCACAAAACCGATGGCAAAACTCCTACTCTTCCAAAGACAGTCCTTCTTAGGCTCCCGGAACGATTGCAGAAACATGATTCTCGCAGAACCTAAAGTGGCTGGAAGAAAGAGAGGCATAGAACCAGGACCTCGACTAGCCCACATACTTCTCTCGCAGGTCCTCAAAGCAGGTAGGAGAACGCAGGTGACAGGTGTAATTAGGGTCCACGCTGAACCCTACCATAGAGTGCAAAACCCTAACATTCATAGGGATACAAGCTGAGGCAACCCTCGCTAAGGTTGAAATCATTATCTTCCAACCATTAGGGACCAGTTGAGCCGGAGCAATACTGACCAAATCCAAGTACTCCCAGACGATAGTAGGAGCTGGAAGCCTGAAATCATAATGAAACATACCAGGATACAAAACAATGTATCCATGCCTAGGACGACAAGGACTATCATCGTCTCCGGTGAGAACAATCTCCAAATCGTTTGGCAACGAGTAGTCATGAGGAATGTTGTTCAGAGTCACGTGTGTTGCTCTCTTGAGCATAAAGAAAGCTTCACAAGCATCAAGGGCATCGCCACCCAAAACCTTGAAGTTAGACATGACCACAGAACGAATGAAAGTTATCAAAAGATTAACGATAAAAAAATGAAAAGATGCACAAGGAAACAGAGCATTCACAAAGCTTCTCCTTTTTATAGGAATGGACAACGAAAGGACCGCCCTTGGAGAACGTGCAAGGTATGAAAACACCAGAGAGAAAACAGAAACAACAGATAGCAAGAGCACTAACCTAGCCGTAATGTTGCAATCAAAAAGCAAAACCGCTACACAGTTAGTGGATACATGAACATACCCACTACTTAAGGGGGAAGTAGCTGATGATACATCAAAATAGTCGATCACCACGGCTGTACATGTGGCATAAAGACCCATCACGAGAATACATCGCCCAATCTATTGGGCCAGCTCATGAAGCCCAGGAAGAATATGGCCAACTATAAAGGCCTAGACAAGGCCCACTACTGAGGAAAAGTAAATAGGGCTCGAATTTAAGCCCAAACAAATCAAAGTTCGAGTCCAGGTCCGACATGAGTTATCTCATAAAGAAGATGAACGTTGCACCAAAAAAGAGCCGTGGAGGGAGTTACGCTTCCACGAACGCATCTCCATCAAGAAGGAGACTGTTACAAAAAATATCTCCTTCCGTTGCACCTTATATGCTTAAGTCATGCAGAGAGTTAACTGCGATCATTATAAAAGGTAAAGATAACATTCGACACGAGTAATGAAACTTTAACTGAGTTTTGATGAGATTTACATCCTTCTTCCAACATAGTTACTGACTTAAGGATCGGAGTGTCTTCGACCACCAAAAAGGCGGTTCTTGGCAGTCTAACAATTGTTTTGCAGGTCAAACTCACGGGAGGATTATTTTTTGACGCATCAAGAAGGCTTTATAATATATGAAATTGAGACCTAAAAATCATATTTGATTTTCTACTTATTCAAATCAATAGTATTAGTTTCATATGTAATACGAGCAACCAACAAAGTTGGTGGTTGAATGCGCAGGGTAAACTACGTCAAATTTGTTTTTGATGGCCACTAGGGTACTTGCTCAGTTGCTAGGCTTGTGGCGTATGGTATTACAAGTCCAAGGTTTGAACTCTGTTGGCAGCATTTGGGGTGAAAAGAACACAAATAGAAAATTTTGGTTTTTTATTCATATTGTTTGCTATATAGAACTTGTGACGATGGTTAGTGTCTCTTTGATGTTTGTATGGAAGTTTGAAATTTAAGGATGCGTGACTAAAGTTTAGTTTTATGGATAATAATTAATTTTATTCATCTAGAGCCAATTAACGCTCCTAAATGTAAAAATTTCACCGTTATATATATATATATATATATAAACATAGGGAATATGAAAAATAAGGAAATGCATTTGAAACTAGCCTATAAAATTTTTTGTGGGGGTGGATGAGAATAAGGAGATTGCGCGTTCAAAGATAACAACAAAGAGAGGTTTCACAAAATTTGGTTTATTGTTCTTTTTATTTATTTTCCCTTTGAGTCATCTCACCGTGACTAACACCTCCCTCTTGGGCTTTCTACATTTCTCACTTTCTATATCTCTTTCTTGGACATTTTCCAAAACCATAAAAATGATAATGTTCATGGAAAATTAAAAAATACATAATATAGGGTAAATTCAATTTTTATTTATTTATTTATTTATATGCACCCAAGTTGCTGGATGCATGATGCATCTAGGTAACTTATTTTAAGTTTGGTAACTCTTGTGAATTTGATTAGTAACTTGGTGAATGATAACTTTTATAACTTAGACTTCTTCAATCTAGGGAAAGGCGTTAATTATATATATGTGTGTGTCTATTTTGAACCCCTTTAGTTTGAACATCCGACATGCAAATGGCAGACGAAGGGTATTCCCCCACTCAACCCCCCATATAGAATAAAATAAAATTATTGACCAAATGTTAAGTTCTTGCCAAATGACTCTTTTTAGCACATCAACACTCAAACTCAAATGGCTGGATACACCCTTTTGAGTTTGAGCTTTCCTTTGGAGATGCTATTAGAGATGAACACTATTTAGGATTAGGAGGGTGTCGAACCCATCCATGTCAACTTGCTCTATGCATAATTAAGCCAGGTTCTTAGAAAATGAGTGTTTAAGATATGATCAAAGGTTTATTCACAAAATTAAGGGATTGACAAAGATGGTATTTTGACACAAAAATTATATCGATGTATATCCATACAAGATAGGGGTATGGTAACTAACCAAGATCTTAGAAGACTATGTCTTCTCGACCTTAAAGGCATTATGAAAATCTTCATTTTCTCAATAAGCCTCAAATCCTTGACTACGGTTGCCTAGCCTTCGCTGTAAAATATAAAGATTGAATTGTTGCTCCGGTGTCGTGCTACCAAAATACAAACCAAGTTATTCATAGATTCACCACCCCATATTGTTATTGACTCGTACTAGAAATTTCAATCGTCCAATTAGGTCAAGGGTTCAAGGGGTAGTACTCGCGTGGTTACAACTTTTCACTAAGGTATTGTTAAAATTAGGGTTAGTTTGCATTTGAGTCCCCTGATTTATACCAATTTTGAGTTTGGATCCCAAGATCATGTTGGTCGTTGACTCCTCGTTCAGTAATTGAATGAATTTTTTTAAATAATATTGACTTTGTTATAGATAAATTTATACTTTAGGTCCCACACACTACTACAAATATAGGCTTGCATAGCGCTTAAAAATAGGCTTAGATAGCGCTTTTTAGCGCTATCTAAGCTACCGCTATGGTAGCTTAGATAGCGCTCAAAAAAGCGCTATGCAAGGCGCGTACTTGAATAGCGCTTCGCTTAGATAGCGCTATCTAAGCGTTTTTTTTTTTTTTTAATTAACTTCAATAGTGCCTTCTAAAGCGCTATGTAAGCGCTAATTTTTTTTAAATTAGCTTGAATAACGCTTTTTTAAGCGCTATTTAATTTAAATGATTTTTTTAAATTAGATTTGTTTATCTGCTAAGATAGCGCATAAATAAGCGCTATGGAAGTAATTAGATTGTTCTTAGATAGCGCTTAAAGAAGCGCTATTGTAGTATATATGTTAAACTTAGATAGCGCTAATTTGAGCGCTATCTAAGTTATTTGATTTGTTTTTTCTATTTTTCCGATACCGATTTTCTGGGCTAAATATAATATTTAATATAATAATGACAACGTTCAATCAATCAATAAAGACACAACATGATAACTAACTATTTCTCATTCATTCAAAATATAATTTAAGCATTCATACAAAATTGTTAATATGCTATCATATATATACACCAGCTTTTTTGCCCACGAAATGAAATGGCCAACAGCTTCTCCTACAGTCCTAACTTCGTCTGTACATTGCAGCACCGCTGAATGTTTCTCAGATTCTACCGCCACTTCAAATTGTATCCTCGCATAACCTGAAATTGCATCATGGCATTGTATAAGTATAACAACACACACACACACTAAGTCGGTATATAAATCTTAACCTGAAATACAAGAACACACCTATTACTGCTACTATATATATGCAAACCACTGCCAAACACAAAGGGTTTTGTATCAGTAAGATAAATGTAAATGACTAAAGGTCCAACTATATTTCTTGATAGCAGCCTTCTCAACTAATATATATATATAGTAGCAGTAATAGGTGTGGAACTTACCCCAGAATAACCAATTCCAACGAGCTCAAGAACTCCGGGAACTAAAGGAAGCCTATCAATGGCCTGCAGAAACAGAATGCACAAATTAAACTTTCGTTCAATAAATATCATACAAGCTATCAATAACTCTTAAGCTCGCATATAACAGATATGATCAGTATTAATCTTTTAACTGCAATGAAATCTGAAGGGCAGTAAATATTAGAAAGATTTTATGCTCACAGAAATCATCCCTGTAGAGCCCCATAGAGCAACTCCATCAGCAACTACATGAAGTCGTGGCATACTTGTCTTCCATCTTGTCCCACTGCAAAAACAATCAGAAAACTAAACTAATAACACTATTGTTTAACACAAATAATGTCAACATTTTACTAATCCAACTTTTAAGTTCCAAAACCTTTCAACTTTCTATCTGCTGTTTTTCTCCAGATTCATCCCCAATTGCAAAATGACATACTTGATAAATTTATGATGAATATTTCGGAAGAAAGATCAATTTCATTCCTTTAATCCATTAGAGAGATTGTTAATAATAATCAAGTAATAAACATATAAAAGAAACATCTGCACTATATCATACATATCAATACTTCAACTTAATATCCACAAGGACCACAAAATGTCAAAGCCCAGCTGAAAAGACAAATAATAAAGTCAGTCGAATCATAGATACTTTTTAGTTAAAGAAGCTCTGATTCAGTCCAGATGGTTTCTGAGCTAGTATATAGAACTTCTGATTCAGTCTAGATGGTTCCAAGTAGGCCCTTCGGTGACATTCGGATCTGAAATCTGATCCAATAATTTAAGCCTTTTTAAGCACCTTTCACAAATTCTGAGCTAGTATAGAGAAGTTCTCACAATTTTCTATTTGAAAAACTTGAAAGTAGTTCATAAGAAGGGGACAGTAAGAAACAGAAAAAGTTGAAGAGACAGATTAACAACTGGTAACCTACCAGCTCAGAGTGCCATCTCTGCTTGTAATGCAGCCAGCTCGTCTTCCTCAGCAGTGTTCTTTCGAGGAGCAGGTCGAGTTGGCTGTCTTCCTGCTGGAACATGTACGGGAGCTGCAGGGGCAGTTGTAGCAGGCTGGAGAAGTTGTTCTTCCAACTCCGCACCTTCCAATTCCTCAAGCTCAGCTTCCAATTCATCCTGCAATTCAAGACACATTTAGTGTCCTATACAGAATTTAGTATAGAACAGGGGGAATGAGAAGCTCTCTAAGTAGCAATACTTCATCGAAGTCGGCAGCGGAACCAATTGGAGTTGATAATGCTTCCTGGATCTGCTTCATGTTCTCTGTCTGCTCATTGATCTCATCCATCGTCTTGTCAACGTCATCAATATTCCTGTAATAAGATGCATGTCAAAATCCATCTATTAATATTTTGTTCAAATTTTCAATCTAAAATACCATCACACACCCTTCAGATCATTTACATTGAAAGCCCCACACATCAAGGACTGAGTTGCTAGAGTTTTCAAAACCACTATCCATGCAAATAGCAAGACATGTGCCTGAATACAACAAAACTGCCATCTAGAAATAAAAGACATTCAAATACAAAATCAGAATGATCGATGTAACCCAACTTTTTCAAATGGGTCATAAGCTCATACACCTCAATGAGGGGGACAAGGAGGATGCCATGAGACTTTACTGCCTGGGAGATTGAATCTATGACCAATCTATTTGATTTATACCATATTGTCCTGGAGATGAGGATGAGTGGCTCGGGACATTCTGCAAATTAGCTTCTTCTCTGTTGTTTTTTAATGAGGTTATCGTTCTTTTTTTTTCTTCATATAGCAAATCTCATCTTGTAAATTCCTAGATTCAGTAGAGTGAATTTGAAAGACCCAATACCTTCAAATTTTTATTTAATTATTTACTAGTTTTTGTCGGCTGAATATTGTAGAATAAAAGTTTAATAGAAAATGTACCAAAAAAACAAAGGATTTCCATTCTCGATCATGGATCCTTGTCCTTAATTTGTTTCCTAACTTATTTTCTGCCCCTTACCTAGATGGAACTCCTGTTTAGATGGACTTAATAAATCGGGGACAATGCCAAACTCAAGTTTGTACTCATTTGAGTGCAAGGAATGACACTTTTCATTTGGGGCACCTAGCTGGATACGAGGAAAACTAGTGTAGGACACTTTTAATGGGTAGGGACAACTTTGGATCAACATTGTGGGGATCTTTTTTCTTACAGGAAAAAACTGGCAAGCTAGCTAACAATGATACAGGTAAGTGATACAGGTAAGTGAGCAGGTAAGTGACCAATGTGGTGTGTCAATGAACCATCATTCCTCGTGCCATGCACCTTATGAGTTCATCACCATCTCTGCTCATATCTCTTTGGATGTATGTGCCCACACCAAGCTCTCATTTCCATTGAGCAATGACTTGACCCCTCTTTACACCTATGAGATTTTTAATTCCACCCCTAGCTAGGCTTGCAAATTATTCAGGATCCTCTCATGATGCTGACACACACCCTCCCACACTATGCATCATTTCAAAACATATATCAAAACTAATTCATTTTAAACTTTGAGTGAAGTCAGGGAATCAGGTTTTGCATCGGGATGATGTGGCATGTGTATGTGTATGTGCATTGACAATAATCATCCAAAAATAATATAGAGAAAAGAACAAATATTTGGAAATTAAGATCAAAATCGACAAAAATAATACTTAAAAAGCACCTTGGCTCACCATGATATGTCCAAACCTTATATGTATTGTCAATACCATGACACAATAAATGCTCGTGCAACTTCATTTGACCACTAACCTCTTTTACATTTAAACATTTTCGACACGGACATTTAATGAACATTGGATTTTTAGCATTCTTAGTTGCATAAGCACAAAACTCTTCCACCCCTTTCTTGTACTCTTCAGATAATCGATCCGCATTTACCCATTCTTGATCCATTAAAAACAATACTACAAAAAAACATCAATACATCAATCTCCATTGCCATGAATCCACATTTTTTACTTGTTCTTTCCACTCTTGGGACTTAGCAAGATTCTTACTAGCACACAATTCTATAAACAGTCACTTTAATTAGTGGAAGCTAAGCATGAAATATTTATATTTGTCCAATCTATCATACACAAAGAGAAGACAAAGATCGAATCCAAACAATTTCGTAACAATAAATCATAGAGAAATGACTTAGAAACCTGTCGGAATCAAAATATGAAGAAACATATACGGAGTACTACATTTTCATTTTGAATAAGTTATATTAATACACTCTGTCACAATTTGATTGAAAGATTTTTTCAACAAAACAGTCCATATATCTTTGAAACAATAATTCATTCATACGAGTATAACTACACATTTTTAATAACACATTCATTCCATTCCATTAGATACTACACATGAAACACTAATATGACAACATTTTGAACATAAAGCTATATGCCTATAACTCAAAAACAATAAAAATATGCATTAGATGCTCACTTCCTCAGTAGACAAAAAATAGGCTAATAATCAGTGAATCACACACAAAACACACACAAAAAAAAAAAAAAAAAAAAAGCAAGAAGAAGCAAGAGAGACGAAATGAGATGGAGAGACGAACATTAGATGCTCACTTCCTCAGTAGACTTTGAAAGACTGATTAGTCCATTAGCCTAATTTTAACTTTTAATTGAACTTGTATTAGTCGAAAATGTTTAAATTTCAGTCTGATCTTTCTATTTCAATGGAGATGCTCTTAGGATTTGGAGTACTCACTGAGGTTGATGGAAGTAGTATGTCTTTTGATTTCTCCATCTCATTTTGTCGCAGTCATTGAGATTTTTTTTTTGCCAACAAAACACAAAACACAAAACACCAACAGTGACTGAGTGAGAGTCGAGCGAGAGAGACGAACCTGGTCCTTACCCTGCGACTCCTCGGTTCCTCGCCTCCTCTGGTTCCTCGCCTGAGTCGCCTCCTTCCTCGGTTCCTCGCCTCCTTCCTCGGTTCCTCGCCTCCTCTGGTTCCTCGCGTCCTTCCTCGGTTCCTCGCCTCCTCGCCTCCTCTGGTTCCTCGCCTCCTCGATCTGGTTCCTCGCCTCCTCGCCTCCTATCGCCTCTCTGTGTGTTTGAAAAAATGGCAAAAGCAAAACCAAAAAAATGTTGTCGAGATTTAGGTTTTTATTAGGGCTTGTGATCTTAACCGTCCGATCGTATCAAGATCTGAAAAAACGAGATTTAATTTGATATTTGATTTTTTTTTTAATTATTAGGCTATAGGATAAAGCGCTATACTAAATGTAAGTAGCATAGCGCTTCGAAAGCGCTATGCAAGCACTTTAAAAGCGCTATGGTAGTTTTGGTAACGTTTTTCCACATAGCATTTTTTAAAGCGCTATCTAAGACATAATTAAGATAGCGCTTAATTGAAAAAAAAAATTAAAAGCGCTATTGTAGCGTTTTTTTTGATTTTTTTTTTTTTTAAAGACAAATAAGCGCTATCCTAGCGCCCACTTGGATAGCTCTTTAAAAAAGCGCTATCTAAGTGGCGTTACCTAAGCTAATATTTGTAGTAGTGACAATTTATACTTGCTTTGCATTTAAGTCTTATATTTGTAACGGAGAGTTGACAGTCAACGTGCTCTAAGGACCCAAACTCAAACTAAACAAACTTGGGATCCAAAATCATAACTAGTACAAACTATAGAACCGAAATGCATGTTAACCCTTAAAATTATTCTCCAAAAAAAAAAAGGTTCATAGATTCCTTGATGTCCTCCATGTTTCAAGTGTGGTTACCTTCAAACAAACATTATCGAGATGTATATATGTACTTCTTTATTGCAGCTACAGGGTTATGTTATGGGAGGAAAAGCAACCATGATATTTCGAAACAAGTGGCTGATCGAGTATAAACACAAAGGAAAACTTAAAGTCCGAGTCGGTGGATGAAACACATTTTCACCATGAACTAATTTTATACAATCTTATCTTTAAGTCCTATACATGTTTTTGTCACATCCACGAGCATAAAGTTTTCAAATAATGTAGATCTTTGGTAATTACGATTCAACTTGGAAAATTCTAAATGGCGAGGAAATGGGTGAGGGGGTGAGTGTGACCGCTCATCCCTCTCGAGATGCGCACTTATGTCTTCGAGATGCACAACCTCGCGAAAGGCTCATTCAACTTACATTATTGCCCATTGACCAACCACTTCTTGTATTCAAAATTTAGTACATTGGTACACTAGATTTTGGAGGTCTACTCAAGTATTGGGCAACATGAACTATTAATTGGGGTTTGTGAATGGGATTTGTGTCCTATTGTTTTTTTTTTTTCTAAATAATTTTTTACTAAATTTTTTTTTAGAAAGATTATAGAATCCATAATTTATAATTTTAGAATTAGTATTAGCTGGAATAAAATCTTTTAGAAAGGTTAAAGAATACCATAGTTTAGGATTTTGTAATTGGGATTAGCCGTGGTAAAAGGATTAATGCCCGTGCTGAGCATAGGCAAAAGTAACTAATTATTTCTTAGGGTTTGGTTTTCAGATTTGAATTCAAATGTTATGCTTTTTATATACTATAGGAAAGAACTAAAAGAAACAATATAAGTGTTAGTTAAACCTCGTTGTATCATTTGATAACTCAATAAATTATTGTATCATTTATGCAATTTCGTTTTATTAAAACACTCCATAATGGAATGCGCTCAATCATTTACTTGCGCAATTTAATTTTGCTGTGTAGTATCATTTTCCATCCAAAATATACAGGTACATATTGCTAATTTTGAACCTATATAACTTGCCTTTTTTACATAGACACAATACCCCTGACCAAATATTAGCATGAAATAAAAATGCTAGGAAATCATGTTTTTACAACCATGTTTTGTAATCAGAGTGACGTGACGTGATCTCGAAAGTATGGTAAAATCCCCAAAGATTTTATGTATATCTCGATGTTGTAAAAAACTCCTCTAACGATGCCACATCATTCTGGTTGTAAAACATGACTACAAAATCTGATTCTCTAGCCTCACTCAACATGAAATGGTTAAGAGGCGTGTAAAATTGGAACAAGATTAAGTGGACTTTTCAAGCCAACACTTAGTCCAAAGGCTTCAGTTTCTAAATCCACCTTGTTGTCATCGCATGGAAGCTCCCAGTCAAACCAATACAGTAAATTAGTCAGGACAGACTCAACTGAGGCGAGCCCAAATGACATTCCAGGACAGCCCCTTCGTCCAGCTCCAAAAGGAATATACTCGAAGTGAAGACCCTTAAAATCAATAGAGTTATCTATAAACCTATCTGGGATAAACTCATCTGGATCAGACCAGATCTTGGGATCCCTTGCAATTGCCCACACATTGACCATTGCTCTTGTTTTAGCTGGGATGTGGTACGATCCAATTTGGGTAGGCGCACTGGATACTCGAGGGAGGGAAAACACAAGGGGAGGATGCAATCTTAGAGTCTCTTTGATGACACAATTTAAGTAATGCATTTGACTGATTTCATTTTCATCAACCATGAATTTGTTTGGTCCGACCACTTGACGCACCTCGTCTTGTGCTTTCTTCATCACTTTGGGATGCTTCATTAGCTCTGCCATTGCCCATTCCGAAGTAGTGAATGTAGTATTAGTTCCTCCAATAAACATGTCCTGCCAATACGAAAGAAGCAAAATTGTTATATGCGTGTTCATGGATTCGTCTCTATAACACCATGAACTAAAAAAATTATAAAGCCAAGCTAAGAAAATTACTAGAATTATTGCTTTGATATCATTCCTCGTGAGTGAGAGATCCTTTTGACAGTTTAGTAAAATATCCACAAAATCCTTCCGGTCATCATCAACGTCATCTCCTTTAGAAATGTGGTCATTGATCACCTCGTCAAAGAATTCGTGAAGTGCTTTCCCCGTTTTCTTTATCTTTGTATCCAAGCCCGTTACCACATCAATCCACCCGAAAGAAGGGAACATATCCTCCACACTAAAAGCTCCAAACAATTCCATAGTGTCCTTGATCACCATTAATGCCGCTTCATTCTTCATCTCTCCTTCCAACTTCCTCCCAAAGGCAATCCTTGATATCAAGTCATTTGTGAAGGTAAGGACTACTTTCCCCAAATTCACTGGCTCTCTTTTAACACTTGCTTCCCTCAACTTCTTAACCAGAATTGCCATCTCTTCTTCCCTTATGTACTTATACGTTTGTACTCTCCTGACATGCAGCAGGTCAACAACGGTAATCTTACGTAGGTTCCTCCAGTATTCACCATAAGGCGCAAATGCAATGCCTAGTGAACCAAATACGAATGCCTTGGTTGCGGTAGAGATAGGGCGATTAGAGAAGACTGTGTCATGGGTCTTCATGATCTCTTTAGCCATCTCTGCTGATGAGATTACGATTGTTGGAGCATGGCCCATGTGTAGGAGCATTAACGGGCCATGTTTCTCCGAGAGAGAACAAAGAGAACGATGAGGTAGAGTGCCTAGCTGATGAAGGTTTCCTATGATGGGGAGCTTAGGTGGTGAAGGTGGTAAATTGTTCAGTTTTGGTGATTGAGATATGTGGAAGTAGATAAGAATCACAAGCGACGAGAAAAAGAAACAAAATAGCGAAATGGGATGTTGATCTTGCAAGAACCATGAAAGTATTGATGGTAGGAAACCCATTATTATTGACTTAACAATTAAAGATGTTCTGGGTGAGCACTACTGCTAGACAATTTATAAAAGCAAAATTTCTTCTATCTTTGGGTCTCAACTATTTCTGCTAGCATTTTTGCTGGCAAGTCAAGACTAATTGGGGTTTATCAACTATATATAGGGAATGTACAGGGAATGAGTGGTTCACATGCATGACCAGTTGAGCTGGATGCAGTTTTTTTTTTTTTTCTTTTTATTTTTTTTTATTTTTATTTTTTCTCTAAAAGTAACGCGAGTGTTTGAAATTTCCCCCTTTAGAACATATTAAGTATATTTATGTTTCTAGCTAGATCATGTACGAGGTTCCCTATTCATTGGTTGCCAGTTTAAAAAACACTTGGATGATTAGGTTTTAAATAAATTTTTGCGTTTGTAATTGAATGAAAAAAAAGGTATAGGGGTTTACATTTTCTTTTTTACTTTTTTTTTTCCTCATCACATTGGCCAACCTTGAGCATAGACTCAAGAGGCTTGGGCCTATGGCGCCACAATCAGGGGATACCAAACTCCTTTAAGAAAAGTTACAACTATATATATTGAATATTTTGGGCGATTTGTGAATATATATTTGTAAATTAAACAAAAACAAGAATCGTAAAATTGTTGGAAAAGTGTTGGCTTGAATAGTTCTACATCAAGTAAGGAAGAGTCGTCACTAACACTACAAAAAAAAGCTTTAATAGCTACGGAAACTAGTTAAGGAAGAGTCGTCTAATTGGTTTTTATATTTTTTTTTTTTTTTGAGATCAAAGAATATCAGATCAGATCATAGAAGATCAGATCAAAGAATATCAAAGAAGATCAGATCAAAGAAGATCAGATCAGATCAGATCAAAGAAGATCAAATCAGATCAAAGAAGTTTAAAGAAGATCAAAGAAGATAAAAGAAGATCAGATCAAAGAAGATGAGATCAAAGAAGATCAAAGAAGATCATAGAAGATCAAAGAAGTTCAAAGAATATCAAAGAAGATCAGATCAGATCAGATCAAAGAAGATCATAGAAGATTAAAGAATATCAGATCAGATCAAATAAGATCATATAAGATCAAAGAAGATCAAAGAAGATCAGAGAAGATCAGATCAGATCAAAGAAGATGAGATCAAGGAGGATCAAAGAAGATCTAAGAAGATTAAAGAAGATCAGATTAGATCAAAGAAGATCATAGAAGATCAGATCAGATCAAAGAAGATCAAAGAAGATTAGAGAAGATCATATCAGATCAAAGAAGATCAGATCAAGGAAGATCAAAAAAGATCAAAGAAGATCAGATCAAAGAAGATGAGATCAAGGAAGATCAAAGAAGATCAGATCAGATAAAAAAAATCAGATCAAAGAAGATCAAATAAAAGAAGAAAGATCAGATCAAGGAAGATCAAAGAAGATCGGATCAAAGAAGATCAGATCAAAGAAGTTCAAAGAATATCAAAGAAGATCATATCAGATCAAATCAAAGAAGATCAAAGAAGATCAAAGAAATTCAAAGAAGATCAGATCAGATCAGATCAAAGAAGATAAGATCAAAGAATATCAAAGAAGTTCAAAGAAGATCACAGAAGATAATATCAAAGAAGATGAGATCAAAGAAGATCAGATCAGATCAAAGAAGATCAGATAAGATCAAAGAATATTAAAGAAGATCAAAGAAGATCAGATAAAAAAAGTTCAAAGAAGATCAAAGAAGATCAAATCAAAGAAGATCAAAGAAGATTAGATCAAAGAAGATGAGATCAAAGACTAATTAGTTTAAAAAAAAAAATTAAACACTAAAGAGATTAGCTACGGCAATTTGCCGTGGCTAATTGGTTTTTATTTTTTATATTAGAGATGGCAAAAAACCGTCGCTAATTGGTTTTTAAAAAAAAAATTAAACACTAAAGATATTAGCTACGGCAATTTGCCGTGGCTAATTGGTTTTTTATTTTTTATATTAGCGACGGCAAAAAATCGTCGCTAATTGGTTTAAAAAAAAAAATTAAACACTAAAGAGATTAGCTACGGCAATTTGCCGTGGCTAATTGGTTTTTGATTTTTTTATTAGCAACGGCAAAAAACCGCCGCTAATTGGTTTAAAAAAAAAATTAAACACTAAAGAGATTAGCTACGACAATTTGCCGTGGCTAATTGGTTTTTGATTTTTTATATTAGCGACGGTCGTCGCTAATTGGTTTTAAAAAAAAAAATTAAACACTTAAGAGATTAGCTACGACAATTTGCCGTGGCTAATTGGTTTTTGATTTTTTTTATTAGCAACGGCAAAAAACCGTTGCTAATAGTTTAAAAAAAATATCACCGATCAGCGTGAAACTAACACAACCAATCCCCTTCAATTACCTTTCTCTATATAAATTTCAATTTTTTCTACAAACCAACTTAAACAAAAAAATTCTCTCAACAAAAAGTTTTCTCTAAACCTTCAGAGAAGAAACCCACAGAGGTGAAGTCCGCCGCTTCCTCGACACCGATCCCGACCGCCTCTCTCGACATCGATCCCGGCCGCCTCTCTCGACATCGATTCTGGACGCCTCTCTCTCCCCTCCCTTCCTTCGCCGCTTCTCTCTCGGAGATCTGAGATCTCTGATCTGAGATATGAAATCTCGGATCGCAGAGATATGAAATCTCAGATCTCGGAGATCTATGATCTCAGATCTCGGAGATCATAGATCTCCGATATTCTATAGATTGATTTTTTATTTTTATTTTTTTTTTGTCATTTTTGTATGGATTCTTTGTAATTTTTTTTAAAATTTTTGTATGATATTCTAGAGACTGTGTAATTTTTGTTATAATTTTGATCAATTAAGTTTAGTTTTGGTAGTTGATATTAATTTTCAAAATGGACAATCATTAATAGCTAATTTCATTATAAAAAATGAATTATAATTTGTAATTTATAATTTGTAAATTTCATTTGTCAATATGATTTGCAACAAAGTTGTCCCTAAATAGCTACGGCAAATATCGTGGCTGTGTTGTCAATTAGATTTGCAATTTAGCAACGGCAAAAAACCGTCGCTAAATAGCCAAGGCAAAAAACCGTCGCTATATTGCCTTAGCGACCGCAAAAAACCCTCGCTAAGTAGCGACGGCAAATAAACGGTCGCTAAATAGCGACGGCAAAAAACCGTCGCTATTTAACAAAAACCATCACTAAATAGCGCCGGCAAAAAATCGTCGCTATTTAGCAAAAATCGTCACTAAATAGCTACGGCAAAAAAACGGTCGCTAAATAGTGACGGCAAATAACCGTCGCTATTTAGCAAAAATCGTCGCTATCTTACAATTAGTGACAGTTTTCGTTGAAATTTTCAGCAGCTTTAGCGACAGAATTTTTTGAGTTAGCCACGGTTTTTTTGCCGTGGCTAATTAGCGACGGGATAGTTTACCGTTGCTGATTCAAATAGCGACGATTAAACTAGCGACGGTATTGCGACGATTTTTGTGCCGTGGCTAAATCATTGTATCGACGGTTTTTTTCCAATTAGCAACGGTTTTTAGCCGTTGCTGAAACGTCTTTTTTTGTAGTGTAAGGTTTTTAATGAGATGATCTACTCCCTAATAGCAACGAGACCCTTTAAGAAAGTATAGATAGTGGACCTAGGTGCGCGCACGCACTCGGCGCGCCACCAAGTGGTATCAGAGCCGACAATTCGGCTGAGACTTGACGAGGTGGATGTATAGGCGGCACATTGTTCAGGGGATCGGCTGCAAGGTAGCGAGCCAAGTAGAGCATCGCAGGGGAGCCAGGTAGAGCATTACAAGTGCGCGGTCTTCTAGATGAATGGTTCCAGATCCTTGCCAAGATAAGGTATCCTACAAGTACGGACGATGTGAAGTTAGTGCGGTGGTTGCAAGTAAGGTGGAGCCAACAACGTCGGGATAGCGGCCCGTGCACTGAGTGCTACCCATAGGATCTTGGTCACACATGAGACTCGAGGAGGAGATGTACTTCGAGATGTTGCAGACCGGTGGATGAATTGTAGGATGTGTGACAATTCGTGTCAAAGGTGGAGATTGTTGGGATGAAGTTGACTTGAATAGTCTCACATCAAGTAAGGAGAAGTTGTCACTAAGGTTTATAAGGTCCACTTCCTAATAGCAACGAGGCATTGTAAGATAAAACCCCACACTCGAGGCTCGGATGGAAGGCCAAGTTGTGAGTGTTGAAGTTAAGGACAATATTGTTGCTATGTATAATGGATCTAGGTGCGCGCATGCGCTCGATGCGCTAACAAGTGGTATCAGAGCCAATGGTTCGGCAGGGACTTGGCGAGGTGGAGGTGGTGCAGGCAGCACATTGTTCAGAGGACCAGGCGCCGTGTAGTGAGCCAAGTAGAGCATCGCAGGTGTGCCGTCCATCAGATGAATGAATCCAGATTAGGTTCCATATCCTTGCCTAGAGAAAGTATCCTACAAGTCCGGACGAGGTGGAGTTAGTGCGGTGGTTGCGACTAAGGTGGAGCCAACAACGCCGGGATAGCGACCCGTACACCGAGTGCTACCCACAGGATCGTTGCGGGTGTTGAAGTTGGGGACAACATCGTTGCTATTTATAGTGGACCTAGGTGCGCGCACGCGCTCGGTGTGTCAACAAGTGGTATCAGAGCCGATGGTTCGGTGGGGACTTGACGAGGTGGAGGTGCAGGCAGCACATTGCTTAGGAAATCATGCACGTGTAGCGAGCCAGGTGCCAGGTAGAGCATTGCAGGTGCGCGGTCCACCAGAAGAATGATCCAGATTAGGTTCCAGATCTTTGCCAAGAGAAGGTATCCTACAAGTCCAGACGAGGTGGAGTTTTTTTTTTGGAAGGCGAGTTGGGTTTGAAGGACCCCATAACCTATCAAAGACCAGAATTGGTCAACACACAATAAACTGATAAATATGCTGCTAGCTGGGTTCGAACCCATGACCTAGTGGTACCATCTTCCAAGCTCTGACCATTGAGCTGTTATGCCATTGGCAACGAGGTGGAGTTAGTGCGACCCGTACACCGAGTGTTTCCCACAGGATCGTGGTTGCACATGAGACTCGATGAGGAGGTGTACTTCGAGATGTTGCAGACCGGTGGATGGATTGTAGGTTATGTGACGATTCACCCTAAGGTGGAGATTGTGAGGAAAGTTTTGGCTTGAATAGTCCCACATCAAGTAAGGAAGAGTTGTCACAAAGGTTTATAATGAGATGGTCCACTCCTTAATAGCAACGAGGCATTTTAAGATAAAACCCCATACACGAGGCCCGGATGGAAGGCCCAAGTTGCGGGTGTTGAAGTTAGGGCAATATCGTTACTATGTATAGATAGTGAACCTAGGTGCGCACACGCGCTCGACGCACCAACAATTGGTATCAGAACCGACGGTTCGGCTAGGACTCAGTGAGATGGATGTGCAGGCGGCATATTGTTCAGGTAGAGCATCGCAGGTGTGCGGTCCGCCAGATGAATGGATCCAAATTAGGTTCCAGATCCTTGTTAAGAGAAGGTATCATGCAAGTCCAGATGAGGTGGAGTTAGTCCCGTGGTTGCGACTAAGGTGGAGCCAAGCCAATAAAAATCAATATGGGTGGAGTTTGACTACATAAGTATGTGACTAGCTATTTTATGAAGTCGTATACAATGGAATTGAGTAATTAGGAAATTAGATCCTTCAAGGACATAAAAAAGACCCAAAGTTAATCAACCGATGCAAATATTTCAAAATCAATCAAAAAGCGCTAGTAAAAGTGAAATTTAAAGCCAACAAAAGTCAATACCAAGTCAAGAAGACCAAGTTCAATTAAAGAATTAAATAAGATTGAAGTCGTTGATTGGACCATAAGGCGACAAAAATAGCTAGCTAGATGACCAAGACTTGATAAAATTTGAAATGATTAAGTTCTAGTCATCCAAGCCAGTGACAGAGCCATGATTTTTGTTAAAAGGGGGGAGAGGGGGCGGAGTAATGAATCATAGTTGATGCAGTCATTTTTTGCTCTCTGTTTTGACCTAGTCCTGCTGACCTGTGCAAGGAACGCACGTGAGCTACGAACCACTGTTATGGTGGCCGATGGCACTCCGATGCTAAAGTCAGACAGGGATCTGAGGAAGGTGTAAAGTTGTAAACAGGGAATTTGTAGTGTACCTTAGCTTACCAACCTCATGTCTTATTTATAATGCAGGAGTCCTGGTTCGACTATGCCATCGATGGCGTAGTTTGAGAAGGAGATCTTCGTGGAGATCTTTCTCTAATTAGGAGTCGTGTTGTTGGAGGGAAGTTCCTTGTTAACCCTGTTCTCCTAGATACACGGGAGATAGTTCCCAATCTGAGGGTAATCCTTAAGAGGAAGTTTCCCTGTGTGATATGTACTCTGGTATTTGCTTCCTAGTTGGAAGCGAAGAGCTGCTGTAGTTGCCCGTCCGAAGTTGATCCTCGAGATACTTGCCTTAGTAGGGCTTACGGGTATTGATGATAGTTGTGAGACACGTGGGTTTAGCAAGTTGTAAGAGTTCGGGTCCGTTTGGCAGACTGCACTGGGCGGGCATAGAACCACTTGGGCCGGATTAGTGTTGGGCCCGTAGTTCCTCGAGATCATCATGACCAATGTTCTAAAAATCGCTAGGCGCTGGGCGGGCGCCGAGCAGATGCCTAGCGCCCAGGGGCCTAGGCGGGTGCCTAGGCGGTGTCTAGGCGGTCTTAGGTTTTGTATTATAACTTTAATAATTTACAAAAGTTAAGCATAATACCTTATCAATTACATCCAATTTAATGTCAATATACATATGCAAAATTTAAAAACATGAAAAATTAACAATCGTGAACAAAATTTATTAAAACTCAAATGACTGAAGTTGGTCATGATGGGTACTTTATATAAATTTGAATTTGTGTAATCTTTTATTTTTCTTCAAATTGCATGAATAACCTCAGTTATGTTTGATAAAATCTACATTAGTAAAATTGGTACCGGCAGATCCTTTGAGAATTCCATTAAGTAATCATCTTTCGCTACATTTAGACATATCATCATCATCATCATCAAAGCCCATTCCCGAGATTTTCTAAAAAAACAATTAAATAGTTTATTTCTAAAAAATAGGAAAGAAAAATAAAATAAGAACACAATCAACCTTATTAAAAAAATAAAAAAATAAAAAATAAAAAAATAAAAAAAAATAAAAAAAAATAAAAATCTCCCAGACCGCCTAGACCCCGCCTAGAGTCCGCCTAGACCCCGCCTAGGCCGCCTAGACCGCCTAGCCCGCCCAGACCGCCTAGCCCGCCTAGACCCCGCCCAGACCGCCCAGACTGCCCGCCCAGGCATTAATCTGGGCGGTTTTCCACCTTCTAGCGCCTAGGCGCCGCCTAGACCGATTTTTAGAACACTGATCATGACATGTGTATGGCTCAGGGATGTGACCATTTTGGTGTCTCATCAGCAATAGTGTTGCTGTAAAGTTCAATTTGTTCTTTCTATCGATGGCAGATATGTGGAACTTTTTTCCAAGGACCTGTTGTACTTCAGTTGCCTCAAGCTCTTCGAGGGTAGCCTGGTTGATGAAACCAAGTTAATCAAGCTTCAGAGTTTATACCGTATCCCAGGGGATTTTGAAATCGTTCCCGCGTTCGGTGATCTAGCTCACACTACACCCCCTCAGGGGTACATAAGTTTGCACCGGGGTTTGTTTGAGTCAGGGATCCGATTTTTGCAAGCCTCCCGCTTAGATGGTGCCGAGAAAGTTCAAGATTCTGCTTGCGATTCTTCTGAGGGAACATGACGCTGGCTTTCGTTTGACATGCCGGTGATTCATCACATGACCACTGCTCGATTGGACCCCAAAGGCTTTTGCATTTTGAATTGCCCTGCTTGTCTGTGTTTGGAGGCGGATGGCACTGAGCCTTGGGAGAAGCATTGGTTATTGGCTTCGGTGGATTCTTCATACTTCAAGCTTGGGAGTCGTAGAGTTTCCCAATACTTCTAGTTTGACATCCGTGAGTTTTTCTTGCCGCTTGCTTATATGTTTTTTGTATTCATGATGCGACGTTGGTCTTGATGTCACTCCTCTGTTTCAGAAAGGTTTGTTGTTCCGTCTCTTACTGATGAAGAGAGGCGGATAGAGAGGGAATTCCTCAAGCTTCCTTTGACGTCTGTTGAGGAGGTCGTAATGCTAGGTAACGTTGTGCGCAACGGGTTGTTGCGGTGTTATCACGGTGCCCTAGTCATGTCGGGTTCACCGACTGAATGAGTTTTTAATCATCATTCGAGGAAGAGAAATTTGGCCCTGCCCAGCCCGACTAGGCTTGCATAATTGGAGGTGAACGTGCCTCATGTCGTTACTCCAAGGAGGAGACAACCCTCTGACCACATGGCTTCTCCCCTTGGGTTGTCGCGTTTTACATAGGTGGCGACCTCGGGGGGGGGGGGGGGGGGTGGCTTGCCTATTGATGTTGCCACTCCCCCTGTTGACTTAGAGGGAGGACATCAAACTACGCGTTGATGGTTCATGTCACTATGGTCCCGAGATGGTCATTTGTGCCCTTGAGCCTTACAATCCTGTTGCTCTACATCCTGAAGCTCGCGAGCGAGTTCTTGCTTTGGAGAAAGTCTTCGTGGACCTGCGGATGTCATATTCAGATGCCTTCTACCTAGTGGACTCCTTGACTGGTCAGATGCAGAGCTCTGGAACTGCAGCAAACTTGGGGCCGTGAGGGTCGCGATTTCCGCCACTGAAGCGGTTTTTGCGGACATAAGATCTCAACTAAAGGCGACTAAGTCTGATTTGGCGTTGACCCATGTTGTGCTGGGGTGAACTAGGGCGAAATTGGAGCGCCTAGATGCGGTCGTGGATAGATGGTCATCCGACCTGGAGGCCCAAAAAACTAAGAAAAGGCTGGCGGAGATGGAATGGGCCGTCAAGCGACAGCAGCTGCAGTTGTTGAGGGGCTCCGCCGCGTTCGTGAGGCGAAGCGTTTGTTGTCGGTGGAGCGTTCACACTATGTTGCTGATGCAGATTTTATTAAACTAAATTAATAAGATAATAAGCCCTACTTGTAATACCGCAAGTGCACGGCTATCTAACTAGTAGATAGTGACAAATACGGGTCGATCCCACGAGGATTGACGACACAGTCGAATTCTAAGACCTATTTAAACTAATTTAAATTTGGGGTTACAGCATATGTAAATTACTAAGTTAAGAGAATTAAATTGAATTAACTAAAAATTAAAGTGATAAGACAATGAGAGAGTGGATCGAGACATCGAATCCACAACAAGTTATTCCAGATTTGTTTATCCTAAATTACTATTTTCGAGATTCATGACGACTAATCTAAAGATTAATCTACAATCACAATTGATTTCAACAAAAGCATAAATCCCTAGCATTGCATGTCTTTCTACGACACACACAATCACATGTTTAACTTAATTAATTCTAAACCCCTAGCATTGCATGTCTTTCTATGGCACACACAATCACAGATTTAAATTAATTGATTAAAGCATGCTTAAAATATCAATAAAGAAAACTTCTAACTACCGATTAGTCTAATTCTTATACTGGATATAATCGGTGAAAGCAAATTATTGAAATTCATAAATCAATTGTATTGAACATTCAAACTTATAGAAAACAATAAATTCAGATACTACAAACTCTAGAAAACCCTGTGGTTTCATATTCGTCTCGGCGCAGGGTCTAGACGATCATGGTGGAGGAAACCACGGCACTGGTGTAGGAGGAATCCATCTCAGCACGAACACGCGTTACGAGAAGAGTTTGCAAATGGCTTGATGGCGGCTCAGAATAATGGTTGGGGTGCCAATAGCCAGCTGATTCAAAAACCAATTGGTTCCCGCCAGAAACTCGTCCCTTTCCTTGCGCTGCTTCATCTTGTTCTGGTTCTGCTTGCGTCCTTTTTCTTCTTCTCTTGTGAAGCTCACCTGCAAAACAGAGAAATCAGTGAGAACGGGAGAGAAAAAGGGAAGAAGATATGGCAGAGTGGTGGCTCGACGATGGATGGACAGTGGCATGCATGGGTTGTCCCCTCTTGCTGAGAGAAGAAAAGAAAGGATGGGGGTGGACAAAGTGGTTGGAGTTGGTGAGAAGGAAGAGGAACGGGGTGAACGGAGGATGTTCGTGAGAGAGAGACGAGAGAAAGGACAGGGCAAACGAAAGAGGAGCACGGGTGAAGTCTGTTGGTTGCTTCTTTGTGTGTGAGAGATCGGGGCAAGGTGACAGTGAGATGGTGGTGATGGTGCGAACTTGTCACTGGTTCATTTGTGCAATTGAGGGAGAAGAAAACAGGGACGTGGATGAAGAGAGGAGACGGTGATGGTGAGGTGAGGTGGTTGCGTTGCCGGTTCTCCTATCGAGCAAGGATCGCCGGTAGGGTGGATGTGGCATGTTGGTTGGAAATAGAGAGAAGGAAGAAAGAAACGTGGAAGAGAGGAAGCCAAGGAACTTAGGAAAGAGAGGATGAGGAAAAGGGAGAGAGGGAGCCTAAATAGGGTTCTCCCTCTTTCTCCTGGTTAGGTTAGGTTTGAGATTTTAAGTCAGGGTTTGGGCTTGGGCTTAGGTTAAATTAGGTGGATTTGGGTATTCGGGTTAGATTTAGATATGTGATAATCGACTTGTCACCCGTTACTTTGTACCGCCATTTGAACCAATCAATTTATCATTCCTCGAATTGCCGCCTTAATGCGATTTCATCGCTTACGCTCAAATTCCTACAAAAACAAGAAAATGAAATAATTAGAATAAAATATATAATCAAAACAATAACATATATAAATTAAGGGATATATTATGTAATAATTACGTGAATATCAAATACCTCCAAACCTATATTTTGCTAGTCTTCAAGCAAAACAATAAAAATAAAATCCTAACTCACTTTCGCAGGAATCATCGGTTGCACTTACCTTAAATGTGCAACAATGCTTGGAACCCCTAGATTACCTCTAGTGGACGAGTTATAGTCTCGTGAGGGTTTCCAGAAATGTTATCCACAAACATTATGACTCAATAAATGTCAAAAACATGGTAACTTGATCACTCTATCAATTATCCTCAGAGTAATAATCTAATTGCCAAAAATTTCAGAAAACAACTAACAGTGTCACAATAATATATCAAAGAGTCTAACAACGATTTAATAGTATCCAAAGATTATATAAATTTCATCAATCATTCTCAATTCGGAGTGTGTGTGCATGGTCTTATCAACATAACTTTCCTTTTCACAGTAAAGATACGACTAGATCACCTTTAAAAAGTACACTTCGACTACAAATCTCTCTTGTCACTCAGAAATGAATCACTTTGAGATTGGTTATTTATCACTCAGTTTATATGTGAGGAAAAGAATAAATTATGGAAACACAAACATCTCACATATAATTATCATGAAAAACAAACTTTTTAAATAATGAAATGATTATGATCTCATGGACAGAAACATCAATTACTTTGAAAATGTCGAATCACACACCATAGTTCTTTTCTATTTTATCTCCACATCTATGAACCAAACATTTACTTAAGATCAGTTAGGTTTTCATTAGGTTGTAATGAGGCTAAGATTATGGTTAACAAGAATGGAAAAAAAATTATGCAAAAATTCTCTAAGAATGGATACACCCTTTATAAACACATGAGGCTCTGAAGAATGAACCAATGATGTACACCATTAATTTTTTCTTCCTTCGAAATTCTTCTTCATATTTTTCTTTTCTAATCATAATTTTTTTTTCAATGACATGTTTTCCCCTTCTGCACAATGAAACATTTCAGTCCTGAGGATTCATGAAATATTTAGTTTCAGCTCTTTCTATTTGCCTATTCCAAAAATATATCAACCATATACATTCTCAAAGAAATTGGGTAAGGATAAAAATAATATGGGATACTACTCCCTAACTGGAGTAGGTAAATGAGATGGGATTAGCAAAGAAAAAGGCTATTCGAATGCTCAAAGGGCTGCAAACGGATATTTGTTATTAGGTAAGCTAAAAGGCTAAAGAACGGTTCAAAGAAAAAAATGCCTATATCACATCTTTCACTCTAGTTGGTATTATGACATCTTAACTAAATAAACCAAAAAATTCTAGTGTAATAATTCTATTTTAATGTCATTCTAAAAAAATAATCAATAAAAGAAACACGAATAATGAGATCATCAACGAGATAATGCGGACTCAAGAAAAGTCAGAGTTTATTTAATAACCCTCAAGAAAAATAGAATGTCTCAAAACTCACAAAGGTTAAGTCTCCACTATTATTCTAAGGCTTTCTAGTTAATATTTACTGATTAACTTCAAACTATGCTAACTTGGCTTATAGTGCAAGAATAGTCGAGTTTAGAAATCTCATGAAATATATTTAACTTAAAGATTGTATCAAACTTTATGTTTTCCAATTAATATATCAATGTGACAAGTGATAGCATGTATTTTTCAAATTTAAAAGCATACTTGAAAGCACATTCTCTTCATCGGAAAAGAACTCAGATTTTGAATGCATTTTCAAATCGAAAATTTTCACACAATCATAATTATCTATGTATTCAATGGAAATTGAGTATAATACAATAGTCAATTGTGAAATACGTTTCAGTTCAATATTTGAAAAATGCAGAAAAACTCAAAAACCTCACCCCCAAACCTAAACCAAACATTGTCCTCAATGAATAAAATAAAGAGCATGACAAATGAAGAAAAAGGAAAAGACGAGAGTTAGAGGGATATTACTATGGGAAAGTTTTTTTTTTTACCAATTTTGACGAAATCATCCACCATGAACGCTAAAAAACATAAGAACTGTGGACTTATCATGAGAAATTGATAAATCACATAAAAATGCACCAACGAAAAAGAATGCATATACCAATTGTAAGTCAAAATTGTTACGGAGCTAATGAGTATGGGTGGAATCAACTAGAAAGAACTCGAAAATCAATCCAGGCTAACCATAATGACACAAATGAGGCTAGGCTGCCTCCCAGAAGCGTTTGGTTTAACGTCGTCTGTAACGATCCTAATTTAACACATTAGAATTTTTATTTATTTTTTAGGCTTTATTAAAATTTGAGGTTAAGTCAAGTTATAACAAAAAAAAAAGGGTGTCACTAACCTTGAGCAAACCCTAACCTTGTAGGGTTTGTCTCTAGTTGGATTAAATAGAGATTTGGGTCTTTGTTTTTCAGCTGCACAAAAAAAAAACAGGAGAGAGAGGAAGAAGAAGAAGAAGAGAAGGAGCAACAAGGGAGAAGGAACAAAAGTAAAGAAAATGAAGATTAAAGCATAAAAGTGAGTTCTTTTTTTTCTATGTCTTTTTATTTTGATTATCTCTGTTTCTGCATAGGACAACCAATAAAAAGTGGTGAATTCAAAGACCAAAAATCCATACACACTTTCAAGTTTTATTTCAATGTCAGATTCATGCAACAACTTGAAGAAAACAAAGTGGTCTTTGGGTCCCACTGCAGAATGAAATTTATTCTGCATACATGTATTTGCAAATCTCATTGACTTTCACTTTTTCCATTAATTAAAGAATCTGATTTCGATGTTGATAGGTTGGGGTATTTTGATTGTGATTTATAAGTATGAAAAGCAAATAAATAAATCTAAGGACTTGGGAGTCATGTGGACATGTTTTTCCCTTGGCTTCATTTGTTTTCATTTATTTAAAGTACTGATTTCGATGTTGATAGTTTGGGGTATTTTTAGTGTGTTTGTGATTCAGTCTACCTCCCTAGGTTCAGGTTTTGTACCAATAGGGGTGTCTTGATGCAAGTTTTTACTGGTTAGGTTTGATAAAAATATTAGAGTTGTGACTTATTTGATTTGAACTTACTTTGGGGCTACTTGATGAATGTTTCAGGCTTTCTGATTTGTGTATTGTTGTTAACTGTGTATCTTGATGTCAATTGGATGTTTTAATATTAGACAAGAAACTTATTTGTTGTGATGGACTAAGTTTATGTGATTTGAAGGGTTACCCATAGTATGGGTTGAGAAAGTATAAAAAGGAGTCAAAAGAGGAAATGAAAGAAATCATGGTCCGATTAGCTTAACCATTTTGAGTCTTATGCAGGATGGAATTTGATTTGGAAATCTAACCTGCCAAAGTTAAAAGAAGCCTGGATTTGTCTAAATCATATTATTGGATGTTTGACATTATACTTCAATGTTATGTTTTCTCAAAGGAGAGAGTGGATTGATTTACTTATGAATGAAAAAATGTCATTGTGGAGGAATTATGAAATATCCCAAAATGAATGATATTGTTAAACTTTGATTGCTGAAAAATTTAAAACACCTGGAATTGTATCACTTAGAACTACCACACCTCTTTGGTTTATGATTTCCCCTCTCCTACTAGAGAAACTAAATAACCTGCTGGTTGTCTTGCGGAGGTGGGGTGCATATTTCCTACTAGAGAAACTAAAATAACTTTTGGGTTAGTCTTACGGAAATGAGGTGAATTTATATGCCTAAAATAGGCTTTGATATTTATCTGTCAAAAATGTGACGTGAGTTTATGCGCATTGATAGCCCAAGAGTGGCTTTTGGTACTCATATAGTTAGGAATATCCGCGATGCATGCCTGTATGTGATGTCCCCACTTGGGCATAGATGACGGAGAAGTCCTCCTTTATATGAGAGAGGCATACGGGCATGTATGTTCGGCACGGAGGTGGTGCGAATGTGGTATCGTCTAAGTGATCAATCCGTTAAAAGACGAATCACAATTTAAATAAAAATGAGTAAATTATGCGTATATTGTTTCTAACCCTTTTTTTTATGCAGGATGGCAAGTCCACTAATATTTCTACAGGTCAGACTTTCCATAGTCAACTCCTATAGGGTAAGTACAAGTAAATGCATACTTACATGTTAGGTTGATGACATGATTGCCTCGTGGAGGAACTACCTGTCTGTTTTGGGCTATTTTTGTCGTACTACATTTTTCTGTCATGCCATGCAATTTCCTTTATTGATTTTTGGAAATAAAGAAATTTCACACCAGCTTTGTTGCTGACCCAAGTGGGCTTTGGCTTCTTGGGTACATTCCTTCGGGAATGTAGCCGACTAGCTTATTTTCAGGATTTAGTAATCTCGGGCGAGCTTAGAGCAGTTCGTTTCGTACGTGACAAACATTGCTGGGAGTTGCGCGTTGTTCGAGAGATTCGTTTATTTTTATTTGTAGGTGACAGTTTAATTCTGTGTAATAAAACTTAGATTTTATTGATTATTTTCCCGTGAGAGATACATTCGTGATTTGTTGAACTTGTTAGCGTTGGCTCTATGAGCTTTAAAATTTTCTTCCTTTTTATGGGCTTTTAGATCAGTTGTTTTATTTTCCTCTATTTTGGTAAATTGTGCAATTGATTATTTCTCGTAGATGCCAACTGTTACTTTTAGTGAATGACAATTCATGTCCCGAGTTTTGGGGAAACGGATAATCCTACGTAGATTTTGGGGTTTTCGTTTCTTCGAGAATCGGGGTGTGACATCGTCAGCCTGATGCATATTCTTCCACATAAATGATGTACCATGAAATGATGAGGAAGAACATAGCGAACACTCCCCCAAACCTAGACACTTAGTCCATGATGTTGACTAGATCATATAGCAACAACCTAAAAAGTTGATGATCGATCCAACAAACATTAACAACCACATGCAGCTCAACAGAATCTAGCACACCCCTAAAACAACGAAAACACCATGCAAAATCATAGAGAAAATGCAAACGAACTCGCGATCGTAGAGAAGTCATAGGAATCTGGAGCAGAGTGCTGTCACAAACGGTGATATCCAGCAAATGATTCTTGCCTACTCCTAGAAAATGATATCCTAAGTCTGGTGTCTAATCAGACGATTGAATGTGTTTCACAATAGGATGGTCAAAACTAAAATCATCCCTTAAAAACAAGGGATCCATACAAGTAGAGTCAATTGATGTGCAAGGGACGCAAAGAGGTATGTCTATAGATATATCGGGTGGTACATGCTCATCATAGCAAAATGAAATGCACAAAGATGATGAGATAGACAACTCAACAACACCCCCAAACCTGGAATCAACACTACCTATGGGATGTAGTCTCTCCTTAGATGCGTCTTCTGATGATGACCTGACTATTTCTTGAATTATGGGATCATTTGTATCATGAAGATAGTCGAGGTAGAACTCTAAAGAATATAGGGAATCAGACTTCATGCAAGAGTCACTAGGAAGACATATATCAAATGGGTTATCATGAAAAGGTGGGGAAGGGAATGGGTCAAAAACCACAATAGTCGCAACATAAGGGGTCAGTTTGGACTCACTGTGTGGAAGGAGTTTCACTTTAGGCTTCCATGTGTAACCCAGATCCATAATAGGGGCTGAATCAAACAAACCATTCACTTCCCTAATGGAATCATCGATATCAAAGTCTAAACCGAAGTGAGTCAAACATGCTGCTAAGGGATCATCCAATGCAGACTGCAAGAAGAAATTCTCCACCGAATTCTCAATCATGTTAACTTCACAAACATCCTCGGACTCAGGAAGTTGTTGGCTTATATTAAAAACATTGAGCTCGAATGTTACCAAATGATAGTTTCATGATTTCATCCCTACAATTAATAATAGCATTAGACGTTATAAAAAATGGGCGACCCAAAATAACTAGAATGTGACTGGAGGGATTGTGAACAGGTTGTGTATCAAGGACTATGAAGTCCACTGGAAAATATAATTTTTCAACCTTAATGATCACATCTAACACCGCGGGGAATTCTGATTGACTTATCTGCCAATTGCAATGTTACTGTAGTCGGTTTTAGCCCGCCCAAGCCTAATTGCTCATAAACAGAGTATGGCAATAAATTAACACTCGCCCCCAAATCCAACAATACCTTATCAATCATAAGATCACCAATAACACAAGAAATAGTCGGGCACCCAGGATCCCTATACTTAGGCGGGGTTCTGTGTTGAATAATTGAGCTTACTTGCTCGGTGAGGAAGGCTCTCTTTTGCACATATAGCTTTCGCTTCTGTGTTCAAAGATCCTTCAAAGTTTTGGCATAGCTAGGAACTTGCTTAATAGCATCGAGCAATGGAATATTAATGTGAACTTGTTTAAAAAAATTCATTACATCGTTAGCATTTGTTCCTTTCTTTGCCGGAGCTAACCGTGATGGAAACGGTGCCCTAGGCAAATAAGATGCCTGAGTGGGGTCAGAGTCAAGAGACACATCTTTAGAAGGTGAGGCTTTATCAGCCTCATTGTCAGATGGAGATGCAACCTGCTTTGACCTAAACGGAGATGCAACGACACTCGAATCAAGCAATTGTACCCGATTGTCAACCTATTTTCCACTCATAAGGGTTGTATTAGATTGAACATCTTCATTATATGACTCAGAAGTACTACCAACTGTGAATTGACTCTTTGGGTTTGGAACAGGTTGACTAGGAAATCTTCTTGGCTCTCTCTCAGATAATGACTGAGCAATCTTACTCACAACTATCTCAAGTCTATTGATGGCTTGAGATTGGTGTTGAGTAGTCAACTCTGATATATCCTTAGAATGTTGCTCAACTATACTCTCTGTGCGCTGCAAAAAATGATTAATCGTTTCCTCTAGATTGGATGTGTCGGATGGAGGACCTTGATTAAAGAAAGGCCTAACAGAGCTAGAGGCTTGAGAAGCCTAGGGGACAGCAACAGGTCCCCCTTGGTGTAGGCCATGGGCCCATGAAAGATTTGAATGCTGGGTGAATACTGGATTGTAATAGTTAGGTTGTGAATTATTACCAGGTCGCCGCATAGTATTAAAAGAGTTGACTTGCTCATCATAGTACGCAGAATAATCGTTTTGCAAGTCACAATTAGCTATTGAATGACCATGACTCGAACATGCAGCACAGACCTCAAATGAAGCAGTTGCGGGAGGTGCAGGTTGAGTCACATTAAAAAATGCATCTATTTTTTTTTGAGCCATAGTCATAACAACTTTCTCTAACTTCGAGGTAGAAGGGGGTGAACAAATGTATCTCTAACTTCATATATACCGCCCTTACGCCTATCAGACTCCTTTCTCGAATAATTCCATTGTTGAGAATTTTCGGAAAGCATTTCAAAGAATTCTCATATCTCATTGATGTTCATCTTCATTAGTAACCCACCACTAGTGGCATCAATCATACGATGGTTTTGAGGGGTTAAACTATCTTGGAAGTATTGAACTAGTCGTCACTTCTCAAATTCGTGATGGGGACACTTGATAATGAGTTCATTGAACCTTTCCCAACATTCATAGAAATGTTCGCCATCTTTTTGCTGAAAATTAGATAAATTTCGTCGGAGGGCATTCGTTTTTTGAATGGGGAAATACTTTGTCAAGAATTTTCTTGACAACGCATCCCACGTTGTGATGAATCCTGTCTCTAATGAATTTAACCACGATTTCACCTTATCTTTCAAAGAAAAGGGAAACAACCTAAGATAGACTGAATCATCGAAAAAGTTTTGGTACTTCAATGTGGCGCAGATGTAAAGAAACTCTTTGACATGAAGATAAGGGTTTTTTTTCTCAAAACCATAAAAAGAGGGCAACAGATGAATAATAGATGATTTGAGTTTGAAACTGTTTGTAGTTGTCTCAGGCAAGACAAATATAAGACGGAGCAGTGCTAGAAATAGGGGTGAAGTAGTCCTTAAAGACCTTCTCCTCAGCCATCTTTTTGGTCTTAGGATTTAAAAAAAAATTAAATTAAATGCAAGCCTAACCGCTATATGAAGATTACCTAACTCTAAAAAATAAAAACAATGGAACCCTAAATGACACCTAAATGATATACAAACAAAATGAATGGCTAAATGCGACCCTAGAGTTTTTTTTACTAATGCAGGGCTGTCAATTCAATTTACCTAACCGTGGGAGAGGCACGGTAATTTCCTATCAATCTGCCACTACATAGTTGCTCCTACCTCTTTTTCCACTCTCTAGCTCAAAATGAAATGCCAGTTCAAGAACTGTTCCCAGATGGGATATGTTCCTTCACTCGACCACTTTAAGCTGTCAAACTTCCAAAGAGGGTCCCTATGAGCATCACACCTGTCCTAGATAATTATCTTGCTACAAATTTTAAATAGTGAAGGCCTAGGTTCCTAATCCTAAAATAGATAGGGGCACAAAAGTTTCAACTCAATCCTGCTACTATTCAAATTTGCATGCAATACTACCTAGAACAAGCAAAACACAAGTGATCACATACAAACCGCGTGCAGATGCAGTTGGTAAAAATTACCTCCGGCATAAACCTCTTTCAGGTTACTTGCGATGCTAGGTAGAAGTCGACTTCTTAGAGTTTCCTCGCGAATCACAATTATTCACTTTGTTCCCACTTAAGCTCCTATGTGTGTGATGGCCTGCAAAACAAATGCAAAAAGAAAGGAAAAAAAAACTCAAACTATAAACAAATAACACAAACGACTCTTAACATTGTTCAAAAAAAGAAAATGAAACCTAATTTTTATAGACTAGTAAAAACAGACCCTCAATTTCGATTGTACCGTTACAATCCCTGGCAACGGTACCAAAAACTTGATGCGGATTTTATTAAACTAAATTAATAAGCTAATAAACTCTACTTGTAATACCGCAAGTGCGCGACTATCTAACTAGTAGACAGTGAAAAATACGGGTCGATCCCATGAGGATTGACAACACAGTCGAATTCTAAGACCTATTTAAACTAATTTAAATTGGGGTTACAACAGATGTAAATTACTAAGTTAAGAGAATTAAATTAAATTAACTAATAATTAAAGTGATAAGACAATGAGAGAGTGGACCGAGACATCGAATCCACCACAAGGTATTCGAGATTTGTTTATCCTAAATTACTATTTTCGAAATTCATGACGACTAATCTAAAGATTAATCTACAATCACAATTGATTTCAGCAAATGCATAAACCCTTAGCATTGCATGTCGTTCTCCGGCACACACAATCATAGGCTTAACTTAATGAATTCTAAACCCTTAGCATTGCATGTCTTTCTACGGCACACACAATCATAGATTTAAATTAATTGATTAAAGCATGCTTCAAATATCAATAAAGAGAAATTCTAACTAACGATTAGTCTAGATTCTTATAACAGATATAATCGGCGAAATAAAATTATTGAATATCAAAAATCAATTGTATTTAACATTCAAGCATATAGAAAACAACATATTCATATACGACAAACTCTAGAAAACCCTGTGGTTTCATCTTCGCCTTGGCGCGGGGTCTATAAGATCATGGTGGAGGAGATCATGGCACTGGTGTAGGAAGAATCCATCTCAGCATGAACACGCGTCACGAGAAGAGTTTGCAAATGGCTCGGTGGTGGCTCAGAATAATGGCTGGGTGCCAATAGCCAACTGATTCAAAAACCAGTTGGTTTCCGCCAGAACTTGTCACTTTCGTCGCGCTGCTTTGTCCTGTTCTGTTCCTGCTTGTGTCCTTCTTCTTTTTCGGTGAAGCACACCTGCAAGACAAAAAAATCAGTGAGAACGAGAGATAAAAGGGCGAGAGAAAGAGGGAACGAAGAGATGGCGGAGTGGTGGCTCGACGGTGGCTGGATGATAGCGTGTGTGGGCTGTCCCCTATATTGAGAGAAGAAGAGAAAGGATAGGGGGTGGACGAAGTGGTTGGAGTTGGTGAGAAGGAAGAGGAACAGGGTGAATGGAGGTTGTTCGTGAGAGAGATGAAAGAGAGATGACATGACGAACAGAAGAGGAGCACGGGTGAAGTCTGTTGGCTGCTTCTCTATGCGTGAGAGATGGGGGCAGGGTGACAGTGAGATGCTGCAAACCTGTCACCGGTTCGTTTGTGCAATTGAGGGAGAAGAAAACAAGGAAGTGGAGGAAGATAGGAAATGGTGATGGTGGTGATGGCGAGGTAAGGTGGTTGCCCTGCCGGTTCTCTTATCAAGTGAGGTTCGCCTGTAGGGTGAATGTGGCATGGTGGATGGAAAAAGAGATAAGGAAGAAAGAAACGTGGAAGAGAGGAAGCCAATTAACGTAGGAAAGAGAGGAGTAGGAAAAGGGAGAGAGGAAGCCTAAATAGGGTTCTCCCTCTTTCTCCTGGTTAGGTTAGGTTTGAGATTTTAAGTCAGCTTTTGGGCTTGGGCGTAGGTTAAATTAGGTGGATTTGGGTATTCGGGTTAGGTTTAGACATGTGATAATCGACTTGTCATCTGTTACTTTGTACTGCCATTTGAACCAACCAATTGATCATTCCTCGAATTCCCACCTTAATGTAGTTTCATCATTTACGCTCAAATTCCTACAAAAACATGAAAATGAAGTAATTAGAATAAAATATAATAATCAAAACACTAACATTTATAAATTAAGGTATATATTATGTAATAATTACGTGAATATCAACTACCTTGGTAGGTCCGATGGACTTCGACATGTCGAGACGGAGGCCATTGATATCGTCCGAGGTTATTTGGGGCTGATTTGAGCTGTTGGAGCTAATCCAGAAGCGTCCTGGTGTCGACCTTGATTTTGCTTGTTACAGGGGGCTGTTTTTGGACCGATTCCTCGAAGGGAAGGCTCTGGTTTTTCAGGGCTAGCCACTGAGGATGTTGTTTCTCCTTGAAATAATTTTAACGTCCTTCCCAATATAGAAAAACAATTTTTTGAATGAAAGTATTGTTTTTCCTTGTACTGCTGAGTTTTCTTAGGATGCTTTGTAGAATGAAGAATTTGTACTACCGGGAAGAATGCCTGTTTTTGTCAGTCAAATTGTATTGATCGTCTTTGGCCGCTTTCATTTGTTGGTGATCCGCTATTGTCCGCGTGTAGCAGACTATGCTGAGATGCTTCAAAGATTTATGTCGCTCATTTGGCGGGTTGTTGTCATGAGTAGGCAAGTGCTGACTAGCCTCCCATTTCTCTAGGCTTTGTAGTTTGCGCGTGGCGGATTAGGCTTTAGGCACCAGAAGCCATCGTCATCAGTTGCGAAATGACTAAGCTTCCCTAGTAGGTTCGGCGATCATTGTCTGTTGGATAGCAATAATCCCTTGGCGAGTCGTTGTCACCAGTGGACAAGCACTGACTAGACTCCCACTTCCTCAACCGTCGTGTTCCGCGCATAGCGGACTAAGTGTCGGGCACCAGAAGCCATCGACACCAGTCGCGAATTGACTAAGCTTACCTGGTAAGTTCGGAGGTCATTGTCTGTTGGAGAGCAATGATCCCTTGGTAAGTCATTGTCATCAACGAACAAGCACTGACTAGGCTCCCACTTCCTCGGCTGTCGTGGTCCGCTCACATCAGACTAGGCGTCGGGCACCAAAAGCCATCGTCATCAGTCATGAACTAACTAAGCTTATCTGGTAAGTTCGGCAATCATTGTCTGTTGGAGAGCAATGATCCCTTGGCGAGTCGTCGTCATCAACGGACAAACGCTGACTAAACTCCCACTTCCTTGGTCATCGTGGTCCTCGCATAGCGAACTAGGCGTCGAGCACCAGAAGCAATCGTCATCAGTCGCGAACTGACTAAGCTTACCTGGTAAGTTTGGCAATCATTGTCTGTTGGAGAGCGATGATCCTTTGGCGAGTCATCGTCATCAGCGGACAAGCACTGACTAGACTCCCACTTCCTTAGCCATTGTGGCTCGCGCACAGCGGACTAGGGACTGGGCACCAAAATCCATCGTCATCAGTCGTGAACTGACTAAGCTTACCTAGTAAGTTCAACAATCATTGTCTATTGGAGAGCAATGATCCCTTGGCGAGTCATTATCATCAGCGTCCGCTAACTAGACTCCCACTTCTTTTGTCGTCGTGATCCGCACACAGCGAACTAGGTGTCGGCACCAGAAGCCATCGTCATCAATCACAAACTGACTAAGCTTACCTGGTAATTTGGCGATCATTATCTGTTGGAAAGCGATGATCCCTTGGCGAGTCATCATCATCAGCAGACAAACACTGACTAGACTCTCACTTCCTCGGACATCGTGGTCCACGCACAGCGAACTAGGCGTGGGGCACCAGAAGCCGTCGTCATCAACTAAGCTTACCTAGTAAGTTCGGCGATCATTGTCTATTAGAGAGCAATGATCCCTTGGTAAGTCATCATCATCAGTAGACAAGCGCTGACTAGACTCTCACTTCCTCGGCCGTCATGGTCTGCAAACATCGGCCTAGGCGTCGAGCACCAAAGGCCATCATCGTCAATCGCGAACTGACTAAGCTTACTTGGTTCGGCGATCATTGTCTGTTGGAGAGCAATAATCCCTTGGCGAGTCATCGTCATCAGTGGACAAGCGCTGACTAGACTCCCACTTCCTTGGTCGTCATGGTCCACGCAGAGCGGACAAGGCGTCGGGCACCAGAAGCCATCGTCATCAGTTGTGAACTGACTAAGCTTACCTAGTAAGTTCGGAGATCATTGTCTGTTGGAGAGCAATGATTCCTTGGCGAGTCATCGTCATCAATGGACAATCGCTGTCTAGACTCCCAGTTCCTCAGCCGTCGTGGTCTGCGCACAACGGACTAGGCGTCGGGCACCAGAAGCCATCGTCATTAGTCGCGAATAGACTAAGCTTACCTAGTAAGTTTGGCGATCATTGTCTATTGGAGAGCAATGATCCCTTGGCGAGTCATCATCATCAGCGGACAAGCGTTGACTAAACTCCCACTTCCTCGGCCGTGGTCTGCGCACAAGGGACTAGGTGTCAGGTTGATATTTGAGTCTGGTCATAGCCGGGATGGTCAAGGGTCGTAACGGACAACAGTGGAAGTTCTAGTAAAAGAAAATATTTTATTGACAATATTTTTTAGATGTTCTACATTCCATGGTCGTTTAAGTCTGTCGCCGTTTGCGATTTCAAGCCAGTGTGTTCCCAGCCTGTTGACCTTAGCAACTTTGTATGTTCTTTCTTAATTTGGATTTAGTTTTCCTATACTAGCTTCTTTGGTGTTTTGTTTGGTCTTTCTGAGTACCCAATCTCCCACCTTGAGTTCGAGTGGCTTGACCTTCTTATTGTAGTATTGCGTCATTTGTTGTTGGTAGGCGGCTATCTTGGCTGAGGCTAGATCTCGCTTTTCATCGAGGAGGTATAGCCCAACGCGCAGGGCTTCATCGTTACTGTCTGGTCTAAACTCTTCCATTCGAAAGGTTGGCACCTCGAGTCTATCTGAACCATGGCTTCTGACGCGTATGCCAGGGCGAAGTGTTACTACGGTAGGGACTCTTTTGGTCGATCGATATGCCCAAAGTATTCCCGGTAGCTTTGGAACCCATCTACCTTTGGCCGCATCAAGCTTTTTTGATAGCCTCCAGGGTCATTCGGTTGTTAACCTCCGCTTGGCCATTAGCTGGGGGTAACCTAGTAAGGAGAAGTGGTGATCAATATTCAAACTTTTTCATAGTTTTTTAACTTTGATACATTCGAACTGAGTTTCGTTGTCGCTGACCAATACTTTGGGGATGCCAAATCTATAGACGATGGTGGTTCATATGATTTTTTTTATTTGGACCTGCCCAATTTTGGATAGGGCTCAGCTTCGACCCACTTGGTGAAGTAGTCGACTGCCACAAAAATGAACTTTTTACCGGCTGAAGCTGGGAGCGGTCCGACGATGTCCATTCCCCATTGTGCGAATGGCCACAGACTAGTCATCAGAGTCAATGGCTGGGCTAGCATATGTGTGTGCAGTAAGAACCTTTGACATTTGTCGCACTTGCGAACAATATCTTTGGCATCTCACTTCATGGTCGGATAATAGTATCCTAGAGTAAAAGCTTTGTGGGTGAGGGTTATCCCGCCTGGATGATTTTTGCATATACCGCTGTGGATCCTTCCCAGGACCTGGCTTGCCTCTAAAAGTAACAGACATTGGAGCAAGGGCCTTGTCACTGATCTCCTGTATAACTTGTCGTTTAGGAAAGTGTATCTTGCTGCTATATTTTTTAATCTTCTTGCTTCGACCTTCTCAGTTGGTAGGGTTTCAGTTGTTATGTAGTCTAGTGTCGGAGTCATCCAATTTGATTGTGTTTCTGTTGTGCAGACATCTCTAGGTTCCTTTTCATCGAGACTCAATTGCTTTTGGTATTCAATGAGGCTGCTTGAGACTTCGTCGGAGGCTAAATTTTTTCTGGCTAGCACGTCAGCTCTTTTGTCGTTATCTCGGGGGCAGTGTATAAGTTCACAACTTTTGAACTTGCCCACTATGCCAAGTACCTCATGCGGGGGTCTGTGTTGTTGAAATCCCCTTTGACCTGGTTGACCAGTAGGCTTGAGTCGTTGTCTGTCGTTAGGCGATCTATACCGATCCCTAGTGCTAGCTAGACCGGACAGAAGGGCTTCGTATTCAGCCTTGTTGTTTGAAGTAGAGAAGTCGCACCTGACTGTTTTTATGGTGAAGCTGCTAGGGGAGCGGAGCGGAGCGCAAGATCCAGGCTTGGACATTCGAATTCGAGGGCTGGTGATCTGTCTTCGGCTCTTCTCCACTGGTGAACTCAGTAATGAAATCTGTCAGCACCTGGGCCTTGATGACGGTTCTTGGAGCGTAGTTTATGTCAACTTGTCCAAGCTTCACTAACCATTTCACCATCCTACCGGATAGATCGGGCTTCTATAATACCGAGTGAAGTGGATGCTTGGTCACGACCTTTATAAAGTTGGCCTGAAAGTAGGATCTCGATTTCCTGGAGGATAAAACCAGTGCCAGGGCTAACTTTCCCAGGTTCGGAAAGTGTTCCTACGCTTCCACGAAGGTTTTACTGGTGTGGTACATTGGTATTTGGGTCCCTCGATCATCTCATACAAGGGTTGAGCTGACAGCGTGCTTGAAAACAGACAAGTACAAATACAGTGTTTCCCCAGTCGCAGGTTTTGAAAGCACCTAGCCTCTTAGTATCTTAAAGAAATTAAGACATTTGTCGGACGACTTTGATATAAATCTATTGGGCGCTATTACCTTCCCAATCTGGCTCTAAACGTCTCTAATGTTGGTTGGGGATTTCATGTCAAGAAAGGCCTGAATCTGTTTTGGGTCAGCTTCGATTCCCCTTTTGTTCACTAAATAGCCAAGGAATTTTCCAGACTCGACTCCAAATATACATTTCTGTGGGTTGAGCTTCATCTGGTATTTTCTGAGTTGGTTGAATGCTTCGATTAGGTCTTGTATGTGGTCGGGGTTGCGGAGGCTTTTGACCATTATATCTTCTATGTAAACTTCCATGTTCCTGCCGATCTGTTCTTTGAACATTCAGTTGACTAGTCGTTGGTATGTAGCACCTGCATTCTTTAAGCCGAATGACATTACGCTATAGCAGTATATTACCCTTTTCGTTACGAAAGATGTTTTTTCTTGATCTGGGGGTGCATCAATATTTGATTGTAGCCCGAATAGGCATCCATGAAGCTGAGTAAGCTATGCCCGGATGTGGCGTCTATGATCTGATCAATTCAAGGGGGTGGGAAGTTATCCTTCGGGCAAGCTTCATTCAGGTCTGTGTAGTCCATGTATTACTCTCCATTTTCCATTTTTCTTTTTTACAAGAATAGTGTTTGCCAGCCAATCTGGGTATCGTGTTTCCTTAATCATGTTCGCGTTGAACAAACATTGTACCCCCTCATTTATGATTGTGTTACTCTTGGGTGTTTGTCAGCCAGTCCACGTATAACTCTCCATTTTCCATTTTTATTTTTTACATGAACGATGTTTGCCAGCCAGTCTGGGTATCGTGCTTCCTTAATCATGTCCGCGTTGATCAAACATTGTACCTCCTCATTTATGATTTTGTTCCTCTCGAGTGCCATGGGCCTCTTCTTCGGCTGTACAATTTTCCTTGTGGGGTCCACTTCAAGGCGATGGGTGATTATTGACGGGTCATTCCCACCATGTCTCGCATGGTTCAGGCGAAAATATCCTGGTTCTGATGCAGCAGTTATGTGAGTTTCTCCACCAATTCTTTGCTCAAGCGAGAACCGATCCGGACAACCTTGCTGTTGAAAGGGATGTTAAAGTAGACCGTGATGGTTTCTTCCTCCGGTTGGCCCGCATTGGGCCTGCCTTGAGGTCTCACCGAAGCCTCGTCACCTTGGATCGGTTGTTCTTCCTTTGTTTTTAGAGCGGAATGGAGAGTCATCTTAGTCGTAGGGCTAGCTGCCAAGTGAGAGTTATCGGGCGGTAGTGTCGTCATGTTCTAGCATTCCTTGACAACAGTCTGGTCACCTCTTAATGTACCGACCGCTTGGTTTGCTAAATACTTGATGCAATGGTGTAAAGTTGAGATCACTGCTCCCATGTGGCGTATCCAGGGTCTCCCCAGGACCGCATTATACATTGAAGGCGCATCGATTACTATGAACTCTTGAAACAGGGTTTATGAGTTGGCTTTTCTTCCGTGGTTATCGTTAGTTGTATCTTTCCCACGGGGGAACCGCTTTTCGCCGCTAAAGTCAATCACTGATCGATTATCAGGGGTTAACGATGTCTCCTTTAATTGTATGCTCTGGAGGTCTTTTTTCATAAATACTAGTGGCACGGAGGGGTCTCGCTTTTGAGCATGCGATACCAGCTGCTCGCCGCATATTGTTTGGATCCTCATACCTCGGAGAACCTTTTTCCTGGATTTATTTGATAGTTCAGACTCAGAGTGGGCTCCATGAAGTACATATACTCTGTTGGTCAATTTCTCCCTGGGCTTGGCTTGGCTTCTAGCTGCCCTTTTTCTGATAGGGCAATGAAGCTATGCGCTTCCTTTGCTAGGTCTATCATTCTTACTGGAGGGTCCAGTGTTAGAAAGTTATAGAACTCTCCTTTCCCCAAGTCGTCGATGAAGGCTGACACGGCAGTTGTGTCGTTGCACACGTTGACAGTGGTTGACTCACAATTGAAGCTGGTTAAATACGCCTACAATTTTCATGCTTTTGTTTCATTGATCTACGTGCCTTTTTGGTTGATAAACCCTGATGTAAGAAAAGTGATATTGGATCTGATTCGGGGTTCGTTGGTGCTGCCGATGTTTCGGGAGCGCCAACTTGATGCCTGCGCGTTATCTGCACCGTCGAGGGCAGTGAAGCGGTGCTAGGTTGATCGCTTGGCGTTTCCCTCTGTTCTCCCATTGTTGCGTGATCTAGTGGTCACCATCTCTTTGTATTTCAAAGGGAGATGATGCTCGTGAAAGGTTAGGAACTTTTTCGTCCTTACGGACGGCGCCAAATTGATGCAGTTGTTTTCCACTCCCTGCTTTGACATAGTCCCTCTGACCCGCAAGGAACGCACTTGAGCTACGGAGCATCGTTGTGTGGCCGATGGCAGTCCGATGCTAAAGTCAGACATAGATCTAAGGAAGGTGTAATGCTGTAAACAGGAAATGTGTAGCATACCTTAGCTTACCAACCTCATGTCTTATTTATAATGCAAGAGTCCTGGCTCGACTAGGCCATCGATGGCGTCGTTTGAGAAAGAAATCTTCGTGGAAATCCTTCTCTAATTAGGAGTCGTGTTGTAGGAGGGAAGTTTCCTGTTAGCCCTATGCTCTAAGATACGCGGGAGATAGTTCTCAATCTGAGGGTAATCCATAAAAGAAAGTTTCCATGTATAATATGTACTCTGGTATTTGCTTTCTAGTTGGAAGCGGAAAGTTGTTGTAGTTGCCCGTCTGAGGCTAATCTTCGAGATATTTGCCTTAGTAGGGTTTACAGGTATTGAGTATAGCTATGAGACACGTGGGCTTAGCAAGTTGTAAGAGTTTGGGTCCGTTTGGCGAACTGCATTGGGCGGGCCTAGAACCGCTTGAGCCGGATCAGTGTTGGGTTGACGCTAGGGTCTGTAGTTCCTCAAGATCATCATGACACATGTATGGCTCAGGGATGTGACCGTTTTGGTGTATCATCAATAGTTAATGAATGATAATATATTAATTAATTACTTTAACATAAATTTTTTATTTGAACAATACATAATTAACTATATAAAACAGTGTTCTAAAAAGCGCTAAGTGAGCGGCGAGCAGATGCCTAGGCGATTTTAGGTTTTGTATTATAAGTTTAATAATTTACAAAGGTTAAGCATAATACCTTATCAATTACATCCAATTTAATTCCAAGATACATATGCAAAATTTAAAAACATGAAAAATTAACAATCATGAACAAAATTTATTAAAACTCAAATGACTGAAGTTGGTCATGCTGTGTACTTTATACAAAGTTGAATTTGTGGACAAATATCCAAACCTACTCTTTATTTTTCTTGAAATTGCATGAATGACCTTAGTCTTGTTTGATAAAATCTACATTACTAAAATTGGTACCGGCTGATCCTTTGAGAATTCCATTAAGTAATCATCATTTGCTATATTTAGACATATACATGAAAAAAAACAATTAAATAATTTATTTCCAAAAAATGGAAAGAAAAATAAAATAAGAACACAACCAGCCTTATTAAAAAATAAAATAAAATTAAAAAAAAACCCCGCTCAGACTACCCAGACCCCACCTAGATCGCCCAGACCCCGCCCAGCAATTAATCTGGGCGTTTCTCTAGAGCCTAGGTGTTGCCTAGGCCATTTTTTAGAACACTGATATAAAACACCAGTTGCTAACAAAACTTCATCTAATCTATTAGGGAAGGAATTTGATCCATCCAATAGAGTTATTTGTGATTTGCTTCTATAAAAAATATAACTAATTAGAGGTTACCTCTTCATTAATCACTATTACAGTCTCACCTATGACTAACAGTCCACATGCATTGACTGTAAAAAGGCTCATGTTGATTACCAAAATGTTCTTTAAACACTAACCCATAGATGAACCTCAAAATAGAAACATGTATCTCGAGGAAAAAGTAATGACTCCAATTTTTTATGTATCTCCATAAAAATCTTATGAATAAAATACCAAACTAGACCTCGAGATATGAATACATCTCGAGAAAATACTTTAAAAAATCATTCTTCCTCAAAGAAAACAAGAGAGCTTGGGGTTGCCAGTGGCTTGGCAATAGTAGGAAAGGGAAATAAATCAAGTAGAAAAAGAGGGAGATTAGGAGAAGGGGCGATTGTCAGACTCACAGTAAACAATGAGAGAGAGAGAGAGCAGAAAAGAGGAAAGAGGCGAGACGGGGTCGTCGGCATCGCATAGAATAAAGAGAAAGATGAAGGGGTGGGGTTGCGTCGTCGAAGTCGCAGGGGTCGACGTGCCACCATGTTAAAAAAATAATAATTAAGGGTTATTTGCTATTCCCCCCCCCCCCCCCCCATAATAAATAGCTAACTACGAAGTACCCCCATCATTCATCCGTATTTGAGTCTCCCCCAAGACTAGTAGTTTACGTGCCTTGACCGTCTGTTTTTATAATAGATGACCAAAATACCTTTGACAAATCAAAGGCTGAGATTGAATGGTTTGTATCTCGAACATCTCATCTCCAAGAAAATCAAAGGATAAACATATCTCGAAAAATTGTAACAGTTTAAAAAAAAAAAAAAAAAAAAAACTTATCTTTTTTCCCATGCTCCATTCTCCTCTTCCTTCCTCTTGTTTTGTAAATCACCACCGCCCCCATCTTCCTCCCCCTATCTTTTTCACAACCTTAACACCCCTTAACCCCTTTTCATCCATCCTCCTCTATGGTTCGCAACCCCGCCGCCCCCACCCTCTTCTTCCCTTCTCTCTGTTCGCATCCCCCACCCCTTTTTCTCCCTCCCTCTCTCTCTGGCTCGCAGCCCTGCCACCCCTCTCCCCCCCCCCCCCCCCTTTCTGTTTTGAAACAAATAGGGGAGTGAAAGAGGGGGACGGCGGGGTTGCGAACCAAATAGGGAGGAAAACGGGGTTGGGGCGATGGGGCTGTGCAATAGAAAGATGGAAAGGAAAGGGGGGCAAACGTGATTTACAAAATAAGGGGGGAGACATGGGGAAGAAGATGGATTTTTTAACAACTGTTGGATTTTTCTCGAGATACGTTTATCATTTCGATTTCTCAACTGCTCTAAGGAAAATGAAATTTCTCTCTCAAATTTAAGTTCTTTTCAATCTCAACTGTAAGTTCTTTTCATAGATAGATTTGTTCATAAATAATCGATTGCGTCTTGATTTTCATTTAATTAAGGATTGTTTGATTCGTTCTTTGGAGTCGCATTCAAGAATATTGAGGTGGTAAGTTCTTGATTCTGTTGAGGTTTCGTGTCTTGCATCTTAGATATTAAGTTGTCAAAGAAGATCTACCTCCCTTGTTTTACCTACTACACTCTCTCTTATTTCTTCATCATCCACATTTCTTACTTATCTATCTCTTTCTATCTGTTGGAGAATTTATCAAAGCAAATCACCATTATAGTTGTAGTTTCTTGTTATTTATGTTGTTGTATTGGCTGATTGGGTGTTTCGTTGGTTGGTTTTAAGAAACTTGAGGGTGTTTTGTTTTTATTACTAATTTGGCTATGGAGATTAGGTGAGGTTTCAAATTTCTGGTTTTTTTTTTTATTGTGTGTTGTGTGAATTAAGGATCCAGAAGGCAGAATAAATGTAAACAAGTGAAGCATGAGAGATGAAGATTGAAATATGGATGTAGTGGAGTTTAATTGAAAATTTTAAGCTTTCCCCCGCTTAAAAAAATTAATGAGAATATCTTTAGCATGGCACAATGAGTCTAGTAGCAGCAACCATAGTATTTGCCACTCCACCGGAATAAATTGTTGCATCCTACTTATTCCTAATCTCCGCACTTGCTACTGCCTCTGCATCTGCCTGTGTCGCAACCTTGTCCCATTGTAGCACCTTAGATGCATCCTGCAATTCAATTGATCATAAATACAACATTTTTTTTTTTGAAATTGAGCTGGGTTTTAAGGACCCCTAAACCTTTATATAAATGAAACAAAAATAAAAGCAAATACTGAAACAAACTCTCACAAGAGAGTATTCACCAAAAAAACATAGACTATAAACAAACTCAACCTTTGTACCTTTTGTTTGTTTTCTTAGTTCTATTGGATTTTCGGGGACAAAAGCTAAAATATTTGGTGTGGGTGTTAGAGAACGTCTTTGCATCCGGTTCTGTAAACACATCATCATCACTGAAGAGGCCTGGCTCATGCTCTTCTTCAGGAACCTGACAATTTTTCTGTCTCAATCTATTGCATGTGCGGTTCTTATCCTCTTCCCATACATCTTTTAACCAAATGTAGTTGTCTGCCTTCACTGAATCTTTGCCACGACTTACAATAGCTCTTGCATTGTAAAAGAAACTTTGTTTCCCTTTTTGTATTCATTTATCATCGTTAACGCATATTCAATCTCAGGAAGAGTAAGGATACCTTTCGCTTTATTCAGTTCTACTTCGATGAGTTGTATCACACTGCGGTGCCCGAATTTCTCACCATCATTGAAATCTTGGGATCTGTTGTCTTTCTTTGCACCTAAAATATTGGTTGCCGGCATGTTGTTGACTTCTCCTACTTTATCATCCTCGATTGAGTTTGGCACAATTTCATTTGGGTACTTACTTCCATGTTCTTCCACCAATTCGATGTCATTCTTTTTTATTGCCTGGTCTTCTACAACTGTTGCCTGATTTTCTTCTGTCACTGCAACATTGATGTCATTCACATTATGAGCAAAGTTGTTGAGCATATCCTTGTCTGCATCCGTCAAATGTGTTAGTTCTTCAGGAGTATATCCACAATTTGAATCCATCTTCTTGGCTGAGTTCAACTTTTTTGAACTGATTTCAACTTCAACTTTGTTCTTTGCCCCATTAGTACCAGCTCCATCATTGTGTTCATTAGCCGAATCCGGAATGACTGGAAGATTTGTAGTCTTTTGTTGATAGTATTGTTTCTTGTGCTTCTTGTTTTCAGCTCTTTTGAATCCTTCCTGATCAACATTTCTTGACCCCTCCTTACTTTTTTCCTTCTCCGATAGTTGTTGGGTTGGTACTGACTTCTTCAACTCAGGGTGTTTCACCCAGCATGTTTGATCAGTATGGCTTTGAAGGCCACATTGGTTGCAATACAATGGTGGAAAAGGATACCTAATATGTTGCCAGAGGCCTGGTAGATTTGGAGCTTTGATCCATATTTTGTCTGGAAGCGGTTTTGAAATATTCATCCAAACACAAACCTTAGCTACAGATGGTCTTAAGAGGTGCCTTGTAAGGTTGTCCATGGCTAGAAATTTACCAATCGATTCTACAACTACTTTGAGAAGTTTAGGCTGGAAAAGAATCAGTGGTAATCGAGGGAGTTCGATCCATACAGGTTTGTTGCGGGAGTCTCTCTTGCTATCAAAAGAAGAATCCCATTTTGAAAGCCTGTAAGGGTACCCCTTGATATTGCATTTCTCTATTGCCATAGCTTTGATCATTGCTTCTTCAGATTCAAACTTGATTAAAACGTGACGATAATCTAAGGCACCAATTGTAAATTCACCGGGAATGCCCCAATACTTAGTCACTGCATCTCTAATGTCACTTAGGTAAGGTCTTTCTTGAGCAAACTTCATCACCAAAGCATATTTCATATACATTTTGCCTCTTTCAAGATCAGATTTGATAGAGAAACAGAGGGCTGTGGGTGACTCGCAAACGAAGGAGTGTCAGTCGTCTTGCCAACCGCGGCTCCCTCGCTCCCCGGTGGCCTGTCCGTGGTAGTCATGTCAAAGTCTATCGAGTTGTCATAAAAAAGAGCTCCCCAACTGGCTGGATCGAGCCGGATCTGTACAAATCTGAGTCGGAGTCGAAGAAGCCCTCGCCTGCTAATTAAAGAATCGAAGAAGAGAGATCTGAGTCGGAGTCGAAGAAGCCCTCACTGAGTTGCAGATCTGATCTCTCTCGCCTCCTTTAACCCTCGCCTGCCTCACTGAGTTGGAGTTGCAGATCTGATCTCTCTCGCCTCCTTTAACCCTCGCCTGCCTCACTGATCTCTCTCTACGCTTAACTCACTTCATAAATACAACATTACATTCAATATAGTGTCAAATATCCTTCGCCTGCGGGTACATGGTTATTTTACCGTAAGAACATGAGACAATTTGGTCTAGTGTTCCTCCTAAGTTAACCTCTAAGAGTGGTATCTGCTGCAGACTGTGCTGCAGCACCAATGTCGCCAGGTGCAACAGTATCCCCAGTAGCTCTCATCCCTGCTGCCTGGATTGTAGCGGCATCACACAGGTCTACTGGCTTGGTTCTTATTGTTATCGACGTGGCCTCCGGTGCTTCTCCTATAGTGTATGGACCACGAACGCTTTCTCCCAGCACCTGCTAATACTTCACCAATTAGATTTTTACTTAATGTAAGTTCTGTACACAAATGTAGTATGTGGCTGCAAATGGAAAATTGGCGAGTTTTTGGACAACAACTTGATCGTAGGTACACGAGTGCCCAAGAGAACACTTGCCCAAAACTATTTTGTTATCTTCATCTTTATCTTCAACCAACCTCCTTTAAGTATTTGGAACACTTTAGGAATTTAGGAAAAATTATCGGCAAAAGAATTTATGTTCTGTAGTTTTAGTTTGACAGAACTAATTTGCAGTTTATATGTTCTGTAGTTTTCGTCTGACAGGACTAATTTGCAATTCATCTCATCTATTCATCCCAAATTTAAAATTGTGATTGTTTCTGAAAGTATTATGTTCATAGGCACTTATTATTACCGATTCTTCATTGATGACCATCAAAGTTTTTGTGCAATTCAGACTTTCAAAAAAAAAAAAAATTGCTTCCTTACCTGATGTGTGGTGAAATAATTCATATCTCAAGCTTCACTTGTTTACATTTTTTCATTTATTCAACTAACACTTTTAGTGTTTCCTATCGTAATCTGTTTATAGGCTCGTGTTGTGCCTGATACACCTGCTGGCTTGATTGAATACTTTCTTGACACTGAGACTCAAGAACTTGAATTCGAAATTGCACGCTCAAGGCCTCGGTATGTATGTGCATTTCAATTTTGCTTCTTTTGTGGATATCAAAGATTTGCCATTTATTTCTTCTAACTTTGGTATTTATTTGGCTATGGAGACTAAGTGAAAAAAATGAGATTAGATGAACCTCCACTTATTCTAAATACTTATTTTTGCTCCTAATGATCACAAGTTTGTTTATTCTTTAAGTTTCAATTCATTGAATAATGCCCATGCCCTACTACCTGCATCTATCTATCCATCTATTTCATTCAGAACAACCCAAGATTTTCAATCCTTTCTTTCTCTCTTAGCTAATTTCATTCTTTCTTTTCCATTTTATTGGCAAGCTAATGATTGTGTTTTCTCATTTTAATTAGTATATTTACCAAACTTGGGTTTTAACTATTAATTCACCCACAAACATCTTTTAGACCATATTTATGGATGTACTCTTTGATGGTTGACATAGTTAGACTAATATTATTTATTCCCTAATGCATCTACCCTGTTAATTTTATATAAACATCAGAAATCTGAGGATTTGCAAGTCCAGTTACCATGGTACCTTTTTTTTTTCTTTTTTGGTAGTTTTTTCATCAATGCACATTGCTGGGTAACTCACAAAATGAGCACTGGTGAAAGTGCATGTTTTTAACAGTGACTATCCATTCAATACATTTTGTTGCCTTCTTTTTCTTCTTTATATATATATATGTTAAACGCTTTGAGCGAGTCTTTTTCACTTGTTGGTCATGTAATTCCAGATCTATACTGATTCAGCAGAAGCCATAATTCATGTTGTTCTAGATTACCTGGGAACCATTATTGAGGTAAATTCTTTGTTCTACATGTTGTTTTTATTTCATCCATCTGAAGTGCATTCATTGTTCCTCATTGTAATTGTTGTTTGTGTTTTTATTATTTTGGTCCAGATGGCTTCTTTGATATCAAGGAAACGTAGGCCCGTAATTATTGTTGCTAGTAGTTCGGCCGCCACACCTCCACCCAGTGTAGCTCATTCTGCCATTAGTGTTCTCGCTATAAGGGGACTGCTTCTATCCGTACTCCCCCAGCACATGGATCAAATGATCCGATCATTGATCAGTCTTCATCGACCGGATCGGTTCCTCAAGTTCTCGCTCGACGGAGCGCCAGACGAACAAACCGTCGATCAACAGTTCCTGAGATTTCACTCGAGACTGTAACCTCGACCGGGGATGTAAACCCCTCCTCCCAGGAGATGAAGAGCTCCCTAGAGGTAAAATAAATTTAAGTTTCCTCATCATTTTCAACATAAAATTGATTTTTTATTTTTATTTTACAACAGCAAAGGAAACGAGGGGGCCCTGTAGACAACTAAAATCCCAAAGGATCACATGAACTACTAATGCACGCATTCTCGTAGTGTGGGATCCTAGTCACCGTCACTTGCAATCAGCGAAGATTAACATCTTGTTGATGCATGACATTGGTGCAATCATTCGAAACCATTGCCCGATGACATCCTCATCTTGGAGCGAGGTTAAGCCCGAGACGCAGGCCGAAGTGTTGGACGCGCTCACAGTAAGTTTTAGCCATTCATCTCAACCTTTAATAATTAGAATCTTTATAATGCAGAAAATTTTGAAGGCTATGCATGTTTGTGCTTGTAGCTTTACATGATTTGATATAACTTATCTCTTTGGACCTTAATGTTCTCTAATAAATATTCTTTAAAATTTTAGGTCAACTTTGAGTTTGACATGAATGATCCCAACATTCATGAATATATCACCGGTGCGTGCGTGGATCAGTGCAAGAATTGGAAGCACAATTTCCACAAGTACTTCCAGACGTTTCCTGAAGTGGAGAGTGCTAAGGCATAACCCCCAATCGAATTGGAGCATAGGCCTAATGAGTGGGTGTGGTTGTGTGATCATTTTTTAACTACCACATTTCTGGTAAGCATTAATATTTTTATTTAATTAAAATAAACATATTTATTTATATATGTAATAATGCATTTGATGAATGTTTTGAATAATTATACTGAGAATATCTGAGGCGAACCGATGCCAAAAGAAAATTCTACATCAATCTGGTTCATTGCCCTTCTCTTACAAGGTGGAGGAACGACGTCTAGTAAGTGAATTAATATATTTAATTTTCGTTGTTTTATTTTTTGTCAATACATTCAATTAAATGTTTATATTAGTTGGTTTACTATTTTAACAATGTTTTGTAGGAGGGTTCAAAAATCCTAGAAATCGACATGTTCAAGGATGTTTATGCACAACCTGGCAATGAGGTGGTTGTGAAGTTGCATGTAAGTTTTATTCTTTGCATTTTTTTCATGTTATCGCTTCTGTTGTTTTAAAAGTTATTAATTTTTAATAATTTTTTAATGAAGGAAACGATGGCAGATAGGCGGGATGCCTACATGGAGCGAGTGGCCTTGCATCATCCCCCGGAAACTTCATTAAAGCAGCTCACAACGACGATCCCGATGCATGATTACATATTTTGACGAAGACATTGGAATCGTTAGGTCTGAGACTCGAAAAAATTGTTCGGAGGATTGGGGAAAGCCAAAGTTTGTGAGGTCAACACCTCATCTTCAACTTCGCAGTAGTCAGTCGGAACTGTTTCATCATTACAGTGGAAAGTGGAGGAATTATAGACTGAGTTAAATGCCACCAAAGCTCGTGACGCAGAGTGGCAGGCCCAAGAGGTAAAGAGGGAGGCCCGTGAGAGGGAACGACGGGCCCAGGAGGCAACTAGGTCGAGTATGTTATTAGGGGCTCTCCAGCAGTCGGGGATTAATTTGTCAAGCCTCCCGCTACCGTCGACGAACCATCAGCCACCCCAGCCTTAGAAAATGTACCGATGTGTTTTTTTAATTGGTAACTGATACCGTACGGTTTTAAAATTTTAATTTGTAATGGATACAGTACGGTTTTACATTGTAAAGTTAATAATATTTAACTAAATTAACAAAACCGCAATACATATCAAACCCTCTATGCGCGAGACGGTTCAATTAATAAATATTTCAAATTTAATTAAAATAAATATTTGAATAAAATTTTTTCAAAATTATTACACAACTTTAATCGACAAAAAATTTCATCACACGGGAATAGATCGAGCGTGTCTGGGGCGATGGAACCTGTGTGACAACATTAGAGTGATGAATATTTGTCGCGCAAAGAAAATCTTGCGCGATGAAAGGTTCGTCGCCATTGAGTCAAGCAGGCAAAATTTGACGCGACGAAAGGGTTCGTCACCATTGAGTTACGCCAACAAAGTTTAACGCGACGAAATATTTAATCGCGTAAGTAAATTTTTCACGAAGAACAGTTTTGTTTCCTTCGTCGAAATGAGCGTCGCGCAAAACATTATTATGCGACGAACCCTTTCGCAACAAACTTTGTGGTCGTCGCTCAAAAGGACTCAGTAGCGACGAAATGTTGTTTATGGCGACGATTTTGCCTATATCGCTAAAGGCCTTTTTTGTAGTGGGTGATGATCTCGAGAAATAATTGGCCCAAGCGTCAGTCCAACACTGATCCGGCCGAAACGGTTCCAAGCCCGCAAAATGCAGATCGCCAGACGGACCCAAATCACTACTGCCTGCTAAGCCCACGCGTCTCACAGTTATCATCAATACCCGTAAGCTCTGCTAAGGCAAGTATCTCAAGGATCAGCTTCGAACAAGCAAGACATTAGTACTTTGCTTCCAACTTGGAAGATATTACCAAAGTATACGTCATACATGGAGACTTCTATCTATGGACTACTCTCTAATTGGGAACTATCTCCCGCGTATCTAGGACATGGGAAATTCCCTTCACAGCCCAACTCGTAATTAGAGAAGGATCTCCACAAAGATCTTCTTCCCTAAACTACGTCACCGATGGCCTGATCGAACCAAGACTCCAACACTATAAATAAGACATGACGTTGGTAAGCTAAGGTAGACTACAAAATTCCTTGTTTACAACATTACGCCTTCCTCGGATCCCTGTCTGACTTTAGCATCGGAGTGTCATTGGCCACCACAACGGTGGTCTGTGGCTCACGTGTGTTCCTTGTGCAGGTCAGCAGGTTTGCAAGTCAAGGTCAAGTCAAGGAGCGAAAATCGACTGCATCAGTTTGGCGCCTTCCGTGGAGAACGACAAAGTTCCTTACCAATCACTAACATTATCTCTCTTTAGAATACGAGAAGATGGAGACCACCAGATCACGCAACAATGGAGAACGAGGGGACACGTCAAACACTCAAACTGGCACTACTCCCCCGCTTTCAGCGGAGCCAACAACGCATGGGCAGCTAGCTCACGCTCCCGTAACAACAGCAGCGATGACGGACCCCGAGACGGATCGAAGAGCGTTTTACATACAACAAATTCTACTAACAATGAAGACGCTCAAGTTGATGAAGAAAAAGCCTAACGAGATAGTGAGAGTGTGCGTCAAACACTTTAGTAGTGATCTAACTTCCGTCAACGTGTGCAACAATGCAACTGTTGTCGCAACCTTCACCAACCGTCTGAGAAAAGGCAACTTCAACAACTTTCTAAGTCTGGACGCACTAGCAAATATGGTTGACTTGGTGAAATAGGAAACACAGTGTTACATCGTCCTAGAGGAGGAACGGACCATCGGGAATAAAGCCGAGCCCGGGGAAAAATCCCTTGAAAAATGAAAGAGGTGAATCGGCAGGCACAATACACGTACTTCATGAGGCCCATTCTGAGTCTGAACTATCAAATAGATCCAGGAAAAGAGCTCTCAGAGATATGAGGGTCCAATAGATACGCGACAAGCGACGAACGATGCACGCTCAAAGGCATGATCGTCCCATGCCACTAGCCTTTTTAGACAAATACCTCTGGGGCGTCCCATTCCCACATAATGATGCTCTAGTGATAACGATCTCCTTGGCAAGCTGGGAACTAAGGAAATCCTTGGTGGACACCGAAAGCTCGTTGAACATTATATTTCTCTACATGTTCTAAAACATGCAGCTAAATGAACCTGACTTCTGATAACCGTCCGATGGTCAATTTCAGCGGCAAAAGCCTTTTTCGGTGGGAAAGATACAACTAACAATAGTCACGGGAGAGACACTGACTCAAAAAACCTTGTTTCAAGAATTCATAGTGATCGATGCACCTTCCACATATAATGATGCCCTTTAGAGACCCTGGATACACCAAATGGGAACATCAGTCTCCACTTTCCACCAATGCATCAAGTATCCGATAAACCAAACAGTCGATACATTACGAAGCAACTAAGTAGTTGCCAAAGAATGCCAGTACATGACGGCACTGTTACCAAGTGACTATCAATTAACAGTTGGTCCTGCGACCAAGATGTTTCTCAATCTTGCTCGAGAAGCTAAGATAGAGCAACCCATCCCGAACGACGAAGCTCTTGTAAGCCCCCAGGGCAGGCCCAATGTCGTTCAACGGGAGGAAGAAATCGTCACGGTCTACCTCGACAGCCCTCTCAATAGTAGGGCTATTCAAATAGGTTCCTGCTTGAACAAAGAATTGGCAAAACATCTGACAGAGCTGCTACAGTGGAACCAGGACGTCTTCACCTGGACCATGCGAGACATGGTGGGAATCGACCCATCAATAATCACTCATCGCCTAGAGGTGGACCCCATGAAGAAAGCCATAGGGCAGAAGAAGGGGCTCGTGGCGTCTGAGAGAAATATGATCATAAATGAGGAGGTGCAGCGGTTACTCAATGCAGACATGATCAAAGAAGCACGATACCCATACTGGCTGACAAACACCATTTTGGTGAAAAAAAAAATGGGAAGTGAAGAGTATGCGTAGACTACACAGACTTGAACAAAGTTTGCCCAAAGGATAGCTTTCCACTCCCTCGCATTGATCAGATCGTGGATGCCACATCTGGGCACAGCCTGCTAAGCTTCATGGACGCCTACTCAGGCTACAACCATATATTAATGCACCCCCGGATAAAGAAAAAGACATCTTTCATAACTAATAGAGGAATATACTGTTACAAGGTGATGCTGTTTGGCTTGAAGAACGTAGGTGCTATATAACAACGACTGGTAAACCGAATGTTTAAAAAACAAATCGGTAGAATATGGAGGTCTGCATTGACGATATGCTAGTCACGATATGCTAGTCAAGAGCCTCCGTAGCCCTGACCACATAGGAGACCTCACCGAAGCATTCAACTAGCTTAGAAAATATTAGATGAAACTCAACCCACAAAAGTGTAAGTTTGGAGTTGAGTTTGAAAAATTCCTAGACTACATAGTGAATAAAAAGGGAATCGAAGCTGATCCAAAATAGATTCAGGCCCTTCTCGACATGAAAGCCCCCGCCAACATCAGAGACGTTCAAAGCCTGACTGGGAAGGTGTCAGCACTCAACAAATTTATATCTAAATCATCCGACAAATGTCTTACTTTCTTTAAAATATTAAGAAGAAGCAAAGGGTCTTCATGGGACGAAGAGTGCAAACAAGCCTTTCAGAATCTGAAAGCATACATGGGAAGTTCCAAGCTACTCTCAAAATCAGCAACTGGGGAAACACTCTACTTGTACCTATCTATTTCCAATCACGCAGTCAGCCTACATAGGGAGCCTCGAGCTACTCTCAAACAGTCTCATCAAATATCAAGAGCAATCAAGCCTTGACGAAGAATAACCTAGAGATGTTTGCGCTACAAGTGCATTGCCGAATTGGATGACTCCGATCCTCAAATATATCGCAAATGGAGCCCTGCCGACCGAGAAAGTCGAGGCTAGAAGACCCAAAAACAGAGCAGCGCAATACACTCTCCTAAACAAAAAATTATACAGGAGATTAGTCACAAGACCCCTGCTCCGATGTCTGTCACCTCCTGAGGCAGATCAGATCCTGGGAAGGATCCACGACGGTATATGCAAAAATCATCCGGGTGGGAGAACCCTCACCCACAATGCTTTAACCCTAGGATACTATTGGCCAACGATGCAACGAAACACCAAAGATATTGTCTGTAAATGCGACAAATGTCAGAGGTTTGCATCATACACACACATGCCTGCTCAGGCACTAAAACTGATACATCGACGGACCGCTCCCAGCATCAGCCGACAAAAAGTTCTTTTTTGTGGCAATCGACTACTTCACCAAGTAGGTCGAAGCAGAGCCCCTATTTAAGATAGGGCAAGTCCAGATAGAGAAATTCATATGGGCAACCATCATTTGCAGATTTGGCATCCCCAGAGTATTGGTCAGCGACAACGAAATTCAATTCGAAGGTATCAACGTTAAAAAACTATGCAAAACTTTGAACATCAATCACCATTTCTCATCTCCAGGGCACCCACAAGCCAAGGGCCAAGTGGATGTTACTAACCGAACAATCCTGGAGGCAATCAAAAGGAAACTCAACACAACCAAAGGGAAATGGGTTCCAGAGCTACCAGGAATACTCTGGGTATATCGGACAACCAAAGAATAATCCCCATCGGAAAAACACCCTTCGCCTTGGCATACAGAGTATTCCTACCAACCTTCCGAATGGAAGAATTCAGACCAGACGGTAACGACGAAGCCTTGCGTATTGGACTAGACCAGCTCCAAGATAGTTTCCTACCAACAACGAATAACACAATACTACAACAAGATGGTCAAGCCACGCTAATTCGGAATGGGAGACTTGGTACTCAGAAAAACCCAGCAGAATACCAAAAAAGTTGGCAAAGGTCAGCTGAACCCGAACTGGGAAGGACCCTACAGGGTGACCAAGGTCAACAGGTCGGGGACATACTGGTTAGAAAACATAAACGACGACGGACTTAAACTACCATGGAATGTGGGACACCTCAAAAAATATTATTAATAAAAATATTTGCCTTTACTAAACTTCCACTGCTGTCCGTTACGACCAACGCGACCTCGTATCATCCCCGCTATGACCAGACCCCAGGGATCATGTCCAACCCCTAGTCCGATGCACACGGATGTCGACGACTGAGGAAGTGGGGGTCTAGTCAGCGCTCTCACGCCTGATGATGATAACTCGCCAATGGATCATTGCTCTTCTACAGACAATGATAGTCGAACTTAGTAGGTAAGCTTAGCCAGTTCGCGATTGATGACGATGACTTTTGGTGCCCAACGCCTAGTCCGCTGCTCACGGATGACGATGGTCGAGGAAGTGAGAGTCTAGTCAGTGCTCTCACGCCTAATGAAGACGACTCGCCAAGGGATCATTGCTCTTCTACAAACAATGATCGCCGAATTTACTAGGTAAGCTTAGTCAGTTTGCTACTGATGACGATGGCTTCTGGTGCCCAATGCCTACTCTGCTGCGCACAGATGACGACAGCCGAGGAAGTGGGATTCTAGTTAGCGCTCTCACGAATGATGACAACGACTCGCCAAGGGATCATTGCTCTTGTCACGCCCAGTTTTTCTAAGAAAACGAAAATCCAAAAATCCACGTAGGATTATCCGTTTCCCCAAAACTCGGGACGTGAAAATTCAATAACAACAGAAACAATTAGCAGCAACAACTAAAACCTAATTAAATTACTAAAACAAATAAAACTCTAACCCTGAAAGACTCTGACGTTGTTAGCCCCACTAACGGAACTCCAGTAACGCTGCTCAAAAATCTCTAATCCTGAAAGGCTAATCGACTATATTCCCAAAGGAATGTACCCAATAAGCAAAGCTCACTCAGGTCAGCAATAAAGCTGGTGTGAGAAATTTTCATCCCAAAATCAATAAATCCGCACGTGATAACATCAAACTAAACAATAACCAACCACACCAACAAGTAGTTCCTCAATGAGGCAAAGGTGTCATGCAAGAAAAGCACAATTCAAAGAATTTAGTTCCTCAACGAGGTAGTCATATCATCATCCTAATAAGTAAATATGCATTTACTAGTACTTACGCTATAGAAATTGACTATGGCAAGTCTGACCTGCAGAAATATGAGGGGACTTGCCATCCTGCATGAAAAGGTTAGAATCAACTGGATAATATTTCTAAGTTATCAATCCTCATAAATGTAATTTACTTTCAAACAACGATACAAATCATAGTCATATTAGACTATTATTAAAATATCAACAAAACGCATTTTCTACCTTTAGGAAGACATATAGTTCTCATTCAATGGTCGAATGAGCATTTAGTTTCTTCCTTTAAGGTAATCATGCACATACAAAAAAAAATCTCGCTTCTTTTCCACAATCGCACTATCCTCCTTGTGTCAAACACACCTCACCCAAGTGTGCCTCCTTTGCCTTCGAAACCACTCGGAGCGTACATGTTCCAAGTGGGGCGCCACATCGAGGAACATGTCATCTCACCCGAAGTTCGATCCATGGCAAGCATTTTCTAAATCTAAACGTACAACCGAACTCACATGGAATGGTGCACCGATATGCAAATAAGTCTGCATACCAATAATTCTATCACACGTATACAAGCAAGTCTGTATACAAATCACATTTTTCATCTTTTTTTTTTCGGAGTTGTGGAAAAGAGCATAAAAATTCAACTAAATCTAAAATGTAGCTTAACAAGATAATTTGCATAGTACTCACATTCGAGCTTAAAGATGGGATCACATACTAGCTACTTCTTTCAAAACAAAGTACATAATAATGTAAATGCCAATTCTCATATCCCCTCTCTTTGCATCATATGAAAAACAATATGCATACCAATTCACATAAAAATACCAATACTCAAGCTAAAATAAGTGCTTAGTTAAATTTCAGCCAATATCTATTACTAGAAAAAATTTCTTCTAGACCAAAACTAAATAAGGGTTTAATCATACATAACACTAATACAGACAAGACATTATCTCATTACAACCCAATTTCAATGTCGAAATAAAATAAATTTTGATAAAAACTGATCCAAGCAAATCAAAGCATCCATTCATAATATATCATTGTCTGCAAGTATCAATAGACTTCACTAAAACAATGATTTAGCTTGATATTAAAATCCACTATTGCAAAGCAAGATGATGGTGTACAAAAGGAATTCATTCAAACTAAAAATTCAAGCCTTTGCCCTATTCGAAAAGGCAGAGTCACTGATCTTCAAAGGCATGCAACTCCTATCAACCAATGTGGTCTTACTCATGCATTCTTAATTGTCTGAAGGATAATTTGTCTACATCATGCCCACACTCTAAGGTGGCTAGCTAGATCAATTATACTATTTGTTTTGAAAGTGGAAATCAATATCTAATGGATTCTCCATGTTCACCATAGAGTGCTAAAACATACTAGTTCACATTGACCATTAGAGGAGCATCAAAGCATCTATAGACTATATGCTCCACAATTTACATAATGGGGTTCTAAGTTAGATTCCCTTGAGAAGTCTGTGATGTAAACATTTACTTTGGAACATAGTGGAGAAATAAATCATCAAAACCAAAACATGGTACTTTCCTTAACACACTCTTTTGATATGACCTGGAATGATTTCATCTTCAACCAAGTAAGCGTTTGGCTTGGTCATTTATAATGACAATTCTATCAACATGAGTGGAGGTTCCCCTATTCTCCTAGCCTCTATCACCTAGGTGCTTCCCAGTATCAATTAGACTCCAACAAGTTCGAAAAAAGCTTCGCATCAGTTAAAATTCAAACTAAAACGCCAATCATCATGCATAACTTTCACTACAAACAATAAAAAATATAACTTAAGACATAACATCAAACACATGGAAGGCATTCAAAAAACTCACCAAGTGATTGCAATGTGAATAGTCAGTCATTCAATCCATGAAAATACTTTCGAGATCCCATCTCTGATCTGTGTCTTGAAGGTTAAACAGGCCATGAAAAACTGCTAGTTCTTCCTCGATGACACCTACCACGGACTGACCTCCCCCCCCCCCCCCCCCCCTTCAACAAGAGACCCATCACACATCTTAGTTTTGAGAGGAGATTGGGGATCTGAGAGATCCAGTTCCTGTCTGGATAATAGAAGATTGTTCCAACCATATCATCCTCTATCGCTGATGGTCAAGACAGCCGAACCTCCCTGCTCAATAATGCAGCTCACAAATACCGTCGGAGTTCACTGCTCTTATACAAGTCCGGATCTCACTGCTCGCTTCTCTATCGACGCCGACGAATCCCAATGACTACAATCACAGCTCGAATCAATGAGTCCCCACCTTCAAAACAGTTTATTTAAGATCTTCTTTGTTTTGTTGGATCAACTGGCTGGAGCTCTCTTCGCCTGAGAAAGTAGGCAATCCCAACATTAATACCACCCCCCCCCCCCCCTCTTTGTCGCAGCACCACACCATTCCCAGCGCCACCAACAAGAAGAAGAAAACGTGAAGGGGAGAAAATATGAAAGAAGAAGGAGAAAAGAAGAATAAAGAAGGAAGAAATAGGGTTTCTCTTTATAAGGTGGGTGGTTGTTCACCCCCCACTGAAATTTTGAAAGCACTCACCCCCTAAACTCATGAAATAAAACCCTAATCATTTGTTTAATAAAAGCCCAAAACCAAGCCCAAATACAATTTGGGTAACAACCCATCAACATTAGGGTTTAATTAGAGATATGTAAACCCCCCTTTTTTTAGAGTGTGGTTAATTAGTTTACTTAGGGCAAACTCTTTCATTAAGTTTTATTTTTAGGATTTTCTAAATTTTGCAAAACACACTAACACACTTTATTCTATTCAGCAATGGAAACAAAATAAATCTTTTACCCAATAGACATAAGATTATAATATATATCACACATTAATAAATAACAATATTTATATCTATTTAATTAAGCAGGTATAACAGCTCTTCTACAGACAATGATCGCCGAACTTACCAAGTAAGCTTAGTCAGTTTGTGACTGATGACGACGGCTTCTGGTGCCAAACACCTAATCCGCTGCGCGCGGATGATGATGGCCAAGGAAGTGGGAGTCTAGTCAGTGCTCACACGCCTGATGACGATGACTCGCCAAGGGATCATTGTTCTTCTACAGACAATGATCACCGAACTTACCAAGTAAGATCAGTTAGTTCGTGATTGATGATGACGACTTCTAGTGTCGGCTACGCGCGGATGACGATGGTGGCCAAAATCTATCAGACAAGCCCAGTTAGCAATGACTGATAAACCGCAGCTTCTAATCAACACCTAAATCTGTAGCTCGCATTGTGCGTGTGTAGATGATTTGGATGGTGGAAGCCTGATCAACTCTGACTGATGATGACGGCTTGCAACAGGACCACCACTCCTCTACAGTTCGTGGTCACCAAATTCAATTACAACTCGATTAGCGCCCCTACGCCTAATGATGACGACTCGCCGAACACCAACGGTCTCCGAAACGCAACGACTTATGAAACACTTCAGTGCCTAGCCTGCATTGCACGAATGACGACTGCTAGAAAAATATCTGGTAATGCCACGGCTCGTGGTGGCGACGCGTAAGGAACCGCAGCAACTCACCCATAAGCAAAAGTATCTAAAGCAGTCAGTTTCGACACGACTAAACTGACAAACATGGACAATCTGCCATGATGTAAGGTCCGAAAGTACTAATTCCATGGCCTGCAAAACTTCTACAGAAGACACAATGACACGATAGTACAACACAAGAGGCAAAGTTACAAAACATGGATTTCATTAAAATTTTGTCTTATTTTGTCCCTACAAGGACATTACAACTATTTTAAAATAGAAGGGGCCAGACCAACTTCCTCAGTATCTTGTCCCAAAGAGCCAGGACCCTCTTCCTGCACAATGGTTCCAAAAGCAGCCCTCCTATAATGGGAAAATTCGAGGTCAATACCGGGTTGTTCTTCCTTGATATCCAGAAGCTCTAACCTGCCTCAAACAACCTCCGACGAGATTTGCAGCCTCCGTCCGGAAGCACCGAAATATACCGCACCTACCAAGGCAGCATAGTGTGAACGCTCTTCTAACGGTAAGCGTTCTGCCTCACGAATGCGGGGGAGTCCATCAACAATTTCAAACTCAAGATGTCATCGTGTAATGGCCCACTCGGTCTCGACTCGCTTCCTCTTGCTAATCTGAGTATGCAGATCGGACGACCACTTGTCCATAACTACTTCTAAGCGCCCCAGCTCAACACGGGCCCGTCCAGTTCCACACGGGTTGAAGCCAAATCGGATTCAGTCGACCTCAGTTGAGCCTTTATCTTTGCGAATTTTGATTCAGACGCAGACACCGCGGCCCGCATGGTCCCTCAAGTTCGCAGCAACACTAGAATCCTGCAGTTGACCAGTCAAAGAATCCACTCGGTGGAGAGCGTCCGAATATGACACCTGAAGGTCTGCAAAAGCCTTTTCCAAAGCAAGAACTCTCCCACGAGCATCAAGGTGCAACACAACTGACTCATGTGACTCAAGAGCGCGAGCCTCTGCCACGAACCCATGGTGACTTACAACGTTAGCACCTGGTCCAATGTGTTCCCCCTCCGAGTTAGCAAGGTGATAACAATATCAAGCGAGAGACGACGATCCCCTGAAACGGCCTCCTAAGCAAAAGGTAATTTGCGTTTCGCAACAACCACCTCATTTTTTGGCAAAGACAACGGCTTGGAAGAAGAAGCTGCATGGTTAAAAGTTTGTTTCCTTTTCATAATAGCAACAAGAGGCACGCTCGCCTCTAGCTCTGCCAACCTAGTTGGACTAGGCATGGCCAGACTCCTTTTCCTCGAACGATAATCGACGACCTCTTAAGTCGACGAATTTGGTGCAGCAAGAACATCATGGGAGCACCATAGCAACCCGCTTCGTACGACATTACCTGTCATTTTGACATCCCCGACAGACATCAATGGGAGTTTGATAAACTCCCTCTCTGACCATTTTTCCTCCTCAATGAGAATTGGAGCCGCAAACTTCCATAAAAAAGAAACGACATATCAAATCAGCACTACATCTAGGAACAAGAGGATGAAACAGCAACGAGGAAACTTACTGAGGTCAAACTGGAAGTATCTGGGGACTCGACGACCTCCGAACCTGAATTATGAGGAATTCACCGAAGCCATAAACCAATATTTCTGCCAGGGCTCAATGTCATCCGCTACCGGACGCAAGCAAACGGGGTTATTTAGTATGCAAAGGCCTCGGGAATCAAACCGAGCGGTGATCAGATGATGAACTATCGTTTGGGTTAAACGAAGGTCAGCATCATGCGCTCTGAGAAGAATCACAATCAAAATCTTGAACCCGCTCGGAGGCATGCGGAGAGAAAAGAAGAAGTGCCAAATGTCATATGGCACTAGGAACTGTAACCCAGATTCAAACATGCCCCAGTGCAACCCTATGTATCCTTGAGGGGGTGAAGATGGAGCCCTAACTGCAAGCGCATGAATGATTTCCAGATCCCCTAGAATATGCAACAGGATCCGAAGCCTGATTAACTCGGTTTCATCAAACAGGCTATCCTCGAAAAGCTTGAGGCAAGTAAAAGACAATAACTGCTTGGGAGTAAGTTCAACATTATCTGCCATTGATAGAAAGTGCAAATCGAGCTCTACAGAAGCACAATCGCATAAAAAATTATGCAGGAAAAAATAAAAGAAATCTTCCTCGAAACGACGACTATTATAGAGAATATATATCGTACTTCTTTTCCTTGAGCAGTTGCGTATCCATTAATGTTATGTGTCGTTCGAGACAACGCTTTGGGTTCAATCATTACGATGATACAGTTACTTTTCAGATATTCAGTGGACCAACTAGACGCCCTACATACTCGAGGGGAGTAGCTGAAGAAACACCAAAATGGTATGTCTTTTACACCGTACACGTGTTATGATGATCTTCATAAATAATTGGCCCAAGCGTCAGCCCAACACTGATCCGACCCAAGCGGTTCCAAGCCCGCACAATGCAGTTCATCAGGCGAACCCAAATCATTACAGCTTGTTGAGCCTGCGCGTCTCACAGCTATCCTCAATACCCGTAAGCTCTGCTAAGGTAAGTATCTCAAATATCAGCTTCGGACAAGCAAGACAGTAGATCTTTGCTTCCAACTAGGAAGCAAATATGAAAGTATACATCATACATGGAAACTTCAATTTATGAACTACTCTCTAGTTGGAAACTATTTCTCGTGTATCTAAGAGCACAAGGCTAACAGAGGAACTTCCCTTCACAACACAACTCCTAATTAGATAAGGATTTTCACGAAGATCTTCTTCCCTAAACTACGCTACCGATGGTCTAGTCGAACAAGACTCCAACACTATAAATAATATATGAGGTTGGTAAGCTAAGGTACGCTACAAAATTCCATGTTTACAGCATTACACCTTCCTCAGATCCCTTTGTCTAACAATAGTATCAGAGTGTCATCGGCCATCACAACGGTGGTCTGTGGCTCACGTGTGTTCCTTGTGCAGGTCAGCAGGTTTGCAGGTTAAGGTTAAAGCAGGGAGCGAAAATCGACTGCATCAATAAGATAATGACATATTACTTATTTAAGAAAGTTTTCTAACAATCGGAATATTTTCGAACAATCGGAATACTTTGGAATGTAATGATCGGAATATTTTCGAAAATTTTCTGATTGGAACACTTTCTGCAAGTTTTGGAATCAAATTTTCTAATCCAACTTACACCCCTAGTTACAGCTAAACAACTTACTATAAAGAATATTTCTATAGCCCATTTGGTATTTGACACTAAAGTCCTACATTGGAAGTTGACATATGGATGACTTATACTTGAATGCACTGAAAGGAAACCATAAATATTGAATATCAAAATCTAAAAAAGATTGTTTACTGGTGAAAACATTTGTTTTAAAATGAAATCAACATTAATGGAAAATTAATTTTAGTGCGTGCACATATAAGCAAGGATTGTCATTTCGTTATTCGAATTAATTTTAGTTTCTGATTTTAAGAAGTATTTCTGTGTGTAAAGGAAAAACGTAAAAATTTCAAGGATACATGAAATATATAATGAATTCGAGAGTAAAATAAATATGTGAAAAAAATAATATGCAAGCAAATAAATGTATTAAACACATTAAATGAAACAAAAATACCTATACTTCAAAAATTAATGGGTAGTTTAAAAAATCAATATATAAGTAGAAAAGTGATAATTAGGAAATTAGGGGTCGCTTCAAAAATTAATAAATAATTAGAATAAATGATAAGTAGAGGGAAAAAAACTCGAAATTTACAAAAAAATTCCGGAAAATTTTCAAATAAATGTAATTTTTAGTATCTGATTTTTGTATTTTTACTGAAATTTACGGAAAAAAAAACTCCGAAATTTACAAAAAAAACTCGAAATTTTTCGAAAAAACCCTTCTTTCGCCCTTTTTCTTTTCGTAATTTCAAAAAAAACGAAAATTTTGGCGAAATTTCATATAATTTTGCGAAATCACAATTCTTGCATATAAGTCTATAATCATGTTGATGCTTAGTTTGTTGTTTGTTCGAGTACTTGCTCTATATAATTAAAGCTTCAAATTTTTAAGGGAACCAAAATAATCCATCTACTTAGTTGTGTGATTTGAAGTAATTGAGTAGACCAGCTAATCGAGTTGATAATTGTTGCTCATAATTTAATTATATAACAATTACATTTACTTGGCCGAAATAATAAACAAGTAAAATATCACGATTCCTAACAGTGAATTCATGGAGATCATACCAAGTTCCTTTGCAGAGGATCTGAAAAAGATTGTGTATGAGGATAGGATAGGCAAGTGTTATCTGAGAATGTAACAATGAAATTTTTTTTCCAGGTTTGGGGATCCTAAATAACCCCGCTCGCCTTCCAAAAAAAAATACTTGACTTTTTATTATTTAAAAGATGGAAAACAATAAAGATGAAACAATTAAAAAAATCAAATCGGAGAAATCTCTAATTAAAAATAATATGTAGGGATTAAACTATTGTTATGAAATTATCTAGTAAGTTGATAATAGCTAGAAAATGTAAATGTAGTTTAATTATTTAAATGGGCAAAGTTGGTATTATATAAAACTATGGGTAGAAAATATAACCAAGTTTAAAAAGCAAGGTAACAAATATGATTTTTTATTTTCTCTTCAAGGGAGAAATTGTAACTATCCACTAACTTTAGGGTTCGTGGTGTAAATGACTCTTCACTTTAAGCATAAAACTTATAAATTTTAATATAGTAATAAGGAAGAAAATGGGTTGGTATACGGGGACATTGGTGACCCAAATTTATACCAAAATTTTATTTTGCCTATTTATAAAATCAGAACAACTTGATGATTTTTTTTATTATTTATTTTTTTGTGGGGATGATGTCTTCAAACTTCATTATATAAATGTGGTGACTTTTTGACACTACCAAATCCCTTTTTTTTATCTCTTGTGCGAGGGCAAAGGAAAAATAGGGGAGGGGTGCTGCTGCTGGCAAGCGGGGCGAGGCATGGTTGTTGCTGCTTCGTCCCTGTTTTTTATTCTGAGAAAAGATGAGAAGAAAAAAGAAATGACAGGGGATGAGAGAAAGAAGGCAAGGGGTGGTGCAACCGATGGTGGGCGGTGACACTGTCGTTCTACTGCTCTGTTGTGTTCTTGAGAAGAGAGGGTGAAAGGAGGGAGAAAACGTTTTCAATTTTGGGATTTATATTGGTGGTGTGAATAGCAAGTAGTGGTGTTAGACAGAAAGGTGGTGGGTGGTGGTGTCAAAAAGTAGGGGCATCATATAAATGAATCACACAAAAGTTCAAATGATTTAGAACATTTTAGCATAGTTAAATGAGCTATTAGAATTAATATTATCATCCCTTTCATTTTCACCAATTAGATTTAAGAACTCATTTGACTAGGTCAACAATTTTAAAATTTTGTGTATTTTTGTAGAGGTGATCTACCCATTAAGGAGATGGCCTCCATAAAAGATCAGGTCGTACTAAAATTTCTGAAAACGTAAACTAAAAATTGGGTCTAAACTTTGGGCACCAATAGGTGCCCTCAGATCCCCCCCTAAAGAAGAAAAAAAAAACCTCATATCCAATTTAACGATATGCAAAAAAGGGAAATTATATGTTCATAATAGACACAAGGGCTGATTAGCTCCAACTTAAGTGATTTCTTGCACCTGGAACACTCTCGTAACATCAAGGCAGTCTGTGTGTATAGCAATATTTGGCCATCCCTACACCCTGCTAGAAAAAATTGCTTCCACATCTGCAAGAATTCAGTTTCAAAACTTGATGAACTGAGTAGATTAAACTCCATCCTTAATTCCTTATGCATGACCAACAATCCAAAAACTCTTGTATTGCCAATGTTTGAAAATCCAGCATCAGCAAATATCAAATGTGTGCAATTGTCCGAATACCTAATTCTTCTTCAATATTTTTATCTAGTTGGCAAAGGATTAGTTTTGCATGCAATTGACTCTCTAGATCCTTTGTTCCACTTCTTTCAATTTAGTTTCCCAAGATTTTTTTTATTGAGCCTAGGGAATTAGATCTCGCAATCAGGTTCTGCAACCAGGATGATATGGCATCATCAAAGATGTTTTTTACAACCTCGAGATACACATAAATACTTTGGAGACTTCATTCTTTCAAGATCACGCCACGTCATGCTAGTTGTAAAACATGGTCACAAAAATATGGTTTCCTAGCATTTTCAAAGATTTTTAATGCTAGGTAAAGTATTCAGAAACACCAAGTCATTCCTTGCTTGTCAAATTGTTTCCATAAACTGTTCCTGATGCTAGAAGTGAACCTCAGTGACCTGGATCAGACAAGTCTATTTTTCCAAATATATTCGAGTAAAGATTTAATACGGCTAAGAGGGGTTGTTTGTCAATTAATTGGGAGCAGAACATTGATATAAATTTGTGTGGCAATAGGGAAAAAGAAAGTAAATTCTAGATGTGACACTGTGGGTGTATTCATATGGTATGCGAGTTTCTGTACAAGGATTGTGATTTCGCGAAATTATACGAAATTTCGTTTTTTCATAAATTTCATTTTTTCGTAAAAATACAAAGGCCAACTGCTAAAATTTTCAATTTTTTTTTAGGATGTTTTTGAAAAATTTTGTTATTTTTTCATAAATTTTGAGTTTTTTTCTAATTATTTATTGATTTTTGAAACCATCCACTAATTTCGTAATTATTACTTTTTCTACTTATATATTGATTTTTTAAACTACCCCTTGATTTTCTAATTATAGATATTTTAGTTTTTTAATACAATTATTTATCTGCATATTATTTTTTTCATATATTTAATATACTCTCAAAATTTATTATATATTTTATTTATCCTCAAATTTTTTACATTTTTTTTTTATACTCCGAAATATTTCTTACAATCAGTAAACTGAAATTAACTCAAAAAACAAAATCACAATCCTTGTTTTCGTATAGGGAGGTGGTTATGTTTTCCACTAGGTGAAGTGTGTGTTCCGTATGATATAGGTTTTCTGATTAATGCTCCTAAATAAAACATAAAATAAACACTCATTAGCCAACAAAACTGGAATAACAAATTTTAATAATATAAAGTTGTTGCCTTGATGTCCAATTTCATAAACAAAAATTTCTTGGTAGCCAAATTTTGCAGCCCGTTTAAAGACGTGTCTGACATACCATTTTTTGGCTCATTTTTATAAATTGGTTGGACTAATTACAATTGTTTTAAATCCTTATGGATCACAACGAGTCCGGTTCAATCCGTGTATGCCATATCCAAAATATTTCAGAGATTCAGCGTTCCTTGTGACTTGGGTCTGGGTAGACTGAAAGCAGAGATGACAATGGAATGGATTTTCACGGATATTCGCTCCACCCGCCCCGGATGGGGCAAATTTGGATGAGCTTTAATGAATTTCGGGACCAAATTGTATCCATCATGAAATCGAAGCGGATACGGATTTGGCTCGCGAATATCCATTTATTAAGCATTATTTAATACCCTCATTTACAGATTCTAAAAACCCAATTCTTTGAATCTATCCCTAATTCCCCAGCCCCTCTTCTTCATCGCATCAAAGCATCACAGATGGATCTTTGTCTCAATCAAGACCAAACATGAGACAGCACTCACCACACCCCCCCCCCCCCCCCCCCCCCCCCCCATCATTCTCAATCAACTTCTATGAATACTTAGGGGGTAGTATTCAATTACGAATTTTAATGGATTGTGAAGGATTTTAAAATCCATTAAAATTTAGGGGTATTCAATTAAGGATTTAAAATAATACATGTAAATCTAGGGGTATTCAAATACCAATTTTAAATGATTGTTTTAAAATCCATCAAAATCAGAGGGTATTCAATTCATGTTTTTCCAAAGTCCACCAAAATCAGGGGGTATTCAAGAAGTAGTGGATTTTAATAGATTTGTTAAAGTTGTGGATTTTGAAGGATTTGTGAGTGGAAAATATATATAACAACAATTATTCCAACTCCAACCTTTTCCCCCTCATATTTCAACGGATTTGTATTGGCTATTGTTAAATAACACCACCACCTTCTGCTGAAGGACGCCACCATCCCATTTTTTGTGATCTGCTGAAGGACACCATCACCTTCCCTTATCTTCTCTCTTTACAGAAGCAGCACCACTCACCTCACAACTTTCGGCCACACCACCATGCCCTACCACCGCTGGCTGCACCACACCCACACTTCCTCTTCTATTTTGTTTTTGTTCTTTTTTGTTATTATTATTATTATTATTATTATTATTATTATTATTATTATTATTATTATTATTATTATCATTCTCTTCCTCTTATTTCTCTTCTTCTTGTCCTCTTTTTATCTTTGTTTTTTGTTTTTTTTGTTTTTTTTTAATTTTTTTCCTTTAATTTCTTCTTTTTCTTATACTTTTCTCTTTGTTTTTCTCCTCTCTTCTTTTCCCATTTTTTTCTTTTTCGCTCTTGCGAAGGTTCCTGCGAGTGGAAGTTCCCCACTTGCCATAACCTTTGCGATGGCAAAAAGAAAAAAAAAAGATAGGAGAAAAAGAAAAAAAACAAAGAGAAAAAAAAATAGAGGAGGAAGAGAAGAAGAAAAAAAATAATAATAACAAAGAAAAGAAGAGGTGAGGGGGAGGAGGTTAAGAATAAGAAGATGAAAATGAGTGAAGGTGGGATGAGAGGTGGCGGTGGTGATTGATGGAGAAGAAGAAGAAGAAGAAGAAGAAGAAGAAAAAGAAAAAGAAAAAGAAGAAGAGGGGGAAAAGGAGGAGAGGTGGCAATAGTGTGGTGGTGGTGGTGATTGAAGAAGAAGAATGGATGAGAGGTGGCGGGGATAACAATTTGAAGTAAAATAGTTATTTGTATTACTTTTGGACCATCTTCAATGTATTTGATTTTTTTTTTAATTTGAAGTAAAATTCTTGTAACATACAAACAATTGTTTAATTGATGTTTTGAGAGATGTGTTTATGATTTGTGTTGGCATGGATAACAATGTAGGTGATGTTCTTTCATTGTTTCTTATACTAATAACACATTTATGAAAATCCATTGAATTTATAAGAATCCATAGAAATCCATAACAAACTTTTATAAAATCTACAAAATCCAATCATTTAAAATCCATCAAAATCAAGTGGATTTTGTAAAATCATTTGAAACCTTTTAAAATCCACAAGATTTAAAATTCTTCAGAGTACATCCAAACCATGAATTGAATACCTCCACCTTATTCTATTTCTTCTTCATTCTTCATCTCTGTCTCGATCAACCTCTCCACCCCCATCATCACAGAGATCCGATCAAGACGAACCTCCATTCTCCGTTCTTCTTCTTCTTGAATCCCCCCTTCTCGTTGTTGTGGGAAGTCGTGATGGTTAATCGTTCCTGTAAAGTTGTGAACATTTGTTCACTATAAAGGTGCTCAGTTCCCCATCCTTAAATTCCACCGTCAGCTGTGAACATTTGTTCACTGTAAAGCTACTCAGTTCTTCTTCGTTCTTCTTGACAAATGGTGAGTCATCACTGTAGACTGGTGGTGGTGGGATTTGTCGACTGGTGGGGTGGGATATGTTGGTAGTGGTGGGATCGGCAGGCGTCTCACATTTATCTTTTGAACAACTTCTTTTGGGATCTGCGAGTTCTCTCCTTGTCTTTCGTCTTCTCCGTCCATGGCTCTACTGTAAAACCCTAGAAAACACTCACTTTGTGGAAGACAAACAACTAGACTCACTTTGTGGTAGTGGTGGTGGGATCTGTGGTTGATGAGTATTGCGAGGAGTATGGGCGGATAATCGGGGCTGGGCGAATATCCGCTGGTCCGTGTGGATCGGGGATGGTTTTTGCAAAAAACACATAAACGGTTATTTGGGGATCCGTAACCCCTAGCAGGGCGGAGATGGATTTGTCCAAATCCGCCCTATTGCCATCCCTAACTGAAAGCACAGGCCTTGTAAGTTTTTCTGAAAACGACCGAACAAAATTATTAGAAAAAAAAAAATTCCTAAATCAAGGGATATCGATAGCCTGATTTTTTTTTTGACAACGACTGTTTGACACCACCAATTCTCCTATTTGACATCATTATCACCCACATTTTTATCTAACACCACCACCTGCTTTTTTACACTATCAATACCAATATAAACTCAAAACTCAAAACTCTCAATTCTTAATTATTATTTTTTTCTTCCACTCTCAATGGATTTTCCAGCATTCTCAACTTTGATTCGTCAACTCTTTCCATTAACCAAACCCCTCATCTTCCCTTCGCTATTCTCCCCCACCCTCTCTCATTAACCCAAGAAACCTAAGTTTTAAATCCAATATGAAAGAGAGGTTGTGTTTGTGTGCGATTTGCATGCATGTGAGACAAAGTTATGGAAGCGAATTTGTTGGTTGAAATGTTTGGCTGCAATTTTGGTGATTACTTTGGTCGTTGCTAGTTGCTCTCATTCAATCAAAATGAAACAACTTAACTAAATCTAGCAAATGCCTTTTGGGTTTAACTTTGGATGCGATTTAAACTAATTCTCAACATTATCAAAACATAAACATTATAATACTTTGAGTTATCTAATAAACAAAATTTTGAATCCAGTGAAAATGTTTTGAGCAAGTTATGGTCATTTTAACACAGTCACTCAAATCTGTCCATAAAAAATACATGGTACTATCCCTAACTTTGAACCAATTTAGACCCTCAATTGAGACTGATTCTCAAGATTATCAAAATACCAACATTATAGTACTCTGACTTATCTTATAAACAAAATTTGTATCAGTTGAAAATGTTTTGAAATAAAAAAGTTATGGTCATTTTACCATAGTCACTCAAATCTGCCAAGTAAAGAAAACATGGTATTGCCCCTGACTTTGGGCCAATTTAGATGCTTAATTTAGGTCTATTCTCAAGTTCATCAAAACATGAAAGATGTACTATTCTGAGTTATCTAATCAACACAATTTGAATGAGTTGTTAATATTTTGAATTGAGCAAGTTATAGTCATTTTATTCAGTGTTCTAAAAACTGCTAGGCGGTAAGAAGGCGGCGAGCAGGGGACTAGCGCTCAGAGGACGAGGCGGAGCCTAGGAGGGGGCTAGGCAATTATTTATTTATTTGTTATAATTTATAATTTATAAAAGTTAAGCATCATATAAATTACTTCAAATTCAATGCCAAGATACATATGTAAAATGTATATAAAAAAACAATCTTAATTATATATTTTTTTGAGTTGGAAATAAAAAATAAAAAATTTCGAAAACCCGCCCAGGGGGCCGCCTAGTCCAATTTTTAGAGCACTGGTCATATCAATCCAATAAAGAACTCATGCGAGACTCTTAATTATGTTCACGGGAACTCATGCAAGAGCACTTAAAATTTTAGTCGAAAAACTCACAACTGCGAGATTTTGAAGTAAGTTCGCAAGAACCCATGTGTGATCACTTAAAATTTTTGCAGTCTCGGAGATATTTGCAAGGTGACATGGTTGTTTCATAGGGATATTTACGAGAGCCTCAAATTAAAGTTGAATTTATCTAACAATTGTAAACAAATCCATTTTACTAGTTAAGTAGTGATTAATCTAATTATATTGCTGAATTTGCTAGTTAATTACTTTTAAATGGTCATTGTAAAGGGTTTGTTGTTTTCCAAAGAAGAAATGCAGAGGCTGATTTGGATAACAACCCCTTTTTCGATTTCGCAAAGATTTTGGATGGTGGCGAGCTGGGGTGAAGTTGTAGCGGCGAGGTGGGTGGCGGTGGCGGAGTTGAAGGCATGCCAAAGAGGAGGACAAAGGCGACAAAGACGAAAATATTGCAGAGAGATAAGAGAAGTGTATTGTGAGCTGTTGTATTCTCTTGAAGAGAGATCGTAGAGAGGAAGATGAGATGAAAAAAAAGTATCCTTATTTAATGGTGATATCACTTTTTTTTAGGTTGGTGGTGTCAATGAGTGGAAATGGTGGTGTCAAAAAGTCATCACTTTTTTTTTTTTTCTCAAGTTACGACATTTTTTTTATTAATTTGTTATTAATAGATATAGTTTAAGGTATATATATATTGCATGATATGTATTGTCTCGGTTCTAGTGCGATTTTGGTTATTGGTGTTTAAATTTGGATTCGAATCAAATATACACAATTTATATAGGGTTTTTTTTAATAAATTAGGGTTACAAATTTGTATTTTCTGGCAATTGTTAAATAGTGGTTATTTAAAAACTTTAAATACCAAAAAAAAGACTCAAACAACTTATTGTCAATTAATTTAGTACATACTGATGCAATTTGTGACACGTGCCACCCTAAAACTTTAGAGTTTTGGCATTCGAAGTTAGTGGTGGTGGTGGTCGAAGGTGACCTACTGGCGCAAACCTAATTCCATAAGGGGTCGAGGGTGGTGGTTTAATTTCGTCAATGTTAGATGGTGGTTGTTGAATTAGGGAAAAGTACATGTAGGGCAAGTTGGTCTTTTTGAAAAAATTGGATGAAATTTGTTAGTCAACGTAGTTGAACACGCAGTCATGGGTGTTAGACTATGATAAAATAACTAATGTAGGCCAAATAGAAATAGTCATAAACTAATTGAGATCAAATGAGAAATAACCCTTTATTATATTTTTTGCTTAAGTAAGAAAGAGAAATTCTTTTGGAAAACTATTACGTTACTTTCTATTTTTCTAAGATAGCAAATTGACATTAAAATATTTAATTTTTTTGAACATTTATATATATTTTGGTGTGTCACATGAGAACCATGTGGATCAGAATAGTCAATTAAGATAAAACCTTTTGGGATACTATTATACAACTTTCTATTTTTCTAAGATAGCAAACTGACATTTTATATATATATATATATATATATATATATATATATATATATATATTTTGGTGTGTTATTATTACATGAGAACCATGTGGCTGAGAATAGTCAATTAAGTCCGTCCCTCTCAGCCCGATGTGGCAAAGTGGTGCACTCAAACAATGGCCAGATAACATTTTGGACTGTTTCAATTTCACAGTTTCACACACGCATGACCAACCAATAACTTCTCAACCATCACCATTTCACTCGAGTCTCCCAGTCTCTTTGTCAGTCTTTCTTTACAAATGTTAACCATGGGACTTTCTTACAAACCCCACTTTACATTATCTCCTACTCACACTTCTCAACTGAAATCGCTAACACCCATTTTAGCTCTCAAAATCCCACCTTCACAGCCAGTTTTCCCTTTTCGATCCATTTCAAGGAGACCCCTTTATCATGAACAGAGGATTTGGAGGTCACAAACTATGAGTTCAGCTTTCAGAACCAGGGGTGATGACGTTGAAAGGTTTGGGGTTATTGAGACAGATTCAATTTTGGGCAATGGGTCATCTGAATTGCGCCATGGCTTGAGATCCAGTGGGGTAGAAGCTACTCTCAATCGCTTGGTCAGTAAAGTTTTTTTGGCTTTTGAGTTGTTTTTTTTGTTAAAGTTGGGATTTTTATTTGCTTGTATGATTGAATTTCATTTGTTGAAAAGCGTTGACTTCATTTTTCTTGATTGAGTGAACATAGAGTAGCCAAAAAGGATCTATAGTGGGTTTTAGACAGTTACTGAATTTTTATGTTTCATTGGTTGATAGGGGTTACTGAATTGGTTGGAATCTGTTCAAACTGAAGTTACAAATATTGAACTTTTATGTTTAATTGGGGTTGTCTCATGTCTGAATTGGTTTGCTAATTTTTGCATTCAACACTAATGATATTTCTTTTTCTTAGTTTTACATATGACCTTACAGAATTTGAAAATCTCACCTCACTTCTTTTGTTTTATGATTCAAAAATTTCAGAAAAGGTTGTAACCCATATCACTTTCTACTTGTGATATATGCTCATCTCCATCTTCAAAATCTATTTAGTAACCAAATGGTGACTCCACCTGCCATTATTGTTCCAGTAGTGGGCAGAGTTCAATATTAAGAGCAGGTGGTGCCTTTTATGAGGGGTCCCTATCTATTGGTATATGGCAGGTGAACGTGAACCCAATTCTTCTGCGGCCACATGAATTTAGTTGAATTTGTAAAATATTTAGGAATCCATATGGGTTAATAGGGACAGTCCAACCTCCTCTATAAAGATAGCTTTGAGTTTTTAAAGAAGGGTTAGTAAAATCTTTGTAAAATGCATCATGTTCTTTGTTACAGTTGGTCCCATATTTTGCAAGTTGATGACTTTCACGACTCATATAATGGTTTAAACTGCAGTTGAAAATCATGGGCCCCTACCATAGGCCTCTATTTCATCAGTTTGGATTCGAACTCTCATGGTAGGGGTTAGTCTAGCCTAATCTTAGAGTAACTTTACATGGTTACATACATTCTTCGGGTGTATGAAAACTATTATGCACTAACTCTAGACAGAGTAGGATTAGGGGCAAACTACGTTGTTCGCCTAAAATTTTAACACACCATTTCATTTAGTAAACTTTTTATATTATTTACATGTATATTGGGCGTAGAAATACTCCTCTGCATCTAGAAAGTAGAGTAGGGGTGCCTAAGCTGTATAATACACTCTTGCATTTGATGGGCTCTTCGAATTGTTGTACTTGTTACTGCATCGACTCTTTGTCCATCGTCCATCGAATAAGCTGTAAAAAATTGACATTTTGGGACCCTAAATTGTATGTATCAAATATATAAAGGGGCCTCATATTTTAGATAATTGTAGTTTGTTGGTCCAATGCTTAGGCATTTGGTTTGATTTTGTCGTGAGTTCAAATCACGTCCCCTACATTTCATTTACCATTTTATTATTATTATTTTAGGTCGAAGAGGGCCCCATTCTTAAGGCCGGCCAAAATCTCAAGGCCGGCCCTGGCTCCATGGCACATGGCACATGACACATGACACACTCCACTTGCATACCCCTCTTAGAAGCACCTATGTGCCTCCTTGAAGGAAGTCATTTTCCGAGCAAAACTCCACTTGAAAAAATTTTCATTTTATGAGGACTATTCTTGCACCAAATCAATTGAAAGGAAGCGCATTACACATGTGACAATTTTTCAGCCGTCATCTATTATAGGATGTGATTCAAAAAAATTCGTGTTGATTTCTTGGCCTTCCGCTGGGTGGAAAATGTAACTATAAGGAGCTTTGGGACCGGAGGCGATTTGTATCTTGGAAGGGCAGGTTGTTGTCGAAATGGGGAAGACTTGCATTATCCAAGAGTGCGTTGGCAAATATTCCCGTCACTTTTTTCCCAATTTCGATGTCTGTTGCCAGCATAATGGAACAAATAGTTAGCGACTTCTTGTGGGGAGGAATGGAGGGCTGCAAAAGTTATCATAATTTGAGAATTGATGACACTTCCTAAAGACAAAAGGGGGACGGTTGTTAAAACTTTCAAGAAAAAAAGAACATTGCTCTCATGAGGAAATGGTTATGGTGATACAATAAGGAGCCTAAAAGTTTGTATAGGAATCTTATCAAAGCCAAGTGTGATTGGGATGAAAGTGGGTGGAACCCCAATCACCCATCCTGGTTTTATGGCTCGAGTCCGTGGAAGTAAATATCAAATGTTTTATCCTCATTCTCTCAAGGGGTGGAACATATTCTCAGGAGGGGAAACAAGATTTGTTTTGGGCATGACAAAAGATTCCTTAGGATCTATTGGCTATCTAATATTGATAAGGGATAGGTCCTTGATTTCTTTGTGGGAGATCCAATGTAAGGTGGCTGGAATCTTCACTTGAAGAGGGCTTTCATTAAGTGAGAGGCATGCAACTTGATAACAACCCTTGAGCTCGTGGTCCCGAACAATGAGGAGGATTGGAAGCGGGATGGTCTCAAATTGGTTAGTCTCATCTTTTTACAATCATTTGGTTGATGGCTCACTTCCAAGGGGTGGGGGCAAGGATAATTTTTTGGTCATTGCTGTGGAGAAAATGAATGCCACCCAATGTCTATTTCTTTATCCGGGAACTTAAGTGGATTCTCAGCACTGCAAGAGAATTCCTTACTAGAAGTGAAGGCAGGTTGCGATTTGAATCACGGGATCATTTACGTTGCATTGCAATTTTGTTAGCTTAGTTTGGCATTTTTCATTCATGCATGTGAGGTAGATTGGTGATGCCCTAATCCATTGGGGATACTTTTAACAGGTGGAAATGCAAAGCCTTTGTGACACAAACTCTTATTCAATAAGGCCATTGTTCGGGTTATTTAGCAAGGAACAAAAATTTTGAAGGGTTGTTCCTTTACCAACGATTCGGGTTGTGACGATGTTTTGGGTTTTCTGTCTACATGTATTCATGAGTGCTCGCTAGCGTCGCATTGTTGTTCATTTAGGGGCTTTAGCCAATTTTATTCTTGTATCTTTTAGAATTATTCTTTTCAATAAAATTTGAACTTTTTCTCTAAAAAAAACCTATGCAACATAGACACTCTATTTTTAATCGAAGAAAAAAAACATGCTGACATGTATCGTGTTGACACCCACGGATACTCCCATCGGACACTCCATATTTAGATCATCAATTTTTTCATATATCTTTGAAAAGTTTCAATTCTATAGTAATTTTACAATCATATTACGGCAAGTTAGTAGTATATGAGTAGCAATATTGATCTACAAGTGAATAAATATGACTAATAATTCAAATGGTTAATTGCTCTTTCCCTTACCCCATAATCATTCTGTATTGCACTATGCTCCTAAGACTAGCGGTCAACGTGCATTGACTGTCTGTTATCAAAATAGATGACCAAAATACCATTGACAAATCAAAGGCTGAGATTGAATGTTTCGTATCTCGAACATCTCATCTCGAAGAAAATCGAAGGGTCCAATTGTAATGGTAAACGTATATCGAGGAAAATCCAACCGTTAAAATACTAAAAAAACATCATCTTCTTCCCCATGCCCCCTTCTTCCTCCTCTGTTTCACAGCCCCGTCGCCACCCTCCCCCTCTTCTTCCTCTTCCTCCTCCCTCTTGTTCCTCCTCTGTTTCGCAGTCCCGACGCCACCCTCTCCCTTTTCCCCCCTTCCTACTCTGACTTTCTCCTCTAAGGTTCGCAACTCGACCAAAACGTCATCAATTCATACCCCAAATTCCCATTCTTCAAGGGTAGTAGTGGTGACTCATTGTGTTCAATTTGTCTTTGTGATTACAAAGAAGGTGAGATGCTAAGAGATGATGCCTAACTACAGTCATTTTTTCCAACTCTAATGTTGAGGTTTCATGCTTTGTGCCCCGACGAGTAAAAAGAAATTTGATAGAATTTTAGTCACAATTAGTGTTGATAGTGGATTGGTCAGGTTTGGGGTTTAGTAGAAATTACAATGTAATGATCGAAAAAGAATAGAAATTTTCATGGAAATAACATACTAAAGGAAGAGAGTGGCAGCGGGGCTGCGAAACAAAGGAGGAAGAAGGGGGAGGAGGAAGAAGATAAAGTTTTTTTTAACAACTGTTAGAGTTTTCTCGAGATCCGATTACGATTTCAATTGGGTCCTTTGATTTTTCTCAAGATATGTTATGATTTCAACTAGACCCTACAATTTTCTTCGAGATGAGATGTTCGAGACACAATTTTTTAGCAACTATTAGATTTTTTCGAGATATGATTACGATTTCAATTGGGCCCTACGATTTTCTTTGAGACGAGATGTTTGAGATACGAAACATTCATTATCAGCATTTGTTTTGTCAAAGATATTTTGATCATCTATTTTGAAAATAGACGGTCAAAGCATTTGGCCGCTAGTCTTAGGGGCATAGTGTAATACTTAATGATTATGGAGGTACTCCACAGTTATCTATTATGATGAAGGGGGGGAGAGCAGTTAACCCTAATTCAAAACTTATTGCTGAAAGTAAATAATACTAAAATGTACAGGTGTGCACCTAGCATATCCCGCACTGTCTTTTTTTGCCCGATGAGTCCGACACTTCTTATTTGTGTCGGACACAGAGACTCGTATCATGTCGTTGTTACATAGAAAAAATAGGTAAATAAATAACCCAAGAATATGTCATCTTTAAACCATTCGTCATACTTCGGAGGGACTTGGAAGAAATGAGAAAATGCATATCGTCAACTTCCATTACTTAAAGACCATTGAGACTCCTATACAAATGTATATTCCATAAACTCCCTCCATTCTCATCACCTAAAGTCCCTATCAACCAACCCTTCTAGCCAAACACTCAGAAAAATCTAAGAAACAAATTACTCATCAGAATCACTGGTGTCTTTATCTGCGCACTCCCTCTGAAATTGTCTAAATTATTATTTTTCATTTTCTCCTCTTTATTTTCCGGTTATCTATTAAGCTTCTGAAGGCATTGTTTAGAGTTATTTCCCAAAAAGCCTTGGTTTCAAACATAATTATGCAAAAAAGGTTTCTGAAAACCCTTGTGAAAAAATACCTATTTATTTAGATTAAGATGAATAAGTATGTAATTTTATTTCTCATTGTAGAAAATATTTCATTTTATTTTGTCTAGTATTATATTACAAAGTTATTCATTCAATTAATTTTCAGATTTTAGGAATAGTAGGACCTTATTTTTGTCTGTAATAGGTGTGTGAGTATTTTAGTCTTTTTACATTTCAAATGGTCACCAAAGGAATTTTAGTGTATCAAAAAGTGGTGGCTCCTTTTTCACTAAATCATTCCCCATGCAAGGGGGTCTGTCATTTCTCTCTTTTTTATGTACTTTGCAAACCAAGAGATCCTTATAAAGTGCATATGACAATGCATGGAAGCATACCAGTAAACTGAGAAATGCTTCAAATAAGAGTGAAGCTATCTATCACCCTTCTATTTTAACCATTTAAATTGAAACTACATATAATCAGTTTTCACCATGTTTATAGATCTTTTTTTTTTGGCGTGTAGAGCAAGTGGCTAATGGCAATACTTTTTGGAGCTGTTATTCTCTGGAGGCATGACGCTGAATCCCTATGGGCTGCGATGGGATCAGTCTTGAACATCCTACTTTCAGTTTCTCTGAAACAGATACTCAATCAAGAACGACCCATCCCCACCTCAAAATCAGACCCAGGGATGCCCTCTTCTCATGCTCAGTCCATTTTCTTCACTGTCATCTTTGCTATTTTTTCAAGTAAGTTCATCCACATTTCAGACACCAAATTTACTTGAGATTACGATAGCATGCATGATTGCTTGTAAGTTAATCTATGGTGGCTTTTTATTGAGTTGCCCTTGGTATGTTCCATCTACATGAAATTTTGTCAAAAATACTAGCGGTTTTATGTAATATTAGTATGATATGGTAATTGTTTGTAGGTTTTTGTGACATCTAGTTGAGGAATCTCTTTTTGTTCTGTCTTAAAATTTATAACATGAATAGGTATGAAATGGAGGTGAACTGTCAAGAAAACCGTAACTTTTAATGAAACAGTTAAATCACCAGCATATGAAGTTACACTGTGAGCTTTGAGTTCATCGGACAATATTAGCAAACTGGGTAAGGTCCATGAGTGAGTTGATTGCTTTAATCCAAGTTTTGGACTTTCATTGTGTTTCTCCAACTTCGTTAAAATTTATACTCAAGTTGTTTTTCGTGTGAAAATCTATAAGAACTCACTGGACCGTTTACCATCTTTCCTCATATTTCTTTGTCGTTATGAAGCTGGCTGAAGATCAGTGGAGAACCTTTTTTTTTCTAGTACCTTGTTGTGGTCTATTGCTTGTATAGTTGTATTTCATTGGATTATCTGTTTCCTGACTTAGACGTGATGTTTTATATTCTTCTTTACATTTCAGTGGTCAATTTTCTGGGACTTAATGAAGTTACAGTAATCACAGCAGTGTTTGCCTTCGCTTTGGGCTCATATTTTGTAAGAACCATCTTCCTCCCATTTTTTTTCACTCTTCATGTTAGTAATCATCAGAGCGCACAAGTGGTTGTTAATTGAAAAAAGTATATAAAAAAATTATATCAAGAATATAAAAATGTTAAAAAAAAATTATATCAAGAATATAAAAATGTTGTGGGTAAATAATATGAAATGCAGTTCTTACCATCAATCATATGTACTGCAGTCATGGCTAAGGGTTGCACAACAATATCACACGATCGCCCAAGTCGTCGTGGGTGCTATTGTAGGATCAATATTCTCAGTTTTGTGGTTTCAAGCATGGGATTCGTTTGTGCTGGAAGCCTTCATTTCCTATTTGTGGGTCCGAATCATCGTAGTTGTTGTATCTGTTGCATTTTGTCTGTCCTTTTTAGGTTACATTATTCAGCATTGGCTTGCAGATGAACAAGAAGCATTGTAAAATATTTATAGTTGTTAAGTGAGGAATTTTTTATTGTATGAGCCAATCTACTATATCCATTGTTTAACATCATTTTTACGTGTGATGTTCCATATTTAGATCTTATCAGTAGAAAAAGGAAGAAATCTTCTAGATCCCTGAATTACTCATTTCATCGTGTTCTAGTGATATTATGGCCAAACTTCTGCAATCAAAATGAACATTCAGACTGCATGTAACAGAATGATGTTCTTTCACTCTAGTATCTCCAAAGTTCAATAATGTTGCAGCCTTGTAATACGAAGTTATTAACTGCTGGGTTGCCATTTCTGGAAGTCAGAAGAGATAAGCTCTTTCCTCTCCTCTTCTTCTTCCCCAAACCCAAAACCTAAAAAAGTTGGTATCTTTTCAAGTCTTCATCTTTATCAGACGCATTTACTTTGTTTTAACCACCAGTTTGATCCATTCTTCAATCTTCTTTTCTGATGATCTTGTATGAAAGTTGAGATTTCTTTGAAATCAGCCTGCATAATAGGTGGGAAAGGTCCCCCAAAACAACTAAGATAGTTGACCAAGAAGATACCTAAACCAAATATTGTATTGTAGTACATCAACGAAAGACTTGGCACGACAGGGAATTGCCTGAGTTGCTACTATAGCTAAACTCGATCCCTTTTCTTTCCTTCTCTGCCCAACCAGTTGTCTTCCTCCCTTCAAGTTAATTACCAACTTGAAAATTTCGATTTACATCTAAATTCTTTCTAAGCATAACAACTTGATCATCTTCTCTTTGGTCTCCGATTTTTCGGTATTGATATTTATCCCCATTTTCCCTTTGCTTTTCTCCTTGTCTTCCTCAAACTCTAGCTCTTCCAGTCGCCATATCTCTCCTTGCCCCTATCTTTTATCATTTCTTTTCGACCTCCCATTCCTTTTCCCTTTCCACAAATGCTTCAAAATATTGCTTGTCCTACTTATCTCCATTTCTAGTTACTGTGTTGTTGTGCAGGTCTTCGACGAAGCGCGATCCATTATTTCAAAAGCAACCAAATCCTCATCCTTCTATCTTAACCAGACACGAACCAGATATAAGTCATCACTCCGCCTCAACCTCTATATCCCATCAAAATACGGAACCCATACCATCTTACTTACCTCATAGCTCACCAACAAGGTTGCTTCACATCCTTACTTCTCCACCAAACAAAGTTATTACAACCTTTTTATTCCAAGCTCATCATTGCTACCATGCTCTAACTATGGGTTCATCTCACAACACACCACCTTCCATCAATCCACATGCGAAAATTCTACGATGTCTGGTCTTGCATGCCTGGTGCGTGCCTGGATGGTACCAGGCACATGCACCGCATGGTACCAGGCACATGGCTGGCTTGAAAAAAAAAAGATTTGAACCTAAAAAAGGGAATCTGAGGAAGAGGAACACCAGACTCGCCCAACTGAAGGTTATAGAAAGGGATTGAAGAGGAAGCTAAGGGTTCACTCGAGAAAAGGGATTTGAACCTAAAAAAGGGGATCTGATGAAGAGGAAGACCAGGGTTCGCTCAGCTGAAGGAGAAGCTTAGAGAAAGAGATTGGAGAGGAAGACCAGAGTTCGCTCGAGAAGGAGAACTGGAGGAGAAACTCGAGAACTAAAGGAGAAGCTCAAGTACTGGTGGAGGACGACAACTGAAGCTCGAGAAGGGATAAGTGATGTTCACCTCCATAGCTACTATCTCCTTCTCCTTTTCCTTTTGCTTCTGCTTTCGTTTTTGGATTGTATGGCTGTGAACTTCATTGCTATTTTGTGTGAATTTGTGACGCGTTCTGCAAATGTGATGTGAGAATTTGTGTTAGTAAAAATTAGGTTTTCTTCTTCTTCTTCTTGTGATGTGAGAATTTGTGTTAGTAAGAATTTCTGCAAATGTGATGTGAAAATTTGTGAGAAATTGTGTTAGTAAAAATTAGGTTTAATGAAATTCACATCCATACAATATATTTGTGAACCCATGTTTATTGAATTATAAGAACCAATTCACAGCCATGGCGTTGAGGATCTCCACTGACAGTCTGCTTATATTTGTGACAAAAGCAAAAAAAAAAAAAAATTGGTTAAAATTTGTGTTAGTAAAAATTATGCGAAACCGATGGATATGTTAGTAAAAAAAATTATTGTGTTATTGGCATCTATAGCTTAATAAAAAATTTTGTGTATGTTGAAATAATGATCTTAACCCAACAATGGCATACAAGGCGTATGTGGTATATCGCGGTCGTGTCCCTGGAATTTACGCAACATGGGAAGATTGTTCAATCCAAATAACGGGGTATAGAGGTAGTTTGTACAAGGATTTTGCCTCAGTTGCCGATGCTTATACTAGTTATGAAGTTTGGGTTCGCTCAGAAGGGGTGGAAAATAACTACGAGGCAAACAAATCAGATGATGAGGTGAAAAAGAAAGTGAACAAGAACTGCGAGGCAAACAAATCAGCTGAAGAGGTGAAAAATAAAGTGAGCAAGAACTACGAGGCAAGAAATCTCTTGGAAAAGATGAAAAATCAGTATCGCGTTCGTGAGGGTGAAGCTCAAGCGAACATTGATCATTGGGCATTGACAAGGGAATTGATTAATGCACTGCTAGTGGTGGTTATTATAATAATGGTAGTTATTTTGTTCAAACTTGTGGTTTATTGAATATTTTGTTAGTCGTATTTCAAACTTGTGTTTAGTTATGCTCTGTATATATTTTTTTGTTAATGGATGCAATGTTAAGCATTTTTTTTCATGCATGATGACTTTGGTTATTGTAATGTATTTTGTTCTTACCAAGCATTGCTGCTTGAGGTGTATCCAAATCGCTGCAGAGTCATCCTTGATGCCTCCATGTACATATTACTCATTAGTAAGCTCCAAGTTGTTCTGAAGCTCATGAAGGATCATCCTACTTGCAGCATGTAGACATGCTCGAATGGAAGTTGGTAATCGGGTTTGTTGGGCTTAGTCTTCTTTAAGGGGAGTACTACCGGCCCAAGGGTGGCGATGTTGTCATTGAGTGCATGCCTGCCTACTTCCATCAAGTCTTTACTTACTGAAATTCCTTGTCCACCTTCTGCATCTTCCTTTGTATGTATGCACTTGTCCCCCATGGTTGAAGCTATGTATGTTGTATCAAACTTTGTAGTGATTCACCACCATTGCAGAGAGAGATGGGGTGGTTTTTAAAGTCCCACAGTCGACAAGGATATTGATGTCCTTGGCCCTAATCCCAGTTTTTAAACTTGTATTTTGTTTGCTAAGTCGGCCAATGCACTCTACACCCAAAATATGAAGGGTTTTCTGCAGCACTTGAAATAAAGGGCAACACCTTAATCCTTGAACAACAATACTATGAGCTTTCTACAACACTTGAAATAAATGGCTTTATACAAGGCATGGATGATGCAACCAATTACATAAAGCACCTAGAGAAGAAGATAAAATAGATGAACAAGAGATCGACTCAAAGGATTGTCTACCAAACACAACCATTCATAGCATTCTGTGATTTTCGGGTATCAAAACCCAACAAATTAACTGTAATAGCCCAGAAGAATAACACAATTTCAGAGACTGTATGGTTGTCACTCAGAGCATTCCCTATCCATGGAGAAGCTATGAGCCTGATCCCTGCAATCCTGATCTAGAATTTAATGAATCCATGAACTCGTACCTCTATTTTCTAAAATGGGAGGCCTATAGAATAATCTAATTCATATAGCACTTTAAGTTACACAACCACAAATTCATGATGCTTGAATCTGCAAATTCATTTTATGTTTATAAACCAAACACAACCACAAATTTTACATGAATACATCAACTCGGTTTGTTGCAATCTGCCAGAAAATTACAGGTCCAAACCATACAATCTAGTTTGATGAGTTTAAGCACTTAAAAATAAGTTGGAGGATAGTAAAAACTAAACAGAAACCAAAAGGAAGCGCATGACCAAATAAAAACCAATGTAGACTGTCAGTGGAGATCCTCAACGCTTCCATTTCTCTATCACTTGTTTGAATAAGTTCCTTCAGGGTTGGCTTTTGACAGATAGAATTCAGATGCAACACCATCATCTCTACAAACATGTAAACAAAACATGGGATGCGTTGATATATGGCACAACAATAATAGTGTCCAAATTTTAACCCAAAACCCTTGAACAACAAAATACAAAATTTTGTCCAGGAATCATTAGATTGTTTCAACTCATTTCCATTTCATTTAACCACCAAACTAAAATACTTTTATTCTAGACTTCTACAATCATACTAACGGTAGAAAGCTATCCATAGCAGTCCCCTTCTGGAATCCTCCTAATTCAGAAGGTTTAAAATAAGAACCAACGTAGTTTGCGATCCTTACCAGGGCGAAAATAATGAGTTATAATCTCTCAACTCCATGTCGTTGCTAGAAGTTGGTCGCTGCAAAATTAATGATAAAGGCTTACATTCTTTATGTGGTCGTTAAAATGATCTTAAACAAGTAAATTAAATACATGTGTTATAAGTGAGTAAACCTGACCAAGTCCATCAATTGTAGCACTAACTTGTGAATAGTATGACCCCATACTTTCATCCTTCAAAACGACAAACACATTCATCATAGTGAACAATCGTAGTGGGGCAAATCATAAGTGAACAATCAATCTACTAAAGACAAACCTGCGTGTTAAGATTTAATTGACCATATGGCACAACATTGTTTGAAAGAGGTGTCATATATTGTGAACCTTCAAATCCAACTTGGGTAGAACCCTACAAATGACATTTCAAATTAAAAGTAAATATTCTTGAATTGAAAAAAAATATATATTCATAAAAGTAAAACAAACAAGTAAAATTACCAAATTATTCTCAATGGCATGTTCTTTGTCAATACTTCTCATTTTCTCCATCTCTTTCTGTGTTTCTTTCTTTTTTTTGCTCTTTTTACAAACTTTTTCCATGGTGGATTGCATCCTTGAAGTAGAACGTCGTCCTTTGCAACGGACAACCAATGGACTATGAATTTGACCAGTAGTTATAACGCCAACTTTCAAAAACCCCTCTGACTCAACATTAACATCACCATCACCTTTTGATCTCTTTAGTTCACCAATCTTCAATTTTATCCAATGTTTAACATTATTTATCTCCTTTTGATCCTCAAAAGCTAAGTCAACCATTTCATAAAAGAGACTGCACATCTCATCAAACTGTTCATTTTCAGGCGTTATTTCCCAATCCGAATATACAATTTTAACCTTCTTATGACACCTCTTAACATCTTTCCTCCACTTTCGAAGAATATATTTTTCTGATAAAACATTAGTCCTCTTATGAGACAATACCGATAAAATATGTTTGCATAAGATCCCCCTAAACACAAATAAGTGACAATTGCACTTAATATTGAAGTCGTCATCTTTAAAATAATATTTAAAATTGATTGATCTGTATGTGTTTCCTATCAACCTGTCTTCTGAAACATAATAAACCTGAAAGCCATACTCCTTCATGACATGATGATTAACTGCACAACATAATCTTCTTGCAATCTCTGTTTGAAACTCCTTAAATTTATTTGTGGTATAGGCAACTTGAAATTTTTTCTCAAATGCGTAAGGAGTAATGCAAGGAAGCCAACGGTTAAATGATCTAAAGTCCTCATCAACTTCTTTTTAACCTTACTTCGTAGTGCATTCTCATATTGTTCTACGAATTGCTTTAGAGTGGTCTTTGAATTTACATAACCATAAAAAAAAACATCCATACTTTCACTCCTTTGTGTTGAAGACATCCCTGCCCAAAAATTATTCCTCTGAAATGTTGGTACCCAATGAATTCTTTAATCATATAATCCACTCAACCAATCATTATTTTGAAGGTTAAATTTCTCAATGAACCCACGCCAATATTCTTCAAACTCTTCATGTGACAGAAAATCATAAATTGCTCTTTGCATTGCAAACTTTATAGCCTCATATTGATTGCAACCCGACAGTTTTTCATGCAACTTTTTTATAATATGTCATAAACACCATCTATGTCGTGTGTTGGGAAACACAATTTCGATGACTCTCTTCATTGATCTGGAGCACAATCATTCATACACACGAGCCAAGATTTGAAAAGCCAAACAAACTATTCTACTGTCTCGCTACAGATCAATCCACATCCAAAAAGTATTGACTGACCGTGATGATTCACCCCAACAAAAAGAGCAAATGGCATTTCGTACTTATTAGTTAAGTACGTAGTGTCAAAAGTAATGACATCACCAAACTCCTTGTAAGCTGCTCTACTCCATGCGTCAGCCCAAAAGACATTTCTTAACCTCCCTTTGTCATCCAAATCCATCAAATAGAAAAAATCAGCATTGTTAGCTTGCATCTTTTGGAAGTAGTTATGAAGTGTCGTCGCATCCCCCTTACCAAGTCTCAACTGCCTTATTTTATGCAGATAGTTGTAACAATATTTTTGGGAAAATGTCATACTATCATTCCCACCAGCTTCAACCACACACGAAGAAAAACTCCTATTTGGTCTAATGCCCGCCCTATCATTATATTCAAGCTTCTTCTTCACATACTAGCTCATAACTCAATTTTTGTGATAATATCTCGATTTTTCAGGGCTCAAATCATGATTGTGATCATCTGTTACTGTTGTCACTCTCAATGTTCCATCAGAGCATATAAGAACTCTAATCTTAGCCTTACAACCACATCTACCAGAGGCACGCAATTTTATAACACTTTATGCTTTACTTTTTGAATTCCCAGCCCGACCACATGCAAGAATAAGATATTTAGGATTTCCCTGGTCATCTTTTTCGGTTGCCCTTACTCTCACTGGAAATCCCATTTTATTACCATAATCATGATAATATGACTGATATTCATCAATGTTGTTAAATTCCATCCCTATGCAAGGCTCTTTTATCTCCTCTAAAATTTCTTCATTTTCCATACTTTCGTTATTTTCTAATGTATCCATCCCTGAAAATATGAAATACAATATTTTCGTAACATCCCTTAAAACAATAAAAAAAAAAAAAAGAAAAAAAAAGATGCATATGGAGTCTAATCTGAAAACACAAAATTTTTACGAAGAAGAGAAAACACAATTTTTTTACGAAGAAGCTAATCTTATTGATCTCATGTTTTACTTTTCAACAGACATCTATAAATTTAATTTGATGCTCTCTTTTCTCATTAATTTGTTCACTGCATTTCCATATTGCTGTTAGGTTCTTTTGTTCTCTTTACTATGACAAAGTGCAAGGCACAAATCTAGATCGGTCGAAGTTTGAAGGGTTGCTACTTTGAGAAGGTAAGGTTGTTCTATCATGGGAACTAGACAACTTTCAGAGATAATTCAACACCTATTAATTCACGGCAAATTTTCAGAGATAATTTTTTGAAATGTCATTTGAACAAAGGAAAAACGAAAACATTCGTACACAAACAAGTTAAACCAATACCTTTTTTCTTCACAATTCAACATGCTACAAAATTTGAAACAAGTGTAAAACAAATTCAACCTCCTCAATCCAAAACAATTCAACCTACTCAATCCAAAAAAATGACAGAGAAACTTGGAGTATTCTTCTTCTGGAATAAATTCAACCTACTCAATCCAAAATAATGACAGAGAAACTTGGAGTATTCTTCTTCAATCCAAAACATTTCAACCTTCAAGAATAAATTGTTAATTAAAAATAAAACTCCCCTTGAATTTTTTTTTCTGCAGAAGAGCTAAAGAAACTTGGGTTTGTAACTTGGATTTTGGCCAATTGGGTTTGTAACTTAGAGTATTTTTCTTATTTTTCCCTCTTTTTTCAGCGAGTTACTTTTCCCTCTTTGATCCTTCGCTCTCTTTCCTTCTCTCTGTCGATGCTTTTGATGAGGCGTGGAGGACGACGACGGAGGTAGCGGAGGTGGAGGAGCCGGAGGTAGCGAAGGTGGAGGAGGCGAAACTCTTCGTTTGGAGCCCTAGACTCTTTCTTTTCCCTGCGGGTTTGTTTCTTCCCTGTTTTCCTTTTTTTTTTTTTTGCTTTTGATGGAGTAGTGAAGTGGCACGTGCTTGGTACCAGGCACAAGACCAGGTACCGTAGTCTCACTCATCCACATGATTTCAATCTAAACCTTTCACCAACGAGCTCACATAAACTTTGTTTGTCACCCACTCCCATTGACCTTAACATAGCAGACCCTTCCACCACCACCATTCCTAGTCACGTTGCATTCAATCCACTACAAGCTTTTCATAACACCCCCCCCCCCCCCCCCCCCATTACTTCTTCTCCTTCTAACTTCTCCACAACCATGCAACCTAAAACCCAACGAGTTCACTATGCTTCCTCTCCAATCTGTTACGCGAACTCTTTGTCACCATCCAACATGTTAGACTCAAACCAACATATTGATACCCCACTTCACCACCTCAAACCCCCTCAATAACCAACTGATGGCTCATCTTGAACATCAGTTGGCCCTACAACTCATCATACCATCCTCTGCTTTTGCAACTCGTTATGCAACTGAAAGCGACAGCCATGAGCTTAAAGCCATTGCCAAATACCACCACTTCCTTGGGTTTTGCCCTGAGGTGTTTGCTCAACGAATGGCCCCACTCTGGAATGCTTCCCAAGTTGTCCATGTTGAGAAAATGGATCATATCCGTGACCCAAGGAATACTTTTTACCTCCTGCGATTCTCCAATGCAGAAGACAAGTTCAAAGCAACTCACAACAGACCGTGATCACTGTTCGGGAAGCTCATCTCTACCAAAGACATGCAAATCAACTACCATGAGATAAGCTTTGCCATCATTCCGGTGTGGGTTCGTTTCCACGAGTTCCCCTTCCAAAAAATCTATCTTCAAGATGTCAAGCTTATAACAGACAGTTTTGGCGAACTGATGGAGGTGGATATGCCTTCAGCTGTCGATGTCACTATCCCCTACATTAGATTCAAATTGTGGTTTTATACTACCAAGCCTCTTCCTAGCAGCATGCAAACAGATGATAGGGGCATAATTAGGCTATTTTTAGTACCATATTTCTATATATATTTTTAGCTATTACTTGTTAATTATGGTACTAATTGTTATTTTCATGTTTGTGTAGGTTTTCAATTACAATATTTTAAAATATAAGCAAATTGGCAATTTAGAAATACTAATTGCACAAGAAAATCACACAAGCAAGGAAATCACACAAACAATGAAACAAGGAACCCACACCAACAAAGAAACCACAAAAAGAAGAAAACAAGAATAAAAAGGGGATGATACCTGGTTTTGAGAGATCATCCATCCACAGCCTCCACAACAAGCCCTAACCCTCGTTACAGCCGCAATTCCTCCCTGTTTCGCTCCCATCACAGCCACATAAACACCATCTTCATCTCCTTCTCACCTGATCTCTCTCTCACCCGATCGCCATCCCGCTCACTCTTTCGTTGTCCCTGATTATCGCCACCCATCGTCACCTCGCCAAACCCTAACCGCCGTCATAAATCCATAGCCCCCTAATCACAACCTCCTCGACAACATCTGATTTCCCTCTCTCTCGTTCTCCCTCGTCATCCCCTTCTCTCTCACACTCTGATTCACAAAGCAGATTGAGAAGTGAGGAAGGAGCAGATCGTGAAGAGGAAGGAGCAGAGAAACTGGTGAAGCAAATCGAAAATCGTGAAGTGAAGGAAGAGTTTGCGCTATTTGCACCTCAGTACTCCTCTCTCTACCACCACGGATCAGTCTACAGTGTTTTGTCTCATCTCTTAATTTTAGTTTGATATTTAATTATGTATTGCTATTCGAACATAATTAATATGTCTAGCTAAACTCCTCTTAGTTAGGGGTGGATTCGAAGCCCCGAACATGTGCTTTATAAATTAATTGAATTTAATCTTTCTTGCTATTAGTGATTGTGTTTTGCTTAACTGTTTTATAGAGAACTTTTCTTTGTATGTTTGTTAAGATGGCCAACTTAGTAAGCATGCAAGGATCTGAGGCTAGAGTATAGGAGAGTTTCACCTAATTGTAATAATCATGTATTCACAAGTAGTAAATACCAAGGAACGTTGGTAAGGTTAAGTAAAAACCTAGGCAAAAACAAGATGTTGATCATACTTGTAATTGCCTAGTCAGTGTTCATATTTTCCACAAAACTTAACAATCTTAGATTGTTATTTAACTTGCGACTCTTGTTTAGATAGCATGATAAGAATAGTTTGAAATCGACGCTTAGTTTAATTCAACGAACTTGGGAAAAAAGATTAATGCAGTGCGGTCACGGTTAGTCTTGAGCATTGTCTCTCACGAGTTAGCAAGTGATTATTGAAGATTGATTTATAAGCATATGTTTGGTGTGTAAAGATAAACCCTTAGCTAATTTCTCACATTTTCTATCCCTTTAGTTTTATTATCTTTATATTAATTTTCGTAGTTATTTTCATAGTTTAATTTTGAAAATCCAATCCCCCCATTATTTAATTAATTAGGTTGTTAGTTGTCTTTTAGTTATTATTAGTGTTAATTGACAAACCTTCTAATCCCCGGTCTAGAACGATCCCTACTTATTCTATACTAAAATCACAAAGCAGGGTATTAAGTTGTGTGCTACTAAAATAGCGCATCAATTTTTGGTGCCGTTGACGGGGATTAGAAAAGTTGTTGATTACTTAATTAGTTTTTATTTTCTTATTTTTATTTTTATTGATTTTTTTTTCTTTCTATCTTTATCTTAGGTACTAGTTCATGCGCAATAGGAGATCCAGTGAAAACTTAGTAGAATACGATTCAGAGCCTGAGAAAACATTTAGAAGACGAAGAAGAGAAACAAAAGAGCCACAAACATCTAGCTCTGAATCTGAAGAGTTCGACATGGGAGATAATAGATCTATTAAAGAACTTTCGGCATCCACCTTGGACAATGCCGCACCCTTGTGCATTCAGTATCCATTAGCCGCGCAGGGCAAGACAGAGTCATTCGAGCTGAAATCCAGCCTACTTCATCATATTCCGAAGTATCATGGTATTTCTATGGAGGATCCAAATAAACATTTAAAGGAATTTGAAGTTGTATGCTCCAGTATGACGCCAATAAATGTGGATGAAAACATCATAAAGTTGATAGCATTCCCCTTTTTTCTGGCTGATAGGGCTAAGGATTGGCTCTATGAACTACCTTTCGGAATAGTATATTCTTGGGAGAGCATGAAGAAGGAGTTTCTAGAGAAATTCTTCCCTACTTCCAAAATTATCTTGTTGAGGAAGAAAATTAGTGGCATACAGCAAGGTCCAGGAGAATCATATCCGGCTTACTATGAGCGTTCCAAAACTCTCATAGCATCATGCCTGCAGCATTAGATGAAGGAGGAGCTCCTGATTCAATACTTTTATGAGAGATTGCTTCATCTTGAGCGACAGATGTTAGATGCAGCGGCAGGAGGAGCTTTGGTTGATAAAACTCCAACAGTAGCAAAAAATTTGATTGCAAACCGAGCCTTAAATGCCCAACAGTATGAAGGAATTGGAGAGCCTTCACGCCAAGTCAATGAGGTAAGTACTAATTCTAGTTTGGAAGCTCAAATGGCTAATCTTACCTCATTTGTGACTCGGGCCCTAGGGAAGCCGAATATGCTAGGAGTTGCACAAGTTTGTGGCGTGTGTACAAAGTCAGGACATCCATCAGATCAATGTCCTCAACTGATTGAGAATGGCGGTTGGGAGAATGTCAATGCAATAGGTTTTCAGGGGCAAAATCACTATAAGAATAATCCTTATTCGAACACCTACAATGAAGGTTGGAGAAATCACCCCAGTTTTGGATAGAGAAATTCAAAACAACCTCAACAACAAGCTTCGAATCGGCCACCCCCTATTTTCTTTCAAGAACCACCTGAACCACCTCAGCACAATTCAGGTATGCCGCTTAATTATGATGAGATTCTAAAATCATTAACTATTTCTCAGCAAAATCAAGCAAAAGATATAACATATTACAAATAGTTGAGTTTATTGGACAAATTCGCGAGCAAGGAAAACTTCCTAGTTCTACCACTCCAAATCCGAATGGCAGGTTTGAAACTGCAAAAACAATTACATTGAGGAGTGGTAGGCAAATTGAGAATGAGCCAATAGTCCCTAAACATAGTCGAAATAGGGAAGCTGAGTTACATAAGGATTCTCCAGCCATCATTGAAACACTAGAACTCCAAGGTAAAAAGGTGAGCATTCCAAATTCAGTTTCTGCTAATCTTGTTCCACCTTTTGTGCCTTTTCCAGGTAGGTTTGCCAAATCTAGGAAAGATGAACAGGATAAGGAAATTTTGGAAACCTTCCGAAAAGTCCAAGTCAATATTCCGCTTCTTGATGCTATTAAGCAAGTTCTTAAGTATGCAAAAAAATTTAAGGAGCTTTGCACAACAAAGAGACGTCTTCGAGACGGAGAGGTAGTTAAGGTAAGTGAGAATGTCTCCGCAGTTCTTCAAAGAAAATTGCTATCGAAGTGTAAGGATCCAGGTAGTTTCACTATCCCTTGTGTTATTGGTAATACTAAAATTGAAAATGCAATGTTAGACTTAGGTGCTTCAATTAATGTTATGTCGTATTCTATTTATCGATCTATGAATCTCGGGAAGTTAAAAAAATGATGGTGTTATTATTCAATTGGCTGACCGTTCTAATGCATATCCTCGAGGTTTGTTGGAAGATGTGTTGGTACAGGTTAACCATTTGATATTCCCAGCAGATTTGTATGTGCTTGAGATGGAAGATTCGGAATTTTCAGCACCTTTGCCTCTTCTTTTAGGGCGCCCCTTCATGAAAACTGCGAAGACAAATATTGATGTGCATGCGGGGAAACTAACCATGGAATTTGATGGTGATGTGATTGGCTTCAACATTTTTGAAGCCACGAGATATCCTGTTAAAAATCATTCTTGTTTTTCTATTAATGTGAATGACAATTTGGCCCAGAAATTGTCAGACCTCAAAAACAAGGATGAACTTGAGACCAACATCACTACTGTCGTTGGATATGAGAGCAATGGAGTTCCCTATGACACAAAGAAGCGGAAGAAATTTCAGTTGAATGAGCTCGAAAAGATTCAAGATGAGGCCTATGATAGTAAAGGCAATTATAAGGAGAACGCCATAGTTTTTCATAATAAGATGATCCATGGAAATACTTTTGTCATTGGAATGAAAGTCTTGTTTTTCCAATCATGTCTTAGAACTGGTAAGTTACGTTCTGAATGAGTTGGTCATTTTATTGTTACTAATGTTTTCCCCATGGTGCTATACAGATTAAGAGTGTCACAACCGGGAAGGAGTTTAAAGTGAAACATCATCGACTTAAGCCCTATTATGAGTCATTTGTGGAGCATGACGTGGAGGACGTATCACTCCATGTTCCCACTTATTCTGAGGATTAATTGAAGATACCGTCAGGCTGCACAACGTTAAAACAAGCGCTTCTTGGGAGGCAACCCAATCAGATTTGCTTTCTTTATCCCTTTATTTTTCTTTTCATTATTTTTGCTTTTGTTTGTTAGTAGTTTGTTTTTCCGCGTTTAAATCTTTCATTGCATGTGTTATGATCTATTAACATTGAGGACAATGTTAGGTTTAAGTGTGGGGGGGGGGGGAACAAAACGTTGTTTTATTTAAAAATAAAAATAAAAATTTGTTGGTTTTTATTTTCTTTGTTGGTATTAGTGTCATAAAAATAAAAATAAAATAAAAAATAAAAAATAAAAATTATAGTTGTTTTGAGTCTTAGGATACTTTCCAACACAATGATGAGATTTGGTTTTTAATTGCATGACTTTAAGGTGATTTATAAACATGATTTAAGATCTAATATTATTCTTTGGTTAATGCTTATTTATGGTTATCATATGCAAATTCACATGAAATCAACTTAGTAATTGGTACTCATAGCATGCTTAGTTGAATTTAACTCATTATAACTCATATGTGAGTTTTGAGCCTATTGTTCTTTTGATTTTGAGAGTTTTTAGTTAGGTCGTCTTTATTTCTTTTGTCAATAATAATTCGTTGCATGATCTCAATTTTGTTTGCTTTGGTTGCTACTTGGATTGTTTTCAAAATTAAGAATTAAACACTAAAACTTGTATTAATTTTGTTCAAATCATCATATTGAATTGCATGACATGCTTGACATGATAAAGGCACCTAGTTTCCACTATTGCTAAATAAGCCTGATCCATAATATATTTACTATATGTTAACCCCATTGAGCCTGTTATTAAGCCTTTTGTTTCATTACCCTCATTTTCTATCCCTAACCTAATAAAAAGAGTGGAGCATAATTTGATTTGCAAAAACTTTATTGTGGTTCAAGGTATGTTGAAAAGCAAGTGTGGGGGAAGACCCTTGTGGTAAACAGTTCAAGAAGAAAGAGTTGCAAAAAAAAAAAATGAAAAAATGAAAAAAAATGTTACAAAAGGGATACAAGTCCTTATCTATATCCATTCTGTATTACAGTACCATACAGATAGTTCAATTCTTTTCAGTAGATACAAAGTAATTGTTGAAGCTCTTCATTATCAATGGGTCACCTCGTCATTTTCCCACTTATGTCTTGAACCATATGATTCTTTGCTAATGTCTCTAATATTATTGTATGCTTTCACCATTTCTTCAAGCCCTTTGAAAATTTCATATCCGTTCTTTCTCTTCCCTTGACCTCTGGCCCCATTACAACCTGAATTAAGACCTTTTGATTGAGTGTATCTTGCAATGTCACGATGTGGAGATTCAAATGAGGTATGAGCATATGGTGTCCCTAGTTCTTGCATTCAAGTAGTAGCATTCCTTCCATGAGATCATATATCTAAAAAAAAAAAAAAAAGTTAGAAAATGCCATTATTTCTTGTTATATCATATGTGAGCTATTTGTTTGCCTTTTACATCAATCCTCTTACATATAACTAGAATAGGAAGAGTGATCTTACCAAACAATCAGTGAAAAAGAAAAGAGTGCATCCAGTGAGATTTTCGGGTTAATTCTTCTTGGCACACGCTTGAGTTTCACAGTCACTTGGATTGATTTAATTGTAAATTTTTATATCATTGCTATGAACGTGTATTAATTTTCGAATGATGTGGATTTAATATTGTGTTTACAAAGAATCTTAACATGTCATGATCCGTTGAAAATCTCTTAGACAAATGTTGGAAAGTATATTGAGTCATTTGAGTCTTTTATTTTTGTTTCTTGGATTTGCTCGAGGACTAGCAAAAGATAAGTGTGGGGGAATTTGATAGGGACATAATTAGGCTATTTTTAGTACCATATTTCTATATATATTTTTAGCTATTACTTGTCAATTATGGTACTAATTACTATTTTCATATTTGTGTAGGTTTCCAATTACAATATTTTTATATAGAAGCAAATTGGCAATTTAGAAATACTAATTGCACAAGGAAATCACACAAGCAAGGAAATCACACAAACAAGGAAACAAGGAACCCACACCAACAAGGAAAGCACAGAAAAAAGAAAACAAGAATAAAAAGGGGACGATACCTGGCTTTAAGAGATCATCCATCCACAACTTCCACAACAAGCCCTAACCCTCGTTACAGCCGCAATTCTTCCCTGTTTCACTCCCATCACAGCCACACAGACACCGTATTCATCTCCTTCTCACCCGATCGCCATCCCCCTCACTCTTTCGCTGTCCCTGATTATCGCCACCCATCGTCACCTCGCCAAACCCTAGCCGCCGTCCTGAATCCATAGCCCCCTAATCACAACCTCCTCGACAACATCTGATTTCCCCCTCTCTCGTTGTCCCTCGTCATCCCCTTCTCTCTCACACTCTAATTCACAAGCAGATTGAGAAGTGAGGAAGAAGAAGATCGTGAAGAGGAAGGAGTTGAGAAACTGGTGAAGCATATCGCAAATCGTGAAGTGAAGGAAGAGTTTGCATTATTTGCACCCCAACACTTCCTTCTCTACCACCACGGATCAGTCTACAGTGTTTTGTCTCATCTCTTAACTCTTTCTCTTAATTTTAGTTTGATATTTAATTATGTATTGCTATTCAAACATAATTAATATGTCTAGCTAAACTTTTCTTAGTTAGGGGTGGATTCGAATCCCCGAACATGTGTTTTATAAATTAATTGAATTTAATCTTCCTTGCTATTAGTGATTGTGTTTTGCTTAACTGCTTTATAGATAACTTTCTTTGTATGTTTGTTAAGGTGGCCAACTTAGTAAGCATGCTAGGATCTGGGGCTAGAGTATAGGAGAGTTTCACCTAATTGTTATAACCTTGTATTCACAAGTAGTAAATACCAAGGAACGTTGGTAAGGTTAAGTAAAAACCTAGGCAAGAACAAGATGTTGATCATACTTGTAATTGCCTAGTCAGTGTTCATATTTTACACAAAACTTAATGATCTTAGATTGTTATTTAACTTGTGATTCCTGTTTAGATAGCATGATAAGAATAGTTTGAAAGCGACGCTTAGTTTAATTCAACGAACTTGGGAAAATAATAAGATTAATGCAGTGCGGTCACTGTTAGTCTTGAGCATTGTCTCTCACGAGTTAGCAAGTGATTATTGAAGATTGATTTACAAGCATATGTTTGGTGTGTGGAGATAAACCCTAAGCTAATTTCTCACATTTTCCATCCCTTTAGTTTTATTATCTTTATAGTAATTTTTGTATTTATTTTCATAGTTTAATTTAGAAAATCCAATCCCCCATTATTTAATTAATTAGGTTGTTAGTTGTCTTTTAGTTATTATTAGTGTTAATTAACAAGCCCTCAAATCCCCGATCTAGAATGATCCCTACTTATTCTATACTACAATCACAAAGCAGGGTATTAAGTTGTGTGCTATTAAAATAGCGCATCAACGGACTTTGGCACTGTAAATGGCAAACAATTCATAATTTATTTTGTCTATGAGAACATGTCGGCCTTCTGTTATTGCTATGGTTTAGTTGGACACTCGTCCGGGAATGCATGCCACAAGTATGTCCAGCTATCAAACTCGCTTCCACCATCTCTTTTCAAACCCATGCAACTCAACAAAGCTCTACCCTTTCAACCAAGCTCTCGACTAAGCGTCCGCCATAGTTATCAGGCGTCTGCCATAGTTATCAGGCATCCCCCAGTGGATGCACGTTCCCTATCAACGAACCAGTTTAGAGAGAGTTTGTGTAACACCCCTACTTTTTCAATGACAATAAAAATTTATGCACCTAAAATTCAATTGAAATTTGTATTTTAAAATCTTCTTTCATTTGACAAGTTGTATTTTTCAAAAATCGCTTAACTTTCTTTCCTTCTGAATCTCGGGATGAGATTCCATTTAACGTGTGTATAATGTAACACACCTAAATTTCATAAAGTTAATTTATTTTATTTTGAATTAAATTAAATAGAGTTACATTTAATTGAATTTAAATTTCAAAATTTTAAGGATTTAATTTTGTGAAGTTAAAGGGTGGGCGCCCTCAGAATTTTAGTGGGGCGAATAACCACTCACAATATAAAAAAAAAAACCCTTCATTCCTTTCTTCTCTTGTGCAACAGGCTTTGCTCTTCCTTATCTCCTTCTTCGGTGACGACGGCTGGTGTCGGGACGTTGTTGTGCGTTTCTTCGCCCAACCTCCCCTATTTTCTTCCTATCTCCTTCCATTATCTTCCCTTTCCTTCCCATTTCATTTCGGCGCTAGAAAATAGAGCAATGGCAAGAGAGATGGAAATTGGCGGTGATGAAGGCGATGATTTTGGCTATTGGGAGAGATGGATGTAGGTGATGGACGGTGACGGTGGTGTGTATGCCATAAGAATTAAAATCAGTGAGTTTTCTTCATACTATTTCATATTCTTATGTTTTTTTTTTTATCTGCTTGAGCTTTGTTAGTCTCACAATTTTATTGAGTGAGGGTTGTGTTTATGCGCATCTATTTTTAATTGATTTTTGGCGTGGAATTCGTGTAAAGCGCTACAATTAATTCTCAATATGCTTAAAGCATTGTATTTGGTTTATTCAATAGTGACATGTAGTTTTTTGTATTATCATATTCACTAACATGGTATTGTTGAGGTACTTAAAAAAAAAATGAGATATGCAGTGGTTGAGTTATGATATTGCTGAGTTCTTGTAATTTGGTATTGATCGGGATTGCAGTTTTTGAAATTGGTATTAAATGTGGTGTGTACCTCTAATAGTGCTTCTATAACAACATAGAAACCGTGGTTGTCAAGGCAGTCAAACTGTGTTTATGTTTAGGGCTTTTGTTTTTCAATTAGGTTCTTTTCGGTTTTGCAGGGTTGTACAAAGGGATGAGATTGCAACCCTGAGGAAATACACATCAATTGTTGTATCAAGAAAACATTATTGTGCTGTGTTGTAACTGAGAGAGTTTGTCGTAGAAAAGTGGAAGAAAGGGGAGAAGAAAGAGCAAAATAACATATAATATATACAATCTCGAAAGGGCATTTTACGTTGATTTCAATTTAATTGCATGTTAAGTTCAATGACATTTAATTGAAACCTTGGGCAAGGGGGGATCCAGGGGGCATCATGGAGTCACAGAGACTTTCAAAATCACTATCAAAGAGACTGCACACTAGCAAATTAGAGAGATTGCGTGTATGCAGTAGTAATGTGCGTGTATGCAGTAGTAACGTGCGTGCAACAGATTGTGTCTAGGCAATCTTATATATGGGTTGGGTTGGTAGGTGCACTAAAGAATAAGCAATCTCATTATTTGCACACACTATTGGATAAACATTTCCATGAATACTCAGCAGTGTCTTCATGGAGATAAACCAATGCGTGGACCAGATTCAGATCCCCTCAACTGAAAGGGTCAGTTTATGTGTTGTGATGTTAATTTTGGCATCTTTAATTAAGGTTTCAAGTCGAACACTATGATTGGCACACATTGAGTTCTTGGAGAGTGGTGTTAGGATTCCTTCCTTCGACTACTGTTTGTTCATCATCTCCATATAGTGTTAGTCCCCACCACTACACAAATCCACAATGACATGAGATATGTTTGCAAAGCAAAAAAATTAAAACTATTAGTTTTGTCCCTTGAGCCTGAACTTTGAAGAAAAACAGAGGAATGCTGCAGGTTACTCTTATGCTCAGATGATAATCACAACAAATGTTTTTTTTTTTCTAGAAAGCAAAATGTTGTTGTATATGCTGGCTTGCTTAGACCACCTCGACTTGTCAACCTAACAACTCATCAAGCCTGTAGCAAATGTAAGAGACCAGAGGAATTACTTGACAGTAGATAATGCTAAATGATGCGGGATCCATTTATTTGTTATGTATGACTTCCGTCAAGAAAAATCATGTTTTCATGTTTTTATGAAGGATCGTCGACTACTAGTATTTCCTTTTGACATTATTTTTTGATTTAATTTATTTTATGAACTAGTTTAATAAAATAATCATCTAGTCAGGATGGCCGAGTGGTCTACGGTGCCAGACTCAAGTTCCCCTCCTCTAACGAGAGCGTGGGTTCAAGTCTTGACCATGTTTCTGGTGTATCAGAGTCTTGACAAGGTTTCGGGTGTATCAGAGATGGTGTGTTTCTGGTGTAAATAATTTTTATGTTTTTGGTTTGCCCAAATTAGTCAAGTTTGAAGTTACAGTTTTGTTGCTAGTATAATTTTGACAGAAGACTTTCTTGTTATTTCCTTGGATAATCGTGCATTGAAATCGATTGTTATGCAAAATTAACTTGCTAAGGAATATCCTTATATTGAATGAGTTTGATCCCTGTTGTGTTATAGAATGGTGGATACCGTGGTTGATTTACTTATGGTTGACAAAGTGTCACCATAAAAGAGTTTTGAATTTTAGTTGATTTTTTTATGCTCTTTTTCACAACTCCGAAAAAAAAATGAAAAATGTGTTTTGTATACAAACTTGCTTGTATACGTGTGATATAATTTTGGGTATGCAGACTTGCTTGCATATCAGTGCACCGTTCCATGTGAGTTCGATAGTACGTGTAGTATTTAGGAAATACATGCCATGGATCGAACTTCGAGTGAGATGACATGTTCCTCGATGTGGCACCCCACTTGGAACATGTACGCTCCGAGTGGTTTCGAAGGCAAGGGATGCACACTTGGGTGAGGTATGTTCGGCACATGAATGATAATGCGATTGTGGAAAAGAAGCGAGATTTTTGTGTATGTGCATGATTACCTTAAATGAAGAAACTAAATGCTCATTCGACCATTGAATGAGAACTATATGTCTTCCTAAAGGTAGAAAATGCGTTTTGTTGATATTTTAATAATAGTCCAATATGACTATGATTTGTATCGTTGTTTGAAAATAAATTGCATTTATGAGGATTGATAACTCATAAATTTTATTTGTTTGTTTCTAACCGTTTCGTGCAGGATGGTAAGTCTACTAACAATTTCTGCAGGTCAGACTTGCCATATTCAACTTCTACAGTGTAAGTACAAGTAAATGCATATTTACTTATTAGGATGATTACATGATTGCCTCGTTGAGGAACTAGATTCTTTGAATTGTGTTTTTCTTGCATGACACCTTTACTTCATTGAGGAACTACCTGTTGGTGTGGTTGTTTATTGTTTTTGTTTAGTTTGATGTTATCACGTGCGGATTTATTGATTTTGGGATGAAGATTCCTCACACCAGCTTTATTGCTGACCCAAGTGAGTTTTTGCTTCTTGGGTACATTCCTTTGAGAATGTAGTCGATTAGCCTTTCAGGTTTAGAGATTTTTTGGCAGTGTTACTGGAGTTTCGTTAGTGGGGCTAGCAACGTCAGAGTCTTTCCGGGTTAGAGTTTTTATTTATTTCAATAATAAAATCATGTTTTAGTTGCTGCAGCTAATTGTTTCTGTTGTTATTGAATTTTCACGTCCCCGAGTTTTGGGGAAACGGATAATCTAAGTGGATTTTGGGATTTTCGTTCTCTTCGAAAATCGGGGAGTGACAGTTTAGCCAAAGTTTCTGTCGACCGCCGAGCAGGATGCACGCCAGCCTACGAGCTACAGGAGCCAACTCACTGAGTCCACATGGATTACAGTTCAATGAACCTTTGTTGAATTTTGATGGTTTTGTAACACATTGGAGATCGCCCCGACTTGGCTCTAACTCGGCCGAGTCAAACCGTGGTGAGAACATCCCTGGTTTACTAATGAATCTTTTACCATGAGTTCACTCATGATCCCACTCACCTGACCCACTCACTCAACCTTTCACTTCAACAACTTTAATCCCCACAATTAATACGCAAACCCACCATCACTCACTCTCTCATTTACCTCAACCCTTTCAACCACCTCCAACCACTACTCCATAAATGGCAATTTGTAATACCAAACAAATCTTGCAAATCATGGCATTAAAAATCTGTGTTCTAAAAATCGGCCTAGACGCTAGAAGGTAGAAAATCGCCCAGATTAATGGCTGGGCGGTCTAGGCGGGATCTAGGCGGTCTGTGCAATTTTTTTTTTTATAAAGCTGATTGTGTTCTTATTTCATTTTTATTTCCACTTTTTTTGAAATAAACTATTTAATTATTTTTTATTCAGTATAAGTCTAATTGTAGCAAATGATGAATACTTAATGGAATTCTCAAAGGATCTGCCGGCACCAATTTTACTAATATAGATTTTATCAAACATGACTGAGGTTATTCATGCAATTTGAAGAAAAATAAAAGAGTAGGTTTGGATATTTGTCCACAAATTCAATTTTATATAAAGTACTCATCATGACCAACTTCAGTTATTTGAGTTTTAATAAATTTTGTTCATGATTGTTAATTTTTCATGTTTTTAAATTTTGCATATGTATCTTGGCATTAAATTGGATGTAATTGATAAGGTAATATACTTAACTTTTGTAAATTATTAAAGTTATAATACAAAACCTAAGACCGCCTAGGTACCTGCTCGCCGCCCGCCCAGCGCCTAGCGCTTTTTAGAACACTATTACAAATATTAATAACACATCGATGTGTTACAAACTTCAAATTTTATAACTGTTGTCCAGAGTTACTAATGAAATTATAGTATGTTACAATGTTCAAATATTAGCAACATTTCGACGTGTTACAATTTTTTTTTTTAATGAATATGAAAATTTTTATTTGTTTTTAATTAAATAAAAAAAATGTGTCAACAAATGAATGACATCCAATGAGATTATAAAACCAAAATATTCAAATACCAAAATTAAAATAATCTTGGAACCATTACAAAGTAAAATAGTTGCAATCATAGCAATACGGAAAATCATGATGTTCATTTAATAATGTCATGTGATATTCACATAATTATTACATAATATACCTACTAATTTATGTTTGTTATTGTTTCGGATAGCGTATTTTAGTTTAATTATTTTATTTTTGTAGGATTTGGAGTTTAAATGACAAAAGTGCATTAGCGTGGCGAATTTCGAAATTCATAGGCGAATTGACGAAATAGAGCGGGAGACACTCAAGCCAAAGAAAAATAATGAAATTAGTTTTGAATTGGTGGAACAAAGAAGTCATATGAATGAACATAGCCAAACCCTTTGTTTTCCTTTTGTTGTCTTTTGGTTTCTAATTTCATTGGGCTTGAGATCCACCAAGCCCTTTAGTTTACAATTGAAATACAGCAAATTGAAATTGGGCTTCCAATTGGGGACTAATGGGGTATTTTGGTTTCTAATTTGGGCCCAATAGGGAGTAGGTTTCTCTTTACCTTAAAGACAACCAAAAAAGAGAAAAAAAAGGGAGTTTTTTTTGCTGGAACAAGAAGGCAGCAGCAGCAGCCGAGAACAGGGAGAGTTGTCCAGGACAGCACGCCACACAGCAACAGCCGACAGAGGAGACAACGTACAGGAGCAGAGGTCTGTCCAGAGCAGCAGTGGACACGCAACAGCAGGGTGCACATCGCTGATTCGCCACGCGCTGCCATGCCGATGAAACTCAACACCATTGTTGCTGTTATCACCTTCACTATGCGTCACTAAACTCCACGCAAGGTGAAGAGGTGAACTCCTAGATGTAACACACTTAATTAGTATTTGATTCGTTTTATGTTTTCACGATGAATAATGGTGTTTATGATTCTCACTTTTATTTAATATAGGAATTTATGTTATTTTAGTGACAAAGATTTCATAAATTTCTTCGTAGATTATTATTCCGGGGATTGTCTTTTGGTTCTCCATATAAGTTTAGTTACGCTTCATATGTGTGGAATTTTTAAGGATCAATTGATTCCGGTAGGTTAATTATATATGATCGTCATTTATTACGTTATTGTCTTCTGATGTATCGTAAGTTTAGGATATCACATATGACCAACCCTTGTGCTTGGAACCTTGTGACTTTCCTAAACTTGATTTTTATTAAATTAAATTCAATTTAATATTTCAAATTTGTTAGAATTTCTTAAATTTAGTTTCGTGAAGTTTTTTTTTCCTTGACCTTGTTTTGTAGATCGTCTTTCCTCGTGGGATTGACACCCCAATCTTTACTGCAATTGACCGCGTGTACTGTTTGGGCGTAATCAAATTTTTGGCGCCATTGTCGGGGAACAAACGTCATTCTACAAGGGAGGTTTCGGGTATTATCTTTCTTGCTCATTGTTTTATTTTATTTTATTTTTAGGTTTTAGGTCCAATTTAATTTTTATTTCTAAAAAAAATTGCAAAAAAAAAAAAAAAAAGACATTGGGGGAGTGAATTGGAATAGAGACCACTTAAGAAGACTAATTAGGGTCCCAAATTTAGAACACTCACAAATTCACATTGAGACCAAATTAAGTTCTACTTCTAATTCTAACACCATGAGTAATCACAAAGATGAAAATGTTTGGTCGCTGAAGGACTATCTCCACCCCACGCGCACTGCTACTCCATCATGTATCATGTTTGCACCAAGTACACCAAAGCTAGATTTTAAGCCGGGTATGATACAATTATTACCCACTTTTCATGGCCTAGAGAGTGAGAATCTTTATGTTCACATTAGGGAATTCGAGGAAGTTGTGGCCACTTTCCACAACAAAGTTGAGGCTATAGACTTGGTTAGACTAAGGTTTTTTCTTTTTTCCGTTAAGGAAAAAAGCGAAGAGTTGGCTATACTCTTTGCGACCAAAGTCTATAGGTTCGTGGGAGGAGATGACCCAAGCATTTTTTAATAAATACTTTCTTCACCACAAAACCAATGGTCTAAAGAGACAGATTTCTACCTTCACCCAAAAGAATAGCGAGACATTATATCAATCATGGGAGAGGTTCAAGGATCTCTTGAATACATGTCATCACCATGGGTATGAGAGTTGGCGCGTAGTCAATTATTTTTATGAGAAGCTCACCAGTAGAGAGCGTCAATTCGTTGAGATGATGTGTAATGGAGAGTTTTTGCAAAAGGACCCTGACGAGGCCATTGAGTACCTGAATGACTTGACTGAAAAGGCTCATACTTGGACTGGTCCAAGTGCTACTGAGAGCATGGATAGAACACGCTCAGCTGGAGTCTACCAACTTAGGGAAGAGGACAGCCTTAGAGCCCAATTGGATAGAGCGACTAGGGAGTTAGAGGCACTTAAGGCCAAGGATGGTAGGCACACACATATTGTTGCCAGAGTTGAGCTACAGGACGCCTGTTTTATATGCGGGGGAGTTGAACACTTAGCACAGGATTGCCCGACCTTGACTGAGATGAGAGGGGTTTATGAGGAACAATGTAACGCCTTAGGGATGTACAAGAAGCCTTACTCACCATTATCTAACAGTTACAATTCTGGCTGGAGAGATCAACCTAACTTAGGCTGAAGGTCCGAAGTAGACCAACCTACACTCAACAGGCACAACCACCTAGGTCATACCCTGCACCTCCATACAATGCGCAATCTAACAGAAGTTTTTTATCAGACACATTACATGCATTTATAGAGGCACAAGGTAAAACTAATTAAAAATTTGAGGTTGCATTGACACAGTTGGCAGAAGAGAACAAGGAGATCAAAAGCCAAATAACCAAGCTAACAAGTTCATTAACAATACAAGAGTGGGGCCAATTTCCGTCACGGCCTCAAGCAAATTCGAATGGCCAACTTATGGCACAAACCTCTACTTCAGACTCTCAGAATGTCAAAGAGGTTAATGCCATCACTACTCGGAGTGGTAAGATTTTAGATGGATTAAGCTCGTCCACGACTATAGGCACCTCCCTTAGTGCAAAGGAGAGCATCCCTAAGGATGAGCCCAACAAGAAAATTCCAGTTTCAGTTCCTTTTCCTCAAGCACTACGACCTACTGGAAAGAAATCGGAAATGCATGGTGAGATTCTAGAACACTTGAAACAGGTTAAAATTAACTTACCTTTGCTGCATGTGATTAAACAGGTACCAACTTATGCGAGGCTCATCAAGGATCTATGCACTATCAAGAGGAAACATCGTGTCAAGAAGACAACCTTCTTGACAGAACAGGTAAGTGTGATGATTGAGCAGAGGACACCACCCAAGTACAAAGATCCAGGGTGTCCTACAGTCACCTGCCAGATTGGGACTCATGAGTTCGGCCAAGCCTTGTTGGATTTAGGGGCAAGTGTAAATCTGAAGCCATATTCTATTTACTTCCAACTGGGTCTAGGAGAGATTAAACCCACATCCGTGGTACTACAATTAGCCGATAGATCGATTAAGAAGCCAAGAGGAATAGTTGAGGATGTCTTGCTGCAGATTGATATGTTTTACTATCCTGTCGATTTTCTTATTTTAGATACTCATTCTGCGGTTAATATGGAGTCTACAGTTTCGATTATTTTAGGTAGACCTTTTCTTGCCACAGCTAACGCTCTTATCAATTGCAGGAACTGTCTAATGAAGTTGTCTTTTGGGAACATGACTCTGAAGATCAACATATTCATTATTAGCAAGCAACCACGTGATGATGATGAGTGTGATCATACCTACATGATAGACACGCTGATATCAGAAGAGGTGCTTCTGAGCGCAGATTCTGAAACCTTAGAGTATCTCCTTTCTATTTTTGATTCTGAGAATTCACTTTATCCTGACAATGCTTTTGATATTTCTGTTGTTTCAGGGTTAAAAGATAAAGGAGGGTGACAATGGCAACCATGCTTTGAGGAGTTGTCAAAGGAAAGACAGAAACCACAACCATCCACCTTGGAAAACTCTGAAAGTTGACCTAGCTCCACTGGCTGAGGGACTTAAACATGCATTCCTTGGACCAGGTATTCAACGGAAACTTCTGTTAGCTAAAATTGAGGAGTTGCGGAATGATGCCTATGACAATTCCCAAATATACAAGGTGAAGATGAAAGCAGCTCATGATAAGCAAATTCTGAGGAAACATTTCGAGCCCAATCAACGAGTCCATCTATATGACTCGCGACTTCATTTTCATCCTGGCAAGCTGAGATCGAGATGGACGGGCCCATTCATGGTAAAACAAGTCTTTTCCAATGGTTCCATAGAAATTGAAGATCCAAAAGATGGGAGAATATTTAGAGTAAATGGGCAACGTTTGAAGCACTATGTGGAGCGAGTAGAGGTGCCAGAGAAGATCTCTCTGGTTGCCCCTGTCTACTTGATTTGATGTTCTCCAACCTATCTTTAGTTTGGTTTTTTTTTTTTTTTTTTTTTTTAGTTTAGGGTTTTGCTTTTATGTTTTTGTTTTTTAGTGTTTCAGGTTATTTTAGGTGTTGCTACTGGAGTCACTCGGAGCCACTCATCCCATGTGTTCATTTATCCCGCCGGTATGATTTTCTTATATTTTGGTGACTGTGAGGACATTGTCTATTTGAAATTGGTAAAGCTTCACCATGGTAATATCACTCTAACCATCCTCTTTTCTTTTTCCTTCATTTGTCATGCTTATTATTTTATACATTGAAGACGATGTTTAGTTTAGGTTTGGGGGCGATGGTGTGGTTTATTAGATTTTTTGTGCAATTTTCAAAAATCTTTGAGCTTAAAACGTATTTTACAATTAAATCGATTCATTTTTGTGTTCTACTCAATCTCCATTGACTACTTAGATGATTACGGTAATTGTGTAAAAATTTTATGAAAATGCAGTCGAAATCTGAACTCTTGGTGAATTTAAAAAAAAATTAAAAAAAATAAGGGGGTTTTGAGTCTTTTTAATTAGAATATTTTTGTTGCCTTTAATTTTGAGAAAACACATACTGACACGTGTCGCATAGTTATATTAGTAGAAAACATGATATTTGATATTATCCTTATGTTAGATGTATTTCGTGAGACTTTTCAACTCGACTATTCGTGCACTATAAGCCAAGTCAACATGATTTGAAGTTGATTAGTAAGATATTGAACTAGAAAACCTTAGAATAATAGTGGAGACTTAACCCTTGTGAGTTTTGAGTCATTATTTATTTCTTGAGGGTTATTAATTACACTCTGATTTTTCTTGAGTCCGCATTATTTCGTTGATGATCTCATTATTTTTGTTTTTTAGTGTTTCAGGTTATTTTAGGTGTTGCTACTGGAGTCACTCGGAGCCACTCATCCCATGTGTTCATTTATCCCGCCGGTATGATTTTCTTATATTTTGGTGACTGTGAGGACATTGTCTATTTGAAATTGGTAAAGCTTCACCATGGTAATATCACTCTAACCATCCTCTTTTCTTTTTCCTTCATTTGTCATGCTTATTATTTTATACATTGAAGACGATGTTTAGTTTAGGTTTGGGGGCGATGGTGTGGTTTATTAGATTTTTTGTGCAATTTTCAAAAATCTTTGAGCTTAAAACGTATTTTACAATTAAATCGATTCATTTTTGTGTTCTACTCAATCTCCATTGACTACTTAGATGATTACGGTAATTGTGTAAAAATTTTATGAAAATGCAGTCGAAATCTGAACTCTTGGTGAATTTAAAAAAAAATTAAAAAAAATAAGGGGGTTTTGAGTCTTTTTAATTAGAATATTTTTGTTGCCTTTAATTTTGAGAAAACACATACTGACACGTGTCGCATAGTTATATTAGTAGAAAACATGATATTTGATATTATCCTTATGTTAGATGTATTTCGTGAGACTTTTCAACTCGACTATTCGTGCACTATAAGCCAAGTCAACATGATTTGAAGTTGATTAGTAAGATATTGAACTAGAAAACCTTAGAATAATAGTGGAGACTTAACCCTTGTGAGTTTTGAGTCATTATTTATTTCTTGAGGGTTATTAATTACACTCTGATTTTTCTTGAGTCCGCATTATTTCGTTGATGATCTCATTATTCTTGACTTTCTTATTGATTGCTTTAAGAGTGACATAAAAATTGAATCTTTTACACTAGAACTTCTTGCTTTATTTAGTTGAGATGTCCTAGTACTAACTAGAACTTATGAAGTGATATAGGCATTTCTCTCTTTAAACCATTTTTTTAGCCTTTTAACTTACTCAATAATAAATATCCATTTGCAGCCCTTTGAGCCTTTAAATAGCCTTCTCTTTATTATCCCCATTCCCAATACCTACTCCATTCAAGGAGTAATACCTCTATTATTTTATCCTCATTCCCAATACCTACCCAATTTTCTGATCATGTATACGGTGAGATATATTTGTGTAATGGGCAAATAGAAAGAGTTGAAAATAGATATTTTATGCGTCCACGAAGTAAAAGTGTTGGATTGTATAAACGGGGAAAAGCATGTAAAAAAAAAAAAATTGAAGAAGAAAATAATGTAGAAAAAGTTAATGGTGTACAACATTGATTTGTTCTTCAATGCCCTATGTGTTTATTCAAGGGTGTAGCCATTCTCAGGAAATTTTTGTATCATTTTTTCCATTACTGTTTGCCATAATCCAAGCCCCATTACAACCTAGTAAAGACCTAATTGATCTTAAGTGAAAGTTGGTTTAGTAGATGTGGAGATTGAATAGGTAAGAACTATGGTGTTTGATTCAACATTCTCAAAAGTAATCAATATTCCTGTCCATGAGATCATATTCATTTCACTCTTTGAAAATTTCCATTTTTCATGATAATTATATGTGAGACGTTTGCACTTTCCATAGTTTACATCATTTTTCTCACATATAAACTGAGTGTCCAATCTCTGAGTGTTTTATTTCTGAGTGACATGAGAGAATTGTAGTCGAAGCGTACTTTCTAAAGGTTATTTCGTCACATCTTTACTATGAGATGAAGAGTTATGTGGATAAGGCTTCTCACACACACACTTCGAGTTGAGAATGATTATGAAATTTATTTAACCTTTAGATACTATTAAATCATTATACTCTATTGATATATTATTGTGCCATTTTTAGTTTGTTGTTTTTCTTGAATTTTAAGCAATTAGAAAATTACTCTAAGGAAAATAAAGGGGAATGGCCATGTTTTTGAATTATGTTTTTAGAAAATAGATTTTGTTCTATTGAGTCAGTAATGTTTGGGGGTAACATTTCTGGAAACTCTCATGAGACTATAACTCGTCCTCTAGAGGTGATCTAGAGGTTTAAAGCCTTGTTGCACGTTAAGGTAAATGCAACCGTGATTCCTACGAAAGTGAGTTAGGATTTTATTCTTATTTTGTTTTGCTCGAGGACTAGCAAAATGTAGGTTTTGGGGTATTTGATATTCACATAATTATTACATAATATACCTCTTAACTTATGTTTGTTAGTGTTTCGAATAGCGTATTTTAGTTTAATTATTTTATTTTTGTAGGGTTTGGAGTTTAAATGACAAAAGTGCATTAGCATGGCGAATTTGGAAATTCATAGGCGAATTGACGAAATGGAGCGGGAGACACTAAAGCCAAAGAAAAATAATGAAATTAGTTTTGAATTGGTGGAACAAAGAAGTCATATGAATGAACATAGCCAAACCCTTTGTTTTCCTTTTGTTGTCTTTTGATTTCTAATTTCATTGGGCTTGAAATCCACCAAGTCTTTTAGTTTACAATTGAAATACAACAAATTGAAATTGAAATTGGGCTTCCAATTTACAATTGAAATTGGGCTTCCAATGGGGTATTTTGATTTCCAATTTGGGCTCAATAGGGAGTATGTTTCTCTTTACCTTAAAGACAACCAAAAAAGAGAAAAAATGGGAGTCTTTTTTGGCTGGAACAAGAAGGCAGCAGCAGCAGCCGAGAACAGGGAGAGCTGTCCAGGACAGCACGCAACACAGCAGCAGCCGACAGAGGAGACAACGTACAGGAGCAGAGGTCTGTCCAGAGCAGCAATGGACACGCAACAGCAGGGTGCGCATCGCTGATTCGCCACGTGCTGCCATGCCGATGAAACTCCACACCATTGTTGTTGTTATCACCTTCACTATGCGTCACTAAACTCCACGCAAGGTGAAGAGGTGAACTCCTAGATGTAACACACTTAATTAGTATTTGATTCGTTTTATGTTTTCACGATGAATAATGGTGTTTATGATTCTCACTTTTATTTAATATAGGAATTTATGTTATTTTAGTGACAAAGATTTCATAAATTTCTTCGTAGATTATTATTCTGGTGATTGTCTTTTTGTTCTCCATATAAGGTTAGTTATGTTTTTCTTATGTGTGGAATTTTTAAAGATCCATTGATTCTGGTAGGTTAGTTATATATGATCGTCATTTATTACGTTATTGTCTCATGGTGTATCGTAAGTTTAGGATGTCACATATGACCAATCTTTGTGCTTTATAGAAAAAGTGAAATCTAAAATCCATTTACATTAGGATATATTAATGCATTAAAGACTATTTTTCCGATTACGTTGTTTGGAATGTGAAACACGTAATCGAGTTATCATAACGAATCAATACTAGTTGACGCGTGAAATCTAGGAGAGATTCTTGTGACTTTCCTAAACTTGATTTTTATTAAATTCAATTCAATTTCATATTTCAAATTTGTTAGAATTTCTTAAATTTAGTTTCGCGTAGTTTTTCTTCCTCGACCTTGTTTTGTAGATTGTTTTTCCTCGTGGGATCGACACCCCAATCTTTACTGCAATTGACCACGTGTATTGTATGAGCGTAATCATCATGGTTGTTTTCTTTTGGCTCTCTCGCCAGGTCCTTACCAAAAGTTACTTCTCTATGGCTGGTGTACTAATAGAACTAATGAAACCAGATCGGATGAGCATGTTCGGCATTCTTTTACTAATCTAGGGCCTTGTTAAGGAGTTCATTAGAAAATCGGTGAAAAGAGTACTAGCACTAGCCAAAACTAGATCACCCACTATCTTAGCAATCCCTGCAGGGTCCTCCCCTTTACATTTTCCATCATTCAATTTAAAATACAAAAAGACTATCTTCCACCAAAATCATCACTAAACTCCCATCATCCACCCTTTTCATATTGGCCAATCATAGAAGCTAAACTCAACAACTGACCAAATTACTAGATACATCGAAAAGCCTGCATAAATAGACTTTACAAATCTGCAGACTTTGGATTTAGCAACCGTAAATTCACAACAATATCATATCAAACATTTTCATCTGAAGTAGAATGCAACGTACAAACTGACGTAAGTCATAAAAGTCCTCTCCATTTAGCTCTTGAGGAAAGAGTTTTAAAAAAAAAAAGGGTGGCAGCCCATCCTGTGCATTATCAAATTAAAAGAGCAAGTACACTCTAAATTCATAATTTAGGCTATCTATGATTATATTTAGTAGCGATGAAAAGAGGTTAGGAGTTAAGTTCATTTGAACAAACAACGAAAATAACAAAATAATCAAATAAAACATCGAAAGAAGTTAGAAGCTTACAGCAATGGCAAGGCCAATCTGAACAGAGATGAAAAAAACACCAAAAAACTCACACATACATGCGATGAAATCCAACTTGTCAACCTTCCACAGTTTCAATGCAGCTTGGTAATCAATTAGTCCTACAACAACAATTACGATGATAGCTGCTAATACAAGGTCGGGAGTGTGCTAATACAAGGTTGGGAGTGTAGTGTGTTGGAAATATGGCTTTTTAAAATAAAAGAAAATGGGTGTGAACCTGGATTTGAACCCTGAATCTCTTTCTGATTTTAGTCTCTGGATCTCTCTCTTTAATTTTTAGTCTCATAACTACTATATAACTCTTTGTGGTAGAGTTTATAAGGAGATTGTTAGGACTTGGGCTTGGACCCCTTGGGGGTACCACTCTTTTATGAGGAGGAGAGAGATAGACTCTCGCGCCCACCGCCGCCGCCGTCCGTCCGTCCGTCCGGATCGGGTCATTAAGAGAGCAACCCATTCTTTTTGCTACAACTTTATTTAAATGAAAATAAATTTTGAATTTATGAAGAAGGAATGAATCTAGACGGGATTATGTCCATGTATCTAGACGTCTTCCTTTCGCACGTTTTGCCATGAGTTGCGCCGGATTTATTGCTCCACGTTTTTATTGCGTCCTTTATGTCAATGGATCTAGACATGATTTTTATCCATCTTAAAGCCAAAACGTTTTCCATGTTCTAGTTATTAAAAAAGAACGTTTTATTTATTAAATTGCATTCTCTACGAATGTATCTAGCTGCATTTTCGTTCTTTAACGAATGTCAATTATCACTATAAATACAACACAACTTAGAGTTTAGAAAGATGAGAAAAAAGAAGAGAAAAACAAAAGAAGAGTTCTTCCTTTTTGCAATAAGAGAGATTTCGTGTTTGTAATTAGTTTTGTTTTTGTTTAGCATTTCTATCAAAGAAGAAATTTTCGTGTTGTTTATTTATTTACAATGTATTGATGATTCCGAGCAAAAACAAGTGTTTAAGGGTGATAGTATTCCGTTCATCAAATGTGCAATTGATTGAACGAGACAGAGAAGATTCTGGGCTGTTTTATCCTGGGGACGGCGGGGCTAGTACACTGCTTGCACAATCTTGGGCAGAGCCGCGAAACGTCTTAAAGAGAACGACCTAGTCCGCGACTCAACCCAAGAACAAATTGGTATCTTCGTTCCTAACTATTTATTTGAATTGTTTACAGCAGTTGAATCTCATACAGCAGTTACAACAATTTTAAGACGTTTTCTTTCTGCCATAATTTTCTGTGTAAGAATGCACACACTTGATCACACATAAGCCTTGAGTTAATCACTAATGAAGTGAATTATATATAGATTAATGATGAACTATTCTTCTTATGAGAAATTCTTAATTATAAAACTTTCAAGCATAGTGAGAAATTCTTTATTCAAGCATATTAATAAAGAATGATTTCCTAATTATTATTTTTATAAAATAGTCCCTTTAATTTTCACTACATTATAAAAGTTGAATAGCCTGTTAATCACTAAGTCAAAGTATAGTTTTTCTTTACATATATTCCAACTAATTCAGTTTTAGATCGACTGTTATAAAGGTAAATTCATTGTTATAGGATATAAAAAGGAGGAAATATTAACTTTACCATTTTTTTCCAGTAGATAAATCAACTTCTGAAGAAAGGCAGTAACTTATATTCAAAAGAGGGCATTGAAAAATAAAATTACATGTTATGATGCATCTTTATTATGGAATCAGAATTCACAAAATCCTTTTAACATGCCACACATACCATAAAAGTATAGCAAATTTGACATCATCTGCAAATTACACAATTTTTCAGATTCAAGGGAGAGGCGTAGTTTATGTTCAGGGAGCAAGAGATCGGCAAAAGGCAAACCTTATTATAAAACCACTCAGTCCAAGAAGGAGCTCTACAAAGAGGAGAAACAAGTACCAAGCCAATTACAGCTCCCTGTAATTCATCTGTGAGAAAAAGTATTGAATTAATAAAAGCCAGAACCAGTTTACATACCCTCAAAGAATCTTGTAAAGATTTTGCAAAGAAGAGAACATACAGCGAAAAGGGTAAGGATATAAGCACCCACTTACCCCTAAACACATTACTGTCCCCTCAATCATCCACACAAGCCTTTGGTTTTATCACTTAACTGACTCCAATTGCTTATCTCAATGCTTAATTAATTAAGTGCACAAGGAAGGCCTGTCATCTTGCAAACCCATGATGGCTAAGGAAGTATTAAAAAGGAGTTGTGTATTCATGGCCTGCTCAAGGTTGTCCACTTTACAATATTTTGCTAAAGAAAATGCAGATTACTATACCAAAACAAATATAGAATATGACTTCTCTCAAGTGCGGATTCTCAAAGAGGCTGTGCAGTTTATATGACGTAACGTTGAACGTCAATTTGAAATACAGAAATACATATAAACATAATTCCAAAGATGATCATGAAAGTTGGTATGTGAATAATAGTCTGCCCTATGATTGTTCTTGATAGCTGATTATCTCTTTTTTCAGGCTTGGAACAGTAATGTTTCTGATTTGCACAGAATGGAGGAGTGCAAATACTATAAAGACCTATATAGCTAGGGGTGGGCACGGTTCGGTTCGGTTTCAAATTTTGAGAAACCTAACTCGAACCGTTTAAAATTTTAACGGTTCCGATTCGGATTGGTTCCACTATTTTGAACGTTGAAACCGAACCTAACTCGAATCGTTTACAACGATTCGATTCCAAACGGTTCTTGTATTATATATCTCCAAAAATATTAATAGGCCAGGCCCCTATGGACTTGTGCAATGTATTGCCATACATGGATCCAAAATTCATTTTTTAAATTTTGAATGGACTCGATCAATAGTTTGATCATAGTTTAAATGAAAAACCCGAACCTAACCATTCCTAGGAAATCTCTGTCTGTTCTCCTTTTCAGGTTTACAGACAAATAGACATTATCATGACAAGTTTGAAGAGACGACCCAAACTATAAAAATGTCACAAATTTGTTCGGATCTTCAAGAAATAATGCCTCTAAATCAACAGCTACTTAAAAAAATGCAAGAATGTGTAGAGGGATTCACCAGAGAGTGGGTAATCAAAGAGACTTCTCTGACCATCTTTGCACTGGTCACAGAAAACAGTGCCAGTCACCATAGCTTATCCTCTTGTTTCCTCTACAAATGACACCAATCGGAGCACAGACCCCAACAGTAGCTTGAAGAGATAATCCATGAGAATGGGAGGAGGAAAAACAAAAACAAATAGTAATGGAAGAATAAGCAAAAGATCAGACTTTTTTTTTCAGCTAATCGGATCGGAACCGAACCGTTTAAAAATCGAACCGAACCGTTTAAAAAAAAATTAGGAACCGGAACCGAACCGTTTAAGAACGGTTCCGGAACCGAACCGAATCGTTTCACAATTATAAAAATCAAAACCAAACCGTTTGGAGTAAAACGGTCTGATTCGGTTTGGATCCGTAGTTCCTGAACCCGTTTGCCCACCCCTATATATAGCCACTTCCTCTCATGTGCCCTTCTTTTTTTTTTTTTTTTTTTTTTTTTTTTACTTTTTGCTAATATTAATACTTTTTGCAGGTTCAGTAGGTAAATGGACTGCATATATAAAGTAAAAAGTTAGAGAAACACCCAATTCACCTCATAAAAACAACTCATCTATGACTACCAAACAGTTATTAGGTGAAACACTATTTAATGAGTGTGCTCTGTCAATTATTAGGTTATGTTTTAGTGCATTATTGAAGGAATATGACAGGTTAAGAGATATTGACAGCAGTCGTGCAAGAGAAAGCACTACGGTAAGAGGAGTTCACCAACATTGCATATTTGCAACTTCAGGGCTATATCTCCGACAAAGTTGAAAACAAACAGACATGATATAAAACCTCTAATATCTTATAGGATGAACTACTAATCAAGGTTTTCACATTCCTTCGTGGACTAATATAAGCACTTTTAAACAACATTTTTTTTCTCAAGCAGACGTGCCGCATGAATGATAGAAAACAAAATAATTTGGATTTTTTCAAAAGTATGAAAATTAGCAGATTGAGTGGCCATAAACCTACCTTTATAGAAAGGAGTTAAAAGCTCAAAGACGCCAAAACGTGCCCCCACTCCTGATATCCTTCCAAGTGTTGCCCATGGATAGCCACTATATAAACCTAACACGCATGTGTAACATGGTCGACAGAAGAAAAGGGTAACTAAGAATACAACATTACAAGAACAAAATGCGTAGTAACTGCAATGGATACCTTCCGATTTTGGAATGCCTAACTGAGATGCTCATCTTGCCTTAAACATCAGAAACACTGAGCTCTAATATGCATGCCTAATCTCTTACAACACAATTTTATCAACAATTTTCTAGCTGTAATGCTAACCATATTGTTTCTTGATCAACCTACAAACAAAGGCTAACACATTTACTCTCATTACTAAATATGTGTGCAGAACAAAAATACCCATCGAAACCTTATTGCAACTACTCAAACCACATATTCGTAAACATTGAGAAATATCACAAGGAATTCACCTGAAAATGAATGGACTCTTTTGAGAACTTGAAAGGCGACCAACTTTTTACTGGGAGTGGTACCTACCTGTGTATTCATGAATCAATCTCAACAACAATTCACCTCATAAAAACAACCCACCTATGACTACCAAACCAGACAGTAGCAAACTCTGAATCACAGGTGACAACTATGAATAAGAATATGGGTCTTCAAATCTCTCGTAAAGAGATTCTAACTTGGAATGCAAAAAACCGAGGAGTGCGAAACATCGTCAGTGAATTACTTTAAACTGCAATAGATAAAACACTTTCTGAATTCAATGTCACATTATAAATCAATCATATCTTACACACAAACGAAGTGAGCAATAAAAACCCTAATCAATTCCAATCTATAGACCAAACCAAAGCAAAACACACCGATCCGACTCAGTCACTAGGTTTTTCCCACCAACGTCGAGCTTCAAAGCGACCTCACGTCGAATCGGACCGATGTAGGCCTCATCGACCTCATTCTCGATGCGCGAATCGAGAAATCCAAGAAGACGGAGAGCGAGGATTTGAGCGGAAGTGAAATCCCCTCTTTCGATAGCGTGATCGCCTCCGAATAGAAAAGAGTGGAGTCTCTTCTCCAGCAAATCTCCTCGCCGTCTGTAGTTAGGGTTTTTTCATTTCTGTGTCGGTAGAGAGCAAAAAGAAGAACAGAAATGAAGATGATTCTATAGTGATTGTCAATTATTTTTCTTTTCTTTTTTTAGTTATTTTTATAATATTAGGGTGCGTTTGGTTGCATGGAATCTCATGTCACGTGACTCCATGAAGGGACCCCTTACATTTTAGACTAAACTCCATATTCACCATTTGATTTTGTGATTGATTTTGTGATCAATGGTGGTAATGAAAGCCCCATGGACATGAAAATCTCACTCCACCAAGCATACATCAATTTAGCTTAAAATGTAGAGGTCTCCTCATGAATTTTCATAACATAAAATTCCATGCAACCAAACATTAAAATTACTAATTGATTTTTAGTAACTTAACTCAATAATTAGTAACATATTTTTGGATTCCAAGACTTGTAACAAAAAGAAGAGTTACAAATTAAAAAATATTAATATTACTAATTGACCATTTTAGTGTAGTGAATCAACCCCAACAACTTACACCCACCCTGTCGCTGCCATCAATAACACTTCATCCCCCTCACGATGTGTGCAGAAGAGGAAAAACACGCATCGCAAGGAGAATGGAAGGTCCTCCCTCTCTCTCTGATTTCCTCGCCCATTCCCTCGACAGTTAGAATTTTTTGAAAAACATTTCTCATTCACCACCTCTATTTATGATGAACCCGTCTAAATGTCGAGAGAAATGGTGAGGAAAACAGCGAGGGGGGAGGGGAGGGTCGTCCATCACCCTCGGGATGTGAGCAAGAAAAATCACACACTCATCCCGAGGGAACACTCCCCCCTGGCTGTTTTCCTCGCCATTTCCCTCGACAGTTAGATTTATGACAAACCCCTGTCTTCCGACAATGAGGCAATCAACACTTAGGGCGTGTTTGGTTAGCCCATTGACCGTCGTAATTGTAATGGTTAATGTAATGAGTCAAAGGCATTCCTGCGTTTGGTATCACATAAAACCATCGTAATGGTCATTCCCATTACAGATTTGGTTATAATGGCCATTCTTACCTCCCCCCCTATGAATGGCCATTACCATTTCCATTGTAATGGTCAAAGTTAAATAATGACCATTTTTATCCTCCTCACCCTCCCCCATTTTAACTAAGTGAGGGTATTTTTGGAAATAAATTTTACATTACCACCTTACCATTTTAAAAGTATACCAAACATACATATTTCCATTACCATTCTCATTCCCATTACCATTACCATTCCTATTACCATTCCCATTCTCATTCCCATTCCATCGAGTAACCAAACGAGCCCTTATGCATCTCTCAATCGAACTGAATTTTTAGTTGGGCCATTGGTGAGCCCGAACCCGTTGGAGCACCAACGAAACAATCAAGAACTTTTTTATCCGACCCTCAATCTCTCTTTCGCCCGTCTCTCCCTCACCCGACTCAAACACAAACTCAAGCTCATCACTTGGTGGAAACGCCCCAATCTCCGATGTCTAATGTTGTCCCTCAGTCTTCAAAGGGTCTCATGGTGAAACAACCTCTTGATCAGACTCAGACTCGAGCAAAGTTGCAAATTCAGTGTATCACAGATTCTCTAGCTCAGGCTCACTTGATTCAGAACACCGACCTCAATCAACCACCGAAGCAAGATCAGATCTTGACTCAAAATGAAACAGAAACTGTCAACCTTGCTAATGATGTCTATCAAAAGGTGATCCCCACAATCTCCTACACTGTCGGCTCTGCTAGATACATTCACAAGTGTCACTCGAAATCTACAATCAGACATGTATGTAGAAGCAAGAAAGCAAGGAATGTTCCATGCTATTCCTCATCCAAACAACTTTGGTTTTCTTAGCTCTACAATCTCCAATCAAGCGACAAATTCAGCAACTGAACCGTCTTCTCAAGCTCCAACAGCTAAGGAACTCGGTCAGCTAATTAGAGAAAAAGAAAAAGCAAATTGGGCAATGCGTACCGGAGCACATCTCTCCCTCTCCCCACAGAAAAAATGTAATTTTCGTCCCAAGAAGGTTGAGATTGTTTGCAACAAGTCTCAGACTTCTCAAATAAGCAAAAGGAAACGCAAAATGGTCTCATTTGATGAAGCTGCACTCATGCCAGAAATAAAAAAGAAAAAAAAACACTTGTATCATCTTTCGACCTATTGCCCAAGTAGAAGAATTAGTCAATGAATCCCCTACCCTGGCACCACCAGGTTTACCCACTGTTGGGGGGGGGGGGGGGGGGGGGGGGGAGGAGGGCGGGGGGCCATCCTCTGAGCCTTAGCTCAATCCTCCACTGTTCCAGGCTTAACAAAACAGGCGACCACCGCTAAAGGTTTGCCACCGAGGTCATGATTCTTGCCTGAAACGCCAGGGGTGTAGGGTCCTCCAGCGCAATCCAGAATTTGAAGGCCATCTTCCTGAAATCCAAACCCGAGATATTGTTTATTTCTGAGACAAAAGCTTCATCCGCCAAAATCGATCGCTTCGCCGACAACTGGGGTTCTAGCGCGGAGCAACAGTACCAGCAATGGGGGATTCAGATTGACTAGCCTTGTGTTTTGGAAAGAATGTATTTTTCTTATTATTACATTTTCTTGTAAAAATTTATTTTCATGCACTATAAATAACTATTTTTCTGCAGTCCCTTGATCAATTCTATTTGTTTATGGGGAACCAAATCTCGCCTTTCGTGCTCCCTTTTGGACATCTTTATCTCAGGTGCTTTCTCAGCAATCCACTCCGACCATTAGTATGAGTAATCTTAATGTTATCTTCAACCCGAAAGAAAAAAATGGGAGGTCGACGGGCATCTCCTGCCCAAATGAAACTTCTTAGGGATTTCATTAGCAATCACAGGTTACTTGACTTTCCTCTTAATGGGTCTAAATTCACTTGGAATAATAAGATGAAGGATCATAATGGTATTAAAGCCAAGCTTGACCACATTCTCGCTCCAATAGAATGGCTTTCTTTTTTCCCCTCAGCTATTGCCAACTCAATCCATACGTCATCTTCTGATCATAGGGTTATCTCCATTCAACTAGTCACCAATCCTAATTCTGGCCCTAAACCTTTTAACTTCTTTCATATGTCGACACGTGATCCTCGTCGTAAAATTTTTTTTCCAGTCTAGTTGGTCCCCTCGCCACCATCTGAAACCAAGTATCAATTTCCATGGCAAGACGAAAAAAACCAGTTACTCTCTGTCTGAATGGAATAAGCGAGACTTCCGTAACATCCAGAATAATATCTCGGAAACCCTTGCTCTCTTAAACAAAGCTCAAAATGTTGTTCCATCTACTAGTAACGCCAATGCTATAACAGGCCTTGAGGATCGTTTGGCAGAACTCTATCATAGAGAGGAACTTTTTTGCCATAATAAGTCAAGGGAGTCCTAGCTGAAAGATGACAACCGCAACACCAAATTTTTTCATCTTTCATCCCTCCTACGCAGAAAGCGCAACTTGGTTTTGCGAATCCGGGATTAGCATAATAACTGGCGTTCTTCCCACTCTGAGGTAGGTCAGGTCCTTAATGATTATTTCGAAACGATCTTTCGGTCCTCTCAGCCTACCTCCCCATCTGAAGATTGATAATCTTTTCCCCACGGTTATCACGACACAGAATAATGAAACCTTATTAGCCATCCCATCGGAAGATGAAAACAAACCACCATTTTTTCCATGGGCGGTCATAAAGCTCCGAGCCCGAATGGCTTTCATGCTTTCTTCCAACATTACATGATGTGATCAAAGTGGTTGTTAATTTCTTCACCTCACGTAAACTCGATCCTAAGCTAAATGAAACTTTCTTTGCTCTCATCCCCAAGGTTTCTAATCCAATATCACCAACAAATTTCGTCCTATCGAGCTTTGCAATGTCATCTCCAAGATTTTAGCAAATAGGATCAAACTTTTGCTTGAGGATATCGTGTCCCCAAAGCAAGGAGCCTTCCTAAAAGGCAGATCCATTACTGACAATATTGTTTTAGCCCATTAAACATTTTTTCCAAATGAAGCACTGCAAGAGGAAAAAGCAGGGGTGGATGGTCATCAAAATTGATATGGCAAAAGCATACGATAGAGTAGAATGATTTTTCTGTTTCGCATCCTTAGACAACTTGGGTTTGCTGATGCAATGAATCGAACTGATTGAACAATGCATTTTGACTTCCACCCTGCGAGTTTTGCTTAATGGTACCCCCTTCCGAGTATCAATCCCTCTAGGGGTCTCAGACAGAGGGATCCCCCCATACCTATTTATCATAGTTGCAGAGGCTCTCACTCGGCTGCTCTCTACAGCAGAAAACTAGAACCTTATAAAATGCATCAACATTCGACGTTGATCCCCTTCTATTAGTAACTTGTTGTATGCGGATGATCTCATGATCTTTGCAGAGCTTCTCTTTCTGAAGCTCAAATGTAAAAGATATCCTTGCCGCCTACTATGACGCTTCGGACCAAGCAGTCAACTATGATAAATCCTCAGTCTTCTACAGTTCTAATGTCCACCCAAGACATGCTAAGATGATCAACCAAATTCTAGGTTCCAAGGAATTCCATCCAAAGGAAAAGTATCTTGGCTCCCCTTTGCTCCTCTCCAAGAAAAAAATGTCGGATTTCCAATTCCCGGTGGATAAGATCAACAACAAATTCTTTCTTGGAAATCCTAAGCCTTGTTCCAAGCGGGCCGAACAATCATGATCAAAGCGGTCATCAACTCGATCCTGATATATACTATGCAAACCTTTTCGCTCCCCTATTCTATCACTTCTAAGCAAGACCAAATTGCTAGAAATTTCTGGTCGAACGGTACGAATGAGGGAAACTATAGCACCTCGTATTTTTAATACTTATTAAATTTTATAAATTTTATATTTATCTTTGTGTGATTGTCTTCATGAAGTTATGGGCATATGCACGAGCTACTTGTTTGTCTATGTGATCTGGGGGTTGTTTCTTAATAATGAGGGTTAACAGAAAATCTATTCCGGAATGGTTTATGATTTGGACTCTAATGATGTTTCATTTGATAGGTTATTGGCTTATTGTAGAATTAATTACCTAATCATCTCCTTTATCGAATCTCGGGACGAGATTATTTTGAGGTGTGTATATTGTAACACCCACATTTTTCTAACTATAATTTTATAGATAAATTATTTTAGTTCCCTATTACTTTGATTAATGTATTATTTTTCACGCATTAAAGTTTTAATAAAATGGGGGTTCGTTTATAAACTAATGTTATTTTTCTTTTGGGTTTGGGCTTATTTTTTTATATTTTGGACTTGGACCATTCTTTCATTAAGTTTCGTATTGACTATGGTTTTCTTTTTTCTTGCTAAAGTAGAAAAGAGAAATAAAATAACAATAATACATAAATAAGGTATGGCAATTGGCAGCCAATAGCTTATTGCATTTTTACCATTTTTCTTAAAAACCCTAACTTGTTAGTGGGTCTATTATTTTGTGTGTGGCGGCTAGAAAGCAAAAAGGGAGAGAGAAGATTCCTTTTCTCTGATCTTTTCTAATCATTGGAAAAAAAATATATAAACAAAACAAAAAGGGAAGAGAGAAACCATGAGAAAGATGGGGGGGGGGGGGGTTCAACAAACAATTCGAAAGATAGAGGTTTACAACAAAGTATGTTCGTTCTTCTCTTAGTTTGCGTCTCACCAATCTTTGCAGTTGAATTCATTCACAACACTACACCAAATTGGCATATTTGTAACAACTTAAAAAATAGTAACACTTTTGAGCTATTAAAATTCATCAAACAATTTAAAATCAAAACTAAATTTAGTCAACAAAATGAAAAATAACTACACAAAAAAAGTGATATAATAAATTAGATCACCATGAATAGCATCACTTGTAAGCCCATACATTTGTGGTGATACAATTATTAAATCACTTTGTTTGTGAAAATGTGTAAAATTGCTTTTTGGATTGTTATAGTTCAAAAGTGTTACTATTTTTTGGATTGTTACAAAAATGCCAATTTGGTGTAGTGCAAGTGAGTATTCTCTTTTTGAATTCTTATGTTTATAAAATTTTGGTTTGTTTATGTTTGGGGGGAATAACTTTGTATTTGTAGAAATCTTGATAGTCTATTTTCTTGTTAGTGAGAATAAAATGTCTTCTTGTTTGATAAAAAAAATGTAAACAAGGTCGGAAACATTTTTCAATTATGACCTGGAACTTATTTGTGTATTCTATCAGTCTTGATTCTATGCAGTTTTTCTATGCTGGTTTTGATTGGGTTCTTTAGGGTTTACTATATCATGCCATATATCAAAATTTTCCTGTTGGAGTCTAGTTTCTAAAGGATTTTACGGTATCACAATCTGAATTTTGTGCAGAAAGATATACTTATTTTAGTGACAAGAGGTAAATCTGGATGAATGCTGACAGATGACATGTTTTGTTTGTAAAATATGTAATGTTACAGACATAATCATGGGGTATGCTATATATGGTTGGAAACCTCTTTGTGTCTACTTTCTATAGCCCATAACGGTAGTCAATTTGGAGTTCTAATGTGAGAATTATGTACATTTGAGTGATGACTTGTCAAGTTGTCTAGTTCATTTGAGTTAGGACAGCTTGTTCATTTCAGTATTGTTTGGAGGGTTATTTACCCGACTGTTTGGCGACTAAAACTGGGCTAGTTACAATTGAGTTGGGGGCTGTTTAAATTGATTAGAAAGCCGAAAGGCTTGGAGAGGGTTTGACTAGGTTCTAGTTGGATAGTGAAACTGTAGTTGAATGCTTAAGAGTGTGTGATTTGAATTGTTGCAGCGATCATCTTCCTCAACGCTTCTTTGGATGTGGAATGAGTAGTGGAGTTAAGGACTTCGATTGTTCTATGAATGAATTGTTTTGTTTGATTTATTTCCATGGAGTGGTGATGTGTGCAGAAGAATGTCGAAGACTTGATGTTTGTTTTCTTCAAGTACACTAAATATGTGAGGATACAATACTTTTGGTATAGGAAATATATAATGATTTTGTGTTGGTTCAGAATTGGTATTGTTGTCTTGTTAGCTTGTGGCATCATGTAGAATGATTTGTGCAGTTTGGGTTGAACGTGTTATTACTCATGTCCAGATTGTCAACACTCTTTGTATATTGTCCGAATTATTTTTCTTTACATATACACGAATGGAGGCAATGACTACTAAATATTATGGCACTAGTACTGATTGTGTAGTTTGGATTGTTATGCAAATTCACTTGTTAAAAAGTATTCTCGTATTGATTGGGTTTGATCCCTGTCGTGTTATGCAAAATTTATTTATGAAAAATGCTAGTTTTCCCAAAAGAATGGGTTAATATTGTGATTGATTTATTTATGATTGACAAAGTGTCACCATAAAAAAGTTTAGAGTTTTAGTTGATTTTTTTATGCTTTTTTCCACAACTCCAAAAATAAATGTGAAAAAAAGAATAAATTATTTTAGTATACAGACTTGCTTGTATACATGTGATATAATTTTGGTATGCAGACTTGCTTGCATATTGGGTACGACGTTCCATGTGAGTTCGGTAGTACATGTAGTATTTAGGAAATGCTTGCCATGGATCGAACTTCGGGTGAGATTACATGTTTCTCGATGTGGCACCGCACTTGAAACATGTACGCTCCGAGTGGTTTTGAATGCAAGAGAGACACACTTGGGTGAGGTGTGTTCTGCACAAGAAGGATCGTGCAATTGTGGAAAAAGAAGCGAGATTTTTCTGTATGTGCATAATTGTCTTAAGGAAAGAAACTAAATGCTCATTCGGACATTGAATGAGAACTATATGTTTCCCTAAAGGTAGAAAATGTGTTTTGTTAATATTTTAATAATACTCTATTAAGACTACGATTTGTATCGTTGTTTGAAAATAAATTGCATTTATGAGAATTAATAACTTATAAAATTTATCCGTTTGTTTCTAACCGTTTCGTGCAGGATGTTAAGTCTACTAACAATTTTGCAGGTCGGACTTACCATATTCAACCTTCACTTTGTAAGTGTTGGTAAAATAAATGTATATTTTAAGCATGATAAACTTATTAGTATGCAATGTTTGCCTCGTTGAGGAACTACAAGACTTTGAGTATTATTTTCTTGTTTATGAAATTTTCATGTTAAAGCATGTAAATTATTTTATTTTATAAGGATGAAAATTACTCATACCAGCTACCTCGTTGACCCAAATGAGTTTTTGCTTCTTGAGTACGTTCTTATTGGAATGTAGCCATTTGGCATTTCTCAGATTACAGAATTTTGGGGCCGCATCTTTGGCGGTTTATTTTTATGGAGCAGTCATCTTCAAAGAGTTACCTGGTTAGAATTTTTGTTTATGTTAATTTTATTTAATGTTTCTATTGTTAAATTTTTACGTCTCGAGTTTTGGGAAAGCGGATGATCCTAATCCTATGTGGATATTCCTTAAAAATTGGGGCGTGACAAAAGCACTACACCACAAATCCTCATTTATAGCATGTCAAAACTGCTATAACTGAATACGATAGCATTGTCAAACAAGCTGTGTCAGCCCACGCTATTAAAAGTCTGGCTCTATGATAGCACTTGTGGAACGCTTTTAAAAGTGCTCTTTTAATAACATTTTTGGAATGCTATGGTAAATCATGTAACAGCGATTATAAAATGTGGTTATATACTTTTTTTACGCTATTGTAACCCCTTTAGTAGTGTTTAGAAAATGTTATATTGTTTATACACTGTTGTAATTTTTTTCACAACAATTGTGACAGTTATCTACAGCAATTTCATAAAGTTGTTAATTAGTTACTAGTGACACTTTAAAAATGCTATTAAAAGTCTACGCAAATTTTTTTTCCTCATTTGTTTTTAGCTCTACGTATCATTTGCAATCTGTATCTGCTATTAAAAAGTGCAACAATAAATAAAATTTAGCTATATAAAAGTGCAATAGTAAATAGAATCCAACTATATAAAAATCTCATCAACAATAATATAATCCAACCATGTATATAAAAGTGCAACTGTCAATACATGGTTCTTACAAAATAAGTCTCATCAACATAGTACATAGAATCCGAAATCAGTCAATACATGGTTCTTCATAATCATACTAGTAAATAGAATCCAATCATGTACATAAGATGATATTAATTGCAATGCAATGTTACCATCTTCAAAAAGCTAGGAACATGTGTTGACGAACTTTATCTTCACGTTGGAAAATATATCAAGAAGACAAAAAAGTATTAGTTAATGACAGGTTCAACATAATTGATGTGATAATGATATTTTCATTAGATTAAATATAGTTGAACTCACTACTAGAACCTTGTGATAAGGATATTTTCATTAGGTTACAATGCATTTATGCTCCCTTTGTACATTAAAGAGTTTACCTCTTTCATAGGGTATGTTGGCAAATGCTTCATGAAGTTAGCTTCCGTCGGATAATTCACCATTGACGTGTATACAAAAGCAGTCCATAACCAGTCTTGTGCTGAATTTGCATATCAAATGTCCTTACAGTTTGGCAAAATTATGAGTATTATTGATTATACTAGACAGTTTAAATTCCACTAATTTGGAGACTTACTTGCAAGTCCTGAAAGTTTTGCTGATTTGAGCTAACTCTTTTGTGGAAGCAAATTTCTGTCGGATCACGTGTTGATCACGCGGAGCAATCTACATAAGATAGAATCACGTGCTGATCACGCGGAGTAATCTGCACAAGATAGAAATTAATTCTTGACACCAATGTGGTGCCTGTCACGGGGACTTCGATGTCAAAATTAGAACAATGTCTTTAAGAAAATGAGAAATATCTCTATATTTGAAGAGAAAGTTGTAAGTCAAGAAAGTGTTACCTCCAGAAGGTTTTGCATTTGACTATTTATAGAGGCTGAAAGAATTAACTGCTGGTTGATGAGTGAGACATGTGGCTGATGAGTAAGATCCATGGCAGATTAGTAGGTTATCTACTTGCAAGCGATTGCAACTTCTTTCAGGCAGTTGTAACTTTCATGATTGATTATAACTTCCTGTTTTGAGATATTTCTTCTGCAAGCTCATGTGCTCAGCTGAGCATGGTGGTTGGCGCCGAGCACTTCTCCTCTGCTGAGAAAATATTGTTCTATTGATACTGAGTTTGTATTGGGCCCAGGCTCGAGCCTTCTATACTTGTAGCTTTCGTGGATAATCTTTATGTTTCTTAGGAAATGCCCAAATCTTTGGGCTTCTTTATCCAATTGGGCTAAAGGTTATTATTTGCTCCCACAAATGCGCCTCACCTCCTTTGTTTTTTACTAAATAAAATAAATTATTATTATTATATATATTAATTTTTTTTAATATTTTATTATTTTTATTTTTATATTTTTAACAAAGGAGATGTGCCTGAGGAGCGTGCCAAAAAAATGAAGTTTCTTCTGTACTGAGACACTTCCATCGAGGAGTTTCATCTGAACCAAAAGTCTTATTGTACTTAAACAATTCATTGAAGAGTTCTATCTGGATTAGAAGTCTTCTTGTACTTAAACACTTTCATCGAGGAGTTTCATCTAGACCAAAAGTCTTCTTATACTTTAACATTTTCACTGAAGAGTTCTATCTAGATTAAAAGTCTTTTTGAGATAAATTCTTCTTTTCATTCTATCTGGATTAGAAGTCTTCTTGAGATAAATTCTTCTTTTCAAAAGGGTTATCTTATTCTTTTTTTTTTTTTTTTTTTTTTTCTGAATTTACTGATTTCTATTTTTTTTATTTCTCAGAAAAAGTTTCTTCTTTCTCCTCCATATTTATAGACGGTAAAGCAAAGGAGTTTGCACTTCTTCTTTTTTCTCAACTTGGCTAATTGCAGGGTGAGATTCTTTTTTTATTTTTATCCATGAAAACACAATCACTAGGTAGTAAGAAACTCACTAGGTAATAAGAAAAAAAAAAAGGTTTTCGTCCACGTCTGTTTGGTATGTTTCTTCCCTATCTGGCGTTGCGTTGCGTGATGAGTGCAGTGCGTGATCGTTGATTGTCGACGGTGGTAAAAGGTATTGATCAATCAACGAATACTCGTCATCGCATCTGGTCTGTTTTGCTGTGAAGGCTTTGTAAAAATGTATGGATTACAACAATGCGGTTGTGTCTTTGTTCAAAAGACCTGGGTGTAGTAGAGCTTTTGTCTGATAGGTTGCAGACTGAAGTCAATAGAGATATTGGTGTGGCTGGTCCAAGTGAAAATTTGATGATCGTCGGTGAACTACCAAGACGTGATGATGATCTTCTTTACTCACAGAAGCGGCTTATCACGGCTTTGTTGAAGGCATTTGGGTCTGCTACTTATGCCCCTGCTAACTCTTCGATGTCCCCAAATTTCCATGATAATTCTTTACCTGTCACTCATCTTTAGAAACGTTGAGAAATTTGGAGGTGACATTTATTCAGCAGAAGTTACCCTCATGAGTTAAATCATTCACAAGGAGATGCTTCAATGCTTTGCATGAGTTGGGTCTTCCTGAAGCCTTTTTATCTTCGGTTGTAGCTGGAGTACTCCCTTTTTCTAAAGCTATCACTTGCAATCCGACGAAAATTTCATCCACAAATTCGTTGATCGACATCTTCTTTATCCGGCGATGCATCGTCGACTATTTACAGCAGGGAAGAAGAGAAGAGTTCGGTTGGCTCTTTTGCTTATTTTTGGGAGACGCGTAGCGACGGAAAGCGGTGATCGGCTGTGGAATTTCCCTACTTTGTCAAACTTTGATATGAATTCAATCCAAATTGGATTTAATGGCTTCAGATTTGAATCAAACATGGGTTCATGTGGGGTCATTATTTGTTGATGTTTGTATCACTGTAAGGAAATGGAAGGAAAGGGATTGTGTGTATATTTGCAAGGAAAGGAAAGGGATTTTTGTATCACTGTAAGGAAAGGAAAGAAAAAGGAAGGAAAGGGATGTTTGTATCACTGTAACTCGAACAAACATCCTGATGGAGGGGATGAACATTCGCAAGGAAAGGGGTTGTGGTTATATGCAGCCGTCCATTTTACTATGTACCACCGAAATTTTAAAAAACTCCAAATACATTTGCATTACCCTTGTAATTGTGTTTCTTTGCTAATTTGCAAGTGGAATTTTTCTCTGATTTTATTCCGTATCTGGATACCATGGGCTCTAAGAAGAAATCTGGTAATAACTCTGTCTCTTATGATGAGGAACATTTGTACCGCCAAGGAGGCTCTATTTATCATTTTGGAAGATTTGTTCCTAACTTGCCTAACTTGGAGAACAATGATTCCTTTTTTAAATGGTTTGAAGTTAATTGCTCCGCCTTTTTCGAATGAGTGCATGTAAGATTAGTTGAACCGAGGAGTGGCAAATAACCTTGCATTACTCCTGATAATAGAACCATCAAATTTCATCCATTCATTATCTCTTTGTGCTTCAAGTTTTTCATGCCAAAATTCTTTAAAGGAGTGCTCTGTGAAATGGGGTGTGCCCCTGTTCAATGTTGCCCAAATGTATACAGAGCAATCATGTGCTTCTCCAATCTCAGTACTTTTTTTGAGCTTGACTTGACTAAAAAAGAATGTTTCTTCTGTTTTGAGGTGAGTAGGCATGGTGATTATACTCAACTTAGAGTAAAAAATATCAAACTCTTTGATGAGCTCAGCGTTGGCGATCATGACTGGAAGAATGACACTTTGGAAATCAGCGGTGCCTGGGAAGGTGATATGGAAGATGGCCTTCTTGAGCCTATCATCTTCTGCCCATGTATGCATTTTCAACTCCTTTAATCTATAATTGCATATGCATTTTTGTATTCTGCACAGATTGCTTACTTTGTCACATTTGTTTGCATGTGAGGAGATAGTGAAGAAAATCTCTGTCATGCCTGAAATGGACAAGATTCGAAGGGGGCGTGGCATACCATCCGAATATCGCAAATGGAGGTGGTTGTTGAACCCATTGAGAAATGAAGAAAGAGGTCTTCCTTCGGCTGAAGACATATAAAGTTGGAAAAAGAATGCTCTTGATCTTATTGGCTTTTTCATCTCTACTAGTGTGGATCCTTCTGAGGGTTCTTCAAAGAAAACGAAGAGTCCCCAGGAATCTGTTAGAGTTGAGGTTGACTCCTCTACTGGGGAAGAAATATCTATTAAATCTCTTAAAAAGAAAAAAAAAAACTTCTAGGCTATCTCCCTTGGTTGCAAAAGAATTATCCGGGAGAGTTGGAGTTTCTTCTGAAAAATCTCTTTCCAAAAAGAACAGTTTGAGGAATGTAACATCTCCTCCATCTGGTCGTCCTCGTATTCCGAATACTAAGACTGTCCAACACTGTTCTGCCTCGACCAAGAAATCTGCTAGCCATAGAGTTACTTCTTCTCTTCCCCAGAAACTCGACTCTACCCAACATTGTTCTGCCGCGACTGAGAGATCTGCCAGTCGAAGAAATGTTCTTCCTCCTCCATTGGCCATGAAGGTTATTCCTTCTCTTGGTGCATCAAAATTTCAAGTAACTAAAGATCGTGTCACAAGTTTAACTCATACTCCTCTTGAAGCTAGGCTCATGCTGATCTCCAGAAAGTCTGATCTCTTGAAGCAGAATAGAGTTGACACTCGTAATATAAAACTGAAAAGTCTTGTTTCTGATACACCTGTAACGGATGTTCCTTCTAAGTTAAATATTGTTCCAGGACCCTTTCCTATACAGGAAAACTTTGTCTTGTATCCTCCTATATTGAAAGCTAGTGTGAACACTCCAATTGAGGCCCCTACTTAATTTCAAGGTATTGCTGATTTTTTTTTTTTATATATTTTCTGCTCGTTGATTTGCATGTTGATTTGTTTTTATTGATATTTAGATCATGCCTTCACCTTCTGAACTGGTGTTGATTGATTGTGACGGTGAATCCAGTTCGGCGAATATTGTTCCCTTAGCCGATCTAATGAAAAAAGATTTTCTAGCTGACAAATTCGGGTGTACTAACTTGGTTGAACATCTACGTAGATCAGCTGACTCCAGTAAGTTTCAAATGAGTTCATCCGCCGAGCTACGTGAAGAGGCGTTCTTCTCTCTTTTGAGAGGTGTCATTATGGCTGAAGAGTCTATGAGACATTGGTCTTATTTGTCCGAGTCTGTTACTATTATTGCCCCTACTGCTGATCAGCTGAAAAAGTTGGAGGAAGAAAATGAGAAGTTGAAGGCTGACCTTGGAGGTATTGAGAGAGTTCTTGAAGCTGAGCAACAGTTATACCAAGAAAATAGTATCCAGATCCTCCAATTGGAAAATAAGTGTGCTGATATGCAAAGTTCTCTGTCTAATAAAAACTCTGAGCTGGTCTTTCTGAATCTGAAGTTTAATAATCTTACCCTGAAATATGAAACTATGAAACTAGACAGGAAGAGTTGGAGACCTTTAAAAAAATCCATGAATTACTTGAAAAGGAGTGCGACGAATTCAAGTTGGAGCAATTCAGGCAGTTGAGAAGCGTGCAAAGGCTGAAGAAGACTCCTATAAGCTCGATTATGTTAAGGGTAAAGGAGGATGTGCACATTTTTTTTATAATAACTGATGAAGATGTTGATTTTCACCTGCAGGTTATAAAACTTCCATTTACTCCCCCCAAGCAGACTACTCATGCCTCTCTTGCCGAGGTTGCTGGTTCTTCTACTCATGGTGAGCAAAGAGATATCACTGCTGCTAATGACTTGGCCCTTCAGCTATTTCTAAGAACATGTAGTCCTTAATATGTTTTTGTTTATCAGTTTTGTTTTGTTTTAATTTGTTTTTTCATGTATTTGAATTGTGGTTTGCTGGCCGACTTTGGTTATTATGAATCCAAACTTTCCTTGTTTTTAGTATGTTCAACTGTCGTCCCCCATACCAAAAAACAATGCATGAGTAATAAACTTAGAAAATATTTTCATAAAAAATTTATCATATATGCATGGATGTACCTTTAACTTATTGAGAAGAGGATGTGCCCTTCTGTTGAGGAGAGGATGCATCCTTTCATCTTACAAGGAGTGGTACTTTACCCTTCACCTACTGAGAAGAGATTGATCTCATGCACCTACTGAGTAGGGTTTACCTTCCGCCTGTTGAAGAGATGTATTCTATTCTTTGCTTATAAGAAGAGGTGTCCTACCTTCTACTTATCTGAAATAATAGTTCTCCATACATTGTTGTACAAAAACTTCAAACTGGAGTTTTGATATACCGTTTTCTTTTCTACCAAATGGAAAATTTGAATAGAGTCATGAGTGAGAACTCAATCTAAAATCTTGGGTTGTATCGTACGTACTCTCATCTTCTGAAAAGAAGTATGTTTTTTATTCAAAAAAAAATACAAGTACAACTTTTTATAGGACTTTTACATTCCTCGACCGAAGAAAGAAAAGTGCAGTGCTTACACATTTCCAATAGGTATGTTCCTCTACTGGAAAGGGTAAATACAATCAAGTCTTTTTAGTATGTACATTGCTTTTTATTTCTGAAAAACTAAAATACTATAATTTACTTGATAGGTAGTCTGCTGACGACAGAATGATCTGCTTGTAGGGTCCTCTGCTGAAGATGAGTTACACATAGTACTTTCTGAGGTTGTTGGCGTTCCATTGTCTAGGGATTTCTTTGCCTTCAAGCGTGTCCAGTGTATAGCTTCCCCGACCGCCAACTCTACTCACTACATATGGTCCTTCCCAATTAGGATCTAACTTTTTTGACCATTCTACCTTTGTGGTGACGAAGGCCTTTCTCAAAACCAAATCCCTGGGATGGAATTGTCTGATCTTGACTCGCTTATTGTAATAGGACATAAGTTGCTGATGATAAGCGACAACTTTTGTGATAATTTTCTCTTGATTTTCTTCTACTAGATCCAAGTTAGTCGCCATTTCATTGGTATTTGCTGCTAAGTTGGATACGTCCGTTCGCAAGGAAGGAACTACTATGTTGGGTGGGATGATAGCTTCGGTTCTGAAGGTCAAGGAAAATGGTGTTTCTCCAGTAGGTCTCCTTTTGGTTGTGCGGTAAGCCCATAGTACTCTAGGTAACTCCTCAACCAATTTTTCTTTAGCTTTATCTAATCTTTTTTTTTATGCTATCCAGAATAGTTTTGTTGGATGCTTCAGCTTGACCATTTCTTTGTGGATACCTAGGAGTTGAATTATGTCGCTTTATGCCGTACTTCTCCAAGAAGAGTGTAATTTCCGTTCCCACAAATTGAAGACCATTGCCAGTCACAATGGAATGCGGAATACCAAATCGGCAGATTATGTTTTGCCAAATAAATTTTTTTACATCTGTTTCCTTGGTAGAGGCGAGGGCTTCAGCTTCAATCTATTTTGTGAAATATTCGGTTGCCACAATCATCATATTCTTTTGTGCTGGAGCCATCGGCATTGCCCCTACAAGGTCAATTGCCCATTGCATGAAAGGCCATGGACTGATATGCGGATTCAATTCTTTTGCTGGCTGAGTAGGAATTGGTTTGAACTGTTGGCATTTGTCACATCTTTGTACGAAGTCTCTCGTATCTTGATGCATGGTTGGCCAATAGTAACCAACACTCAAAGCTTTTTGTGCTAGTGATCTGCCCCCAGAATGATTTCTACAAGATCCTTCATGAATGCTACTCAGAACTTCAAGTATTGCTGGAGAACCAATACAGGTGAGGTCTGACCCCAAATATGATCTGCGGTAGAGCTTTTCTTTCTTTACATAATATCTTGCAGCCTTCTGTTGGAGTTTCTTGGCTTGCACCTTGTCTGTTGGCAGATTACCATTTAGTAAAAAATCGATAATAGGATCTTGCCAAGTAGGACTAGCATTGATTATCATCATCTCAGTTTCTTCTTCAATACTTGGCATCTCCAAGTGCTCTACTGGGACGGAGCGCTTGAATTGATAATCTAAGACTGACCCCAAGTTCACTAATGCATCTACATGAGAGTTTCTTGCTCTAGGGACCTACTTAATTGTGAATATTGGAAAAGCCTTCAAAAGTTCTTGAACTTTGTCTAGGTAGATGATCATCCTTGGGTGTTTTGCAATGTATTCACCAGATGTCTGATTTGTTATAAGCTGAGAATCCGAATAGATGGCTAGCCTTTTAACGAACAACTCCTTTACTAGGCGTAGTCCAGCAAGTAAGGCCTCGTACTCTACTTCATTATTGGAGGCTTTGAAACCAAGTGTAATGGTTTGTTTTACCGTGGTTCCATCGGGCGTGAATAAAACAAATCCTGCTCCGGCACCCTTGTGATTTGACGACCCATACAAGTGCCATATATCTTTGTGCTGATGTGCCCCTGTTTCAGTATGAATTGAAGAATCTTATGCTGTTGAGGGGTGCGGTACTGCTCTGCTGGCTGAGGAATGTGTGAATTCTACTATGAAATCTGCTAAGGCTTGAGCCTTTATAGATGTCCTTGGCCAGTAGATCAAATCGTATTGGCTTAACTCGATAGCCCATTTCATGATTCTTTGATAAGCATCGGGGCTGTGGAGAATTGATCGTAAAGGATATTCCGTCATGATAATCACTCGATGGGCTTGAAAGTAAGGTCTTAACTTCTTTGCTGAAATCAAAAGTGCTAAAATTAATTTTTCCATTGTTGGGTACCTGGTCTCAGCATCGAGAAGAGCTTTAGATATGTAAAATATGGTATGTTGTGCCCCCAGTTCTTCTCTGATGAGAGTTGAACTCACTGCCGCATTTGAAACTGCCATGTAGAGGTACAAGTCCTCGCCCGGCTGAGGTTTTGACAGTAGAGGAGGAGAAGATAAGTAAATTTTCAAAATTTTAAATGCAGTTTCACACTCTTCATCCCATTTTTCTCTCTGTCCTTTATTCAATGCTTTAAAAAATGATTTACACTTGTCTGTTGATCTGTTTAGGAATCGATTCAAAGCGGCTGCTCTACATGTGAGACTTTGGATTTCTTTTGGAGTTGGTGGTGACTTCATGTCAATGATGGCTTTGATTTTATTTGGATGAGCTTCAATTCCCCTCTGGGTGACTAGGTACCCCAAAAATCTTCCTGTTGAAACTCCAAAAGTGCATTTCTCTGGATTTAACTTCATTCAATATTTCCTTAGAAGTCTAAATGTTTCTTCAAGATTTCTGATGTGATCTGCTCGCTGGGGACCTTTAATTAGCAGGTCGTCTACGTAAACCTCCATGGTTGTTCCAATTAAATGCTTGAAGATTCTGTTCATTAACCTTTGATAAGTCGCTCCAGCATTTTTTTTAACCAAAAGGCATTACCTTGTAGCAGTAAGTCCCCTTTTCGATGAAGAATGAAGTTTTGGCTTTATCGGGTTCATACATCATAATCTGATTATAGCCTGAATAGGCATCCAGAAAGTTGAGCAACTGGTTACCAGATGTAGAGTCTACTAACTAATCAATGCGAAGCAGAGGATAGTTGTCTTTGGGACATGCTTTGTTGAAGTCAGTGTAATCTACACAAACTCTCCATTTTCCTTTTTATTTTTATTTTTTCTTAACTAATACCGCATTTGCCAACCAGTCGGTGTAGGATACCTCCTCGATGAAACCAACTACCAAGAGCTTGTCAATCTCGGCTTCAATGATTGCTACTCTTTTCAGGGCAAAGTTCTGCCTCTTCTGCACGATAGGCCTAAAGGTCGGGTCTACATGCAGTTTATGGCAGATCACAGTTGGATCAATTCCGGTCATGTCTGAGGCTGACTAAGCGAACACATATTTGTTGTTTTGGAGGAAACTAATAAGCTCTGCCTTCTCATATGCGCTGAGGCGAAAGCCAATTTTCGCCTTTCTTTCAGGCATATTAAGATCAAGAATTACAAGTTCTGCGTCTTCTTCTGGTCTCCATCCCTCCTCAACTAAGGATTCGATTTGAACTTCTCCTTCTTGGTCCTGGTGCTGTAATTGCTATTGACGGGAATAAATTCCTTCTGTTTCGTTTCCTTCAAGACTCGGGCTGCACACCTCCTTGCAATGGCTTGATCACTCTTTATTATCCAACTCCACCTTCTGGGACTGGATATCTGATTTTTTGGTGTAGACAAGACGTGACGACATCAATTTTAGTTATCCATGGTCTCCCTAAAAGTCAGTTATAGGGAGAGGGCTCATCTATTATCATAAAGGTTTGCGAGCAGATGACTGGTGGTGAGTAGACGTCTAGAATCATAGTGCCAATTGTTACTGATGTAGCCCCATTGAAGGCAGTCAATACTTTTGTATTTTTGGTGATAAGAAATTCTAAATTCATCTGTTTGATAGCCGAAAGTTGAAGTATATTGGCTGTACTTCCCTCATCTACATGAATTATATCAATCATTGCATGAGCGATCTGGATGCTGATGACGAGTGCATCTTCATGTGGTAGATCAAGGCTTTGCAGGTCACTTTTAGTGTAGCCGATCATCTGAGTTTCGATTGAGGAACTAGTTGTGGGGCCATCGACTGAGGCGATTTGCACTTGAGCAACCGAAGTTGCTTGTTTGATCTTTCGCTTCCTTTCATTATTTGTGAAACCAAAAGGTTCAGATTCAACAAAAATTCAATTGATTCTTATGACTTTCTTTGGAGGTTCCTTGGCTGCATTTCTTTCTTCAATTTGCTGAATGGCTTTTTTGGCTACATACTCTGTGTAATGTCCTGTTTTGACTAACTCCTCAAGGTGGTGCTTCCATGCTCGACATTCTTTTGTCAAGTGACCAGTGGCTCCATGGAATGCACAATATTTATTCGTATTTCTTTTTGCCGGATCTCCCTTCATGGGTAGCGGTCTCTTCAGCCAAGGTTCGTTATTTATCTCGTGGAGAATTTGATTGATTGGAACTAGAACTCTATGTATGCTCTATTGGTAGAGGATTCTTTTGCTAAAGAGCGTGTTCTATGCTTGTCGCCCCTGTTCTTCTTACTCTCATTTCGATCTGTATTATTTTGTGTAGGTTGGCTATCCTTCTTGAACACATCAGATACCTTAGCAATATTTTTTTCTTCGTCCCACAATGCATAGCATTCTGCAATGGTGAAGACTTCTGCAAGAGTTTTACCTAATTTCATGTCAGCTCGCCATAAAACATATGATCTGCGGGCAGACCCTTCCTGAAAGCTGAGGACGCAATTTGATCATAACACCCAACTATGCTCGCTTTTTTCTGCCTTCAATCTTTTAATAAAGTCTCTGAACGATTCATTTGACTTCTTTTTCGTGTTGAAGAGGTGGTCAGCATGCTTTTTGACAGTTCGGTAAGATGAATATTCTTTCGTGAAGACAAGGGATAGATCTCCAAAGTTGTTGATCGACTGGGGGGTCAAAGTGTGAAACCAATCTTGGGCTACTCCCTATGAAGTCATATCAAATATTTTGCACATAAGCGGATCATCATTTTTGTGCAGAGTCATGACACTTCAAAAATGTTTCAAGTGCCTCTCAGGATTAGAATCTCCATTGAAAGGGGTAAAAGTTGGTGTGGCAAACCTTGCTGGTGGAGGAACCTCTTCGATGTTATCTGTAAAAGGTGAAGTGTTCACCAAGGCCACCTCTCTGCGCAAAGTATCATATGGATTTCTCATAACCTGTAAATTCATCAACTGCTTTTTGACTATTTGTGCCACCTCATCTGCTCCCAAGGGCTTGTGTGTATCATGCTGATTGGCCATATGGTGATTTCGATTCTGATTATCTGCGGTAGACGACTCGTCATATTCCGAATTTGATTGTGACTTACCTACATGTGAGTGAGGTAGAGTCTTAATGGGATTCGCCTGAAGGCTCCTCTTGATTTGACGAGCCTCTAAATGTGGGACGTGGGACAAATCAGTGTAGTGATCTGGTCCCCTGCGTTGTTCGCAACCATTGGGATTCTGTCTTCTACGCCAACTACTTATATTGGGTGTAGTCTGCGATCTTAGCCTTGAGTGCACAGTTGCTTGGGAGCCCAACCTTGAGAAGACTCCCCTTTGAGGTCCGAGCCTAGAGTGCACATTTATTCGTGGCCCTAATCTCTAATGAATGCTTCCAGAGGGATCGTTTCCCTTTGATGGATGACTACTTCCACTTCTATGCGCATGATTTGCTGGTAGATGGCGATGTGTCGTCTGCTTTGGTTGTTCGCTCACTAATCGCTCTACCACCTGGGTTTGTTCTTCCAATATTTTGGTCAGATTGGCGATCTGACCTGCAAGATTATCTTGTTGTGTCATCTCCATTTGGCTTGTGGCAGAAGGTTGCGATTGATGGTCAGCAGGCGGTGGCAGACCCACTATCAGTGGTTGTCCGGCAAGTAACAGTTGAACCTGTGATGACGATGGCAGCCTAGTACGAGAAAAATACCTTGTAACATTAATTTTGTTAGTTTGTTTACGAGTTCCCACTATTGTATTGAATTGAGAATAAAAGTGTTTGTGAATGAAATTGAAACTGAATGAATGAAAGTTTGTATGTTTTGTGAATGGAAGAGAGCATGCAATGAGTTTGATTCAAGCTCTCATTGAAAGCACCAATTTGTGGAAGAAAATTTCCATCGGATTATGTGTTGATCACGCGGAGCAATCTGCATAAGATATAATCACGTGCTGATCATGCGGAGTAATCTGCAAAAGATAGAAATTAATTCTTGACACGGTGTGGTGCCTGCCACGGGGACTCCGATGCCAAAGTTATAACAATGTCTTTAGAAAAATGAGAAATATCTCTATATTTGAAGAAAAATTTGTAAGTCAAGAAAGTGTTACCTCCAGAAGGTTTTGCATTTGACTATTTATAGAGGCTGAAAGAATTAACTGCTGGCTGATGAGTGAGACACGTGGCTGATGAGTAAGACACGTGGCTGATGAGTAAGACACGTGGCAAATTAGTATGTTATCTACTTGCAAGCGGTTGCAACTTCTTTCAGGCAGTTGTAACTTCCATGATTGGTTATAACTTCTTATTTTTAGATATCTCTTTTGCAAGCCCATGTGCTCAGCTGAGCATGGTGGTTGGCGCCGAACACTTCTCATCTGCTGAGAAAATAGCGTTATGCTGATACTGAGTTTGTATTGGGCCCGGACTCGAGCCTTCTATACTTGTAGCTTTCGTAGATAATCTTCTGGTTTCTTAGGAAAGCCCCAAATCTTTGGGATTCTTTATTCAATTGGGCTAAAGGTTATTATTTGCTCCCATACCTTCCTTTTGAGTTGACAATGCTTGCAGTTAATCCCGACTGCCCTTTATCACTTTATAGCAATTCAAGCTTGCATCCTAACCAACAAAAGTACTACTTTAAAGCAATTTAGCTAATGCTTGTTGAAGGTTCAAGTACCCCAATGTCTTTGCAGACTTGTAAGACTCTTACCAAACGACAACGACTCTCCATGAAATCTATGCCGCAAATTTCGAACACAAAGCTTGAGATTTCATTCAACTTTCAATAAGAAACTAACATTTAAATAAAAAACCCATTGGGTCTAAAGTGCCATAGAACTAGTACTTCAATGAACTAGTACTTTATTTGAGAACACCACTGTGACAATATGATTTGTCTCCTCTTCTTCACTGCTGCAAATTCAGACAGAGCATGCATTAGGGATGACTAAACACAATCAGCAAAAAACATTTTTTTAGCAAAATGTAATCAGATAGGACAACTCCTTAAATTCGTACATTTTAGCAACAGAAATGAAAATAACAATTGAACAAATTTTCTTTTTAGCAAAATGTTGATCCTCATGAACCCTTTCACTTAGTTCATCCATGTACGAGAAGTAGGAATAGAAGCAAAAGTTAGTAAAGTCCCGAACAATTGTACAACACTCTTCAAGTGTGCTCTGGCAATCATCGTGATAGATTCATCTAGTTAACAACACGATATTTTGTGCCTGAGATATAATTTAGCCCAATTTGGATAACTTACAGGGAAATAATGTTCAACTTTCTCTGTGATCCGATGACTACAGCTGAATTTCCCACAAAGACAATTTGGTTAACTTACAAGGAAATAATGTTCAAAACCTCTAGCAAAATTGCTTTGAAGAAACATTTGTTGAACTCAAAACCTCAAAATATCAACTGGTTCACCCAAGATGACGAAAAATTTTAAACTTACTAACGACATCCTACCTAAGAGTTGACTTAACCATGACACACAAATCCAACTGGTCAACTATCATAGACATACTTTAAGCGAAGATACTTGGGGCATGTATCTTTCTTTTGTGCGAATACAGTGAAACTTCATAATAAAAAAAGGTTTTGAGACTAGTACTATATCTTAATCGTTTATGTTTGGAATACAAACTTTGTAATCCAATCTATACACGAAAGAACGCATTGATCTTAGAAGAGACATGCAAACAACAAGCATATTTCCCACTTTGTTTCAATCGATATACCTCCCTCAAAATCATGTGACTCACGATTCTTCAGATAAACACGATCAAAATGCATGATTCGTGAAATGCAATTTACTTGAAATAATACATTTGGCGTCTCTACAGATTCAAACTTGATACACTTCAAAAGTGAATCTTACTTCTTTCCAAGATGATCTTATATTAAACTCAACGTAAGTACCCCTTCCATTAAAAAGGAACTAACTTGATACAAATTTATTATAGAACTAAAAGAAGGTATCATTAAGACAATAACATGTCATCTATTTCTTCAGTGAAATAAGCTGGAAAATAAGAACAGGATTTCAAGAGAGTGTGAGCCTATTTCATATTGCATGATTACTAAAAATTGTGCAGATACTTCTCAATGGAAAGCAAGTATTAATGACTACTTTACATCTACTTTTATAGAAGTCTAATGTACAAAAACTGGCACAGATACACTACATCCTCTCAAAACCACTTCATTGGTAGAAGCCATATAACCATGCTTGAAAACCCATTGAAAGGAAAAATAATTAATTAATTAATTTCCCTGATGGTTGACTGCAACTAAGTACTGCCAAGTGAAAAACTACAGAGTACTGAAGTAAGTAAACAACAAGAACATAAATCAATTTAAAAGATTGAGTGATGAACAAGGAAATAATAACAACAATGTGTAGCGAAACATGCCTGAATCAAAATCTTAGACCCGATGTCTAAGTAGATAGTTCGATGCAGGATTCAGATAGCAAATGGGATAAGAGTGTATGTAATGAAAAACAAGTAGAACTGGTAATAACCCATCATCAAAATATCGAATGAGAATACATTGATCCTGAGCTTTTTGTTTTGCCATGACTTTTTTCCAGTGTTCTAAAAAGCGCTAGGTAGTGGGCGTGCGGCAAGCAGGTGTCTAGCGCCCAGGGGCCTAGGCGGTCTTAGGTTTGTATTATAATTTTAATAATTTACAAAATTTAAGTATAATACCTTAACAATTACATCCAATTTAATGCCAAGATACATTGTAAAATTTAAAAACATGAAAAATTAACAATCATGAACAAAATTTATTAAAACTCAAATGACTGAAGTTGATCATGATTGGTACTTTATACAAAGTTTAATTTGTGAACAAATATCCAAACCTACTTTTTATTTTTCTTCAAATTGCATGAATAACCTCAATCATGTTTGATAAAATCTACATTACTAAAATTGGTACCGGCAGATCCTTTGAGAATTCCATTAAGTAATCATCATTTGCTATATTTAGACATATACTGAATAAAAAACAATTAAATTGTTTATTTCTAAAAAAGATGAAAGAAAAATAAAATAAGAACATAATCAGCCATATTAAAAAAAAAAACCTCGCCCAGACCCTGCCTAGACTGCCCAAAACCCGCCCTGCTATTAATCTGGGCATTTTTCTACCTCCTAGCGCCTAGGCCGATTTTTAGAACACTGTTTTTTTCAGAAGACTTTATTATCCATAGCCAACTCTAGTGGTCCATCTCCGATTTGACTTATCCAACTTAAGAACCACTTCAGATGGATATCATCTACACAACATTCTACCAATCATTCATAAATTACCCCATAAAAACTTGTTTTTATTGAATCAATACATTACCAAATCAAATCCAACAACAAAAATGAGAAATAAGGATGAAGCCCGAAATAATTTTCAATCTGAAAATGAGTTTTATACTCTCTATCAAAGAAAGGAGGCACTCTTCATCATTCATTAACCATCCAAATTCATCAAAAGAACAACTTTTTAGAACAAAAAGAAAACAAACAAAAGTAATATCAACTTTTTAGAACAAAAATACAATACACCCTTCAATTATCAAACAAACAAATTTGGATGATAGCAAATAAGATTATTCAACCATAATAAAGACTCTAACAGCCCACGTGCCAAAGTCGAGGGCTCCCGCACGAGTACAAGCCTCAACAACTCTTAAACATATAGTAGGATTGAAGTTTGTATGTATCTGGAGATTCAAAAGCCTCTATAATCAAAACAAAACCCTTCAGTTCACCACAATTACCAATCCTAACTCTGATAAAGGAGAGGGAAAAACAATGAAAATAACTCACAAATGTCCTTATTTTCTGTAACAACTGAAATAGAAGAGCTATGTCTTCTCGTTTCGCACATTTTTCAATCAACAACCACATCCATGCATTTGGTGGCATGGTTCTCCCTTCAGCTGACATAAGCATTTTGTCATAAACCTTCTTCACAGCCTCTGCAATCAAAATTAACTCCAACAACTCAATATAGTTCGCTCCTCACTAACAGATAATAGTAAAGTCTTCCACAAGCGATTTCAAAAGAAAATGCATAATCATGGAGATAGAGCAAAAACAATCAAAACCTGTAGGACCTTCATCTGAGGCAATAGCTTCAGCTTCGGCTGCAAATGTAACTCTTTGCATCATTTGATAAAAACCCTCACTTTTGAGCATTGGCAATCTCCAATAACCGTGTTCCATAACTACTTCCTGTACACAAAGATTCCACATTAAATATCAATATCATTCAAAATCACTTCAGATCAAATCACACAAAGCGGAGACGACGTTCTTGATCCAAACAACCACAAGCGTTCTTGCTAGGGGCACGAATAAAAAACTTCGATTATTCAATGAAATGCGAAGAAAAATATATGAAATTGAACCTTGAACATTGAAAAATTGATAAGAAAAGCTTATGTGATTGTGCCAGGGAGATTGATCGAGATGATGTTCGGTGAAAGGGAAGAGGAGGCGTTGTGGTTTGGTGAGGAAGGGAGAGTTTAGAATCCCTAGAAAGCTTTTGAGAAGTTGAGGAGGCAATTTTCATCATGAGGGTTTTCGCTGTTGTTCCAGATGACATTGGCGAGGAAAGAGAGTCACATAGAGGCGAGCACAGAGAGGCAAGGAAGAGGGATTGGAGCATTGGGATAAGAAGATTCAGCAGGGAAGAGATGAGAAAGGTTGTTAAGATTTTAGGTTTAGTACCGAAATATTTGGGTGTAAGGGATAGAGAAGGACCACGCTAAGTTAAATATTTGGGGAGCGCCAAAAGGCCCGCCATTTTACACATCGTTTTTAATTTTCAAAGTCATTACAACTTGACTTTTCATAGCACAATTGTAAAAAATGCTATTAGCAAATGCTATCAATGAGGATGTGTGGTGTAGTGCAAGGTCAAACATCTTTGCTCTTGGGATCGTATACCCCCCCGGTCACTTAGGAGGTCTTAATTTACTTCCTGCCCGCATCAAGAACCTGGCACTGATGGCCAAAAATATTTGGCAAGGTTTATCAAATCCTCTCAGCCAGCGCTTGATTCAGCTTAAAATCATCTATCACCACAATAAGAGCATGTTCCAACTTTCCAAAGCTCCAGCTTCTGCTTTTTTTGCATGGAGAGGAAACCTAAAGGTGTTGGCCAAAGTGAAACCTTATCTTTGTTGGCAAATTAGATCAGGAAATACTATTGATCTTTGGTCAGACTTCTGGGGTAAAACCAGGGCTCATTCTAGCTGAATGCCCATCTTTCTACTCCCGGAGACCAAACTTCCCTACTATAATCTCAGACCCCTGGAACCATTCTACTAGTACTTTGTTATCCTGGATTACAAACCTTCTTAGTATTTGGTTCCCTCCTCCTGTGGTCTCAGACATCCTTGATATCACAATCGCCCTTTAGGAGAACCAAATAAACTCATCTGGATCCCGGACAAAAGAGGGGTTTTCTCGGTTAAAATGCTACAAAAGCTTTTTTAGGAGAGATTCGGGCCTCGTCCACCATCCATGACATTAGTAGCCTCCCACCAAAACTCTTTAGGGAGTTATGGTGAATCAAAGCATCCGTTAGTGTTATTTTCTTCCTTTGGAAGATCACTAAGAACTTACTACCCACTACGTCGAATCTTGTCTGAGTCCACGTTCCTATCGAGAATCTGTGTGTCTTTTTCCACACGCACCAGGAAGACGATTCTCACATGTTCTTCCTTTGCCCAGTCATTACCCAACTCTAGCAGCTGTCCCCTATTCCCATCCTCTGGACTTCAGCCTTGGACATGCCTTTCGTGCACAAAGCCTTCTTGTTCATGTGGGAAACTGCTAAAAAGCAACCATTGGCTAAAAATGAAATGTTATCCCAGTTCATATGCCACGCCCCGATTTTCGAGGAAAATGAAAATCCTAAAATCCACGTAGGATTATTCGTCTCCCCAAAACTCGGGACGTGAAAATTCAATAACAACATAAACAATTAGCAGCCAACAACAACAACATGATTTAATTACTAAAACAAATTAGAACTCTAACCCGAAAAAACAATAAGACGACGTTCTTGATCCAAACAACCACAAGCGTTCTTGCTAGGGGCACGAATAAAAAACTTCGATTATTCAATGAAATGCAAAGAAAAAGATATGAAATTGAACCTTGAACATTGAAAAGTTGATAAGAAAAGCTTATGTGATTGTGCCAGGGAGATTGATCGAGATGATGTTCGGTGAAAGAGAAGAGGAGGCGTTGTGGTTTGGTAAAGAAGGGAGAGTTTAGATCCCTAGAAAGCTTTTGAGAAGTTGAGGAGGCAATTTTCATCGTGAGGGTTTTCAATGTTGTTCCAGATGACATTGGCGAGCAAAGAGAGTCACATAGATGCGAGCAGAGAGAGGCAAGGAAGAGGGATTGCAGCAGAGGGATAAGAAGATCCAGCAAGGAAGAGATGAGAAAGGTTGTTATGATTTTAGGTTTAGTACCAAAATATTTGGGTGTAAGGGATAGAAAAGGACTGCGCTAATGATGTGTTTGGTTGCATGGAATCCTATGCCATGGGAATCCATGAGGGGACCCTTACATTTTAGGCTAAATTGATGTATCACTCCACATCCATCATTTGATTTTGAATCCATCAATGGTGGGAATGGAAGTCTCATGAACATGAGAATCACATGCCTTGGGGGACCAAGGAGTGGGATTTCCATGTTCATAGGACTTCTATTCCCACCATTGATCACAAAATCAAATGGTGCTCAAATGGTAGATGTGGAGTGATATATCAATTTAGCCTAAAATGTAGAGGTCCCCTCATGAATTCCATGACATAAGATTCCATGCAACCAAACACACACTAAGTTAAATATTTGGGGAGCACCAAAAGGCTCGCCATTTTACACATCGTTTTTAATTTTCAAAGTCATTACAAATTGACTTTTCATAGCACAATTGTATAAAATGTTATTAGCAAATGCTATCAATGAGGATGTGTGGTGTAGTGCAAGGCCAAACATCTTTGCTCTCCCCCCCGGTCACTTAGGAGGTCTTAATTTACCTTCTGCCCGCATCAAGAACCTGGCACTGATGGCCAAAAATATTTGGCAAGGTTTATCAAATCCTCTCAGCCAGCGCTTGATTCAGCTTAAAATCATCTATCACCACAATAAGAGCATGTTCCAACTTTCCAAAGCTCCAGCTTCTGCTTTTTTTGCATGGAGAGGAAACCTAAAGGTGTTGGCCAAAGTGAAACCTTATCTTTGTTGGCAAATTAGATCAGGAAATACTATTGATCTTTGGTCAGACTTCTGGGGTAAAACCAGGGCTCATTCTAGCTGAATGCCCATCTTTCTACTCCCGGAGACCAAACTTCCCTACTATAATCTCAGACTCCTGGAACCATTCTACTAGTACTCTGTTATCCTGGATTACAAACCTTCTTAGTATTTGGTTCCCTCCTCCTGTGGTCTCAGACATCCTTGATATCACAATTCACCCTTTAGGAGAACCAGATAAACTCATCTGGATCCCCGACAAAATAGGGGTTTTCTTGGTTAAAAATGCTACAAAGGCGTTTTTAGGAGAGATTCGGGCCTCGTCCACCATCCAGGACAACAATAGCCTCCCACCAAAACTCTTTAGGGAGTTATGGTGAATCAAAGCACCCGTTAGTGCTATTTTCCTCCTTTGGAAGATCGCTAAGAAGTTACTACCTACTATGTCGAATCTCACCCGAGTCCACGTTCCTATCGAGAATCTGTGTGTCTTTTTCCACACGCACCAGAAAGATGATTCTCACCTGTTCTTCCTTTGCCCAGTCATTACCCAAACTCTAGCAGCTGTCCCCTATTCCCACCCTCTGGACTTAAGCCTTGGACATGCCTTCCATGCACAAAGCCTTCTTGTTCATGTGGGAAACTGCTAAAAAGCACCCATTGGCTAAAGATGAAATGTTATCCCAGTTCATATGCACGCCTCGATTTTCGAGGAAAATGAAAATCCTAAAATCCACGTAGGATTATTCGTTTCCCCAAAACTCGGGACGTGAAAATTCAATAACAACATAAACAATTAGCAGCAACAACTACAACATGATTTAATTACTAAAACAAATTAAAACTCTAACCCAGAAAAACAATGATGTTGCTAGCCTCAGTAACGATGCTCAAAAATCTCTAACCTGAAAGGCTAATCGGCTACATTCCCAAATGAATGTACCCAATAAGCAAAAGCTCACTTGGGTCAGCAATAAAGCTAGTGTGAGAAATCTTCATCCCAAAATCAATAAATCCGCACGTGATAACATCAAACTAAACAAAAACAATAAACAACCACACCAACAGGTAGTTCCTCAATGAGGCAAAGGTGCCATGCAATAAAAAACACAATTCAAAGAATTTAGTTCCTCTACGAGGCAATCATGCCATCATCTTAATAAGTAAATCTGCATTTACTTGTACTTACACTGTAGAAGTTGACTATGGCAAGTTTGACCTACAGAAATGTTAGTAGACTTACCATCGTGCACGAAATAGTTAGAAACAAACAGATAAAATTTATAAGTTATCATCCTCATAAATGTAATTTATTTTCAAACAACGACACAAACCATAATCATATTAGACTATTATTAAAATATCAACAAAACACATTTCCTACCTTTAGGAAGACATATAGTTCTCATTTAATGGTCGAATGAGCATTTAGTTTATTCCTTTAAGACAATCAATCACATACACAAAAAAATCTCGCTTCTTTTCCACAATCGCACTATCCTCCATGTACCGAACACACCTCACCCAAGTGTGCCTCCCTTGCCTTCGAAACCACTCGGAGCTTACATGTTCCAAGTGGGGTACCACATAGCATAAAAATCAACGAAAACTCAAATACAGTTTAGCAAGTCAAGTTATATCATAATCAAACACTCACATTCACCCAAATGCAATAACATATATTTTTCAGACCCTTAACCTGTCAATGACCACTATGAAACCACCAACAATTTGCATAACAATCAAAATTAATCATATATCATATACAAAATTGCATAACACCACAAGTACTCCTCCAATTCATCTCACAAGGGGTGAATCGAATCAAGATGTAGTAAGTTAATGCAATCACATCACTTTCTTCCGGAAGACAAGTACATAATCTTATTTTAGGGTCTCCTTAACTCATTCATAATCAATCAAAATAGCATTGAATGTGGGGGCATAAAGTAGAAATATACATATAAGACAACATCTGACCATAAAGTAGAAATCGGAAATTGTGCATACTACACCACATACTAGATGTTGATGAAGAAAACCAAGCTATGATTTTTCTGGCAAGCATGGCTAAGCAATGTAAGACAAAATTTTGAAAACTGTAATGAATGAGATATATATATATATATATATTTTTTTTTTTTTTTTTTTCTATATAATGAAGTAATAAAACCAAGCCATTCCCTCTTCAGAAAGTTTCAATTTACCCTAGTAACAACCAAATCTCATGCGACATATACTGAATCAAATCAACATATACACAAGGTTATCATGGTAAAGTGGTTATGTTTGTGCACATAAAAAGGGCAAAACCATTTTACCTTCATAAATGTACCGGAAATAAACCAAAATGTGAGTTTGATCAACCAAAGGGGTTCTTCCATTTATTTTTTTCAATGAGGTATTCCATCAAATACACGAAGAAAAACCCAAGGAAAAAATAAAATAAAATAAATTAATTTTTGCCACAAATTGAATCCACGCTGGAATGGGTATTATTCAATGTGATTTTCTACATCTTCAATAGTAATGACCTCAACGAATCCTCATACACCCTAACCCAATGCAATCTTTGTATTCCATAAAAATGGAAATCTTGAAAACTCAAAGAGGAAGACAGACTCACCCACAACAAGCAATTTCCACAAAGTTTAATTACTAACATTTATCGGACCCAACGATACAACAACCCAACATATCTAACTCTAATTCATAGATTGACCCAAGCAAAAATATATATATATATATATATAAGTGTGAAAAAGACTCACCGGAATCAAGATTTGAAATTCGAAAATCCCCTTGAACAGCATTGAATAAAACCTTGATTCAGCCTAGAAACAGACTTAAAACGACTCTGAATCAGACCCCTGGAACAACCCTTCAACAATTCCTTTCCTCCTTCGAAACAACCCTCTTCACGCCCTCTAAACAACAACCTTAAACACCCCTCTCTATCTTTCTCATAGTTTCTCTCCTCTTTTCTTATACTGCTCCTTTCTCTTCTCTTTCATTCTATCTTTCCCTTTTTTTTTTTTTTCTTTTTTTTTTTTTCTCTCTTGTTGATTGTATGAATCAGAGATTCAGAGAAAAAAAAAAAAACTTCATCTTCTCTCATTATTTTAACCTTTATCCCCCCCCCCCCCCCAACCAATACCCTAATCATTACTTCAATGAAAGCCCAAAACCAAGCCCAAATACAATTGAGTAACAACCCATCAACATTAGGGTTTAATTAGAGATATGTACACCCCTTTTTTTTTATTTAGAGTGTGGCTAATTAGTTTACTTAAGGGCAAACTCTTTCATTAAGTTTTATTTTTAAGATTTTCCAAATTTGGCAAAACACACCAACACACTTTATTCTATTTAACAACGGAACAAAACAAATCTTTTACCCAATGGATATAAGATTATAATATATATCACACATTAATAAATAACAATATTTATATCTATTTAATTAAGCGGGTATTACAATATATACAACTCAAAAGAATCTCGTCCCGAGATTCGGTAGAGGAGGGTAAATAGGTAATTAATTCTTAAATAAACAAACTACCTTCTGAATGAACCAACACTAGAGTCCAAATAATAAATCATTCCAAAAATAAAACTCTCCTTAAGAAACAAACCACACATCTCATGGACAAACAAATAGCTCATGCATGTGCCCATAACTTCATGAAGACAATCACACAAAGATATATATAAAAATTATTAAATTTAATAAATATTAAAAAAATATGGGGTACTACAATATATACAACTCAAAATAATCTCGTCCCGAGATTTGCGAAAAGGGTTAACTAAATATTCAGGATAACAAACTGCTACAAGGAAACTACACGGAATAATGTCACCCATTATTGACATTAAAAATAAGGAATGATTAGTCCTGTACACACAAGTCAAAGGGATCTCATCACTAGATTCACGAAGAAAATGAAACAATACGAAAAGTTCAAGGTTCACCCTTGTCACTTTGTCTCTAGACATTCACACTACTACTCTCCCATATCCACATTCCGATGATCACCTAAACTCTACCCCAACCTAGACTAACCAAATGCTCTGATGCCAAACTATCACGCCCCGATTTTTGAAGAAAACGAAAATCCTAAAATCCACATAGGATTATCCGTCTCCCCAAAACTCAGGACGTGAAAATTCAATAACAACAGAAACAATCTGCAGCAACAACTAAAACATGATTTAATTACTAAAACAAATTAAAACTCTAACTCGGAAAGACTCTGGCATTGCTAGCCCCACTAACGGAACTCCAGTAACGCTGCTAAAAAATCTCTAACCTGAAAGGCTAATCGGCAACATTCCCAAAGGAATGTACCCAATAAGCAAAAGCTCACTTGGGTCAGCAATAAAGCTGGTGTGAGAAATCTTCATCCCAAAATCAATAAATCTGCACGTGATAACATCAAACTAAACAAAAACAATAAACAACCACATCAATAGGTAGTTCCTCAATGAGGCAAAGGTGTCATGCAAGAAAAAACTCAATTCAAAGAATTTAGTTCTTCTACGAGGAAATAATGTCATCATCTTAATAAGTAAATATGCATTTACTTGTACTTACACTGTAGAAGTTGACTATGGCAAGTCTGACCTGCAAAAATTGTTAGTAGACTTACCATCCAGCACGAAAAGGTTAGAAACAAACAGATAAAATTTATGAGTTATCAATCCTCATAAATGCAATTTATTTTCAAACAACGACACAAACCATAGTCATATTAGACTATTATTAAAATATCAACAAAACACATTTTCTACGTTTAGGAAAATATATAGTTCTTATTCAATGGTCGAATGAACATTTAGTTTCTTCGTTTAAGGCAATCAAGCACATACACACAAAAAAATCTCGCTTCTTTTCCACAATCGCACTATCTTCCATGTGCCAAACACACCTCACCCAAGTGTGCCTCCCTTGCCTTTCGAAACCACTCGGAGCGTACATGTTCAAAGTGGGGTGCCACATTGAGGAACATGTCATCTCACCCGAAGTTCGATCCATGACAAACATTTTCTAAATACTACACGTACAACCGAACTCACATGGAACGGTGCACCGATATGCAAGCAAGTCTGCATACCCAAAATTATATCACACGTATACAAGCAAGTCTGTATACAAAAAAAAAATTATTTTCTTTTCACATTTTTTTTGGAGTTGTGGAAAATAGCATAAAAATCAACGAAAACTCAAATACAGCTTAGCAAGTCAAGTTATATCATAATCAAACACTCACATTCACCCAAATGCAGTAACATATATTTTTCTGACCCTTAACCTGTCTATGACCATTATGAAACCACTAACAATTTGCATAACAATCAAAGTTAATCATATATCATATACAAAATTGCATAACACCACAAGTACTCCTCCAATTCATCTCACAAGGGATGAATCGAATCAAGATGTAGTAAGTTAATGCAATCACATCACTTTCTTCCGGAAGACAAGTACATAATCTTATTATAGGGTCTCCTTAACTCATTCGTAATCAATCAAAATAGCATTGAATGTGGGGGCATAAAGTAGAACTATACATATAAGACAACATCTGACCATAAAGTACAAATCGGAAATTGTGCATACTACACCACATACTAGATGTTGATGAAGAAAATCAAGCTATGATTTTTCTGGCAAGCATGGCTAAGCAATGTAAGACAAAATTTTGAAAACTGTAATGAATGAGATTTTTTTTTTTTTTTTTCTATATAATGAAGTAAAACCAAGCCTTTCCCTCTTAAGAAAATTTCAATTTACCCTAGTAACAACCAAATCTCATGCGACAACATATACTGAATCAAATCAACATATACACAAGGTTATCACGGTAAAGTGGTTATGTTTGTGCACATAAGAAGGGCAAAACCATTTTACCTTCATAAATATACCAGAAATAAACCAAAATGTGAGTTTGATCAAACAAAGGGGTTCTTCCATTTTTTTTTTTTTTTCAATGAGGTATTCCATCAAATACACGAAGAAAAACCCCTAGAAAAAAAAAAAAAACTAATTTTTGCCACGAATTGAGTCCACGCTGGAATGGGTATTATTCAATATGATTTTCTACATCTTCAATAGTAATGTCCTCAACGAATCCTCATACACCCTAACCCAATGAAACCTTTCTATTCCATAAAAATGGAAATCTTGAAAACTCAAAGAGGAAGACAGACTCATCCACAACAAGCAATTTCCACAAAGTTTAATTACTAGCATTTATCAGACCCAACCATACAACAACCCAACATATCTAACTCTAATTCATAGATTGACCCAAGCAAAAAAATATATATACATATATAAGTAGATGAAAAAGACTCACCGGAATCAAGATTTGAAATCCGAAAATCCCCTTGAACAACATTGAATAAAACCCTGATTCAGCCTAGAAACAGACTTGAAACGACCCTAAATCAGACCCCTGGAACAACCCTTCAACAACTCCTTTCCTCCATCGAAACAACCCTCTTCACGCCCTCTAAACAACAGCCTTAAACGCCCCTCTCTATCTTTCTCATGGTTTTTCTCCTCTTTTCTTGTACCGCTCCTTTCTCTTCTCTTTCATTCTCTCTTTCCCTTTTTTTTTTTTTTTTTTTTTTTTTTTTTCTCTTGTTGATTGTATGAATCAGAGATTCAGAGAAAAAAACTTCCTCTTCTCTCATTATTTTAACCTTTATCGCCCCCCCCCCCCCCCCCAACCAATACCCTAATCATTACTTCAATGAAAGCCCAAAACCAAGCCCAAATACAATTGAGTAACAACCCATCAACATTAGGGTTTAATTAGAGATATGTACACCCTTTTTTTTATTTAGAGTGTGGCTAATTAGTTTACTTAAAGACAAACTCTTTCATTAAGTTTTATTTTTAGGATTTTCCAAATTTAGCAAAACACGCTCTCACACACCAACACACTTTATTCTATTTAGCAACGGAAACAAAACAAATCTTTTACCCAATGGATATAAGATTATAATATATATAACACATTAATAAATAACAATATTTATATCTATTTAATTAAGCGGGTATTACATCATAGCTTTTCTTCATACTGTTTGGTTGATACGCAACAAGATTATCTTCGAACAAGACATATTTTCTCTCCCCACCTTCTTATCCCCATTCAAGAAAACTTGGTCATCTTGGGCTAAGCAGTGGTTTGTCAAGCCGAATGGAAACCCCAACCATATCACTCATATGACTATCCACCAAATCCTGGCCACAGCCCATTCCGACAACCTAGTAACTTTGCCGAACAACATGTCTTCGGCTGCAACGATGTCTCTCAGCCCGGCGTAGTCTAACTCTTACGAGGAACAACTATCCCTTAGACTTAAGCTTTTTCAGGCTCAACTCAGTAGGTGTGGTAGCAGCATAAGCTAATGGCAGGGTTATTGTACGGATTGCCTCTCATATCTTCGGGAGAGTTTTTGACAGTAAAATGGCTGAATGCTTTGCAACAGAGAGGGCCCTTTTGCTAGTTCAGACCAGACATTGGGAAATAGGATTCCTTCTGGGAGACTCAAGCTCTGATGACCTTACTACAGAGGATCGGAAGAGTGACATCAACGAGTGTTGGACGTGGCAACCTGTTCTTAGTAGTATTAAGCATTTACTTTTAGCCCATTGTAACTGGTTTTGTAAATTTATTCCACATGAGCTTAACGGCGAAGCTCACGAACTTGCTTCTTTAGCCGGTCAACTCTTTTGTTCCTCTTCTTATTAGTAATATATCTAATATATCATGCAGTAAGCCTTATTAAAAAAAAAAAAAAAAAATTGCTGGGTTGTTCAACTCTATGAAAATAGTTATTTTTTGGGACCTATTGCTCATCAATCATTAATCATAGTTATGAGATACTTTTACTGAAAAAGAAGGGTTGGTATAAGCTAGTTTCGATTGTAAGACTTGTGGCGGATAAGATCCTTTTATCATCTTATGGTTTTGGGATCCATAACAAGTATTACACACTTCCATTGCATCTAAATGTGACCATCAGACTTGGATTGACAAGGTACCCTAGGGACAGGTTCAACATGAAAAAAAAAAAAAAAAAAAAAAATTGGCGTGTGATGCATCTAGTAGTTGAGGGTGATGGAGTGGTAATTGCTAGTGGTTGAGTGGTTTCATAACATGTTAGAACCAGAATGGTGCAGTAATATAATGGACATGTTTTCCCTCTTGAAGTCCCTTTTCATTACAATCATGTATTAGGCAAATTGTCTCTGTTTAATCCTGCAATTAGTAGTTGATGTAATAGCAGAAGCAATAGTGACTCTGCTTTAGTATTGGATGAAGGTTTTGTAATTGACTTCCTTACGTTGCTTGGTTTGAATGAATGAATTTGCTTTCCTGAAAAAGAATGGCAGCAGGGGTCAAAATTTCATATCAAAACTATTTCATTTTATTTCTTTTCTTCAATACCAAGGCTCCCTCAAGCCTAAAAATTAACTTGGGCTTCTAAGATCTCAGGGTCGGCCATGTTGTGTTAGCTATTTTTTCTTTTTAAGTGGAGAGTTGAAAACATTCCTAAATTGTCAAATTGAAATGAAAGGGCTACAACCACTTCTATTTGGCAAGTTGCTCATGAACATTTAATAAGTGGCTAAAATGTATTTTGTTTACAATTTGACTTTAGTAAATAGTATGCACATTTGTTTGCTAAAGACAAGATTATATTGACGTTAGAATTGGAAAAGACTACTTGTTAACTTGCACAAAACATCACTACGGAATTTAATGCTTAATGGTGATTTTATCCATTTGTAACATGCTTGATACTTATTGCAAACATGAAACAACTACTATTTATTTGTGGCAAGTTTCGTGTTGTCATGAACAACCACTACTTATTTATATTTATATATTTTTTTTTATGCTGGGGAGGGGGTATTCAAAATATTTCTGAATTTACAAAACAATTTCAAATTTAGTTTATATCTATATTACAATTTAGGGTAGTATTTTACTTTTCATTGCTGACCGGAACAAATATCAAATGAGAATTGGAGATAAAAGATGGCTAAAATTGAAAGTTGGGAAGATGTTGATGGTTGAGATTCATTCTCCACTACAATGATATGTTTGTAAATATAAAACATGTAAAAGGGCAAATAAAATGAAAAAATTATGAATAAGTTAGTGGAATGTACATGTGGCGGAGAGAAAAAGTATTGTGTTTTTTTTTTCAAAATGAAAACTGTCATAACTATTTACGTAATTGTCGAATTTTGATAAACTTGGTATCATTGAAAAGTAATTTGAAGATTTTTCAACAAAACCAATGATCAATATAAACACTTAAAATTTTAAAATATGTATTTTATTTTTAAAACATATAAGTATTTTGAAGATTTTCATGCCTTAAGTATTATATTTTTACAGAAACGAACTAACATTTTTATTGAACATTGAAACAAAGACTCCGATCATTCAATCGATTATAATTTTAACCGAGTTTGACTCTAAAAAAGTTATTATTCTAAAATATGATATTTTAATGAAATTGATTGAGAGCAATGGTGGAGATAGTGATGTGGGTGTCCAGTAGACCATAATTAACAGTCAAAATAAATAAACATATGTGGAGTGCCAACGGCACGAGTAATATGCTAGTCTTTCACAAAGTTGTTTCGTTTCAACTAAACTAACATCAATGTTGGATTTTCGACAAACAAACAGTCGTGAAAACTAAAACAATATGAAGCTTAATTTCAAATAAAAAAACCCAAGTAAGTTGAACCCTAAATTTTTACCCAATAAAACATTTGAACACTCAAGATGCATCAATACTAGATTTAACTTTTTTTTAAGGGCGAGCTGAGTTTTTATTAGATCCCAAAACTAAGCATGGTTCAAACCCCGGAACCCTGGACTTTGTGACCATCAGCTCGTATTAGATTAGTTGTGTGTATTGTATCACTTGTAAAGAAGAAAAAATCTGGGGTGGCTTAAGTCAATGAAGGTTTGACCATCCTTATCGTCAGGACTAAGACCAAAAGGGTCAATTATAGGAACTAAATCTGAATAGGAAACAAAGGACAAAACTAGTGCACGTTATTACCCTTTAGGATGGATGGAGCAAGTATTTCGTGAGAACCTCAAACAGATAAACAAAGAAACGTGGAAACACACCACCTTGTTCTACACTCCCTATACTCTCCTCGTTCTATTACATTAACACTTTCCACAAAACAAAGAAACAAAGATAGAAAGAAAAGTAAACCATCATGTCTGAAGGAGGACACCAGCAACAAGTATCTATATCATATGCTGCTGCACCTCCATCGCCATCTACCCATGTTGTGGCCTCAAACAACGTATCTCAATCTTCCGATATTCCTCCTACTGCCACATCGCCTTCTGTCGATCAGGTTATTTTACTTTTATTTTGTTTCTTTGTTTCCAGTTAATACTTAACATGTTAGTTTGTTTACAATTTTCTACTAGTTCTGTTGTATCGATGATCATGATTGCACAGATACAAGTTTTGTGCACCTTATTGGATTTACACATAACACATCTTATTGCCTAGTATATGATCTTCGTTTTTCTTCCTGCACATCAAAATAAATTTTCAGTTTTTTTTTTTTTTTTTTTGTAATTTATTTTTTCTCACAATAGGTATGGTCCAGGAAGAGATAAGGTAATAAGAGTGATAAGCCTTCGCTATTATTGGGTTGAGAGATTTGGATTTTTGTCAGTCAGCATTTAGGAACTCTGTATCTATGAATACAAATTGTCAACTTTTCTTTTGTCTATCTTAGATTTGCTGATTAGATTCATGACATTTTTACTTCTAAATCATTAATGTCCTTTCTTGAGAAAAGTTGTAAATTCAAGTAGTTAAGTTGAGTGTTACATAATCTTTGTAATGGCTTGTTACAAAAAATTATAAAATGTACAAACTTGTACAATATACTTTGAGTGACTAAAAAAGGCAAGGAGTGTATTTGCTAGTTCGTACACAATGATCTTTGCAAGTTCAAACTTCTGTCTCAATAGATTTTGGTTCTTTATGCAGAGTTTGAGAATCACTGAGAACAAGCAAGTTTCTACTCAAACAGGGGAGAACAACAATATTGAGTATGTGGAACTCGGCGAAGGAAACTCTCGTAGTCAGAAAAAAAATTACAGAAAGGTTTCAATGTTACCACTTATTTTCCTCATCTTCTATGAGGTATCTGGAGGACCATTTGGTGTTGAAGATACTGTAAATGCAGCTGGCCCTCTTCTAGCACTTTTGGGGTTTTTGGTTTTCCCATTCATATGGAGTGTCCCTGAAGCACTTATCACTGCAGAATTAGGTTCTATGTTCCCTGAAAATGGTGGTTACGTCGTCTGGGTCACTGCTGCTCTTGGTCCTTACTGGGGTTTTCAGGAAGGTTGGATGAAATGGTTGAGTGGAGTTATCGATAATGCTTTGTATCCGGTTTTGTTTCTGGACTATCTGAAATCATCGATTCCAGCCCTTAAGCATACTTATATAAAGGTCATTGCACAGTTGGTGTTGACGGTGATACTGACTTTAATGAACTACAGAGGTTTAACAATAGTAGGATGGGTGGCAATTGTATTAGGTATTTTCTCTCTTGTTCCTTTCGTTATTATGGGATTCATTTCCATTCCAAAGTTGAAACCTGCTAGATGGTTGATTATAAACATTAATCATGTCGACTGGGGCTTATACTTGAACACACTCTTTTGGAACTTGAACTATTGGGATTCAGTCAGTACCTTAGCAGGAGAGGTTCGGAACCCAGGTAAAACCCTCCCAAAGGCTCTATTTTTCGCTCTGATCTTGGTTGTACTTGCGTATTTCTTCCCTCTTTTGATTGGCACCGGAGCTATTCCACTGGATCGTGATGCATGGGGTGATGGGTATTTTGCTGATATTGCTAAGATTATTGGTGGGCTATGGTTAATGGGGTGGATTCAAGGTGCTGCAGCAGTGTCTAATATGGGGATGTTTATCGCTGAAATGAGCAGCGACTCTTTCCAACTTCTAGGGATGGCTGAACTTGGGATGCTTCCCGAGTTCTTCGCCAAGAGATCCCGCTATGACACCCCTTGGGTTGGTATATTGTTTTCTGCATCAGGTTGTGTCATGTTATCGTGGATGAGTTTCGAGGAGATTGTTGCAGCAGAGAACTTCTTATACTGTTTTGGAATGATACTTGAATTCATAGCCTTTGTTCTATTAAGAATCAAGTACCCTGATGCCTCAAGACCTTACAAGATACCATTGGGAACACTTGGATCGATGCTGGTGTGTGTTACACCAACCATATTGATTGTTATGGTTCTTTGTACTACCAGTTGGAAGGTTTTCCTTACCAGTATAGGTGCTATCCTGCTCGGCATTGCTATGCAACCGTTTCTCAAGTACTGCAAACAAAGAAATTGGCTGAAGTTCTCTACCAAAACTGACCTTCAAGATATTGTTGCTCCTAGCACACACAACGCTGGATCCAGATAACTAGATGGGGTTTTTGGATATTGTAAATTTGAAGAATTTCAGTGGTCTGTAACACTCTTTAAGGGTGATAATGTATATAGCATTTACAAAAAACATGATTTTGTATCTTGCAATGTTGCAAAAAGAAAGACATAAATGAACTAATGCAATGTCATAAGAGCAGTAATGACAACTCAATTCATGATGTTTTCCCATCTCATCTCAACTACAATGACAATACCAGATAAGGCTCTGACATGCTCATCCAATCGTCTTCCTCTCCTGTGGAGTCAGCACCAACTTTCTTCAATAGTCTCTGGAGCAGCAGGAACATCCTCCACAAACTTTGAAAACCCGACTTATATAGCCTAGTTAATACCAGAAGATGGTTAGTAATTGAGTTTATCTAAGTGAAGCATCTGAACATAAAGAATCATCATCAAATTGAAAATCAGAACAATGACGATATTCAGAAAAGTTCAAAAAGGGCTTTCTACATCTTAATCTACCTTGCGGGTTGCCATCATTTTCATTTCAGGAGTATTTCTGTACACAACAGAGACTGTGGGAGCTGGGAAAGGCATGCAGATCAGCACAAAGCAGCTGTTGACATGAAGTCATAAGCTTCACTTTGGATCCCTCCTGCACGATTATTTCAGTAAGAAGACTGAAAGACTCCCCCCCTCAAAACTCAATTGTGGGTCTGCAGGCAAATCACTGTAATAGTATAATTTTTAATCATCCTACCTATTTGAGGATTGCATAATGTACATATTATAATTTCAGTTCCAGCTTCAGAAAATTTGTTCAAGGAGAGGTTTGGATTAGAACCCATCTCCATTGCCTTGTCACTTTGGTAATTCCAATTCAAGGAAAAACTTGCTCGAGTGACCCTTTCACAAGAAATGACCTTTTTCTGAATCTATACTGATGCACCAAGCAGTTTAGTATGGAGTCCTAGTTTAGGTAGTGAATGAGAACGATGTATATAAAAGTTTCCACTTAAGTATATCACAAGTAAACCAAAATAAGGAAACAATAAACGATATATTTTACAATGAAAAAAGTGGAGATGGTCAAAAACATATGAAACCTAAAATATCATCCATTCTCTTCCTTCACTGTAAACCAAAATAAGGAAACAATAAACTAAATATGTTAGAAAACCAGGATGATGGTATCATTAGAGGTTTTTTATAACCTCGAGAAATACATAAATACTTTGGGGATTTCATCATTCTTTCAAGATCATGCCACATCAGCCTGATGCAAAAACCTGATTTCCTAATATTTTCGAAATGAAAAAAGTGGACATAGTAAAAAAACCTAAAATATCATCCAATCTCTTCCTTCACTTTAATTCAGCTTACCATTTTTGAGCTTAATGTATATTGACATTCAGAAATACTCAAAAAGTTAAAACATAAAACTTGTAAATAAATTAAAATAAATTAGCTAACTGATTCTACACAAGACTAAAAAGGAAAAGGAAATAATTTAGAAGAGATTGTTGAATTAAGAGGAGTTTTTTACAATTTTGAGATACACATAAAATCTTCAAAGATTTCATCATTCTTTCCAGATCATGACATGTCATCCTGGTTGCAAAACATGTTTACAAAACATGGTTTCCTAGCATTTCTCTTGAATTAAACATATATATGTATAGACCGCAACATATAATCAGAATCAATCACTAAGTTATTCCCACCAATCAGATTAAACCAAGGTAGTCAAAGCGTGAAGCGAAGCCGAAATGAAATCCGATGGCAAAAAAGTGAAACATAAAGTGGTGGCTTTACGCAAGTGAAGCGACCCTTAAAAACAATTCATATTATATATTTTTTTTTTTAAATGCATAATGGAAGTATGTGCTCTGAAAAATTAAAACAACGATTTCCTTAATTCTATATTAATTCCAAAGTGTTAATGTTAATTGAATTTAAAATTTAATTTTAATTTTTTTTAGGCGGGGTGTCCTCATAAATGCAGTGGGTACGATTAGCCACACAAGTTTAAAACAAATTTTCCTCTTTCTGCTCGTACTGTTCATCGTCTTCCTCCGCATGTGTCCGAGCAATCTGGTGGGTTTCTCCACCTAAAATCATCTCATCTCTTCTTCCTTTCTATTCATATTCCTTCCCTCTCCATTTCTGTTCTTTTTTTCGACCAAAATCAAAGAAAATCAATAAGATAATTGTGTATTGTTCATTATCTTCTTCCTCCCCCTCCGCCCGAGTCCGAGCAATCCAGCTGGTTTCTTCGCCTAAAATCTTTTCCTCTCTTCATCCTTTCTATTCCTCTTCCTTCCCTCTCCCTTTTTTTTCGACCAAAATCAGAGAAAATCAGTAAGAGAATTCGAAAAAACAAATATTTTGGAGAACTTTGTAACATGAAGCCACCACTTTGGGCGCTTCAGGCTTCGGCAAAAAAAATGCAAAAAGCCATGGCTTTTTGTGGCTTTAGAGTAGTGGCCTGGCTTTGACCAAAGCGAAGCGATGTGTCATAGCTTGGCCTGGCTTTTGGCTTTAAGCGATGAAAAGCCATGGCTTTGACTACTCTGGAATAAACCATAGTTGAAAGTAGACCTCCATATAGCATGTCATATATTTAGCAGAGAAGTGAGTTAAATCAATGTTAAAACAAGAGAATGGTTAACTTGATGTAGCGATGCTTAGGTGAACGTCCACTACACAAAATTGACATTTTTGTAACAACCCAAAAAACAGTATCACTTTTGAAGTGTAACAATTTACCTAACAATTTTACACATTTTCACAAACAAAATGATACAATAATTGTATCACCATGAAGAGTATGGTTATAAAAGTGATACTATTCATGGTGATCCAACTTATTGTATCATTTTTTTTTTTGTTACTGTTTTCATTTTTAGACTAAATTTAGTTTTGACTTAAAATTGTTTGGTGGATTGTAACATCTCAAAAGTGATATTGTTTTTATAGTTGTTACAAAAGTGTCAATTTGGTGTAGTGGCCGTCTTAAACAATACCCATCAATCTAAAAACAAATCATCCTGAGAAACTTAACTATTGATTATGCAAAGCTTACTTTGAGGGATGATATTTCACAAAAAAATGAACATACTTCACCAAATTCCGAAACATTATATAGGCTTCTATGCAACTCTATATTACATTCCCAGTAACAAATCCTAGCTCAGAAAGTAAAACACTTCATAAAGACGAAATATGCAAACCAAAGCCAACCTGAAGTGTGCTTTAATCTATTGAATTGAGATGGGCCTAATATGGTCTATGGTGAAGATTTGAATTCGGGTGGGCCTATTCCACATTAGTGGACATACTAGAAAAAACACCCAGACAGGAGTTCAGATGGTGTAGCTTGTGGGAACTCTGCTAATAGACTCAAGGAGTGTGCTTTGCAGCTAGTCCAAGGGAATGGTCCAGCCTAAGATTGCACGTACAATTAAAATGAATAGCAATGTTCCTTCAGAGAATAAGTACATGATTTCCAAGTTCTAACTATTTCTCAAGGTTGCCCAATGTAATTCACAAGTGAGGCACTTTCTGGTTATCCCAACAAGACATGAACATAGCATAAGAACTCTACAAACAAAACACTGATGAGGACATTTGTAGAGCATCTAACACTCGAGTCAAACAGGAAACACATGTATATGTTTAGAAATCGAGTAAGTCTAGAACCTTGTTTGGGGGTATCTTTTATGTTTTTTTCAAGGTTTTTTGACACTCTTACCCTTCCTAGAGGCACAAAAGAGGCCCCAAACAAGGTTCCCTAGAATTGTTATTAGAAATCATTAGAACACTAAGAGTGAGTCTAGGGAGCCTTGTTTGAGAGCCTCTTTTGTATTTCTTTTGGTTTTTTTTACACTTTTTATCCATTCTCTTTAAAACACAACCATAAACATCATCCATAGAAAGGGTAGAAGTGTCAAAAAACCCCTAAGAGATACAAAAGAGGCCCCCAAACAAAGTTCCCTAGAATTGTTGCACTAGAAGATTGACACCATTGCCTTGCTTATAATGTAGATTATAAAATACACTCCTTCTAGTTCAATTTAAAAGAGGAATTTCAAAATGACTCTACTTATCAAAAGATATAAAGAGATTATTACAACGTCAATAACTGTGTCCAAAGAATGATCTAATGAACAAATTCATACAAGCTACGAAGTAAGATTCAGAAATTTAACCTTGCTTTGACAATGTCCAAACAAAATCGTACAACTTATTTATGATTATAATTACAAAGCATAAAGCGCCAAACAAATTGTAAAACTTGAAAACAAATTGTGAAATAAAATAATGAATCAACTTAGAAAATATAGAAGAACTTTTCTAGAGAGCCAGGCCATGCCCAATACCATCCATCATCCTAGAGATGCTCATAATGGCTCAATCGAACACAATCACAAGGACAGATAACCCCCCTGTCGCTGTCCTGGATCTAACGGTCTGGCTGTCTAGATTTTTTGAAGATAGAGATGGAAACAGATAAACTCAAGAACACAAATATTACAAAATTTTGATTGGGTTATTTCCAAATTAATCCATGACCCACTTTGTTAATTGGCCGAACCATATGATTTTTTTATATTTTATTTTTGTATTTATCCTTCTTTCTTCATATAAAAATCAAAGATTCAAAGTTCAAACCTTTATTATCAAGAAACCAGAAAAGCAAATGTATGAGAACAGAAAAGTTAAGCAAATAAGATGAAATTATGCAGACTATGATAATCAACTTAAAAGAATGAATTGATGATTGGAAGGAGTAATAACTAATGTAGTCGGTTTCTGCTTTTTTTTCTCGCTGTTTACCTAGACTTTTACAAGTAGCACACGTGAGCCAAAGACCACCGTGTAGCGGCCGATGACACTCTGATGCTTAAGTTAGATAAGGCTTAGGAGAGGCTTAAAGCTGTAAATTGGGTTTATGTAGCGCACCTTAGTTCATCAACCTTATCTCCCTTTTATAATGTGAGAGTCTTTTTTCGGCTAGGCCTTTGGTAGCATAGTTTAGGGAAAAAGATCTTGTTGGAGATCCTTTCTTAGTTGGGAGCTGTCCATGTAGGTAGTTCCCTACACGATTCGTGCTCCTAGATTTGCGGAAGAGGTTTTTATTCTGAATGTTGTCCATGGAAGGAAGTTTGCTTGCTCGACTTATACTCTAGTATTTGTTTCCTAGTCGGAACCGATGTACTGCTGGCTTGCCTATCTGAGGTTGATCCCCCAGATACTTGCCTTATCAGGACTTACTATTGCCTTATCAGGACTTACTATTGCTTTATCAGGGCTTACAAGTATTGGGCTTGACCGCGTGACGTGTGGGCTTAGTGGCACATTGCAATTCGGGTCCAACATTTTGGAATCTGCCAATACTGGGCTTATTGTTGTCCGGGCCTCGCTGGATTGAGCATGCAATCGGGCATGCTTTGTTCTGTTGACGAGATTATCATGACACGTGTATGGTGCTGATCAGAGGACGGTTTGATGTATCATTAGCTACTCCCCCCGAGAGGGTGGGTCATCTCATCGGTCCACCAAGTCATTTCATAAAGCAGTTGTGCAGTCATGATGATTGAGTCTGCGTTGTTTCTTTGAGCGGCGAGTTGCATTAATTAGGCGTGCGTTAGCTCTAAAGAAAGAAACGCAGGAGTTCTGTTTTCTATGTAGATCTCATGCATGTGGAGTGTAGCCTTTTTACTCATTCGATCTCAGAGACTTTGTTTTGCCATATCCCTTTTTATGCTTTTGACTTCGCTTAACCTTCGTATTCGAAAGCTTGTACTATATTTCATGGCAGGCATGAATCAGCTTTCTGAAGAACTGTTCGCTAAGGGCTGCAATTTTTTCGAGGAGAGGTTTGCTCTTTGAATCAGATCTGGAAGTCCTTTGTAAAACATACAGGATTCCTAATGATCTGAGACTTTGCACTCTGAGCGTCGATCTGATGCCATTGTCTCTTCCTGAGGGGTTTATCAGTCTTCACCGAGGTATGCTTCAATCGGGTGCACGCTTTCCTGTTATCAAGGATATTTGGGAGTTCCTGACGTACCTCAATATTACACCCACTCAACTGGTGTTGAACGGGTATAGGACTGTTATTGACATTCTGATTAAGGCTAGGGACGCTGGTATCCGAGTATCTTTGAGGGCGCTTCAACTACTTACTTTCCCTCGGATAAACGAGCACGTTGTGTGTGTATTGACGTCGTCGGACTACTTCGGCAACCTTCCTGATGATTTTAAATCCTGGCAGAAGTTTTGTTTCATGACTCCTGCAGACTCGACATACTTTGAGCTTGTTGGTCATCCGGTCGAGAGTGAATTCAGACAACTGCGTAAGTTCAACTATTTTTCTGGTCTTGCTTGTGTTAACTGCATATTAGATTGACTTTTGTGGTTTTCGTAGGGAAATTCCCAATTTCACCGCTTTCTGCTTAGGATAAAACACTTTGGATGCGTTTCGCAACATGCCTCGCCTGCTGATAGAGGATGTCATTCAATATTCTAATGTCGAAAGCAATGCGGCTCTTACTCTTTTTTGGGTAAAGAAGTCAAACCTGAAGGTGTGTCTACTTCAAGGAAGGGGAAACTTCCTAAAAAAGATTCCAAGCCCTTCAAGGAAGGCAAAAATAGATGAGGCGCTTCCTTCTCTTGTTCATTTAAAGAGGTCTCATGTTTTGTTTATACCTGTCCGCAGGCGCTTGGCTTCGTCCGAATGACGTGGTGTTGTCGGGCAAGTGCCTGATGACATTGTTGTTTTCAAGGGGCATGATGCTCAGGCCAAGTCCCCTATTTACTTTCCTAACTTGGAGAGGAAGTATCTGCAAATGGTGGGCGTGGAGGATGTAACCAAACTGAGTACTAAGTAGGCAAAGTTTCTGAACAAAATGTTGTTGCAAGCGGGCATGGAAGTTTCATCCGATCGTCCTTTTTCAGTAAAGAACTTTGAGCTCTACCTTTCTCTGGATCATGAACCCATTGAAGAGTCGTCCGATCGTCGACGTTATGGTAAATGTTTCCTCCTCATCGCCTGTACTGTGCTCTATCTCATTCCCGTAATTGCATTGATGGCGGGTCTAAGGAATAACTTGTTTCCCTCTTCCCCGTCAACGGATTCTGAATCGACGTGTGAAAAAGAGCCGATTGTTGTGGGCAAAGGGAAAAATGTAGATGAGGGCCCTAATGCAGTGAAGACGGTCAAGGGCGATGCTTGGATGATTTCGGTATCAAAGGATCTCCATCCGGATGCGCGAATTAGTCTGTTTGCTCCAGATGTAGTAAGGATGAGCAACCAAGCTTGAAATCAAGAGGTTCACATTTTTTATGCTTCGAGGAAGCATATTAGCAGGTGAAATGACTAGCTAGGGAACTATGCTCCGGAGTCAGTGGGAGAGACATTGGGAGAGTGTATGGATAAAGGGCAGAAACATCTCGTGCTGGGGATATCATACCTGAATCAAGTGGTCGCGACTGGAGCTGAAGTTGAGGCCGCTCGTGAAAGAGTGTATACTATGGAGCGAGTCTTTGTAAATTTGCAGAAGTCATACTCTAGCGCTCTCTACAAGATTGAGTCATTGAGGAAGCAACTTGGAGCTTACTCAGATACTGGAGCGGAGTCCTGGTGCGCGAGATTGGATGCTCATAAGGTTTGTTTGGAAACACTTGAGTCTGACCTAGTGAGGGCTATGTTCGCAAGGGATCGGTTTGAAAATGAGTTGAACCTCGCCCGTCGTGACTTGCAGCTTGCCCGCAAGACTGTGGCTACAGTGCAGGCTCTGCATGCTGAGAGGGACAAGAAAGAGTATGAATAGATTGTCTGATGTCAGCAGTTAGAGGCTGACATTGATTTTAACGCAAAGAGTGTGCGGACCACTGAAGAGCAACTCCTAGCACAGAATGATCTCAATATTGTCAATGATAAGTTGGGTGCTGAGTAGTCCAAGACTAACATGCTATCGGGCAAAGTGGAGCGGTTAGATCAGGAGTTTGCTGAATCAAGGGTGCGAGAGGAGAAGTTTTTAAGGCCCAAGGAACGTTTGATTTCAGCAAAGTCGTGCACAGAAAGCTGGAGTTGTTGCATCTAATGAAGGAAGAGCGTCCCGACTGGGATCTTTCCTTTTATAAAGAAATTGCATGTGCAGAGTTTGGAGTGGCCTACAATTCGTCTGAAGAAGAAGGCGACCCTGATGAGGGTGATCGAGAGGCAGCACGTACAGATGTGTCTTCTGCTTCTTCCCCTACTAAGTTCGGTTATGTTGTATCTGACTCTCCTCCCGATGAGGGGGGAACCTTGTATTTTCTTTTTGGCTTTCAAATGAATAATATTGTGTATGTGTTCGTTCTTACCTTTGTTTTACTGCTAGCTTTTACCTGTTTTGTCTTATTTCTATATTTATTATTAGACGAGAGGCTCTACTAGGCCAAGAAGCTTTATGATTGATATGCTGGTGAGAGTTCTGATTCCTTTTGCCGCGATAGTTCGTGCAATTCTGGTAAGAATCTTCTTGGAGATCGATGAGTGTAATTCACCCTTTGTCTGATGGCTTGGTTGTATGTTGAACCAACAGTTGCAATTCCTTGGCCAATCGGGCCCGCTTTGTTTTGTTTTGGGGGTCCATATTTATGTGTACAGAGTGCAAGCCTGACTGTGGCCGTACGTCCTGACTTGTGTTCAGAGAGTGCAAGCCCGACTGTGATCGTCCTAGCTTACTCTATAAGTTTGACTTGGAAGTCCAAACTTATATATGGTGAGTAGGAGCCTGACTTCGGCCGTGCTGGCCCACTCTTCTGTTATGGATGTCGATAGACAAAGAAACAAATAAACATGGAAACCCTCCACCTTGTTCTACACTCCCTATACTCTCCTCATTCTATTACATAACACTTTCCACAAAACAACTCCTCATTCTATTACATAAATTATGATCTAATATGGTTAATTGGGCTAGGGTATTAAAATGTCATGGGCTTAATGTGTAGATACACTCAAGGAATTTCTAATTTGATGAAGGAACAAATTATAAATTGGTAAGTTAGAATAATTGATAACCCATCAGTTATAAATACAGGGTTATGGTCCCCAGTTGTGTGTCTGTTTTGTTTCTTCTTAAATTCCCTTCTACAGAGAACATACGTTGTCAACTAGAAGATCAAGACTCTTCCCTTCCTTGAAGTGCTATCATGGATCAAGGTATACGCTTCCGTATTATTCTTGATTGTTTTCTTCTCATTGATTCAAAATGGAGCATACAACCGTGTTTGTAGATAGATAATCTTACAATTGGTATCAGAGCCCACTCCATGATTGATTCTTTGAGTGATTATGAAATTTAGAATGAACTTTTGGCATAAAGTCAAGGTTTTTTAAAAGTTTTTTTTCTCACTTAAGCGGTTTAGGGTTTTTCGTTCAAGATTTTCTCATAAAAAAAAATTTATGCATGTAAAGATCTGTTTCGGCCCATGTGAAAATCCTGCTAGTTTGTTGATCTTGATCTTGATCTGCATGTAAAGATATGCTTCGGCCTATCAAGCGATTAAGGAACATTATAAACGATCTGTGATATGCTACAATATTAACGATCTGTGATTTTTTTTTTTTTTAAAAACGATCTGCAAGGTTTAGGCCCATGTGTAGCTACTTCAGATCTTGACTAAAGTTTCTAGGGTTTAGTTTGTTGGACATATTAGTTTATTGGATCATTCAGTTTTATTAAGGCCTGAATTGATTGTCTAAGGCCTTAATTTGTCTAAGGCCTACATTGGACCCTTCAATTTTAATTTAAAAGTTTGCATTGGACCACAACTTTATTGAAAGGCATTTGGGCTGTTGGGTCTGGGTCTGATGGGTTGCTGGGACAGGATCAGATCCTGTTGGGTCAGATAGGTCACCCTGGTCCAGTTCAGAGAACCGGTCCATCCTGTTTTGGCTAATTGCACTCAGCAAATCTGTCTGAGCCACCCTGATAATAATAAAAAAATTTAGAAAATTAAATAAATTAAATAATGGACCTTAAATCAAGTAAATCAGGTACATTACTTAGGTTTGTTATTTATTTATTATTTTTTTCAAGGCAATTTATTTGAAAATTTTAAATTTTAATGTTTTTGGGATGCATCTAATGACTTATTTAGTTTGTCTAACATTTGATTGAACTAATTGAAATAAGATGTCACCAAAGTGACATCTCTTATGTAGATTAATTTATTGAGAATGTTAAGATGTTTGTGTTTGTGAGTTCATGCGGATATTAGCCGGCCCAAAGGAAAGATAATATTTGGCCGAATTGCATACACACCTGTAGTGATAAATATGTGACAATTATAAGGTTTCCATGTAATAAGCCGATCCAAAGATAGACTTATTGTTTTACAGGAGTTATTGTCAATATTTGATTACCACACCAAGAGTACCACTTACAAGTTAATATTACTGTCCAAAGACTTGATATTAATGTTGTGCTAGGTATCTTGAGATGTATTCCATAATTATTTGAATTTAAAGATTGTTTATTAAAATTATAATGTGAACATGCATGCTCATTAGGTTTATTCTCTGTACAGCTATTATGTCTGCTACTACAATATCTGCCCATGCCAATAGTATTTTCATGCTTAATCGTTCTTGGCTGTGGATCTAGACCTTGCACTAAGGATAGAGCAACCCGCTACTTTTATGGCTGAAAGTTCTTGTGAAGAAAGGAGGAACTTTGAGAAGTGGGAACGCTTTAATCGCATGAGTCTAATGATCATTAAGCGCGGCATTCCGGAAGCCTTTAGAGGCACAATATCTGAAGGGGTAACTAAGGCCAGTGATTTCCTTGCTAAAATTGAAAAACGTTTTGCAAAAAACAATAAGGTTGAAACTAGCACACTTTTAGCTAGCTTGATTTCAATGAAGTACAAAGGCAAGGAAAACATAAGGGAGTACATCATGGAGATGTCTCACATTGCTTCCAAACTTAAGGCACTAAAGCTCGACTTGCTCGTGCATTTAGTATTGATATCTCTTCCTACACATTTCAGTCAGTTTAAGGTCAGTTATAACTATCAAAATGAGAAATGGACTCTTAACGAGCTCATTTCATATTGTGTGCAAGAAGAGGAAAGGTTGAAGCAAGAGAGATTTGAAAGTACTCATCTGGCAAGTACCTCTAAGGATAAGGGCAAGAAAAGAAAGAAAAATGAAGCTGCTATGGGTCCAGAGCAAAAGAAACCTAAGGAAAATCAAGGATGTTTCTTTTGTGGAAAGCTAGGACATGTAAAGAAAGAATGTAGTCAGTATCATGCTTGGCGTGCCAAGAAAGGTACATTTTTTACTTTGGTCTGTTTTGAGGTTAATTTAGCTTCAGTATCTAGAAGCACTTGGTGGTTAGATTCTGGTGCTACCACTCACATAAGTGTTTCTATGCAGGGTTGTCTGAGCTACCGAAAGCCAAATGATATTGAAAGATACATTTTTTAGGGCAATGGAAAGTCGGTGGATGTTGAGGCAATAGGGCATTTTTGGTTATTGTTGAAAAGTGATTTTTATTTGGATTTGAAAGACACTTTTGTTGTACTGTCCTTTAGACGGAATTTGGTTTTTGTTTCTTTATTGGACAAATCTGGTTATAATTGTTCATTTGGAAACAATCAGGTCAGTCTTTCATTGAATTCAAATATTGTTGGTACTGGTTCATTAAGTATGTATGAATACCTATATTTGCTTGATACTATTGCATCATATAATGAAACCTTGCATGTGGATTCACGGGGTACTAAACGCAAGCTAAACAAAGAAAATTCAGCCAAATTATGGCACAAGTGTTTGGGTCATATATCCAAATCTAGAATTGAATGACTTGTGTCAGAAGACATTTTGGATTCACTTGACTTTTCAGACTTAGATGTCTGTGTTGAGTGCATCAAGGGAAAACAGACCAAACAAAAGAGATTAGGTGCTAATAGATCTTCAGATGTCTTAGAATTGATACATACGGATATTTGTGGACCATTCCCTACGGCTTCTTGGAATGGTCAATGATACTTTATATCATTCATAAACGACTACTCACGTTATGGGTACCTTTATCTCAGTCATGAGAAATCAGTGTCACTGGATGTATTCAAGTCTTTCAAAACTGAAGTTGAAAGCCAACTCAGTAAGAAAAATAAATGCGTTAGATCTGATCATGGTGGAGAGTACTACGGCAGATATGACGATTCAGGAGAACAACGTCCATGGCCGTTTGCTAAATTCCTAGAGGAATGTGGAATCGTCCCATAGTACACCATGCCAGGTTCACCTAGCATGAATGGTGTCGCTGAAAGACAAAAATAACTCTTAAGGACATGGTAAGGAGTATGATTAGTCATTCTACCTTACCAGAATCACTCTGGGGAGAAGCAATAAAGACAACAGCTTATATCCTAAATAGAGTACCAACTAAAACAGCTGCCAATACTCCTTATGAACTTTGGACAGGTCGAAAGCCTAGTTTAAAGCACTTTCACATTTGGGGATGTCCATCTGAGGCTAGGCCTTATAGGCCAAATGAAAACAAATTGGACTCCAAGACAGTAAGCAGCTACTTTATTGGTTATTCAGAGCGATCTAGGGGCTACAAACTTTATGATCCCACAATTAGGTCTATTTTTGAAACGGGAACTGCAACATGTTTTGAGGATGTTGAGTTTGGGGGAGAAATAAGGTAAGAGACATTGTCTTTGAGGAGGAATCGATTTCGACTCCTACTACTGTTTTTGACAATGTACATGTTTCAGTACTTGTCATTGATCAAGAAGCAGATCTGGAACCTCAACAAGACAATGTTGAACAACTCCTTGTTCAAATTGAAGTAAATGTTCCAGAGGAACAAGCTCGACAACCTCAAGGACAAATGCCATTAAGGAGATCCACGAGAGAAAGGAGAAATGCTATTCCGGATGATTACATAGTTTTTCTCCAAGAACATGAGAAAAATGATGGATTGATGGAAAATGATTTAATCAACTTCCATCAAGCCATGCAGGATTCTAACTCTCAAAAGTGGATAGATGCTATGAATGAGGAGTACAAGTCTATGCAATACAATCAAGTTTGGGATCTTGTCCCATCACCTAAAAATACAAAGCCCATTGGTTGTAAATGGATATTCAAAACCAAAAGGGATCCATAAAGCTCGTTTTGTAGCTAAAGGTTTCACTCAAAATAAAGGCATCGACTAAGAGACTTTCTCTTCGGTTTCAAAGAAAGTCTCATTTAGGACAATGATGGCACTTGTTGCGCACTTTGACCTTGAGCTACATCAGATGGATGTTAAGACAACATTTCTCAATGCGCGACATTGATGAAACAATTTATATGGTGCAACCAGAAAACTTTGTGTCTGGAGACCCGAAAAATATGGTTTGCAAACTACAGAAATCCATCTATGAGCTCAAGCAAGCTTCCCGTCAATGGTACCACAAATTTCATCAAGTAATTGTCTCATTTGGTTTCGAGACAAATGCAGTTGATAATTGTGTGTATCATAAGTTCAGTGGGAGTAAGCATATCTTCTTGGTTTTGTATGTTGATGACATACTGCTTGCCACTAATAACAAAGACATGTTGCACTAAACTAAGAGAGTTCTATCAAAGAAATTTGATATGAAAGATCTTGGTGAAACTTCTTTTGTTTTAGGGATTCAGAAATTTTGCGTACATTGAAATTTTGAAAATTCTTTCTATCAAATTTTGTGTACATTAGACTCCCAACAGAATTGTTGCACTAGAAGATTGACATCATTGCCTTGCTTATAATGTAGATTATAAAATACACTCCTAGTTCAATTTAAAAGAGGAATTTCAAAATGGCTACAACTTATCAAAAGATATAAAGAGCTTATTACAACATCAATAATTGTGTCCAAAGAATGATCTTATGAATATATTCATACAAGCTTCGAAGTAATATTCAGAAATTTAACCTTGCTTGGACAATGTCCAAACAAAATCGTACAACTTATTTATGATTATAATTAAAAAGCACAAAGCCCCAAACAAATTGTAAAACTTGAAAAAAAAAAAGAATTTGTGAAATCAAATAATGAATCAACTGAGAAAAGATAGAGGAGCTTTTCTAGAGGGCCAAGCCAAGCCCAATACCATCCATCATCCTAAAGATGCTCATAATGGTCCATTCGAACACAATCACACGGACAGAGAACTCATGTCGCTATCCTGACTCTAAGAGACTAGCTGTCTAGATTTTTTGAAGATAGAGATAGAGACAGATAAACTCAAGAACACAAATATTACAAAATTTTGATTGGGTTATTGCCAAATTAATCCATGACCCACTTTGTTAATTGGCAGAACCATATGATTTTTATTTTTATTTTGTATTTATCTTTCTTTCTTTATATAAAAATCAAATATTCAAAGTTCAAGCCTTTATTAGCATGAAACCAGAAAAGCAAATGTATGAGAACTGAACTACAAATCTAACATGAAAAACAACTCTCTGGTTTAAATAAAAGTTAAAGAAATAAGATGAAATTAGGCAGACTAAGATAATCAACTTAAAAGAATGAATTTATGATTGGAAGAAGTAATAACTGATGTAGTCGGTTTTTGCTTTCATTTCTCGCTGCTTACCTAGACCTTTACAAGTAGCACACGTGAGCCAAAGACCACCGCGTAGCGGCCGATGACACTCTGATGCTTAAGTTAGATAAGGCTTAGGAGAGGCTTAAAGTTGTAAATTGAGTTTATGTAGCGTACCTTGGTTCATCAACCTTATCTCTCTTTTATAGTGTGAGAGTCCTTGTTCGGCTAGGCCTTTTTGTGGCGTAGTTTAGGGAAAGAGATCTTGTTAGAGATCCTTTCCTAGTTGGGAGTTGTCCGTGTGGGATAGTTCCCTACACGACTCATGCTCCTAGATCTGCGGAAGAGGTTTTTATTATGAATGTTGTCCATGGAAGGAAGTTTCATTGCCCGACTTATACTCTAGTATTTGTTTCCTAGTCGAAATCCATGTACTGCTAGCTTTCATGTCTTACGTCGATCCCCCAGATACTTGCCTTATCAGGACTTACTATTGCCTTATCAGGGCATACAAGTATTGGGCTTGATCGCGTGACGTGTGGGCTTAGTGGCACATTGCAATTCGGGTCCAACATTTGGAATCTGCCAATACTGGGCTTATTATTGTCTGAGCCTCACTGGATTGAGCATGCAATCGGGCCTGCTCTGTTCTGTTGACGAGATTATCATGACACGTGTATGGTGCTGATCAGATGATGGTTTGATGTATCATTAGCTACTCCCCCGAGAGGGTGGGCCATCTCATCGGTCCACCAAGTCATTTCATGAAGCAGTTGTGTAGTCATGATGATTGAGTCTGCGTTGTTTCTTCGAGCTGCGAGTTGCATTAATTGGGCATGTGTTAGCTCGAAAGAAAGAAACGCGGGAGTTCTGTTTTCTATATTAATCTCATGCCTGTGGGGTGTAGCCTTTTTACTCATTTGATCTCAGAGACTTTGTTTTGCCATATCGCCTTCTATGCTTTTGACTTCGCTTAACTTTCGTATTCGAAAGCTTGTACTATATTTCATGACGAGCAGGAATCAACTTTCTAAAGAACTGTTCGTTAAGGGTTGCAATTTTTTTGAGGAGAGGTTGCTCTTTGAATCAGATCTGGAAGTCCTTCGTAAAACATACGAGATTCTTGATGATCTGGTACTCTGCACTCTGGGCACCAATTTGACGCCATTGTCCCCTTCTGAGTGGTTTATTAGTCTTCATCGAGGTATGTTTCAATTGAGTGCCCGCTTTTCTGTTATCAAGGATATTTGGGAGTTCCTGACGTGCCTCAGCATTACACTCGCTCAACTGGTGTCGAACGGGTATAGGACTGTGATTGACATTCTGATTAAGGCTAGAGACGCCGGTGTCCGAGTATCTTGGAGGGCGCTTCAACTGCTTACTTTCCCTCGGATAAATGAGCACGTTGTGTGTGTATTGACGTCGCCAGATTGCTTTGACAACCTGCCTGATGATTTGGCAGAAGTTATGTTTCATGGCTCCTGCAGGCTCGACATACTTTGAGCTTGTTGGTCGTCTGGTCGAGCGTGAATTCAGACAACTAAGTAAGTTCAACTATTTTTCTGGTCTTGCTTGTGTTAACTGCATATTAGATTGACCTTTGTGATTTTCGTAGGGAAATACCCTATTTCACCGCTTTCTGCTAAGGCTAAAGCACTTTGGATGCGTTTCGCGACATGCCTCGTCTGCTGATAGAGGATGTCATTGAGTATTCTAATGTCGAGCGCAGTGGACTGTGGGCTCATTGACACGCAGCTCCTACTCCTTTTTTGGGTAAAGATGCCAAACCCGAAGGTGTGTCTACTTCGAGGAAGGGGAAACTTTCCTAGAGAGATTCCAAGCCCTTCAAGGAGGGCAAAAATAGATGAGGTGCTTCCTTTTCTTGTTCATTTAAAGAGGTCTCGTGTTTTGTCTATATCTGTCCGCAGGCGCTTGGCTTCGTCCGAAGGACGTGGTGTTGTCGGGCAAGTGCCTGATGACATTGTTGTTTTCAATAGGCATGATGTTCAGGCCAAGTCCCCTATTTCCTTTCCTAACTTGGAAAGCGAGTATCTGCAAATGGTGGGCGTGGAGGATGTAGCCAAACTGAGTACTAAGCAGGCAGAGTTTTTGAACAAAATGTTGTTGCAGACGGGCGTGGAAGTTTCATTCGGTCGTCCTTTTCCTGTAAAGAACTTTGAGCTTCGCCTTATCTGGATCATGAACCCATTGAAGAGTCATTCGATCGTCGACGTTATGGTGAATTTCCTCCTCGTCCCCTGTATTGTGCTCCATCTCATTCCCATCCTAAGGAATAACTTGTTTGCCTCTTCCCCATCAATCGATTCTGAATCGGCGCGTGAAAAAGAGTCGAATGTTGCGGGCAAAGGGAAAAATGTAGATGAGGGCCCTGATGCAATGAAGACAGTCAAGGGCAATGCTTAGATGATTTCAGTTTCGAAGGATCTCGACCCGGATGCGCGGATTAGTCTGTTTGCTCCATACGTAGTAAGGATGAGAAACCAAGCTTGGCATTAAGAGGTTCACATTTCTTACGCTTCGAGGAAGCATATTAGCAGGTGGAATGATTGGCTGGCGAACTGTGCTCCGGAGTCAGTGGGAGAGCATATGGATAAAGGGCAGAAACATCTCGTGCTGGGGATATCATACCTGAATCAATTGGTCGCTGCTGGAGCTGAAGTTTAGGCCGCTCGTGAAAGAGTGTATACTATTGGGCGAGTCTTTGTAAATTTGCAGAAGTCATACTATAGCGCTCTCTACGAGATTGAGTCATTGAGGAAACAACTTGAAGTTTACTCAGATACTGGAGCGAAGTTCTGGTGCACGAGATTGATGCTCATAAGGTTTGCTTGGAAACACTTGAGTCTGACCTAGTGAGGGCTATGTCTGCAAGGGATCGGTTTGAAAATGAATTGAACCTCGCCCGTCGTGACTTGCAACTTTCCCGCAAGATTGTGGCTGTAGTGCATGATTAGAGGGACTAGAAATAGTATGAATAGATTGTCTGATGTCAGCAGTTAGAGGCTGACATTGATTTTAACGCAAAGAGTGTGTGGACCGCTGAAAAGCAACTCCTAGCACAGAATGAGCTCAGTACTGTCAATGATAAGTTGGGTGCTGAGTAGCCCAAGACTAACATGTTATCAGGCAAAGTGGAGCGGTTAGATCAGGAGTTTGCTGAATCAAGGGTGCAAGAGGAGAAGTTTTTTAAGGCCCAAGGCTAGTTTGATTTCAGCAAAGTTGTGCACGGAAAGCTGGAGCTATTGCATCTAATGAAGGAAGAGCGTCCCGACTGGGATCTTTCCTTTTATAAAGAAATTGCATGTGCAGAGTTTGGAGTGGCCTCCAATTCGTCTGAAGAAGAAGGCGACCCTAATGAGGGTGATCGAGAGGCAGCACGTACAGATGTGTCTTCTGCTTCTTCCCCTACTAAGTTCGGTTATGTTGTATCTGACTCTCCTCCCGATGAGGGGGGAACCTTGTATTTTCTTTTTGGCTTTCAAATGAATAGTATTGTGTATGTGTTCGTTCTTACCTTTGTTTTACTGCTAGCTTTTACCTGTTTTGTCTTATTTCTATATTTATTATTAGATGAGAGGCTCTACTAGGCCAGGAAGCTATATGATTGATATGTTGGTGAGAGTTCTAATTCCTCTGCCGCGATAGTTTGTGCATTTCTGGTCAGAATCTTTTTGGAGATCGATGAGTGTAATTCACTCTTTGTCTGGTGGCTTGGTTGTATGTTGAACCAACAGTTGCAATTCTTTGGCCAATCAGACCTGCTTTGTTTTGTTTAGGGGGTCCATATTTATGTGTTTGTGCAAGCCAGACTGTGGCCGTCCTGACTTGCGTTCTGAGAGTGCAAGCTCGACTGTGATCGTCCTAGTTTACTCTATAAGTCTGACTTGGAAGTCCAAACTTATATATGGTGAGTAGGAGCCTAACTTCGGCCGTCTTGGCCCACTCTTCCGTTTTAGACTTTGATGTTGATTGAGTCTGTGCGCTGGGTCTTCGTGTCAGTGGCATGGGGCGTATAAGGCTTGTGCCATGTGTATGGTGTAGATTGTAGGATGGTTCGTTCCCTTCAATTACTCCCCCCAACTAATGGGGTTGCATGCAGTTCGCTAATTCAAAGGATTGAGACTGGTGTAGTTGTTTGGCCCTAGGAACACTATGAGTTTGCCCCTTCGAATCCAATATTCGATCTCGTTTCGGAGATTCTTACAGTCCTTGATATCGTGTTCGCTTTCCTTATGGAAGACACAATGTTTGTTGTTGTCGCGTCGAGCGAGGTCTCCTCACTGTTTGGCAGACCACTTCGGTTCTTCCCAATTCTTGATGGAATTGAGGATATCGGATAGACTAGAATTGAGAGGGGTGACAGATTTGGATTCAACGTAATTGGAGGCCTTGTGTTGCTTTGTGCGACCATAGTTGATCTCCTCGTCGTTGCGCTTCCTTTTGCTCCCATTGTCGTTCTCATTTTTCTTTCCCTCTTTCTTATATTTGGGGACATAGGTTTTCTTCTTGGATTTTGCCTCCTCCTTAGCGGTCAACATCTCGTCTAGAATGAAATATCCAGCAGGCCTGCCATATTGACCGAGGGGTCTAGAGTAAGGAAATTATAGAACTTGCCTCTCCTCAGACCCGCGGTGAAGCTTGTGATGACAATTTCATCACTACAACCATTTACGAGAGTCAACTCATCATTAAAGCGCGTGATGTATTCCCTCAACGTCTCGTTTAAACTCTATTTTAGGGATTTGAGTATCTTCACAGCTCGTGCGATTTATTTTGTCTAGGTTGATAGTAAATCCACCCTTGGGTCCGCCGTGGCTGTCGCCGGCATGGGGGTCCGGGAGTGTTCCTCCCGTTGTGGCGGTGGCACTAGAGCTGGCGGCGCTCTGCTAGTTCGAGCGTTCAAGGGTTCAGCTATGTCTCCATTGTTTCAAGACCTTATTGTCATCATCTTTATGGTTCTCTAGGAAAGGTGGTACTATAGTTTCTTCTGAAGAACTCTGTTATTTTCCACGGATGGCGCCAAACTGATGTAGTCGATTCTTGCTCTTCTTCCTTGATGCTTACCTAGACCTGCACAAGTAGTACACATGAGCCAAAGACTACCGTGTGGCGGCTGATGGCACTCTGATGCTTAAGTTAGATAAGGCTTAAGAGAAGCTTAAAGTTGTAAATTGGGTTTTTGTAGCATACCTTAGTTCATCGACGGTATCTCCCTTTTATAGTGTCAGAGTCCTTGTGTCGGCTAGGCCTTTGGTGGCGTAGTTTAGGGAAAAAAATCTTGTTGGAGATCCTATCCTAGTGGGGAGCTATCCATGTAAGATAATTTTTCTACACGACTTGTGCTCTTGGATCTGCGGGAGAGGTTTTCCTTTCTGAGAGTTGGCCATGTAAGGAAGTTTTTTTGCCCGACTTATACTTTAGTTTTTGTTTCCTAGTCGGAACTGATGTACTGCTGGCCTGCCTGTCTTGGGTTGATCCTCCAGATACTTGCTTTATTAGGGCTTACGAGTACTGGGCTTGACCGTGTGACATGTGGGCTTAGTGACACATTGCAATTCGGGTCTAACATTTTGGAATCTGCCAATAGTGGGCTTAATGTTGTAATGTTGTATGGGCCACACTGGATTGAGCCTGCAATCATTTATGCTTTGTTCTGTTGACGAGATTATGATGACACGTGTAAGGTGCTGATCAAAGGACGATTTGACATATCATCAATAACAAAGATAATTGAATCATCATATACACAGATGTTAAAGGGAGTGTAAAATACAAGTCTCAAAAGTGAACATTTAGAGTTTGAAAGCCATACCTGTAAGATCCAAGTGTAAACACCGGTACAAGAGATGTAATCAACAATCACGAGTCACCAAGAATGAGAGAGATACGTCATAGATGAATTTAATAAATATATTATCCAGTGATTGTCACTGATCAAACTTCTGGGGCATTTTGATTAGTTTAGGGTTGTTCCCCACTACAACAACTAGGGGTTTAGAGGACTTAAATTTATGACTTGCTTAATGCGTACATCCTGGTAATTTATTCTGATGACATACATAGTCATGAAATAAGTCGTTATGTAATAATTTTGGAAAAATTATGATATGCTTTTAGAACACGTCCTTTGAACAAGTCATGATAAGTTCCTATATAATTTTTCTAGAGAGTCGGGCTCGCGCCAGACAGCCTAATGAACTTTTCTAGAGAGCCAGGCTCGGGCCAGGCCAGGCCCAGTACCATCCATCATCCTAGAGATGCTAGAAATGACCCAATCGAACACAATCACACAATGTGATAACCCTGTCGCTGTCCTGGCTCTCCAGATTTTTTGCAACCTAATACCATCCATGATCCTAGAGATTTGAGCATTTCCAGTACCTCTAGGATGATGAATAGGATTGGGCTGGCCTGACCTGACCTGGCGCGGGCCCAACTCTCTAGAAGTGTTGGTTCCCATATATTTCCCTTTTCTTCCTCGAACTTAAAACAACGACAACAGCAACAACAACAACAACAACATGTCCCCAACTTAAGCCCTAATCGACCCGTATTCACGAATAAAGAGAATAAAGAAGAGGAAATGGCGAAGACAAGAAAAGAGGAAAACGAAAACGCAAGAAGAGGTGGTGCGATTTGTTCTGCTGCTAGGTGTTGTTCTGCAATTAGATCTGTTGCAGCTGCGAGAAGTTTGTTGTTGTTTTCAAGTCGGTTACTTCTCCTTCTCCTTCGTTTTCTATATAAACTAGGTTGAATCCCCCCCTAAACTCGATTTTCTATAGAGATGGAAGACTTTAGCATATCCAAATTGATATCGATTAACTGCCAAATTGATTTCAATTCACTGCCAACCCCATCGCCTTCTTCTCCAATGAGGAACGAATGGCCTCCTCTCGTTCCAGTTTTAAACAACACAAAGAGGTAAAACCTTGAATTTAACCTTTTCAAGGTTTTAAACTTACGGGTAATTGAATGTGAGTGTTAGCTAGGATAATTGAATGTGGGTCTTCTATCTGATCTCGCTTCATTTAATATGGCCATGGCTTCAATGACGCTCAAGTACTTCGCAGGCCCAGACTTCCGTAGTTGTGTTCTCTTCACCCTCGGATACACCTGGTTCTGCTCGTTAACCCATTCCCATCATTTATTCTATTTTTCTTTTCTCCAATCTGTGACTTTGTGTTTCAATTTGTACGTTTGATAATTGATGTGAAATTATCCTGATCTGTTCAGCTTCATGTAGAAATTTAGCTGCTTTTCTGAATTATTGTTGAATTGAAATGGAAATTTGCATGTTCGAGACTGGGGGTCGGACATGTACTGCATTACTTAAATATCAATTGTTTTGGATTCAATTTGATATGGTATTCGTTGATCTAGCTTAACTGATTTTGATCTGAATTGACAAGTGGGCAAGGATTTGGGTGAGTTATTAGTAGGTGAAACTCAAGTTCGGTGTTCATTAGTGCATTTTTTGGAGAATGAATGAAATATTATGTTTGTAATTGAAAGCTTAAACAAATTGAGATATATAAGAGATTGATTGGAGGATATGCACTTATCCTAGGCTCCTAGTTAGAACTACTTCAGTTGAGGATGTACAATGGCACAGTTACCTTCTATTCATGTTGTTGCTACAAGGAGTGGTTTTCAAAACATTTTGAAACTTGGCTATGAAAGAAATGTAAATTGATGTTTTTGCTTCAGGGTATACTTGTTTTTATTTTACTGATTTAATATTCTATGAATGCTCTCCCTTTTAGTGATGAAAGGACCCATGCCTGTTGAAAGATTAGAGGCTAATTTAAGGAAGCATAAAACAAGGGAGGGTCATTGTTTTTCGTCCTTGAATAAGTAACCTGGATGAATCATTTTCCCATAAAAGAATGAAGGACTATTTAGTCGTGATCAATATATCACATAATTAAACCACCATGTTTACCAATTATAGAAGAAAAAAAAAGTAATCGGTAATGGTTCTTTACATGGCAACGCTTGGTGTATAGCAAGGCCTTACTAGAGATGACCTCATGAGGAGGGGATGAGTACTGTCAACTCTTGTAGGGGGCGTGGGTTTCACTAGGATCTACTCCCCATTTTCCTATTGTTTCAAGTGTGTATAATTTGTTTTGCCCTAGGCAAAACGACGATAGAGAACGAGGTAAGTTTTGTTTTAAAGGCTTTTCTTGAGATGTTTCGGTGGAATATGATGTTAAATTTTGTCTTGTGTGAATGCGCAGGATATGGGAGGAGGAGGTTTTGATCTGGATTTAGATTTGTATTCCTTCACGGTTGATGAAGGCTTGGATGCAGCAGTTGGAATGTATGTATAACTAAGAAGAGACAATAGTTGCAGCATATGGAAATTGAACGGAGGGAGTTGATTATTGCTCGGAAGGAGATGATGGGGCAACAGAAAAGCTAAGAGTTTCTTACTAACAATGGAAATGCTGGTAACATGGTCATACCATATGAGGAAAACTATCAATTTCAAGAGTAATGCTTAGATTCGAGCTACAAAATCACATCATTGGTCTTTGTTGACACTATGGTATGAATTGTTATGTGACACCACCATATTATAATGTTTTCCTGTGTAAATTGACATTCTAAAGATCATCACAATCCTAAGGCGTAGGGAAATAAATAAGAGAATTTATGAAAAAGAAAACCCAAGTTTTACTAGAAAATCCCATTTTGAACTATTTATTTGAAAGTTCGAAAAAAAACCCACAAAGTACTCCAATTTCTTGTAATAAATAATAATCATTTACTCTCTTTCTAAAACAGTGTCATTTTTTCATCCCACTTCTATCATCTTCTTCCCCAAATCTTCACGAAACAAACTTTGTAAATCATATTAATCATTGTTCAAACCAAATCATTTTTTTAATCATAAATCAGATTCACTAACAAAATCCCTTAGCCCATCAACCACCATGTTTAATTGCATATCTACCTCAAATGAGATTCTCTAATACTAACTCAAAACACATAGGAAGCAAACAAACAATGTATTACTTTTAGACATACCCCTTAAATGATACTATACTATTGAGTGTTTTTGTTTAATGGCAAAATTACCCATGACACTAAAAGACCCAAAAAAAAAAATGAAACTTTAGTTAAGTGATATTACCTCGTGATTAATTTAATCGTGGTCGTAGGTAATAAAGTAGGAACAATGGACAGTTGTCATTCGATGCAGCCTTAGACAGTGAATTTAGCAAATTAGAGAGTTGTTTTCTTTGGTTTCCTTGGAGAGTAAGCAAGCGACCGAAACTTAGGGCTTTTTGTTAACTCGATAGAATTTGGAGATTTTCTGAGTAAATCAAAGGTTGTGAGTAATGAATCTTCCAAGTAGAAAGGGTTAAAAACCGATGGGGATGAAGCCATTAAGAGTGATTAGAAAGCTTGAGTACGAGATTATTGACTTGACCTAAGTTGAAGACGAACTAGAAGTGAAACAAAAACCACAATATGACATAGATCTATTGAACCCTCAACCTTGAAACTCCATTGCTCAAAACCCACAGAAAATCAGGGGCGGACCCAGAATTTTAGTCGAGGGGGGGCAAAATGAAAAATACTTGTTAGTTGATAATAGTAGTTATCAATGGTAAAGCCAATTTTTTTTACCGAAGCTAGTAACTAATAAAAAAAATTTAAGTATAAAAAATACAATGCATATATCAAATTGGATCCAAGTGTAGTCAATTTTAAGCCAAAATAAAGTCACTATTGATAACCTTAGCAAAAAGCAAACAAGCATAATAACTAGAATATATAACACATATCACAAAAGAGTTTGTCTAGGCAGCCAGACTTTAAAGCTATTTTTATCCCAGGCTATAACATTTTTACACCTTTACCCATTCTTTTTAAAATACAATCACAAAACATTATCTATAGAAGGGATAGAAATGTAAAAAACTTAAAACCTGACCAAAAAGTGGCTATAAAGCATGGTTGTCTAAAATTGAGAATCACAAAATAATTAGGATAAGTTCTAGGTGAAGCTAAAAAAAATTTGAAATTTGCGAATCTAATATGATCATAATACAATTTCAAAGAAAAAATAGTTTATATGAGGCTCAAATTTTATACGATTTGGCTAATGGTATATATTTTCATTGAATTCTATCGTTATTATTTTAGATATTAATTTTAAATATTTTTTTGTTAGGGGTTTAATATCACTTGTGAAAAACAATTCATTTTTTTAATGTTAATAAATTTTTATTAAATTAAACATTTTTTAATGTTTGCAATTACTAATAAAATTGCATTGAAAATAAAATAAAAAATGCACTAAAGAGTATCGAACTCAGGTCTTTTACTAAAAATGATAAACCTCCAACCACTACACCAACAAATACATATTTGAATATTTTCATAAACAATTAGCATATTGTATTCTACATTATATAATCGATTTTTTAAGACTAAAATATATATACTAAAAATATTTTTAAAGTTGAAGGGGGTAGCTCGCCCCTTAGTAGGCCCGCCCATGCAGAAAACCATTACGAACACTATGAACATTAGGAAGTGACCCCACCCAAGTTGTAGGAAACCCTAACTAGAACTAGAAGAGACCTTGTCAAATCTCTATTTTCGTTGTACAAAACCCAAAATCACTAGCAAACAACCTCAACAACCTACATAAGAATAACCAAACCAACGAACCATGCATGCATAAGAAATTCAAATAAGAAGATTCAGGTTTACTTGAAAACCAAACAACTATGATTTCAAATCCACCACCCACCATAAACCGTAATAGGGATAAACTTTCATCTAATAGGTAACTCAAATGAGGAACCAAGAATTTCCAGCTAACAACTAGCTCAATTTCAGGCACAAGGAACCCTAATCCATTATAAACCAAATAGCACAACGGTTACGAAGTCTACACTGTTTATGACTATTCTGTTCGCCAACGGTTCAAATGTAATCCATCTCGAGGTAAGATATGGAATTGAGATTTTGCCTATTTTGTTGTCGTTTAGCAAAAAGGTTATTTTAGAAACTACAAATAATGTATTCAAATGTGTAGCATTGCACGACCATTTAGTGGGTATGTCTAAATACAAAATATATGGGAAGGTATATCAGGTTTGGGCCAATAGTTTGGGGCTATGTCTAATTAACCCTAACATCTAACTAAACACAACCAATGAGTTCTCTACAAAACAATTAAAATGCTCAAAACCAGAATATTTTACAATTCTTTCCTCAAAATGACCATTATTTGATATTTGTAGTTTCTCAGTGGAGTTATTAATGGAGGTTACTTGATTGGGGTTGGGCAGGTGGTACAAGATGGGTTGAGATAAATTAGGGAATTGCTTTTAGTACAAGATTTTCTCTCCATTTTTTTTAATGGAAGGAGTGAAAAAAATTTGAATTCCAAAAAAATGGGGTTTTTCTAGTTTGTATTCGTTGAGTTTGTGTTGGGGAAGAAGACCATAAAATGTGGAATGCATAAATCCATAAAATAGGATAACGGCTTGATTTGGAAAAAAAAATTACCAGCCCGAGGTTTTTAACACACCCCCCCTCAATTAAGTAAAACTTGTGATTTCAATAAGACATATAAAGGGGTTTTTAACACATAGAATTTTTGCAAATAAAGTGGGTTCGTCAACTTTCTTACTTCTTAAAGAGAACAAACAACACCCGAGACTTTTTATGGATTTTGCTCCAGCCAACCTTGAATGAGATCAAGTACTTGTAGAGTTAATAGACTACATCCAAAGACGAGGCACTTTGATTTGAGCTCGGAACCTGAGCCAGGGGATGAGTGAGAATCCTCTACTTCTCCACCTGCCAATAGTTCCAAGAAGATTAGGTTTCACAACGTTTTGTCAATTTGTTTAATGGGAAGTGAACAAGAACCCCCATCTTCAGTAATACTACCTAACCTACTTTGGGTTTCTCATCAATCCCTCAACATTTCACAACATTGCATGTGGCTCAATGGTCTCCTAGTTATATGCATCTGTGCTACTCCAGTCACTTTAGTGAACGGGGTTGCTTGTTTCTCAAATTAACATTTTTTTTTTTTTTTGCTATTATTGATTTTGTGATACTAATCTTAAACATTTAATTTTTTTTGTTTTTCATATATGGGCTGAGTAACATACCTTCGTTTCCGGCTTTTCAAGTTTTGGTGCCTAATTGGGGGTGCATAATGTCAAAATTATAACTCTGATAGTGCATTCAAGGGTATGAAAACTTTTATTCAAAGACATACTTTAGGGTCAATAGATCTTAGATGGATCCATAGTTTTTTTTTTTTTTTTTTGATGAAAGCATATCTATATATTAATTAACTCTATCACAAATACTAAGTTTTACTGCTGCAAGCGAGTTTTAGCATTAAGTGCTCTGGGAATATAATTACAATGCCAGTTACAGTTGGAAGATAAAAGGTGTCTAATATTACTAATAATAGGATACCACATCCAATTCATGGCCGTCCTATGATCTCGCTTGTCTTCATGCAAAATGGTATTAAGCAAGCCCGAGTCACCCAAAAGAACGGCTTCCGCTGCAAGACACTCTGCCAACGTGCTGTCATGGATCCTCCCTGGTAGACGATATGCTACTCTAGCTAGAACTTGGCCAAAAGATTGTGACTGCAAAAATTCCTATTGCTCATTGTTTAGAAAAGTAAAAAAAACTAGCATCATAAGTGACAAGAACTGTATCTGGATCACAAGTAAGAGGAACACTATTAAGCCAATTTGATCTAGCATTGATATGATGAGTTTTGACTGACCGGAGTTGCCGCTAAATTACACTCTGGAGTTTAGTTTCTAACTCAGGCCATGGTCCATAGACCAGATTAGGAGAAGAATGATTAGTGTTGGTAGACACCGTCTGAGGAGTTGGAAAATTCAGAATGGAGGCGATCGAATTAATCTTAGTAATCTCATATCCTAAGAAAGAAGAACGAGATGGACAAGTGAACCATTGGCAATTCCAGACATTCCAAGTATTGCAGAACCTCGCAAGGAATGATTTAGAAGTAACAGTCTGATGATCGAACATCGTATGATTACGTTCTTGCCAAATGGTATGAAGAACAACTGCAAATTGGGCAAGTAATTCTGCCCACATGAAACCGTACATATGCTAAATGGTTGGTGGAGTGTCGTGGGTAACTCTTTCCCAATTGATGGGAATAGGGGTGAGGTGCCACGCACAATTTAAGAATAACTAGACAGATGAAGGAGAGATGGATGGCATCCTCTTCGTATTTCTGGCAGAAACAGCAAACATTCTCGAGAGGAACATGAAGTTTGACTAGCTTAGTCCTGGTCGGCAGGATATCATGACTGATTTTCCAATTAAGCTGAAGAGCATTTGGTGGTGCTTTAATGCGTCAGATATCTCTAACTAGGGCCAGGGGAAAAGGGGGGAGGAGTCTGAGCGGAAGTTGATATGTCATTGAGGTCTTTAAAGAAAGCCTTGGCAACACTTCGAACCGAAAACTTGTTATTCTTGTCCGGTAACCAAATAACTTTATCAGGATCCGAAATATGTCTGACCTGGATATTCAGAACATCATTGACGATCGGATAAGGAAACAAGGATTGAAGAAGAGGAACATTCCAAGGACCATGTTGATCTGAATTACCAATCCATAGATTGCGGCATGACCACAGGAATGGGACAAAAGACATAGTCTTCTACAATTAGGTCAGGCCTAACCCAACAATCAATCCAAATATTGATATTTTTCCCTGAGAGAATCTGCCAAAGCAGATGTTTCTTCATTCTAGCTAGAGAGGTGATATTGTCTCTCCAAGCAAAAGGGGCTACAGATGCCTGTTTGGCTCGGGAAATAAATTGTTTTCATTTACAAGTTACGGGTGTTTGCTAGCGCTAAGAGCATATTCCAAATATTTTTAGCCATGAGAGCCAGGATTTTGGTTCTGGCAAGTTGGATGTTGAGGGCACCAAGAGCCCGTGGTAACATATCTTCTACCAGGTGCAAGTATGTTTAGACTTGCTATCATTTGCACGATTCCACCAGAAATCTCGGGCAATGTTGTCCTATTTAGTTGTGATTGAGACCGGAAGCAGAAAAGTTTGCATGGTGTAAATGATAATAGAGTTCAAAACCACTTTGATAATAACCGTTTTGTTAGCTTGTGACGAGACTCTAGTTTTCCAACTAGAAAGCTTGGAATGGACTTTATCAATCAGAAACTAAAAATCAATGGTTTTCTTCTTAGAAAGAATAAGAGTGGAGCCTAGATATTTATCCTTAGGGTAAAACTTCTTGGATCCCAGAATTCTAAGAATCATCTTAGTATGTCTATTGTGAACATTGGAACTAAAGTAAACCAATGATTTGTCATAGTTGACAGCTTGCCCTGAAGCCGTGATATAGTCGAGAAGAATGTCCTTGATTGAATGTGCTTCTTCCAAGGAGGTTCTACAGAAAATCATCAAGTCATCCGCATAGAGTAGATGGCTGATAGAGGGAGAATTTCAGCAAATTCGAATACCTTTGATAAGGCCATCACTATATGCTTTAGCCAGTAAACGCAAAAGAGCTTTCGCGGCCAGAATAAAGAGATACGGTGACAAAGGATCGCCTTGTCTGAGTCCTCTGGTCGGGATAATAGTATCTAAAGGAATCCTGTTGAGAATGACTTTGAGCGATGTTGTTGAGACACATTTGCTCAATCATCCTGATCCATCCTTCTAAGAAGCCAAGTTGAAAAGGATTTGAAAGAGGAAGGACCATTCGACTCTATCATAAGCTTTGGCCATGTCAATTTTGATCGCCATCCAACCTTGTTTTTTCCAGTGACTGTGTTTCATTTGGAAAAAGGTTTCATGAGCCAAACTTATATTATCCGTAATGGACCGATCTTTAAGAAAAGCCCATTGATTGGGAGAAATGATTTGATCAAGGAAATGTTTCAAACGGTTTGCAAGAATCTTAGATATAACCGTGTAAATCACGTTTCATAAACTTATCGGCCTAAATTTGTCGGGGTGACAGGGTTTTGGATCTTGGGAATAAGGGCGATGAAAGTTTCATTAAGCTTGGGATCCATAAGTCTAATGCTAAAAAAGGTTTGAATCACCTTGATGGTATCATGCCTAACCACCTTCCAGTAATGTTTGAAGAAGGCGTGAGAGCCATCAGGATCCGGAGCTTTGTGACTACCCATGTCGAAAAAAACATTTTTTTTTTATTTCTTCTTCCGTAGGGATGGTGAGAAAAAGTTCATTATCTTCTGGAGAGATCATAGAGGGAAATAGGGAAATGATATCCGGGTGATGAACATGAGCGGAATATTGGAAAATGTTCTTGAAGTAGGTATTGAGAGTGTTACCAATCCCCTGGTGTTCCGAATGCCAAACATTTGTATCATCCTTTAGACGAAGGATAAGATTTCGTTTATGGCACAACAGAGTTGAGAGATGAAAAAAGTTGGTGTTCCTATCGCCATCTCGAAGCTAGGAGGAGCCTGACTTGTTTCTCCATAAGAGTTCCTCCCGGTGATATAGATTTGAAAGCCTATCTTCAAGGACAGAGATAACATCAACATTAGCCACAGAGGGAGGAGCATTCTGAAACCTGTCTAGGGTTGACATGGTTTCATTGATATTCAATTGAATATTCTTGAATTCATATTTATTCCATCTAGAAAGGCGATAACTGAGTTTCTTTGTTTTAATGTGAAAATTATGTTGTGGCTGAACATGTTGTCTAGGGGCCCAAGATGAGGCAACCACCTCATGACATCTAGGGTCTTTAGCCCACATTTGAAAGAATTTGAACAATTTATTCCCATTGTTCACTTGAGAAATCGGCTGTAAGGAAATAGTTCTATGATCTGAGGAGGATGTGTGAATAGTCCGAGCTAAAGCAGATGGACAAAATTGCGTCCAGTCAGTTGAAACGAACACTCTATCTAGTTTGACTTTAATACCATTCCTATCCTTACATTTCTTATTCCAGGTAAAGTTAGAGCCATTAAGAGGGAAGTCCATTAGATCAAACTTTTCCAAGAAAGAGCGAAGGTGACTGAGATTGGAGTATCTAGGTTTTCTGCCACCTAATTTATCTTCAAGGTGCAGGAGAGCATTGAGATCACCAATAATCAGTCCAGGAAGGGGTTGTAGATCATACAATTTAGTCAAGTTATTCTAGAAAGTATTTCTAAGAAAAGGATTTGGTTTGCCATAAAAAAACAAAGCAGACCAAGTAGCATGGGCAAGATAATTTGTAATAGTGTAATTAAAATAGTATTTACACGACAAGGGGATGGTAAGATGAATACCTTGTTTCCGGAACAGAGCAATGCCACCTGAAAGTCCATTAGCTGCAACTGAGACTCCGTGTCTAAGTCGAGTATTCGTCGTATGCGATCCATGAAATAAGAGGTGGCTTTGGTTTCTGACAAAAAAGGATATCTGGATTGGACTTATGGGACAAGGTCTTTAGATTTCGGAACGCTTTGGCAGACCCGATGCCCCTAGCGTTCCAAAAAATAATCATGAGAACTTGGGCGACCCTTCTACGGTGGTCGCCAGTACCTGATCATCCTCAGAAGAAGAGTTGAGCAACTTGGTGTAATGATCTGATGGTTTTGTAATAAGAATAAAAGTTATGTGCTCCTCAGGTAGAACTGATGTCCACTCATTCCTGGTTTCATCATTTGTAGCTGTCATATTTCCCGGTGCACCCTTTGTTGATTCTTTGTAATCACTACCATGAAGAGAGCCGACAAATAAAAAGTTATCTTCGGGATTTTTAGCATTGTACTGGCCCAATCCAGAGAACAAAATTTAGCTTTAGGGTTGCATTCCTTTTTACCATAACCATCCAAGCATCATTGCCCATGTTTCGAGTAGGAGATTGAAAAAACCCAAATCTTGAATCTGGGGTTGCCTCAAACTTGGCGTCATAAGTTCCCACCAAGAAAGCATTTCTGTCAAAAAGCTCTTTGCTTAGCTGGACCCTATTGAAATGCAAGAGAGGCTGACTTGATGTGCCATTAACGGTAGGTGGTTGAATTTTTAGAACGGTCATTAAAGAAACCGTTAACTGCCTTACTAGAAGCTAACTTACCGTCAAACCGCCTGTAGATAAGTAATTGCATTTTGCCCTCTCGTCATAACGTTCGTTAAATGAAAACTGAATTGTTGAACCGGTGCTTTAGTAATCCAGAACGTCATAACGCCCGTTAAAAACAACAATTGTTGAACCGTTACGTTATTCATCACGTGTTGCGCTAATGTCAGACTTGCCATGCCTTATTTAGAGCTTTTGACTTTAGGTGCGTTGAATGAGTTCGTGGGTGTGCTGCTCGAGGTAAGGCCATAAAATTAAACTTCATCAACGCTTGTTGAATATGATCCTGTAACTACAACCAAACCCTGTATCTCCGGCCAGTTGTATTAAAAGAACCAGCAGATGATGCTTTCATCTGAGCATCCAACAAGGAGAATGAAATCAAGGAACTTGGAGCTATTGTACCATAAGCAACTGAAGGAAGAAAATCTAGCCGCCCCAGCGTTCAGCAAGAGGGGACAGCCAGGATTGAATGAATACTTGGTTAACATGGCAACTGATTATGAGCTTAATATCCAATCTCCGGCTGACTCATGAGATCCGCTGCATCTATTTTTGTAGGTGTAAATGAGACCCTATTCCTCATGGCCAGAATGAAGTTCTAGAATTGATAGGTGTTCGCTGAGGAAGATATGGCATTCTGATTGGCTGAGAGTCTGATTGGGGGGGGGGGGGAGAAGGGGGGTGGTACCACTGAGACCAAAGAAATGCCATTATTAATGAGAAATGACAGTGATGTTCTTGATAAATATATGAGCATATACCATATTTGAAAGTTGCAATGGTGTAGGGTTGGGGTGGGGTGGGTGTTGAGGATGAGGGAGGTGTAAGAATGAGGTGGGTGTAGGGATGTTGTTGTTACTGGTGTGTGTGTGTAGGAGTGACTATTCATGGTGAAAGAGGATGGTAAGTGGAAAGCGGATAGTTGGGGTAGGGGGCGAGAAACTGAAAATGGAATCGCACAACGCCGGAAACAAACAAGAGAAACAGTAAAAATCAGCAAAATAAAATTCAGGTAGCTTGCACCATGGAGGAAAGGGTCAAGATGGACACTACAAGAAAAAAGGTCATTCATAGCGTTTCAAAAACGCTATGTCTGTCGGAGCTATAATAGACCCTGAAACGCTATGATAGAGTCTATCATAGCGTTTCAAAAACGCTATGGTAGAGTATACATAGCAATTTTTTTTTTTTTTGCTATCAAATGACTTTTGATTACATCTTATAGGTAAGTATAATTCAGCACGTGCAGCAATTCTTGCATCAGGTAAGTAAAATTTAATATGACTTTTTATTAAATTTAAAAACAGCATTTACAACCTCTGATCAGCAAATTCCAGCAATTGCTTTCAAGCAATTCATTACAGCAGCAACATTTACAATTCATTACAGCAAAAATTTAGATCATTCACAATTCATTACAGCACGTGCATCAATTCATTACAGCAGAAACAACAACATTTACAATTCGACATTGTGTAGTCCATTGCATCCTCCTGGAGCTTTTCTTTTCTTAATTACTTTCAGAACTGCATGGCCAGCAGCTGTACATACGGGATTTCCACCAAAGGTGTGGAAGTAACTACGATGCGTCAAGACCTGTGCAATCTCAGGGGTTGTAACAATAGCACCAAGCGGAATGCCATTTCCAATACCCTGAACATATCACAACAACAAACATATCAGCAGACTGAAAGTAACATTTACAACACAAAATGTCCGTAGAAAAACTTAACAAAGATGCTACAAAAGATAAACTTACGGTACTCTCTTAAAAAAATTGCATGGAAAGTCGTATGAATTACCTTTGCCATTGTCACTATGTCAGGCACAACATCATGAGCCTCAAATCCCCAGAAGTGACTTCCTACACGAGCAAAGCCTGACTGGACTTCATCAGCAATACAAAGTCCTCCAGCTTTCTTTACAATGTTGTATGCAGCAGGTACGTAACCTGGTGCCAATTCTTTAATCCCACCAACACCCTGTAGACGATCATATTGACATTTCAATACAATGATCATGAAGTATTCATATGAAATAATGGAAGGAAGATGAAAGCAATACCTGTATGGCCTCCGAGATAAAACCACCCACACGACCAGAAGTTCCATAGTCAATGATATCTTGGACATCTTTGGCATACTTCTCTCCATCTGAACCGAACGCACCTCTGTATTGATCTGGGTTCAACACATGGTGAACCTCACTCTGAATATGAAACAAATTATTGTAAGTTTATAGGAAACTAAAAGCCAAGCTTTATTAGATAAAAAATTTGGTATTATTTCAGATCCATTATTGCATTTTACAACAAAAAACAAAGACTGGTATTTATAATTTTGGAAGATATCAAAACATATACTGAAATATTCATCACACATAATATAACAAATGGGATAATCACAACAAACACTAACTCAAGCAAACCATATATTAAAGGATTGATTGTAGAAGAGGTATACCTGTACAATGTTGAACTTCCAATTAGATTTAGCAGTAACTCCCATTGTCCCGGCAGCGTTACCATTATATGCATTCCTAACTGAAATAACATCATGGCATCCGGTATACAACCGAGCGATCATCATAGCTAGCTCATTCGCTTTTGTCCCTGAATTAGTAAAGAAAACAACCTACAACGAATAACACACAAACAATTGTTATCACTTAAATCAGTAAACTAAGCTGAACAACAAATTAATCAAAACAAGTACTTGATCATCAACACAAAAGGCAAAATTCAACCCATTTTCAATTACAAAATATACTTATTGCAATTTTCATGTTGATATCTTACCTTCTGCCAACTGGAGATCTGAGCATTAGGTGATTTGTTGGTGGTTCTGTGGCCAAAGCTAGCGCTCCAAGAGTATCCATGATGAGATTGACCCAAAGAAGCTGCAGAAAGAAACAGTTCAGACGAAAATCAAACAAAGAGAAATTATGGTACAAGAAGCCATGAGACATACCTGCACTGCATTCAATGGAACATTCCCGGAATAAATTGCAGTCACAACATTTATTACAAGAGCTGCAACATTAACTGTGAGCTGCAACATTAACTGTGAGCTGCAACATTACAAGAGCTGCAACATTAACCAGATGTTCTATTCTTGAGCTCATCGGAGAGAACACCCACTATGTTCTCCACATCAACTGCAATGGCATCAGGTCGTTTACTACTGTATGCCCGTACCATCTTTCTCAATACCTCAGCAAAAAGAATATCAGAACTATCCAGTAGAATGCAACATCATTAAATAGTGAGGATGCTCCTAATAGAGCAATGCAGGCAGCTGTTATGCGAGCTGAGGCCTGCAAAAGATACAACCAAAATCAAAACTTTCTTCTAATTGAGATTTTGTTTCCATCTTCAGCGATATTTTCCGTAGATAATATGACTGAAGAAATCAAAATTACAGGTCGTTATACCCCCTCCCAATAAGAGGCTATCTGAAAAGCCTAAGTAATAACAAATAAAAATCAACTTTCTAACAATATCAGTTTAGAACCTCATGAAGTGAGGTTGCATTGTCACACACCACAGACCATATAAATAAAAACCACTACTACCACACACTGAAATACTGAAGAAGACAACTGATGGGAGTTTTCAATTTCTCTCATTAATTAGAAAACAAATAGAATAACAAAAACTTACTTTTGTGTACTTAGAAATGTGTACTCAATGACGTGGTACAAAAAATATAAGATTCCATCAAACCCACTGTTAATAAGTGCAAGGACAAAGACCATATGAAAAAAGAAGTGCTTACAATGCCAGCTGGAAGCTGTCTGAAATGCAAGTGCTCCATAGCATGGGTTGTAACAAGAGGCTTCTGAGGATAGTAGAGAACATATGTCAGTGTGTCCTGCACAAACAAAAAAATGAGCAGGCAAAGACCCATGGCGAGATCCACAAGAGAATAAGAGCTCCTATACCTGGAACTCAGGATACCACAAACTCACCATTCGTAACTGGTAGTTGGTAACATAAATCCCCATTGCTTGCTTGCCCATTGCTGACTGATATGTATTACGAGGAGAATGTTTTGTAACGCCAAATGAATATCAGGGACGAAAAAAGGTAACATCAATTTCTTAGGAAGAGTGTAGCATAAGTAACAAACCTGATTATGGTCCGGAAAGGGGATTGTAGAAGCACAAACACCTAAGATCAAGGAAGGATGGATTTCGCAGTGGAAAGACAATCTTTATTCTTGATGAAGACAATATTACTTAAACTACATCACTTCCTATCATTGTTTCTATTGGCATTATGGAAAGACAAATAGGCATATTAGTGTGTATGTGTGTGCTTGTGAAGACCGCGGAAACCATAACCATAATGGAGTTCACTGACACATAAAAACAACTTCTTAGCCTTCCTTGTGATGTACCCTCTAGAATTGGAGGTGTTATAACATGCTGAAGAGTATATCATAACCATTTTGTTGATCTTAAGCTTCATTTTCAACAGTGATAACATGGAAGTATGCATTTTAAACTTAGACATGACAAAAGTTACCCGGAGATAGCATTGATTACTACACGGGTCCTTGTTCTCTTCAAGTCCACACCAGCTTGATTGTTTTTCACTTTGTAAGAGAAGAACTTGATTACATGATAAAGAATCAAAGCACTTCAAGTCGATAAACAACAGAATAACAACTGCAGCTTACTGAAGTAATTAGGCCTTGAGAACAACCATGCAGACGGCAATCGAACACCTGTGGAACAACCATGAAATAATTACTCCTGGATTTCAGTTAGATGCTTCTAAAGTACTGAATCAGCATAATCAACAAATTGATAAGTTTAACCAGTCACAGCTTATGTGGCCCCATGCAGCAGCGACAAAGCACATTTTGATCACTTAAAATAGGATTTACCTGAATGGGAGGAGAAACATCGTTAATTTCAAATACGAAACCATCTGGAGGATCATAATGCCTCGGGAATATACCAGTAAAAATATGCAGTAGAGTTCAACTGGAAATTGGTAATCAATAAAGTTTAATGTAGAACTATCAGTAAACAGAATCCAAATTGCAAAATATAAAACTAAGTTTTACTTCACTTGAATTATTTAAAAGCTAGACGAACATAATCACCTGGGAAGATAAACCAAGGGACTTTCGTAGAAGCTGAGCAACACGATCTCCAAAGTCATTGAAAAGCAACTCTTGATAGTCTACAATCTTGAAGTAGTCCTTGTGAACATTAGTCAGCAAACCTGTAGCAGAATGATACAATTTATTAAAACAAGTCAGAGACATTATTTTAAAGCTCATGGGTAAGAGATCAGTAACAACCTAGCTAGTTCATTCAGAATGACAACTTGAAAGTTCAATCCGAGGTACAATACTACCTGTTACCAACGTAACATTTTTCTAAATAAATAAGTAATAATAGTGATAAACAATCCCACACAACAACAACAAAGCAGATCTGAATAGGTTTTAGAACACCTTGTTTCAGTATAACTTGTGGCCTAAACGAAATGGGAATCAAGTTTACTGAGGCCTAAGTGTGTGAGAGAAAGAACACCTCATAAACTAAGAATGGGATTTTGCACTAAACCATCTCAACTTGATTATTCTTTCACAGAATTTTTGTATTTGCTAAACCATCTGTATTTGCTAAGCCTGCTGCATTTCTGTATTTCTTAACACTAAATGTTTTAAATTTTCAAAGCTTCAATCTTCATCCTATATTTCTATCTTAGACATCATTTTAAAAGTTTATGCATTTTTATAATGAATCCAACAACAATATTTCCAAACTTTGATATTCAATATTCAGATTTTTTTCATTTTAGTATCAGCATTTACTAAATCCTTTAGTATCACCTATGTTAAGGCTTCATTTTTAGTGCTTCGAACATACATGTTCTAAACTCCACTCACCTGCCCATGAGTCTGGACCAAGTACGTCATGTAGACTGAAAAGCCAATCAACATTGTCCATGGCAACAAACCACTTTATCTTGCCTTCAAGCTTTTAGAATAGATGGCAATTTAACAAAATTTGATTTGTTTGAATACTATTTTCTCTAGCTATTATATTAATTCAGCCTTATACTATAATTTCAATAAAAAATGATATTATAATACATTATGAACGCTAGAAGACCTTTTATACTTTTCATGCATAAAGAAGAAGAAAAGCTTGATGTTACAAAGTGTTTGATATGATCAACATATATTTCCCATGCCATCAATCACTTTTCATGCACCAAAGATGCTGCGATTCCAAAGATTGAAGGAAAATATTTTCCTATCATCCAATCTGACAAGTTATTATTTATGTTATTATCATTCTATTTCCAAAAGCTGAAATTTCAATTAAGAAAGAAGGTTTTGCGACTCACTTGAACCCTAGCTCTTTGAAGCTCTTGTTCAAGCTCAGTGAGCTAGATCCTACTTGACTCAAGCTGCTGCACATAAGCCTGACAAAGACAAAAAAAAAAAAAAAAAAAAAAAAACTCAATCAATAAATGTTGATCAGAGAATCACAAACAGTAGTAGAGTGTTGTACAACAACAACCAATTAATGGTTTATCATTGACGGTTAGTCTACAAATGAACCTTCTTTCCGAGTCTGCTTAGCAAGCCTTCTCAATGTCTGCCGAAAACATAAATGCAACGTCAAATGATGTCTACAACAAAATCTGCAAAGTTTGAACACTATCTGTCTCATAAATGAGTGATCACGATGGAGATAATAATCAAAGTACAACATACCTTGGGGACTGGTGTCTTGGGTCCTTCATGTTCACATCTTGATGTTGGCCCCTTTATGTTGCCTTCTCTCTACCAACAACAACCCCACCAAACTCAAATATTAGAAAATGATAGAAAATGGGATTTTGTTGCAGAAAAAAGTGGGTTTAAGTAGTTTATACTTTATACCTTTACTACTTTAGATTGTTCTTGATGAGGTCCGATGCAGCCTTGTTTCTTGTGCTATTTGCCATCTCCATGGATGGTTCTAAGGTCTTCTTCAAACCACTACTTGCCGGAGAGCACATACAACCACCACTAGATGTCGTCGGTTATTGCAAAATGCAAAGTAACTCAGCCAAACTCAGAATCCAAAAGTTTTTAGAGAGGCAATTTTGCAACCATCTGGCTTAAAAAAAAAACAATGAATGCAGTGCCATATAACTCACTAGTTTGCATGCAGGATAACGCTGATCATTGACAGGTTGATCAATAAGATAATGCAACTTCCTGCTTGAATTCATAAGTTCTCTTCTCGGTATGTTAGTGACTATAACTGACTAAAAATGTTGTCTGAAGCAAATTAGTTTTCTGCCTTTTTGTTTTGCACCCACAAAATTGACAAAGACAAACAATGGACTGAAAGTAAAGAGTTACCATTATAATGTACTGAAATTTTTTTGAAATCATGCATTGCTTATGTAAATGTACTCTATGCTTGGTGTCATGTATATACATCATAGCATTTGTCATCCATCCATCCAAATAGAGAAAATAACCAAAAACAGTGGGGATGTAAGTATGTTTAGCTGTATGGTATTTTCAGTAATCTATGTATGTAAGAAGAATAAAAACTCTGATGCCCTGCTTTGGTTTGGTTTTGAATGAAACGCTTGGTTTAACAAACAAAAGAACAAGAAAAAACAATTCTATTTATATGAATATGGACCTTAGCATTTGTATAAATTATACTTTTATCATCAACATTTATTAGAAACAAACAAACAAAAATTTTGATAGGCTCATCAAGCATGTGCACAAAAATAGATCCGTAGAGTAGTGGCAGTGTATATGTTGACCAGAACACTCTACCTACCAAATTTGCAAAAGTAAATCACTGTGGCACAAGCCTGAAATCAAAATCTTACTCTGTTGAAATTGAAATCAAATCGAAATCGAAAGCTTCGAAATGGTGAGGAGATCGAAGCTAACTCTGCTGCAAATAATTGAAAAGTGTATGACTTGAGTCAGTGTGAAATGTAAAATCCAAGTCAATTGCTAGACATGAATATATTATTATGATTTGAACAACAAAGAAAAAATAACCAACTCCTGGCCCATCTACAATTACACCAGCATCCCTATTGTAACTAGCAGACCTTTAGCATGAACTAGGCCAACCAAACTTTCAAAACCCAAATTGCAACCATAAACTTGTAAGCAATAAAAACACCATACCTGGCTGACTCTAGCCCATAGTGGGTAGAATCTTTTCGCCTCATCAACGGTAGTAATCTGCAAAGAACAGAGGAAGCAATGGCATTAGGTATATCTTTATTCACCAGTATATCAATATGAAAAATAAAAGGGCCGCTATGATGCTACTAGAACTTTTGCTAAAGCTCGTTGTAACCAAGAAGGAACAAAAAAGATAATAATAATAATAAAAAGAATAAACAATTAAAGGTAAAGGAAATTTTTACAAAAGTGTTGAGTTCTTAGTTCATTGCAATTGATAAGAATAGCAAATTATACACTAAAAGATTGCATGCAACCATAGGTCAACTACACATCCTTCAAATCAACTAAGATGTGATGTATTTGTTTTTAAATTCATTTCTTTTCTTTTAACTATCCATATCCATTTTGTGACCAGCAGGAAATCAACCCAAAGTAATAACTGCGATTGGCCAAAATAACACACCACTGCTATTCTCAAATAGCGATCATTTTTGTGATAATAAAAACCATAACATACGATAGCCTAATTCATTTTATCATCGAATGTGAGACTGTGTTATACATCACTAACATCAAATTCAACGTGATGGTCATAAAAGACCACAAAACTCCATGTTTGGAACTTATGACTCCTGTGAGAAGGGTAATTGCTTAAGAATCCAATTTATCCGGTTGGTAAAACCTATTGTGAGCTTCCAGAACTACTCATGAAATTTAAACAACTAGCACAACACAAACAAAGTAAAGTTGTTTGAGTGCATGTATGTGCATTAAATAAATTCATAATTGGAACTTCAGAAATCAGTGCCATTAAAGCTTCTTGCAAGAGCATCAACATCTCAATGATTGTTATGCACGCCTAAACATTACCGATTTTCAAAATCCCCAAAACACCCTTGAAAAAAATTATTGTTTTTATTTATAACTACAAACTGGATTTTCATGATTGGGTGACACTTTGCAATCCAACCATAGAGATACTTTGCAGCCATTGCATAAGGAAATCAGACAATATAAAAAACACGTGAAAATCAAAGCATTCGTGTCATATAGTACGACCACAATTGCCGCAATCACAGTAGATCCAACATATATTATTTGTGAAATAATTTGAGTATCAATCATTCTTAAAACATCAAGAAAATGAAAGGCAAGAACAACATCATCCACACAAATTCTACAGCTAAATCCAAAAGTCAGATCCACTAATCAAGGCATGAAAAGAGGGAAATGTTGTATGTAGAATAAAATAAAATCTAGTAAAAGGCTAAAAGCACATGAACAAATTTGATAAACAAACCAAGGGTCAATCTCAAGAATAACTCAAATGGTGTCATGGAAGCTCCTCAATTATAAAATATTCATTCCTAACTTATCCAAAATCAAATCCTCATTACCAAATGAATAAGAGTAAGTAACATAAGCAAGAACTAGGACTTATAACAGCAAGGTATGAATCAGAAATTTTTGAAACAAAATCATCAAAATGAAATGAAAACAGACAAATCAAATCAAGTTGACAAGAAATTATAACTGATTAGCAAAACCCCAAAACAAAATTGAAATCACCACACTCCCCCAAAGCTCATCCATGACATAGAACAAGCAGAAGCTCCAAATCCTGAGAATTGCAATAGGACCCAAAAACCTAGGCCCCATAGTTGCCAAAAGCTTATCTGCAAGAGCAGCGGGGTGGAACACATTGCTGAGGGGATACAGAACAAACCCAAATGCCCCAAAGAAGGCAATAAATGGGATTATAACAGTATAGAACAAAGCCTTCTTTGATAGAACATTTGCAAGCTTGGTGTACAAAACATGGCGAGCTGCAAAGAGCAAAGGGAGAGGAAGAGAGGCGAACAAGAGGAGAAGGAGAGGAAGAGAGGCGAGCAAGAGCAAAGGGAGAGGACGAGAGGTTGAGAAATTGGAGCCCCAAATTTCACTGTTGCTAACCTAAACCTAGCAATTTCTCAACCTCTCGTCCTCTCCTTCTCCAATTAGATAGTGAGCAGAGGGAGAGGAAACATAGCAAAGGGAGAGGAGAGGAAACAATGCATAGCAGAGAGAGAGGAGAGGAAGCAGAGGGGAGGGGAGGAGAGGAAACATAGCAGAGGGAGAGGAAACATAAAGTCGAGCAAAAAAAAAAAATTTGGGCGCCAAAAATCCCGCCAAGCCATTGATAGCGTTTTTTAATTTTAAACCCATTGAAATTTGGTTTTTCATAGCATATTGGTAGAAAACGCTATTGAAGAATGCTATAAATGGAGTTATTTGGTGTAGTGGGAGAGAGGTGTGAGAATATGAGTGATCTAGATAAAAGACCCAATAGTTGCACGATGATAGTGTGATAGAAAGATAGAGTTCGGTTCGAGTTTGCTGATAGGTGAAACTCGAAATAACAAAAAAAAAAACTCTATTAATCACAGAGCCAACATCGAAAACTCCACCGAAAATCTCTCACCGGAAATCTCTCACTTATTGTATATAAGTATATCTAGATGGCTCCAATAGTTGATATCTAACATGGGGAGGATGGAGCATTGCAACCGTGGCTACCCACACACTATCACAATTGCTATGGATGCTCTTAGAGCATAGTTGCAAATATTTTTCATTCTTATGGATGTATATGTCTTCATAAACTATAGCTTAATTTTGACCTAATTGAGATCTTTTGTTATTTTAATTTGAGCAAATTTGGAGAAGAGTCGTATATTAATGTGGACAACAACTTGTGCAATATTAAATCCTTGATATGTCTTAAGAAGGTGATGTTTAGAGATTTATAATCCATGATACTTTTGAAAATGAATGCAAGTACTTTGCAAAAGATTTTAATAATGAAGCACTCCCATCTCTAGACAAAATATTGATTAATAGTTGTATAAGATTAATTAAAAGATATCACAAGTGATGATTATTCTATGACTACTTAAATGGCAACCGTGAATCCAGTAGCCGCAAACATTTTTTAAAGAGAAAAATACAAATTAGGTAAATAAGTTGAGTAAACTACACCAAACATCCAAAATATTATTATAGGATCATTTGTTTTGAAAGTAACTAGAGTTTGAAGGATCCTGAAACCTTTCAAATATGAAAATGTAGATGAAAATAAATAATCACTGAAACTAATAAGTCTACTAGTGGTCAGTTATGCATGCTAAATCAATGACAAATGCAATTAAAAAAAAATTTGTTGTTGTTGTTGTTATTGACACCTTACACTTTGATTTATGTGGTTAAATTGTGATTTGAGTTTTAATGCCAATTTCATGGACTACATTTGTTTTATTTTCTTTGTTTAAAAGTAATGCTTAATGTTTTTTTTTTTTTTGTAATTGAAAACATTGCAACTGAAAGTATAATACGGGTGCATGAAATGTATGAAGCATATTCAAATTAATTTTCCCTGAAAAACCATTTATCGAACCTGAATAAAATTACCAAGATCAGATACAGTTAAATAATTTTTCCTGGATATAGTCATATCCGATTTCCATTTTACAGCGAAGTACACTGCCACGTGTGCGGTGGAGAAAGTTAGGACCCTGTCCACCGTTGCTTGTCCCTTCTTCTTCTTCTTCTTCTTCTTCTTCTTCACCCCAAGAGGCAAGTGGTTCTCCTCACTCGTTACCCTCGACTCAAATTGCAAATAGTGGCTAGTCTGACCTATGCAACCAATAACCGGTCATCACTATCTGTTCATGATCGGCAATTACTTGGCCAGTAGTACCAGAAAGGGACCCCCACCTGACATGATGACAAGGACCAAGATACGATGCTATGTGCCACGTAGGGGCCCCCACAACTGATACAAAATTGGCCGTACGTGGTGGTAGGTAGGTAGGTAGTCATCACATCAGGATAGCCCTGTCAATGTCTCTCTCAGAAAATTAATGATATAAACATAGTATCCGGTTACCCTTAAATTGATGAAATATCTCCTGCATTTCATGACTATAGTCTCAAATACAAATAAATTTATTTCTTCCATAAAGTCAGGGAGGGTTCCATGTATTATTGACAATTTGGACCATTTTCATTAGTCCTTTGTTAAAATGCTCTGTTTTAAAATTGCAAATTCGGGTATTTAAAATTAAAAAAATTTAGTCAAATAAGTGCCTATGAGAATGATCCCACCACTCTTAATGTTTCCACAAATCCAGAGGTAAACATAACACGAATCTCAAGTCAAATCTGAAATTCGAAATATTGTAGTGTGAATTATAAATTCTCTGATAAGTTTATGGTGAAATTCTTCTTGGAAACTTCAATTTGTTTAATTCCCACATAAATTAATAATAGGGACAAACTTTCATAGTGTCATAATTAAATCAAGTCAATAAACAGTCCTAACTTCTAATATGGAAAAATATATACAGTATATATTAATAAAATACATGAATTAAATCACATGTAACAAAGAAATGTTATTTATCATTTGTCATTGATGCAACCTAAATCATGCATTTGTCATGAGAAACTATTTCATTCATTTGAATGGTTTACTAATGTAAACTTACAACAGTAACATATTAAAATTTGTAAAAGAAAGAGAAGCACAATATACTATGGACTAATTTCCTTGTTTTTTTTTCTTTTTTAATTAATTGAAATATTGGTGTAAACTAAATTATACCAAAACAATAACATTAATCGGTCGATTAGCACTTATTGTATCAACACACCCTCGTAAACCATCATTTAAGATTTCTCTTTGATGCATCCCACTCCATAAAATAAATAAAAAAAAAAAAAAAATTAGTTATAGTTGTGGAAAGCGAATGGAAATAAAGAAAACAAAATAATAATAAACATTGCAACCATTATATATATATATATATCGTCACCTGCCCGCTTGTAACTGGAACACCAACACAGAACAATTCAATAGAAAATCAAACCATTCAAACCAAATCCTATCAATCAAACTCATAATTCACAATAAAAAAACAAAAGTTAGATGATAGAGTTGGATCTTACACGTTAAAAGTCCCGGAAACAATATCATTAGCCAAAAGAATCTATTTCACCCTTCACCAAATACTTCCACCACTCCATTTGATTATGCTTAGTCAAAAGAATAAAAATAAACTTTTTGTCCTCTATAAAGGTGAAACAATGAAAACAGAAACAAATGATAAGTGTACTGCACAACTAAATAGGAACATAATTTTGTTGCTTTAATTTGTAACTTCAAATAACTTATATGTCTAGTTTACTTATATTTTGAACAAAATTTCATTTTTTTCTATTCTTTTAATTTTGATTTGAAACTGACAGGTGTTGGGTTCATTATTGGCTACTGAAACTCCATATAAGCCTGTAAAGTGTAAACCGCAAAATGTGGTTTAGAAACACAAGCAGGGTAGAGAATTGCAAGGTTTGTGGTGAAGGCTCACATGCAAATAAAATCAACCACACCATTCATCATTTACGGCTTTAAATTTTGCTCCTTTTACTCAACAAAAAGCAATCTCATCACTTTTCTTAAACACACAAATTTTGGTAGGATCATTTTGTTGATTTCAATCTTAATTCTTCATTGTTATGTTATGTCATTTTAGTTTTTGTTCTTATTATTGTTGTTTGAGAATTTGTGATCTTAGTTTTCCATATTGTGATTTGATCTCCAAAATCCCTGGACTTCACTGTTGAAACATTAAAAGTTATTTCTCTTTTTCTTTACTTTCTAGAGTGAGAGATCCTACTTTTGTGGACACCACAGAAGCAATGGATTCTTGCTGTGCAGCTTTGAAGGCCAATACCCATTTCATCCATTCAAGGAAATTTGGTATTGATGGTAGTGGAGACAATGGGTTCTTAGGAGAGAGGATCACTGTAGGAGGAGGAAGTGTGAAGAGTGGGTTTATGGGTACTAAGTTGGTGAAGGTTTCGAAAACCGAATGTGGGGTTAGAAGAAATTCTAAACTTCATGTTGTTTCCTCTCTTCTTACATCAGATGTAGAGCAAGCAACAATGGTAAGTAATTCCGTTTAGCTAAAAACCAAATTATAGAATTCATCTTTAACTAATTAATGACATGATCTGATTTCATCATTCTTTAATCACTGTTTATGTTTCCTTTATGAAACTCTCTTTTATTAATATGCATTTGTTTATGAGTTTGATCTGTCCATAATGTTTCCTTTTATGATAAATGATTTCAGATCCGCCATGCATCGATGTTGCCTAAGCAAAAGGCCGATCCCAAAAGAGTGGCAGCCATCATTTTGGGCGGAGGAGCTGGAACTCGCCTGTTTCCTCTTACTAGCAGAAGAGCCAAACCAGCTGTAAGCATAACACATTTTTACTAATTGAAACATTTTGTGATCCCTTAGAGTTTTATTTGAGAGTAGGGAGTCCTGATCCATGACGATGAATCTACATTTGTGATTATCAATTAATTGTGGTTTAGAGATTTGTAAATTAATGGTTATGAATTCACTCATTGGTATCACTCTTTAATTTTGGATTTGGGTAGTAATTTGCTAAAATTTATCGGGTTTTGATGAATTGTTTAAAAGTCTGAGATTGCAATGAAAGTATAAATTTTCAATATAAATATTTATGTTGAAGAGGAAGAAGGAAAAGGGAAAAGTAAGTCTAACAAGGTGACAAAGATATAGGGGTGTATCGATGTCCTCAGTTTGTCGAATTTTTATGTTTGGGGAATTTTGTGATTTTTGTTACTGATAAAGTTATGGAATACTTCTGGTTTCCTTTCTAACTTTCTAACAAAGTTCAATTATGATGTTTAGGTTCCCATTGGAGGATGCTATAGGCTTATTGATGTCCCAATGAGCAATTGCATAAACAGTGGCATAAACAACATTTTTATCCTCACCCAATTTAACTCTGCTTCTCTCAATCGCCATCTTGCTCGCACGTATACTTTTGGGAATGGTGTGAATTTTGGAGATGGTTTTGTAGAGGTATGATCCAGTTTATTAAGATCTTTTCTTTAGATATACTATGTCCACATGAATGAAACTGAACGATGAGAACGTAGTTATGGACTGTATAACTGTTATGGGAAATAATACTCTGGTCCCAAACAAGGATCTGGCAGGCGTAATTTAAATATAATGTTTTTTTCTCTGAACAGGTTCTGGCTGCAACACAGACACCAGGAGAAATGGGAAAGAAATGGTTCCAAGGAACAGCTGATGCTGTAAGACAGTTTGTATGGCTTTTTGAGGTATGTTTGTTTATAGCTTAAACGAAGTACATGTTTTCGATCAAATGACTTCAGAAATCACTTTGCTTGCTTACTATAAATTAAGCATTAATATAGTGTCTTCCGCACAATATTGGCATTTGTAGGATGCCAAGAACAAAAATATGGAGCATATACTGATCTTGTCTGGTGATCATCTTTACCGAATGGACTATATGGACTTTGTGCAGGTAATTCACCACTTCTATCACTTGTTGAGTAAATTAACAATAATTTTCACAGTAAAATTATATAAGATAAAATTACTTGCACAAAATTGTATTTGCAGAAGCATATTGATTCAAATGCTGATATATCAGTGTCATGCATACCCATGGATGACAGGTATGTTATGTATACTCACTATTACCTCTTGCAAAGACTTAAGGCGTTGTTCTTTGTTTACAATTTCCACTTCCTCTTTTTTCTGTTTCTTTTTCAAAACCTTTTAGCTTGCCACTTCCTACATGATCTTAAAATTTCTATTAATTCGTTGACTAAAAGGTAGATTATGGAATTCAATGTATATTATGAGTTGTGCAGCCTGGAATTTGCCTAAGTCAATATGTTAATTTGCAGTCGTGCATCAGATTATGGGTTGATGAAGATTGACAATAGCGGCCGGATTGTTGAGTTTGCAGAGAAACCAAAGAGCGACGACTTGAAAGCAATGGTAGATGAATATCTTTCAAATCTGTTTTCCATTTTATCGTACTTTTTAGAGGAAGAGAATGGTTAGTCTAGTACTTTAGTAAGTTGCATATGTTGCATTGCTTAATATTGTCCCAGCCAATGATGCTGGATTCTGTTTTCGTATTTTAAAGTATGAAATAAGTCCCTAGTGTTTGTAAAATAATGAAAGATTAACATATCTCAATAAGAAAGAATCACCATTGCCACTGTCTTGGCATTTATAAGATCGAAGAATGTGGGAAGAACCAAACAAAGTTTCTTTTCATTGTTCACTCATAATAAACTTTACTGGAAATCATTTCCAAATGTTTGCATATGTAACCAACTTTAAGAGCTGAATTAATATTGATAAGACCCTTCCTTTTTAATGCGTTTTAGTTTCGTTAGCCATTACAATTCTCGTTCATTACCAGTGTCGCGAACATATTGTGCTACAAACTAATCATATGTATTATGTTGCATACCTATGGATGCGATGCAGCAAGTTGACACTAGTATTCTGGGGTTGTCTCCACAAGAAGCCATGAGATCTCCTTACATTGCTTCTATGGGAGTTTATGCATTTAAAACAGATGTTCTACTAAAGCTCCTGAGGTGGAGGTATCCTACATGCAATGACTTCGGTTCTGAAATCATCCCGGCGGCTGTGGCTGATCACAATGTCCAGGTAAAGAATAAATTTTAAACTTAATGTGTTTCACTTATTATCATCTCTCTCTTTCTTGGGTGATGACATGCTAGATTCCCATTCTTTGCAGGCCTATTTGTTCAATGGCTACTGGGAGGATATTGGAACAATCAAGTCTTTCTTCGACGCTAACTTGGCCCTCACAGAACAGGTTGGTTTTCTTTGTTATGATGGATAATAAGCTTATACTCAGTTTAGGAATAAAAAGGCAAATGATGCATTGCATAGATCTGGTTTTCCTTCTGCTAACTAGAGATTTCCTTCATGCAGCCTCCTAAGTTTGAATTTTCTGATCCAAATACACCTTTCTTCACGTCTCCTCGGTTCTTACCTCCAACGAAAGTTGAAAGATGCAGGGTAAGCTGGAACTAGACATCAAGTAATGTAATCAGTTATCATTCCAACATCTCATTGTCTAATTGGGTTCCTGCAGATTATCAATGCAATAATTTCACATGGGTGCTTCTTGCGGGAATGTAGTGTCCAACGCTCTATAGTGGGTATTCGATCACGTTTAGAGCATGGTGTTGATATGAAGGTGCGTGTTGCAATCTCATATCAATTATTCTGTTGAGTTGAACCAATCTTAAGTCTATGATGGAAGCTAGCCAATGGGTTATAGGCATATAGCTTTTGAAATGTTCTCTCGTAGAGTAGAATACATTCCTAGAAAAATAAGATCATTGATATATATTCTTCTTGATATCAATGTTAAATTTTTCTTGGAGGAAGAACATTTTTAATATGTCAAGTAATGCAAATATGTTGTTTACTTGCAGGACACCATGATGATGGGTGCAGATTATTACCAAACCGAATCTGAAATTGCATCAATTTTGGCAGAAGGAAAGGTTCCAGTTGGTGTGGGACAGAATACCAAACTCATGTAAGTTATAAAATACTCTACACCACCAACACCAAACACAAAGTAAGAAGATTAGTTCTTCTCATAGGGCATCTCAAAGTTTACAACAAGCTAATCCTACAATTCCCAGTAGAACAGTTTCTTGATTAGTCACATGTTTGGGAAACCCAATAACAAAAAAGGGGAAAAGAGGAAGACAAAGTTTCAGTTTAGTCAAAGACTAGTCTATACCCAAAATCAACTCACAATAAAATCAAGCTACGCAAACACATATATTATGGTTTAGCACTGTTGAGATTTCTGATGATATGTTGTTGTGATCTTCTTCTTGAAGGAACTGTATTATTGACAAGAATGCTAAAATTGGAAGAGATGTGGTGATCACAAATAAAGACGTAAGTATGACCAAACTCACTGTTGTGCTTCAATGAGTCATTTTAACAATCAAATGCAACAGGTACTTATTTGGTTGTACGCTTCAACTTTTATAGGGTGTTGAAGAAGCAGACAGGCCAAACGAAGGATTCTACATTCGATCTGGGATACCTGTTATACTAAAGAATGCAACAATCAAAGATGGTACAATCATATAAATTGTTGGAACTCTTCCAAAGAATATCTTCTTGACGAGCTTAGAATGGAATCAGATTGATATGTACACGGGTACAGATAAAGCAAAGAGGGGGTGGTTTGAACTATTACTCGTTCACTGAGATGATTGCCACAGCTTTCTCGTTACATGCAGGAAAAATAGTTTACTAATTGCTAGTATTATAGGGTATGAACTGAATAAATAAAAGGCAAGTAGACTGACTTCTTTTCTGTACAAAAAGTTCAGTTCAGTGTGCCTTCGGCATTGACTAGTGTTAATAAGTCTCTTTAACTTCAGTAGAAGGATCTTGGAGCCTTTGGCATTATAGTTTTTCTTAATGGCATTTTGTTATTATCAACATGGGATCTTCTGCACGCTTTTCCTGGGCCACTTAATTTCTTATTACTGCGAATTTGCACTATACAAGTTAGAGTAGGATAATGCAAAACCGTAATCACTTCTCGAAAATCCCTCATCAGATTCAGACGAGCATTGAAGAGAAAATGCTTGTTAAGCTTTATATCCTGAAGGCGTTCAATAGGATTACTTTCTGAAAATATGAACAGGGAAACAAACTCCGAATTTGTGTTGTGAATAGGAACTTGTTGAATGATACAGGAAAGACATTTTGAAACAAGGACTTCTGTTGTAGTTGGTATATTAACTTGCGAAGCTAACAAAGAAACAAAAATACCAGCCAATTGCACGCATATAAGAAATTTGTCTTACTATGTAACCATGATCAACTCAAATGATTACACAAATACATATACCTCAACCTCAAATGCAATGTAAAAGTACGGCTGAGGTTAGGCAACGGTTTCAAGTGTATTGAAGTAAAAGTGACGTTAACACAACGTAGAGGCTTTTTAAAGCCAAGTACACGAAGATCAAGTTTACCTAATAAATATCATTCGAAAAGACATTTAGTGGTCAATCCTCCCTTCCTGGATGAACCCTATTCATCTCTAAGAAAGCACTGAATTCCTTGAAACCTCAAACATAAATATACTGACTAGCTATACACTCTGACCACTGAGTAACACGTCAGTTTCCTATTGTTCCTCTCTTGTTTCCAGCCATCCACTGAGCCCTCCTAACTGCCTTTGCCTTCTTCCATTTCTCGACATTTCTGAGTCTTGCATACATCTTGCGAATGTGAGTAAGCTTCTGAGATTGTTGGGCAATCACATTTGTGGTTGAGGGGTTCTCGCTTAAAACTATCTCATATCCATCTTTGAATGAGTCCATGCCTTCAGTTAGAAGCTGCCAGAACAATCCACCAGCAGCTGCACCTCCACTTCTAGCCGATGAATAGATTTTATTGTAAACTGTGTTGAACATGAAGTCCCTCTTATAGGTATTGTACCCAGGATCCTTCCACGATTTTCCGAACTCAGCAAGGAGTAATGGTTTCCTGAGGACGTTCTGTGCATCTTGGATGTGGATGTTGAGCCAGTTGTTTAAGAAAGAAAGTTGTTCTTGATCATTTGAAGAGGATACCCTGTTACAGACAAAAAGATTGGGATAGGAATCCAATGAAGACAAGATATAGATTTCTATTCCTCATAGATGTGTTTTGGCCAAAAGTTCAACATTAATGTATCAGATAGTCCAAGCCCGAGCTTAGAAAGTTACCAGTACCGCTACTAGCTGAAATTCATGCATATAGAAGTCGACGATTATCTCACAGGCATTCATATGAAATGCATAACATGTCACAAGATGTAGAGTAACAAGTACTTATAATGAACGAGAGCATTTAATTAACAAAAATGCTAGAAAACTAGGTTTTTGCAACCATGTTTGCAACCGGGGTGTTGAGGCGTGATCTCGATAGAATGATGAAATCCCCAAAAAGTTTGTGTATCTCGAGGTTGTAAAAAACCTCCTCTGACAATGCCAGATCAATCTTGGTTGCAAAACCTGATTCCCTAGCCTCACTCTTTAATTAAACCAATCCTATACATCATCAGATCTAGTGAAATAACTAATCAGATACAATCCTAAAATGCCTAGTATAGAAAATGGAATTTTATCTGTATATATCTAAAAAAAATAATTAACATCGTCTATCATTTTAATGTTATTAACTTATCATTACCATTGATCTGGATATGAGTGAACTGTGGCGAAGTCGATGCCAGAGATTTGATTATTTGAAATGAAATCTGTTCCAATTTGAAAACCAGGATTGAATTGATTCCGCTCAGAAGATGACTGTCCATAAAATCCTTCTAAACCAGCTTCTAGTAAGTGATTGCTGTCTATGGATTTCACATATGATGCCATCTCAGTAATCCAACCCTGTCAGAGAAGATCAATGCAAATAACTTAGCAGGTATGACAATAATCAAACTTCAGATGAGGACAGTGTCATAAAGAGCTGCAGTTATGACCTGCAACCTTGTTACAAGGTATAGCTCAAAAAGGGGCGTTGTCTGAATTAGCATTTGTACAGGTTAGATCAATATGAATATATTACCTCCTACATTTTTTTTTCTCAAATCTTGTTATACACAATATTATGTTGTTATCCTTCTAATTTCAAACTGAATTGTTGGCATAGAATTACATTACAGAATACTCAACAAAACTGTGGAGAAAAACCATTGAAATATAAGATCATTCCTTGCATTTAAGAAAAAAGTGGTTTAAGAATTGATGCTCGACTGAAATAGAAATTCCAGAGCAAAATTGACAATAGGATGCCTATAACTATGTTGGTCAATTTAGAAAAAAAATAAGTAAATGCTTCCCTATATCTTGTTGCTTGCAATAACCGTGGGATAACTCCCAACCAGTTTGATGGTAACATTTAAGAACAGCAAAACGCAAGATTAACGTCCACAGCTTTCCATTGGTATGCTTACACATGTAACTTTTATCCTCACCTATAATACTGTGAAAACCACCGTCATCAACCTCTTTATTACTTGTCACCCCACTTCACCAAATGCAGTATCTTTCCTTATTTTCATAACTTGACAATTCCTGTGTCACTTCTCAAATTTCTGCAGTTCAGAAATTGCCATTATCTTACACCTATAACGCGAATTGGACGGAGGAATAGTGATGTTCACAAATCTGTCATTCCACAACTGCCCTCACACAATTTTGCATATTCCCATAATAGCTCCTCACTAAACCCACGCTCTCCTCTGCTTTTCGCTAAGCCTTTCTTGCGTAAAAGGTGTATCAAGATAAAACCCAAGTTTAAACATTTTCTGTTAGACTAAAAGTTCAGTTCACCCATTCCATAAACCCTGCCGCTGAATTTGTGCTGGATCTGCCCTCCAGCTCAAGCTTTAGAGTTAGATAGCAAATTAATATTTTTATGATTTAATCCAGCAGTTTTTACATCATGTGGTGTCGATTGTTTATAAGATATTCCTTTCGTAATTTCTAGCAGAATAAGCAGAGTCATCCCAATTCTTCAAACAATATCTAATTAGCCAAGATATGTAAAGGTAAAGAGCAAGTCTAGCCAGCCTTGTTTGGTAGCATTTTTTTTGTTTTTATTTTTATTTTTTTTATTTTACCTCTAACACTATCTAGGTAAAGGCATAAAATAAAATAAAATAATAAAAAAAAACTCAAAAAAAGCCAAAAAAAAATATATATAAAATAAACAAGGCTGGCTAAAATTGTTGAAAGGTAAATAATATAGGAAAAAAGGTTCCAACTTATCCATGAAAATCAAGCTTCCAATAATATACATGGAAGTAAGGAAACAATAATTCAACATTTTTTAATACAAAGTGAAATAGTAAACACACAAACATAAAAACTAACACCCAAAACTAAACACAAAAGATCAAAATAAAATAAAAAAGTGAAGGAGTAAGGAGAAGGCTTTGTTTCTTTACCTGTATGGTCCTTCCTGATAGATCTGATTGGCATCTGGGTTCATTCATAAGCTCCCATGCCATGATTGTTGGATCATCTTTGTAAGCAACTCCAGTCATGCTATTGTGTCTTGTAAGAATAGTCTATACACAAAATGAGAAATGGATTTAGAACCAAGGGTATCCAAATCAAAGGAAAACAAACTCAAATAGACATCTCTTGCACACTTACTCTAATATGGTTCTTATAATATCCCTTAACCACTTCATTTGAGAAAAAATCATCATCAGATGACAAGTACTGGCCTTGATTTCTAGCCCATTGAACATACTGTTTCCTCCCTCCAAGGTTCTCATAGTTGTTCACAAAACTCAATATTAGCTTAATCCCATACTTTCTTGCCTCAGACACAACAAAATCCAACCCCTTCAAACAAACATAAGTAATAAGATCAGTAACATTGCTAAAAGTCTAAAACAACCACAAGAAAGAAAGTCTAGACAAAAAGATAAAGTGAGCAATGTTTTAGTGTTACCTTGAACATATCTTCATTATAGGAGCCAGGGGAGTACTGAAGAGGCTTATAACCACCATCACTAAAAGCCCAAGTTCTTGCAACAGTAAGGCCATGGCTTGAAGCTTGTTGAAAGGCAGAAGTGACTTTGTTTCTCTGAGATGGGTCTGAAGCCACATACATTAACCAATAGGCATTGAACCCATTTGCATAATAAGGCACTCCATTCAACACAAACTGCAATCCTTTAGTTCTGATAAACCCATCTGCTGCTTCAACTTGTTGATGAAAACCCAGTTGTTGTATCAACAAGAGAGCTAAGAAAACTACAATCCATTGCTTCATCTTTCTCAAAGCTCTGGATTCCCTTTCTCTCTTCCTTCACTTCTTCCTTTTTAAGGGGACAGAAAAAAATGGAGACAAACAAAGGCTCAGAAGTGTTGCAGTTACATGTGGGACAGTTTGAGACTTTGAATAGTGTGCTTCAATGGCAAAATTTCTCGTGGTCACAGAAGACTCAACTGATTTAAAGTAAAAAAAAATATTTGTGACTGTGCAACAAAAACTGTAGCAAACAGTGCAGGTAGTAGTGGTACACTTCAAGGTAACATGAACCAAAAGAAACCAGACCTTCAAACTATCTAAACCAACTGAACCAAGGGTCATAAATTTGGGCTATAAATAGTCAAATACTATTATAATCAATCAAGCATTATTAGTGCATTAGTTCAGTACATTCACCCTAAAAAAATATCTCATTCAATCAATGAAATTGCATCATAGTAGGTTTTGAAAGTTAATTCAACTTCAGAAACTTATATCATTTGAGTTAAATGTTATAAATACTCATTCTTCAATCATAAAATTTTAAATGGTATAATTTTCCATCAGTAATTACTATACTTATTCCGGCGAAGCACGAACAAAAGCATGTATGAACTTTGATAGGGAATCGTGATTTTTTGCACTCAGATTTTATAATCAGGATGATATGTCACAATTTGAGAAGGTTTACATGTATCTCAAGAACACCTTGATTACAAAATTTGGTCTCAAGTATTTTTTAGCGTGCATAGGGGTGCATGGGTCATGCCATTGGCTGTCAAGGATCTCTGCAAACGCATATTGAGATTATAATGTCAAGCAAATGATGAGAATCAATAGCATGCAATATCATGGAAAATAAAATTTACGGTTTGGGGCCTCTTTTTGCACCTTTCATCTTTTCGTTAATATCAAGAGAAAGAAAAACTTATTAATAATAGAGTGAGACTAGGGAATCAGGTTTTGCAATCAAGTTCTGCAACCAGGATAATGTAGCATCATCAGGGGAGTTTTTTTTAAAACCTTGAGATACACATAAACACTTTGAGGATTTCATCATTCTTCAAAATCGCGTCATGTCACCCTGGTTGCAAAAATCTGATTTCCTAGCATTTGTGTTAATAATAATACTATAAAATTTTTGTGATCCCAACTCTTTGTTACCTCAAACTTTAGTGATTACACTGACATAAAACCCCTTAAATCAACCTATCCCCATTAATCCAACTAGTTTGGGCTATTTTTGTAGAGCCCTTCTAGGGGGCGAGGCGCATGCCGAGGAGGATGGATGGTCATGGGAGGGCCTCCCCCCCCCCCCCCCCCCCCCCCCCGGCCCTCCCTAGAATCAAGGTTTTTTTATAAGGGGTGGACACGGGATGGACTTCATCCCTATCCCATCTCGTTTGTTTGGGATCGAGATGGATAGACCTCATTCCGATCTCATCCCATCCCAAACGGGTTCGGGTTCGGGACGGGATCAGCAGGAAATAATTTTTTTTTAATTATACATTGATGTTATTCTTTGTTTCAAATGTAAATAACTATATTAGCTTTACTAGTACTACATGAAAGAATAGATACATATGATTGTATATATGAATGTGTTTTGCTATGCAATTTTAGCATGTGAACTTTTATAAGAAAGATTTAGTAAATTGAGCTTTCTTTGAATGAATATTATTTGGTATACAACTTGTGTTTTTATCTAGAATACAATACATCAGTTTATTTCCTATTCTGTTAGTGATTAGTGATCCCAAATCGAGCCTGATGCCTAGCCGGGATTATTGCATTGGATTGATCAGCGGAGTAGTCAACTCTTTTTATGGACGGAGTGCCTATTTCATATGGAAACGTGATCTTTTGTGTCGGTCGAGCGTAGTCGTAGATCACTCGCTTTAAACACATGTCCTTTCCTAATTGTAGGATTGAGGAACAAGATAAGCAAGTCAACTCAAACAAGAAGCTTATTCAATCATCAGGGACTCCCAAGAACACAAATTATCTACAAATATAATCTAAATAATTGTAGGCTTGTTATTCAACAGTATAACATGACTTATATGCCCGTGTCAACCAATATAAATGGATATTAAATTCTTTGGGTATATCTATCATAATTATTTGTGAATGAATAAAATGAGTAAAAAAAGAAATATCATTATGGGTTGCCCAGGATTTGAACTCGAAACTAGTCGGATGGAGTAGATGAGTTCTTTATTGAAATAAAAATGGAAAAAATCCCTCCCCTCACCAACTCACAAACTCCTAGAGTAGCATAATGGGAGGAAGCATTCCCTCAATCTTAGATGAGCCTGTCTTTTTCACAGAGATCCAATGAAGGGAAGGAGCTCTTCTCTGCCTTCAACATATTCGGGAGAAAGCCAAAGAGATTTGGTAGAACCACTTAGTTGGAATCTTTTTTTAAAAGCCCCCTCCATTCGGTTTGGTGAGAAATGCAGCAGAAAAGAGATAGAAACCTAAGGGACACATGGAGGTGAGCTTCAATGGCGATTTCTACTTCTTCAAGTTTACGAACACGAACGACGGGGTTTAGGCTAAGAGCTTCCGTCCTTAAATCGACACCAAGAAGAACTGATGGAATTGTTGATGTCATCACATCGAAGCCCTTCCACGTGTCTTTGCTCTCTTGCTTTTTTCTGTCAATGATGGGGCAGGAGTAGGGGGTTGGTGTCGACAACAACAAATAAGAACTTTGGTAGACTGATCAAGCTGAAAAACGTGAGCGCCCCTTACTAAAATAAGACAATAATAGAAAACAATTTCTACTATAATAGAATCCATGTGTTATTATTTTCATGAATAATATTAAGATTAGTAATAATAAATATTTAAAAAATCAATTCGGGATGGGATGGATGGGATTGAAAATCTTCATCCCAATCCTGTTCCACTCTAAATCGGGACGAAATGGAATCAGGATGGGATTGATCAATTCCAATAAAATCCAAAAAAAATTGAAACGAGATGGGATCGAAATCTCGGAATGTAATGCCCACAGTAAAAGCAAATCTCCAGATTTTTAAAGTACCCAGCAGAATCTAAAGCAAATAAAAGAGAGAATCAAAATTAAAGAAACATACAAAACCACTATAAGTTGAAAGGTGGATGATTCATTCCTTTCTTTGGTTAACTTGAAATTTTAGAATAAATCAACTTTTGGCTTTATCATGTGTCGTTCAAAATGGCAAAATATGTAGTTATCAATGGGCCCTTCCACCTCCACTATCTTCCATGTTATCTGAAATCTTGCTTAAATCTCTTTAATCTAACACCGCAAACATCCATGTCTTGTGCAAATACTATACTAACAAACTTTCCTATTTGCAATTGGCAATTTTTATTTGTATTTTCTTGTTTGGCGTGTGATTTCCCTCCGTGATTTGTGTTTAGTTAGTACTACTTTTTCCATCACCAAAATTACCCGACTTAAAAAAAAAAAAAAAAAAAAAATGTCAAAGTTTAGGTGCCAAAAGGATTGGCCCCCTAACTTGGGCGTGGATGCTCAAATTAGTGTACTGCGCACGGTGTTGAACCTAAGGTGGGATAAGTTGATGAAATAAATATGAAATATACTTATCCAGCCTCAATTTCAATTTGTCTAAGTGCAATCGAGACGCTCTTACTAAAATGTATTAAAAAAATTCAATGCCTATTAACAGCTTTTATTTTCAAGTATAAGTAAAAACAAAGCTCGTTTAAAGTGCTCCACATCTTATTTGAACAGTCAAACGTAAAACTCTGCTTATTGTTGAGAGTCATCTAGCTAGCAAGCCACAAAAATTTGAAACTTTTTGTCTGATTTCTTAAAATAAACAAAACCACTTAAGATATTTTGCATTGTCTTCATAATTTCTTGAACAATTGGAGAAGAAAAAGCAGGAAAATTTGTAAAACTAGTAAAGGTGCCAAATGGTTCCCATGTGATAGGGTGCCCTATCAAAATGAATGTGAGCCATGAGTAATGTAGGGTGCATGTGATACCAAATCATGTTCTCCAATACCCATCTCCCACATTCATGCTCTCAGCCAGCTCTTAATTGGAGAGAGATAGAGAGCGTGTGTGTGCATGTGATATGAGGGAGTCGTCGTCTATCTTTCTGGGCCGTCAAAAACAAAGTAATTCACTGTACACTTCTCGAGATGGTGAATAGTAACCGACACTTTAGTTTTCTTTAAAAAAAAAATATGAAGTTAGGTTTGGATTGCGCCTTGAATTTTGGAACGCAATTGGAGAGAGAAGTTGGTAATAAAGAGCGTGAAGCGGTTTTGAATTTCACTCTCACTTTTCCACCCACCACTTATTGGTGTGGCGTGGAGTGTCGGGTATATGGGGGCCAATAGCGTGACATGCGCAATTAAGTAAGGAGTTGGATGTGGTGTTCTAAAGTGAAAACTCAGAGATCGATCCCCTCCTACACTCTGTGCATGGGCATTGTACTGTGGTGGTGCATTTTATACTTTGAAGCTTACTCACTCATGGGAACTTGAACAAAAGATAGATAGATACCTTGCTTCATTTTGAGATTTCACTTTAATTGTAGAATAAATTCGGCTTTTACTTGAATTATTAGTCCTTATTCTTCCTAATTTAATTATTATTGATCCAGCCTTCTAGGATGCTCTAACATTAACATGCCCCATTTGGATGAAGGGATTAATATCTCTGGCTACTCAGCAAAATTTTCAATATTACAACTTTACTAATTTTGTCTTAAAGACTTGGCTTCAAGGGTTCAGGAGACACTAGGGGCTCGTTTGGTTCCTCGATGGAATGGGAATGAGAATGGTAATGGTAATGAGAATGAGAATGGGAATGGTAATGGTAATGGTAATGGGAATGGGAATGTGTATGTTTGGTGTACCTATAAATCACAATGGTAATAACATATGACATTGTTTGGTATGTGAATATATGGTAGGAATGGAATGGGAATGAATTGTATATTTACCGATATGCCCTTGATTATTATAACAATGGATTTTATGCCATCTACTATATTATATAAAGGAAATTATATACAAATTAAAATTTGGAGCACTATTAATAGAAATGCAACTGTATTACATAATAATTCCAACAAATAATAAAAACATATGGCCCATAAGACCTGATTATAGCAAAATTTCAAGTGGTATATAACCATCAAAGTACTCATATGGCCCATAAGACCTGATAATAGCAAAATATATACAAGTAGAAGATGGCACTGCCACGATTAGTTCCAAATTCCAGTTAGACAGACTATATTGGAGAATGGTTTCAGAAGAACAAAAAGGACATCAAGATAACCATGGATTTAAAGTTGAATATAGCTTCAAACACAATCAGCTTAATCGAAGATATGGCTCTTGATAGAACATGATACCTTCAGCCAACTGGATAAGGTTGCACTGCTGTCGTTAGCAGTTGCATTAGATGGGAATATACTTTGAAGCCAATGCATTAATGACATTGGTGATATCAGTTGTACCAGCCGCAATTTTCAGCCAATGGAAATCAGCCAATTTTCAGCCAATGGAGAGGGAGGGTAAAACAGTCTTTTCAATTGCATTGACCAATACAATAGGGAATGTAATCTCCATTCATATGGGTTGGGGTCGGAATGGCTATTACATTGAAATCCGTAATAGTCATTCCCATTACAACACTTTTTTGATCAACCAAACATGGGTTTGCATTGGACCATTGTATTTGACCATTACAATTACAATGGTCAATGCCCAACCAAACACGCCCTAGGACTAGCAAATAGTTTGGGTCAAAGACCTGAAGCCCAAGTCCAATACCTTCTTCTGTATTAAGAAATACTTGGGCAACTACATTCTTGACATTGAAACGAGTTCTTTTGACTTATAATCCTCATTACTTCGAACACGCAACTCCATATTAATTCACATTAGGAACAGTTACATAGTATCCCTTCGTATAGTAGTTCCCACTCTATCATTAATGTGGATGCAAAATTTCATCGGATCACATGCTGATCACGCAGAGTAATCTGCATGAGATAGAGATTAATTCTTGACACTAGTGTGGTGCCTGCCACGGAGATTTCGATGCCAAAGTTAGAACAATGCATTTAGGAAAATATTTATTTATCTGTGATCTAGTCGATTTTTGCTCTCATTCCTAGCCTTTACCTAGACCTACACAAGTAGCACACGTGAGCCAAAGATCACCATGTGGTAGCCAATGACACTTCGATACTTAAGTTAGATAAGTCTTAAGAGAGACTTAAAGTTGCAAATTGGGTTTTTTTGTAGCGTACCTTAGTTTATTGACCTTATCACTATTTTATAGTGTGAGAGCCCTTGTTTGGCGAAGCATTTGGTGGCGTAGTTTAGTGAAAGAGATCTTCCAGGATATCATTTTTGGGGACTGTCTATGTAGGGTAGTTTCCCTACACGACTTGTGCTCCTAGATCTACGGGAAAGGTTTTCATTTTTTTTAGTGTTGTTCATGCAAGGAAGTTTCCTTGCCCGACTTATACTCTAATATTTGTTTATTAATCGGATCCAATGTATTGTTGGTCTGCCTTTCTTGGGTCGATCCCCCATACTTGCCTTATCAGGGCTTACAAGTATTGGGCTTGACCTCGTGACGCATGGACTTATTAAGGCGCTACAAGTCGGGTCCAATGTTTCAGAATCTCCCAACAGTGGGCTTGATGTTGTCTGAGCCTCGATGGATTGAGCATGCAATCAAGCATGCCTTGCTATGGTGACAGGATTATCATGACACGTATACTATGCTAATCATATGACAGTTGGGTGTATCATCACCCCCCCCCCCTCGAGTGAATGGGTTATCATGTCGGTCCACTAAGTCACTTTGATAGAATATGTACAGTTGTGATGATTGAACCTGAAACGTTGTCTTGAGCGGCACATATCATTAAATGAGTTTGTGACTGTTCAGTAAGGAAGGGGGTGTGACTACTTGTTGCTTATATAAGCCTCCGCTTCTTTGAGAGGGAGTTTCTTTATTTCTGTACCTTTTCTACCTCCTTTCTGTTTTCTTTTATCTGTATTCTTTGTTGCAACTCTTTTTGAAAATTAAAATTTTCTTTTCATGGTGGATAACATCGAACTTACCCATGGACAAAATCTGTTCTATGCCTGCCATAATTTTTACCGAGAACAGAAGGGGTCTGATTTGGCTAAGCTTTGAGAGGACTATCGAATTCCTGAATACCTGGAACTTATTCCACTGGGTGCTACTCACAATCCATTGACGCCTCTGCAAGGGTTCATAGCCTTGCACAAAAGCATGTTCCAAGTCGGGCTTCGCTTTTCGATCTCGGAGGACATTTGGCGCTTTATGGCGCACCTTCGTATTCATTCTGCTCAGATGGTGCCTAACGGATTCAGGACCCTGATTGTTGTTCTCATTAAGGCGAAAGACCCCAGCCTTCGATTACCTTCGCAAGTAATCCACCTGTTGACTTCTCCACGGCTAAATGGTCACGAAGTCTGTTGGTTGAGTACTCCGAAGTATTTGGCCTCCTTGTCTGATGATTTCAAATTTTGGCAAAAGTATTATTTTTTGGCTTCTTCTAACTCCCCCATACTTCAAGGTGGACAGGCGGTTGTTTGTCAGACATTTCAAATTCGATCTTAGTGAGCATAATATCTTCATCACTTTTTCCTTTTATGTGCCTTCGCAGAAATTGGAATGTTGTCTTGTTATTTTGTGCAGGTAAATTTGTGACTCCAACTCTTACCGATGAGGAATCAGTGAGAAGGGCGTTTGAGCTTTTTTTTTATCGTTGTTGAGGAGGTCATAGCTTCGAACAACATCGTGTGGAGTGGGGCTGTTCAGATACTTCAATGCAGGCCCTATTGTGCCTAGGTCATCGCCGAGGGGACTAGTGGTGGTTGTTCCAGGAAGAGGAAGCTTACGATACCAAGCCCTTCGAGGCAGGCTGAGTTGGAGGTGGTCATGTAGTCCATTGGTCGTCCCAAGAGAAAGTGAGCTAGCAGCAAAACTGATTATTCCTCTAAACTGATCTCGCTAGAGCAAGAAGTGACAATTGCGGAGTCTGGGCCCAATCAGTCTGCTCAAGAGATGGTTCTGAGGGAGCGAAGTGTATGTCTGGAGCCTCCAGCTCCATTAGTTGTACTGGAAGGAAATTGTTCAAAGTCGGTAGATGCCGACAAAGTCAATGCTGCCACTGATGATCTTCAGCCCGTTAAGTTTGCTACCCTGGGAAACATATCTTTTCTCCCACCCCTAGAGCCCGATGTTGAGTGTTGGGCTGATCTTTCAGTTGAGAAGGCTTTGGGTGTGGAGTTGTTGTCTCTCAAAGGTCCCTTTGGATTGGTGTCATTGGTTCAAGGTGAGTTGCACCCTGACGCTTTTAGTACAGTTCATGCTTTGGAGAAGGCTTTTGCTGAGCTTTGTAGGTCATACTCGAATGTCCTTTATCGGTCAGACCTCTTAAGCAACCAGCTAGAAAAAGTGGTAGGCACAGGCCAATCTGCGAGCCCAAACCGCTGAACAAGAGAAAGTTGAGTCTGACTCGGACTAGGCTTCGAGCGACAAGTTCGGCGATCATTATCTATAGTTGGACAATGATCCCTGGCAAGCTGTCTTCACCAGACTACATGAGCACTGACTAAGCTCCCACTTTCTAGGCGATCGTCACCTGTTATATTTGGATTAGGCTTCGAGTGATAAGTTCGACGATCATTATCTATAGTTGGTCAATGATCCCTGGAAAATCGTCTTCACCAGGCTACATGAGCACTGACTAACCTCCCACTTTCTAGGCCATCGTCGCTCGTTCTATTCGGACTAGGCTTCGAGCAATAAGTTTGACAATCATTATCTGTAGTTGGTCAATGATCCCTAGCAAATGGTCTTCACAAGGCTACATGAGCACTGACTAAGCTCCCACTTTCTAGGCGGTTGTCACCTGTTATATTCGGACTAGGCTTCGAGCGATAAGTTTGACGATCATTATCTATAGTTGGACAATGATCCCTGGCAAGCCGTCTTCACCATGCTACATGAGCACTGACTAAGCTCCCACTTTCTAGGCCGTCGTTGCCCGTTCTATTCGGATTAGGCTTTGAGCAATAAGTTTGGCGATCATTATCTATAGTTGAACATTGATCCCTGGCAAGCTGTCTTCATCAAGTGTCGAGAGCGCTGACTAGACTCCCACTTCCAAGGCCATCGTAATCTGTTAGTCACAGACTAGGCTTCGAGCAGACCAGAAGCTATCGTCATGGGTCGTCATCGACTAAGCTTTGGTCGGGTTCGGTGACTATTATCCATATTTAGACAGCCATCCTTGGCGAGCCATCTCGATAAGGCATTAGAACGCTAACCAAGCTACCACTATCTAAACCGTTGACTAGGCTTAAAGAGAACTCGAGGCCATCGCCGTTAGCCGAAGCTGACTAGGCTCTGGTTGAGTCTGATAGGCCTGACTTTGGTGTCATGGCTTATCTAATTCACTGAGTGGGTGGGAGTCAGGTAATGGAAGACTGATTGGTAGTAGTGGAATTTTAAAAAATAGCAAATGTCCTTTATTGATAGTACTTTTTAAGGTGTTCTACATTCCATGACCGCATAAGGCTTTTACCGTCCATGTCTTCCAACCAATTCGTCCCTGACCTGTTGATCTCGGTCACTTTGTAGGGCCCCTCCCAATTCGGGTTCAGTTTATCTGGAAGAGATGACCAGCACAAAGTTAGCTTATCTAGATCTAGATAGTTTGCTTCTGCTTCCATGAAGGTTTTGCTGGCGTAATACACTGGTCTCTATACCCCCTTATCATTCTGTATAAGAGCTTAACTGACGGCATGATTCGAGACGACTAGATATAAGTAAAGTGTATCTCCCGAGGTTGCTTTCGAGAGTAGCTTGGTAATCCTCATGTATGCCTTCAGGTTCTGGAAGGCATGCTCGCACTCTTCGTCCCAGTTGAAGTCCTTGCTTCCTCTAAGAATCTTGAAGAAAGGGAGGCACTTGTCTGATGATTTGGAAATAAACCTGTTGAGTGCTACCAGCCTTTCGGTCAGGCTCTAAACTTCCTTGATGGAAGTCCGGGACTTCATATCGAGAAGAGTTTGGATTTGCTTCTGTTCCCCTCTGATTCACTATGTAACCTATGAACTTGCCTAACTCAACCCCAAACATACATTTTTGTGGGTTGAGTTTCATCCAATACTTGTGGAGCTGGCTGAACGCTTCGGCAAGATCGGATATGTGATATGGGTTGTGGAGGCTCTTGACTAGCATGTACCTCCATGTTCCTTCTGTTTTGGCTCTCGAACATCCGATTCACTAGCATTTGATATGTTGCACTAGCATTCACTAGGCCGAACGACATTACCCGATAGCAGTATATTCCTCTTTCAGTTATGAAATAGGTTTTCTCTTGGTCTGGGGGTGCATCTATATCTAGTTATACCCGGAGTAGGCGCCCATGAAACTCAGGAGGTCGTGTCCGGACGTGGCGTCTACAATTTGATCGATACGAGGAAGTGGAAAGTTGTCTTTCGGGTATGCCTTGTTCAATACTATGTAGTCCACATAGACTCTCAATTTTCCATTTTTTTTAACAAGGACGGTGTTCACCAGCCAATCTGGGTGTCATGCCTCTTTGTTCATGTTAGCATTGAGTAGTCTCTATACTTATTTGTTTATGATCTGGTTACTCTCGGGGGCCATTGATATGTTCTTCTATCTGACTGGTTTTCGTGCTGAGTCTACAGCCAGACGATGGGTGATTATGGAGGAGTCTATTTCCACCTTGTCCCACATCGTCCAGGCGAAGACATCTTGATTTTGTCGCAGCAATGTTATCAGTCGTTCATCAAATTCCTTGCTTAAGCGGGAACCTATCTGGATGGCTCTGTTGTCACTGAGGTTGTCCAGATATATAGTCACAACGTCCTCCTCAGGTCATCCAACGTTGGGTCATCCCCTTAGACCGACATAGGCATCTTCGTCTGAGAGCGGAGAGCCATCTTCCAACTCCGGACCTGGGCTCAGGGATGCATCAACTGTGTGCTCGATTTGTAGTTAATGGTCATCAAGCCACTTTAGTGTCGTGTAGTGGCAGTCTCTGGCGACTGGTTGATTTCCTCATATTATGTCTACTGTCTGATTGAGGGGGTATTTGATACATTGGTGTAAGGTGGAGACCGCCACCTCCATCTGGTGAAGCCAGGGCCTCCCCAAGATGATGTTGTAGGTTGACGGTGCATGGACCACCATGAACTCCCGTGGAATTATTTTATGAAGTTGTGGTTTTCCCGCCACCACTGTTAATTTGATCTTCCCCATAGGGAAGTACTTTTCCTTGTTGAGTTCGACCAGGAGATTTGTTGAGGGGCTTAGATTTTCTTCCTTCAGCTGTATATTACATAACGTGTTGAGGAACAGTACGTTTGAACAACTTTCGGTGTTTACTAAATACTTTTTCACTTCCCAATTTGTTATGAAGACCGATATTACTAGGGCATTGTTATGCGGACTGTAGATGCCCTTGAGGTCCCTATCTGTAAAGTCAGGGTCAGGCTCGGGCTCTGGATGCGAACATGTTGTACTCGTTGGTTCTCATAGGCTGACTTGGTCCACAATTCGAAGAGTAATCTTTTTCGGGACATGTTGGATCGTTCAGTCTCTGAGCACATTCCGTGCAGGACGTACACTCCGTCGTCGTCCCTCTTCTTGTCCCTGAGGACAAAGGGTTTATTTTTGGGTCCCACTTCGTTCTTGACGATCGACATCTCTTCTAGAATGATATATCTCTAGGCGTCCCTTAGCAAGTCTGCCATATTGGTTGAGGGGTTCAGGGTAAGGAAATTATATAACTTGTCACCTCATCGACCTTATCTCCTTTTTATAGTGTGAGAGTCCTTGCTCGGCTAGGCCTTTGGTGGCGTAGTTTAGGGAAATAGATTTTGCTGGAAATCACTTATTGTTTAGGAGTTGTCCATGTATAGTAGTTTCTCTATATGATTGGTGTTCTTAGATCTGCGGGAGAGGTTTTCCTTTCTGAGTGTTGTCTATGCAAAGAAGTTTCCTTGCCCGACTTATACACTGGTATTTGTTTCCTAGTCGGATCATATGCATTGCTGGCTTGCCTGTCTTGGGTCAATCCCCCATACACTTGCCTTATCAGGGCTTGTGAGTATTGAGCTTGACTCGTGACGCATGGACTTATTAAGGCGCTACAAGTCGGGTCCAACATTCCGAAATCTGCCAACATTGGGCTTGATGTTGTCTGGGCCTTGATGGATTGAGCATGCAATCGGGTCTGCCTTGCTATGGTGACGGGATTATCATGACACATGTACGGTGTTGATCAAAGGACGGTTTGGTGTATCATCAATCTGTATTTGAATAGAGAGTTGTGAATCAAGAAAAAGTTACCTTCAGATGGCTTTGTGTTTGGCTATATATAGAAATAAAATGAGTAAACTACTGGCAGATGAGTGAGTCATATGCTTGTAGGCAGTTGTAACTTCTTTTAGGTAGTTATAACTTCTCTTAGATAGTTGTCACATTCGTAGATAGTTGTAAGCTCTCGTTGGTGGTGGTAACTTCCTGTTTGGAGACACCTCTCCTGCAAGCTTATGTGCTTAGCTGAGCATGGCGATCAATGTCGTACACTACTCCTCTGCTGAGAAAAGAGTGTTCTGCTAAGTTGTATTGCGCCTAGACTTGGGCTACATTGGGTCCAAACTTGGGCTTTATCTACTTGTTTTGTGGGTAATTTTTTAGCTTCTTGGGAACAACCCAAATCTTTGGGCTTCCTTATTCTGTTGGGCTAAGGATTATTTTTGGTTCTTACAAATGCCCTCATCTCCTTTGCTTTTGAGCTAACCATTTTTTCCATTATTACTTAAAAGTATAGGAGATGTATTTTCACTCAGGAGCTTCGCCAAAAATAGAAGTTGAATGCTTCTGATCTTGCTGACTTATCTCCCTCTATTGATACAACTAAAGGATTTGTATGTAGAAGCTTCTGATGTTGTTAAAATGTAGTCTGTTGAAGAAAAATTGATTTGCATATGGAGGCTTCTGATGCAAATGAGGTAATCTATCAGATGAGTCACACATAGTAACTAATGATACATCAAATCGCCCAATAATTCGCGCCATACATGTGTTATGATGATCTCATTAATAGAGCAAAGAGAGCCCAATTGCGCGCCCAATCTGGCAAAGCCCAGACAGCATGAAGCCCATTGAGGCAAGGTCCAGGAGGTTGGACCCAAACAACGACTCTCTATTAAGCCCATACGTCACATGGTCAAGCCCAATACCCGTAAGACCTAATAAGGCAAGTATATGGGAATTCGACCTAAGATGGGCATGCCATCAATACACTGATTCTTATAAAAAAATACCGAAGTATAAGTCGTGCATAGAAACTATCATGCATGGACAACACTCCCCAAGGAAAGAATCCCCCATAGATCTAGGAACACAAGTCGTGTATGGAAACTCTTCTACATGGACGACTTCTAACAAGGAAATGATCTCCAGCAAGATAGCTTTACCTAAACTACGCCACCAAAGGCCTAGCCAAACAACGACTTTCGCATGATAAATAGGCCATAAGGTTGAGGAACAAAGGTACGCTACAGAACCCAATTTACAGCATTACACCTTTCTCAAGCCTTGTCTGACTTAAGCATTGGAGTGCCATCGGCCACAACAACGGTGGTCTTTGACTCACGCGTGTTCTTGTTCAGGTCAAGGTCAAAGATAACATGATTGACACCACCAGTTTAGCGTCGTCCATGGGAAACGACAAAGTTCGTAAGAAAACAGTGATAACACCCTTCCTTACAGTCCAGAAAGATGGTTACCATGAAATCTCGCAATAATGGAGAAATAACTGAGCCCTCGAACGCTCGAACCGGCGTAGCACCGCCATCTCTGGTGGCACCGCCCCACGGGAGGAACAACCTCGGACCCCCAAGCCGGCAGCAGTCGCGACGGACCCTAGGGTGGATCGACCGTTAGCCCAAATGCATCAAATCGCACAAATAGCGGAGATACTCACTAAGCGGAACCATCCACCTGCTGAAAGAGACAAGGAGACGCGAAAAATCCCATTCCCACAAGACACCAGATAGCGCGTTCAGGAGAGCCACGTTGCCCTTCTTAGCTTTAAGTGGACCAAAAGCGGAGGAGCGGTCAATGGAAACCTGACATCTAAAACCGACAAACCTGCCTCGCAGAACCCCCTCTGGTTTGGGGCCACCAATCCGGACATGATGAATAACCTCACCGTCCCCCCGTTCATGGATCACATCATTAATGAGCCACTGCCGAAAAAGTTCAACCAGCCAAAGTTGGATTTTTATGACGGGACAACAAATCCGTCTAATCATTTACGCCATTACCAGCATATGATGGCTCTAAAAAAAAGGATTTGAATCAGTAATGTGTCGGTTATTCCTTACTTGGTTGAAGAAAACAACTCTGACCCGGTTCCACAGTCTCATTTCGAAGTCTATTGACTCATTTCGAACGCTGGCCAAAGCGTTTCTCACCTGCTTTGTCGAGTGTCAACAGATCAAGAAGGGACCACTACCTGCTCACCCTCAAACAGAAGCCGAATGAGACATCGAGGGATTACGTCACACGCTTCAATGATGAGTTAACTCTCAACGATGGCTGCAGCGACGACACCTCGGCGACGCCTCGGCCACCGCCTTCACCTCGTGTCTGATGAGAGGCCAATTCTACAACTTCCTTACTCTGGACCCTCCTAATGACACGGTGGACTTACTGAAGAGCACCCATAAATACATCACTCTCGATGAGATGTTGACCGCTAAAAAGGAAGTAAAAGCTGAAAAGAAACCCTCTGGTCCTAGAAAAAAAGTAGGGAAAGAAACAGGAGAACAATGACAGAAATAAGAGGACGCAGAATGACAATGAGCCAGACTCTGACCTTACAAGGCAAGATAAAGCCTCCAATTTCGTCAGATCCAAAACCTTCACTCCCCTCAACTCCAACCTGTCCGACGTCCTCAACACCATTAAGAATTTGGGAGAAGTGAAGTGGCTTGCCAAACAGCGAGGAGATCCCTCCCGACGCGAGAACAAAAAATATTGCTCATTTCACAAGGATAGTGGCCATGACATTGAGGACTACAAAAGTCTTAGAAGCAAGATTGAGTACTGGATCAAGAAGGGCAAGCTCAAAGAATTCCCAAGCCCCAAAAAACAGGACTAGGCAAAGGAAAGGGAATATGTTGTCAAAAGAGATAGAAAAAGAAGCTCCTGGCATTATATATGTTATGCAATGGGTCAGCTCAGAAGGTAAGCAATCCAACAAATCCCGCAAAAGAACACTTCGTGAGATGCGGGCTCAATCCACCTACGAGGACCGACAAGTGCAATATGCACGTAGTCAGAGCCTTATCCCATCACTGACATTCACGGATAAGGACATTCAAGGTGTCCATTCTCCTCACAATGATGCCCTTGTCCACTCGGTCCTCATAGCGAACTGAAAAGTGAAGATGTCTTTGGTCAACACAGGGAGCTCTCTGAATGTCTTATTCCTCAATGCATTCCGCAACATGCAGCTCAAGGAGGAGAACTTGACACCCGCTAGTCACCCAATGATCGGATTAAGCGGAGAGAATTGCTTTTCTATCGGGAACATCAGACTAACAGTAGTGGCGGGAGAGCCACAACCACAGAAATTCCTTTTTCCCTTCTCTTCCTCCCCTTTTCTCACCCTATTCTCTTCTATTTATAAAGAAAGATCAAAGTGAATAGGGATGAGATCAAGGGAACATTCATCAAGGTATAAATGAGAGAATATTCTTTAGGGGTAGGATTGGGTTTGGGGTTATTGGTAGGTTTTGGGTTTAGGTTTGTGACCATCTGCTTTGTCCCACCACTAGAATCGACCAATTGTCATTCCTTAAATTGTCGCCTTAATATGATTTCATCGTTCACGCTCAAATTCCTACAAAGACATGAAAACGAAATAATTACTATAAAATATAATAATCGAAACACTAACATGTATAAATTAAGGGATATATTATGTAATAATTATGTGAATATCAAATACCCCCAAACCTATATTTTGCTAGTCCTCGAGCAAAACAATAAAAATAAAATTCTAACTCACTTTCGCAGGAATCATCGGTTGCACTTACCTTAAACGTGCAACAAGGCTTTGAACCCCCTAGATTACCTCTAGTGGACGAGTTATAGTCTCGTGAGGGTTTCCTGAAATGTTACCCACAAACATTACTGACTCAAAAAAACTTGGTCAAACATTGTTTATTTTAAAACTTCAAGATATGCAAGAAACCAACAGTGTCATTTTAGTGTATCAATAAATCTCAAAATAATTTAATATTCTCCAAAGATTAGAAAAAATTCACAATCATCCTCAACTCAATGTGTGTGTGTGGATAGCACTATCAACATAACTTTTCATTTCAGAGTAAAACAATGACTAAATCTCCTGTAGAATAGGGGTGGGCAAAGTCGGTTCGGTTCGGTTTGAGGCCCAAACCGCTTTCGAACCGCTTTCAATCGGTTAGCCCAAATCCAAAACCGAAACCGATTTTGTATATGGTAAAACCGAAAATTCGGTTGGGCCGAAATTTGGTTCGGTCCGGTTCGGTTGGGCTGAAAATTCGGTTTTAGCTATTTCAGCCCATTTTAGCAGGCCCATTTTTAGCCCAAATGAAAAAAACATGCTCTCATCATACACATTAACATGCTCTCATCTGATAAACTCTAACCTGTTTTGTATCTTTCTTGCAGAAGTAGAGCAATTCAATGCCTCAAATTACTGGCAGAAGTTACTCAAGACAAGCAACTACTAGCAATTCCAGTATCTAGACTTATAGAATTGTAGAAACAAGATGGAAATTAAATTGTATTGATATGAATAAAAGGCTGTTCGAGAAGCCAACTCTCCTCAGAGCATAAGCTCTTTTACAAAGTTTACAGAAAAAATGAATGAATACTTTCTACTGACATTCTGTTTATATAGTCCTAATTGCAATACAATGACTAACAACTGGCATAATAAGTTGTAAGAACCTGTCATCTTGCTAACAACCCTTCCACTTGCTAAGTAACAGATTATAAAGCCTATTAACAACTTGCTCACTTGCAAACAAAACATCCACTTGCTAAGTAACAAATTACAATTGCTAATTAACAGAATTGTAACTGCACTCACAGTGCATTGCTCTGATCTTTCCTTGTATTGCCAATATAGCATCCCCTTTTGTAATCTGGAACTCCTTGCCAAACACTGAGAGCTGGTATGCATTGCTGACTGCTAACTTCTAATCTGCCTTGCTGCTTGCGGATTACTGACTTGCTGATTTACTGACTTCCTTACTGAACTCTGCTGATTCCTGCCTTGCTAATTACTGACTTGATTCCTGCCTTGCTAATTACTGACTTGATTCCTGCCTTGCTGATTCCTGCCTTGCTAATTACTGCAACAACTGTAGCAATTCCTTGCCACCATGCCATGCCTAGATCAACCAGGCTGCCAGCAAGATAGTAAGATGGCACATTTACATTCAAAGTTTTCTTGAGCAGTGTAATGGTAATAATGGTATTAATGGAAAGGAAAACATTGTACAGCAAGATAGTAAGATAGAAAATCTAGTGGAATGCTATTAAGTAACTATCCAGTTGAAAGAGACCGAAAATATTATTGGTCCCGAGGATTGGTAATGGATTCCGAACACCCTCTAAATGAGTCAGAACCTGTTGCATCCAAGCCAAGGATGAATGGTCAATTGCAAATACAATAAAAATGAAGAAAAAATCAACATCATTGAATTACTCCTGGAACTAGACTAATTTAGTCATGAGGCAAAACATGTTGGAATATGATTAGACAAAAAATGACAAAATGTGAATGATAAAATGATTTTCTTCAAACTTCTGAAACATACATTTTAGTTAGTGACCAAGTGGAGTTTGTACTTATATAAACAGAAGCATCTACATAACTCTACTCTTTAACTCTATATAATGGCCAGAAAACTTTTTCAGAAGCATCTACATAACTCTACTCTTTAACTCTACATTCAAACAGTAAGATGCCATGCCTAGATCAACCAGGCTGCCAGCAAGATAGTAAGACAGTATTTGTAAAATCACCTTGAACTTGAAGTATAGTTGATTGAACATGAAATCACCTAATAACCAAACGTGTAATCTTAAAACTGAAAGTCTGAAAGTAAATAATATAAACCCAAATAGAAATCTTAACTACTTCAACTTAAAAATAGAAATTCATTCTTCAGCAACTCAGCAATTCAGCAATCAGCAACCAGCAATTCAATCTTCAGAAATAGAAATATGTGCAACCCCAGACTCTAGTTCATAGAAACAAAAACAAAACCATAATTAGAAATCTGTAAAGTCTAGAAATGAGAAATAAATAATATTATAATAAACAATTAAGATTACCTGCTTCAAGTTTCTCCAGTTCGGTATACAAATCAAGCTCAGTCTTGGTTGGCTCTTTATATAGGGAACACATACTATTACCCATCAGCCAATCATTGCAACATACTAGACATTCAACCATCTTGGGAGTTAAGCTGGCCCTAAAAGGATCAATGACCCTTTTTCCTAAGCTGAAAGCACTCTCGGATGCAACAGTAGAGGCAGGAACAGCAAATACATCTCTTGCAAGCTGAGATAAAATAGGATATCTAGTTGTATTCTCCTTCCACCAGCCAAGAAGATTGAAATTGCTATTTGAAGGGTCTTCAGCTGGTTCTAGCAAATATTTGTCCACCTCAGTTTTAATCTCGACAACATCCTGCTCCTGCCTGAGCTTCATAAACTCGTAAATCGTTTGAGCATGAATGTCCTCACCAACATCAACAAGTGCATTTTCTGATCTTGGCATGGTGGCATTTATAGAAGCTTGGGCAGCCTCTGGATCAGCATCAGAATACTCATAAAAAAGCTGCAAAAACATGGTCTTGATCTCTTCAACCATCACTCCAACCATGGTCTTGTCTTGCTGCAACTTGGGAAAGAAGTATTGCAGATACAATAACTTGTACCTAGGATCCATGACTACAGCAATCACACATATTTTGTTCAAGTCCTCCAGCCTTCTCCAATACTTGTCAAACTTCTTCTTCATTGATGTCCCAATGCTGACTAATAGGGGATCATCACTACTGATGCATTTCTCTATCTCTCCTACAATTGTGCACATCCAAAGAAGAGGTTGGTTTGCTGTCACAACCTTGGTACCACTGAACTGTAGTGTTGCATCATAGAAAATCTTCAAAAACTTCACAAGTCTTGCTGCCTTATCCCAATCACCTGAATTTGGAGGCCCATCCCTTTTTTTTCCACCCACCCTTTCTAAGAAATAACTCTCCATCTGAGTATCCTCATCCTCCAACCTCATAAAAGCCTTCTTAAACTTCACAGCTATATCTAACATGAAATAAGTAGAGTTCCACCTTGTGCAAACATCCAAAGGAACAATCCCACCCTTGTACTCTATTTTTTCCTGAGCAGCACACTTCCTAAACTTCTCTAATCTTGCAGGAGAGGATCTGATGTACTTCACACAATTCCTAATAGCATCTATAGAGGCATCCAACTCCTCCATGCCATCCTTAACAATTAAGTTAAGGATATGGCAGCAACACCTCATGTGCAAAAATATCCCATTCAGCACTAGCTCCTTCCAATTTCCTATTTTTTCCCTCATATAATCAAGTGCAACTTGATTCGGGCTAGCATTATCAACCACAAAAGTAAAAATCTTATCTATTCCCCATCCTATCAAGCATGACTCTACAAGCTTCCCAATGGTCTTGCCCTTATGATTAGGAATTACAACAAAGTTTATTATTCTTTTATGTAAAACCCAATTGTCATCAATAAAGTGTGCTGTTAGGACCATGTAATTGACATTCTGGATTGAAGTCCAGGTGTCAGTTGTCAATGACACTCTCTGAGAATAGGTACTGAATATTTTTTTCATCATAGTTTTCTCACTTTGAAAAAGATCCCAGATATCTCTCACTAGAGTCCTACGGGAAGGGAGCTTGAATAGAGGCTGAGTTACCCTCATAAAATCTACAAACCCTTGACCCTCAACATGACTAAAGGGAAGTTCATCTCTAATTATCATCCTAGCACAAGCAAGCCTAGAAACCTCAGCATCATAACTAACAGACCTCATATTACCACCATTTTCAGCTGAATCAAAAGTAAGAAACCTCTGTTTTTTACCTGGAATGTAGAGGGGACATTTTTTGCATTGATAGAGCATGTGAGTCCTCATACTTGAAGTCCCATTAGACTTGGAATGAACATTGTAGACTTGGGAGCAGTAGTTGCACTTAGCTTGAGGCTTGTCCATCTTAGAACCATCTGGGTTGGTGAGCTTGGTGAAGTGATCCCATGCTAAACTCTTGTTCTTCCTTTTGGGTAAAGAATTTTCACGAGGAACTTCAGTAGGCTGGACAGCTGGATTGACTACTAAACCACTTGCTGCAGGAGTAGTTAATGGTGTGGTTCCATTGGTTTCTATGTTAGAACAAGTTATTTGAGTCGGTGTTGGAGTCTCACAGTTGCCTTCCATAATCTGTACAATGGAACGTACATAAACAATCTGAAAAATGCATATTCAACAAACTACTTGACAGACATTACACTTATTCATTCAACAACAAATGAATATTCAGGCACTATTAAGTACATACTGCATGTATAAATGATTGGAGTAAATGAAGTGATAAAAGAAGAGCTAAATATGGAAAGTTATGCAAAAAATTCTGAATCCCTCAAACCAAAGTAAACCCAAGTGATAAAAGTGAATAACACATACTGGAAAACCTCTTAAAATGTACTTCCATCAGTTCCATGTCCTAATTTTCTCAGCCAATTGACTCTCAGTCTGTGCCAGTTTCTATGCATTAGACTTCTATAAAAGTAAAATACTAAAACTTTTGAAAAAGTAGATGTAAAGTAGTCATTAATACTTACTTTCCATTAAGAAGTAAGCTACACAAGTTGTAGTAATCATGCAATATGAAATGGTCTCACACTCTCCTAAAATCATGTTCTTATTTTCCACCTGATATCACTGAAGAAATAGATGACATGTTATTGTCTTCATGATACCTTCTTTTAGTTCTGGAATAAATTTGTATCAAGTTGGGATCCTTTTGAAGTTTGAACCACTGTAAACCATACAAAAGTGATTTCTATGCAATACTGAGCCAAACGAATTGGGCATTGTTGTTCGCAAAAATTGTGCTATTTATTTGAAACTATATATAACACTTTTTATCTAGTATGTTGTTTACATACATTAGATCAAACCATTAGCATAAATAATGAAAAAGAAAACACATAAAAAATAAAATTTTTCAATGACTAACCTGAGTTATTGGAGAATAACTAGAAGCCAATGAGCAACAAGAAAGGGCTTCAGTGGGTGTTTAAAAGGAGGCTTCAATGGGGTTTTAATGAATGATTGCAGAGAAGTTGATGAAGGATTTCGATGAGTGATTGCAAAGAAGAGGAGGCCTTTCATTGCAGAAGAGGATGAGGTTTTAAGGTTGGATTTAGGGTTTGAGAGTTTGAGTTTGAGTGAATCTCAATTTGAGATACGGTATATTGATTGAGAAATAGAGAGATTCATTTAGATTTAGGTTTCCTTTCCTCGCTGGTTTCGTCGCCATTTAGAAATTCTGCAAGAGAAGAAATAGAAAGAAACAGAGAGATTTGGGTTTTTGCCTTTGGGGTGTGATACAGTGCGACAGGATGCAGCATAAGAATCAATCGGTCGGTTCGGTTTTTAATCGGACGGTTTAAAATGGTGAACCGATTCCGAACCGTTTGGAACCGGTTTCGGTTCGGTTTTACAAATTCTCTTATCATCCCTTATTCGGTTCGGTGACCGAACCGGTTTTTAAAATCGGTTCGGTCGGTTAACCCGAATTAAATCGGTTTATGCCCACCCCTACTGTAGAAAGTTTGTTTTGACTTCAAACCTCTCATGTCGTTCACAATAAAACACTCAGAGATTTGGTATTTCACTCAGTTTATATGTGAGGAAAGAGTAAATAATGGAAAACAATCATCTCACATATAGTAATATGAAGAACGGATTTTTCAAGAATGGAATGAATATGATCTCATGGACAGGAATATCAATTACTTTTGGGAATGTTGAATCAAACACCATAGGTCTTGGTTATTAAATCTCCACATCTACGGAACCAACCTTTACCTAAGATCAACTAGGACTTTGTTGGGTTGTAACGGGGCTTGGGTAATGGTTAATAAGGAATGTCAAAGGATTCTAAGAAAAAATTCTAGGAATGTATACACCCATTAAACGAACAATTAGGGCTGTCAAAAATAAACCAATGTTGCGCACCATCAATTTTTTCTTCATTCTCACATCTTTATCCTCATTGAATAATCATTTTTTTTTCTATTTTTCTTTTTATTCAACTTTTTTTTTTTCATAGAGGATTTATGAAATATCTCATATTTTGCTCTTTAATGCCCTTTTGACACCAAGTATATCCATCCATACACATTCCCAGAAAAGTTGGGTAAAGGTTAATGGGTTAACAAATAAAAGTTATTCTAAGGCTCAAAAGGTTACAAAAAGGTTAATGTTATGGGTAAGTTAAAAGGCTAGTCAATGGTCTAAAGAAAAAAATGCCTAGATCATTTCCTAAGTTCGGGTCAGTATTATGACATCTCAATTGAATAAGCCAAGAAGTTCTAGTGTAATAATTCAATTTTGATGTCATTCCCAAAGCAATTGATCAAAAGAATGAAAATAATGAGATCATCAACGAGATAATGTAGACTCAAGAAAAATCAGAGTTTATGTATAACCCTCAGAAAAATAGAAAGGCTCAAAGCTTTCAGGGTTAAGTCTCCACTATTATTCTAAGGTTTTCTAGTATATATTTCACTCATCAATTTCAAGTTATGCTAACATGGCTCATGGTGCAAAGATAATCGAGTTGAAAAATCTTATGAACTAGATCTAACTTAAGGATCATACTAAACTTTCAATCTTTATCAATATACCAATATGTCAAGTTGGCTTGCATTTTCTTGAGCATAAAACATTTACAATCCATTTTCATAATCGCAAAAGAACAAGTTTTCTTGACAGAAAAGCATTTTTTTTAAAGAACAAGAAAAGAAGAAAACACTACGAAGAATTCACCGACTCATAAACCCTACCCCCAAACCTAATCCAAACATTGTCCTCAATGTTTAACAAAATAATTCTGACAAATGAATGAAATAAGTACATGAGAGGAGGTTAGAACAGTATTACCGCGGTGAAGATTTTACCAATTTCCAAGAAGTCATCCATCAATGAGGCTCACAAACATAAGAATCATGGAGTTTTCATTAGAAATCGATAAAATGCAGACTCGACACTAACAAAGAAAACTAAAAAAAAAGGCAAGTTGTAAGTCAAAACTGTTATGGAGCTAACGAGTATGAGTGAAACACAACTAAATAGGGTACTCGAAAATCAATCCAGACTAACAGCAAAGACACACAACTAAAGCTAGGCTGCCTCCTAGGAGCGCTTGGTTTACCGTCATCAGCCCGACAAATATTCTTCCTAAAACAATGGTGTATCGAAAAGTAGAAAGGAAGAACATTACAAACACTTAGTCCATGGTCGTATATCAACAACCTGAACAGTTGAGGATCAGTCCACCAAAATATAGCAATCACATGGGGCACCAAATACACTAGGACATTCCAAAAGTGACCAGTAGTCATACACAACAGATGATCCTTGCGTGCTCCAAAAAGGGAACATCCTATGTCTGGTTCCAAATCAGAAGATTGGATAATTTTCACAACAGGATGGTGAAAACTGAAATCCTCACTACAACACAAGGGATCGGTGAAAGTAGCTTTAGTAAATGGGAATGTGATGCAAGTAGATGAGACGATGGATATATCAGGTGGTACAGGCTCGTCACATGAATCACATAGAGATATTGGTCTAGACAACTCATCACCTGAAAATGCATACCTGAGGGTGTCAGGTAATTGTTTAAGGTCAAGCTCAGGTGGCTCAACTGATGGGACTAGTTTCGACTCACTTAGTGGAAGAGGCTTCACTTTAGACTTCCATTTATAACTAGGATCCACAATGGGGACTGAGTCAAGCAAATCATTGACTTCCCTAATGGAATCATCAACAACAAAGTCTAAACTAAAATGAGTCAAACAAGCCTCTAAATGGTCATGTATATCATGAAAACAGTCAAGGGGAGACTCTAAAGAATGTTCACAGTTTAATTCGATGCATGAGTCACTAGGGAGGCATGAGTCAACATGGGAAGGAGATGTCTATAGTGTCTCAGAATCTACAGGTTCATCAATAAATGAGGCTTTATCAGCCTTCGTATGAGAGGAGGATGCAACCTGTGTAAAATTGGGTGAGGATATAATAACACTTATGTCAGGCATTCCTACCTGATTGTCAACCAATTTTCCACTCCTAAGGGTAGTAGTAGATTGGACATCTTCACTATCCGGCTTAGATGTGCCACTAATTTCAAATTGACCATTTGGGTTGGAAATAGGTTGGCTAGGGAACTTTGGGGGACAATTATTTCTTATGTAATCTTTATGACAGAGCAATGGGTGCTACAAGTTGATCCTAAGAGTGTATACTTTACACCACAAAGTTCAAAATCAGTAGGCTAGAGTTTTGTTTCAAAGAAACCGAATTATTGCACAAGAGAATGAGGTCACAATGGTCCAATTAAGTACTTCCTTGTGCTACCGCTCTGTAAGCCAATAGATGTGAGAACGATGTGATGTTAAATGTACACTTGAGGCTTGTGTTCCTAACCCTAAACTGTTAGTTACACCAATTCTTCTTGTGGATCGTAGCTTACTTATGACTCGGCGTACCGGGTAAATTACCCTTGTGGCAGTGGCCTCTCGGAGTTCATTGAATGATTAAACCCATCGTCACTTTTAGCTTGAGTCAACACAAAAATTATTGGATTCACCTTGGTCTAGGTTGTCCTATGAACACCGTACCGAAAAGATGGCTCTATCTAACTTGCTAATTGATTTTAATTATGTTTGGCTATTGGTTGCACACAGCTGGAATGATGAGGTGGGGATATCAAGTCCCACCAGTTTCTATTTAGAAGCTGGGTCTGCTTATTATGAATTACTAAAGTTTAGCATCCACAATTACAAAAATTAAACAACCAATCACACAATTTCAAACAATTACACAAAGCACCCGGTCGCTAATAAATTGCGTGTGATAGAAATACTTACAGTGTGCGTATTCCGTTCTGCACAAAAAGTTAGCACAATTAAAAAAAAATGTCTGACTTCTTTTTATCCGTTTCACTCAACACACAAGCACATGCAAATAAATTTACTGGTCTTGGTCTTAGAAGTCAGATTTCTAAATCACAATAAATTATTGGGTACAATTAAAATTGTTTCCCTATAATTTCTTTTGACTTAGAAAATTTTGGATTTTTTTTGGTGATTAAACAAAATGAAAACAGTAGAGTTTAAAAATTATTACACCACACACTCGTAAAACGAGGTGAAAATAAAATTAAAACTCTCCTCACAAAATAAAAAAATAAAAAAACTTTGCTTGATGTTTTGCAGGATCGTCCAATTTCCTTGAGAAGCGTGTAATCTACAAAATCAAACACAAAATGAGTGTAAAAAGACTTACCAAAATAAAAATATTTTTTTTTTTTTTTTTTTGTGTTTTGATTTTTTTTTTTAATTAGTGAAAATAAATCTTAAATTCAATTACACCGCTACCTTCCCCGGCAACGGCGCCAAAAACTTGTTGAGGATTTTACTAACCTAAATTAATAGGTTAATTTAACCCACTTGTAATAACCGCAAGTGCACGGTGCCTAACTGGTAGACAACGGCAAGTACGGGTCGATCCCACGAGGAAAGTGGATGCAATTGAATTTAATAATTTAATTAAACTAATTTGGAGGAAAATGGGGTTACAGTGTTTTTAAAACTAAACTAAAAATAAATTAAAAAAATGAGAAAAATAAAAGAAAAGAAAAGATAGATGAGATGGATTTTTGTGGGCTTGGACTCACCAATGAGTTAGCAAAAATATTTAAATCTAAATTACTGAAATAAAAAAACGAGAAGCTTTAGGGATGAGAATCCCTTGCTTACACCAAATATGTGATCGTTAAAATTCAATTCAATTTATATCATGTTTCTATCAAACATTAACAAATTATTTCAAGCAAATACGCTCTTACCAAGTATTAAGTGTCTTTTTAGGGCACACTTAATCAAAGTTTAAGCTTAATATTTTTAGCACATGCTTTGAATATTGATAAAGGATAATTCTAACTACCAAACATATCAAGTTTAATTTCTCGAACATGAAAGGTGAAAGCAATTTATCAAAAATTCAGAAATAAATTGTAATTAACAATTAAGCACACAATTCAGTAAAATAAATCAAAATGAATTATGCAACCCCTTTGGTTTGTCGCAAACTCGATGTGGTGGTACTCAGCAGATCAGCAGGTGGTCAGAACACGAATCCCGAGACAAATGGCTGCAAATGCTCTGTGGTGGTACAGAGCAGAAATCAGGGTGCCAATAGCCGAAATCAATTTTGACTCAGTCTCCCGCCTTAGCTACAGTGCCTCCGCGCTCCGCCTTCGTCTCCAGCGAGCAGCGGCGCAACTCCGCCTTCCTCCGTGCTCCTCGCGAGGGTCATCGTCCTCCAAATGTCTCCAGAACCTGCAAAAGAAGAGAGATGCAATAAGAAACTCAAAAATAGAGAGAAAGAATAGGAAGGAGACTCCCTGTTTCGATTCCTGTTTCAGCGGTGGTTGTGAACCGCGGACGAGCCGCTCTGTGGTGGTTGTACGGTGGCGGAAAGACGGTAAGGAGGTCGAGACGAAGAGAGGACAGAGAGGGGAGGAAGACGGCCTGCCTGGCTCTGTAGCGAGGCGGAACAGAGTCGCGGTGATGGCGGCTCTGTTTCGCGGTGGTTGTGGTGGCTCGCGGATGTGTTCTGTCGAGAAACAGGGTGATGGTGGTTGATGGCGGATGGAGGTTGATGGATGATGGACAGGAAGAGGGACAGGGACGGTGATGGAGGTGGCTCTGACGCGAAACATGGTTGTCACGCCCCTGTTTCGTGGTGGTGGCGGTGACTGTGGAGGAGCTTGGTGGTGGCGCTCGAGTGGCTGATGGCGGATGGAGGTGATTGCTGAGTGAGTGAGAGATGGATGAGTGGTGATGGTGATGAGAATCACTTTTGAGGAAGAGGTTTTGATTTTTGTGTAATCCTTCTTTTCCCTTCTCTTCCTCCCTTTTGTGAAGAAGAGGATTTGATTTTCTAATGATTTTTTTTTCTTCCCTTCTCTTCCTCCCCTTTTTCTCACCCTATTCTCTTATATTTATAGAGAATGATCAAAGTGAATAGGGATGAAATAAAGGGGAGATTCATCAAGGTATAAATGAGATAATATTCTCTAGGGGTAGGATTGGATTTGGGTTTATGGGTAGGTTTTGGGTTTAGGTTTGTGATCATCTGCTTTGTACCACCGCTAGAATCGACCAATTGTCATTCCTTAAATTGTCGCATTAATACGATTTCATCGTTCACACTCAAATTCCTACAAAGACATGAAAACGAAATAATTACTATAAAATATAATAATCGAAACATTAACATGTATAAATTAAGGGATATATTATGTAATAATTATGTGAATATCAGCTCCACCAGATGGAGACGGTAGTTTCCACTCTTTACAAGTGCATCAAGTACACGACCAATTAGGTAGAAGGGACTATTAGAGGAAACCAACCATCAGTGAGAGACTGCCACTGCGCAGTGCTGAAATAGTTAGATTATTAGCAATTACAGCTCGGGCCCGCGGGATAGACATATTAGAGATCGGGCCCAAATAATAGAGAAAAATCACCCCACATGGACGAAGAAACTCTAGTCAGTCTGAGGGGAAAATTCAATGTCTGCCAGCCAGACTGGCTGGCTAGTGCCACCTTGGCGAAAAAGAAACACAGGAAATGGGGAGTTCATGCAGATTGCACGAGCCAGGATGAGGCTTATCCGAAAAACAACCACCCACTTCCTCGCATGAATCAGAGTGTGAAAGCCACCTCTGAACACAACCAAACTTATACAGACAAAAACAAAGTTCCAACAACCGAGACTCAACTATATGACGAGTCAGAATCCAACACTAGAAATACCATCCGTCTGTCACTCCCGTTCAATACAAAGCCAAGTAGCAACACTTCAACAAACTGGCGCCTAATCCAAAAGCTGGCAAACAGTAAGGAATGGCCCGCTTTTACGAACTTCACATTTTAGTGACTAAACTGTCATGGGCGAAACATGACACTTTGCCAAGGGCGCTACACAGTTTGAGCCAGGACCATGCACATCTTCTTCATGGCCATATTACCTTAGTCCCAACTTAGAGTCATACTATCTTATTGTTTTGATTTCTTCTCTTTTTTAGTCTAGAAGAATTGTTCACACAAGCCAATATGATACAAATTCATTCAAGGAATAAAACGTGAATTATAGAAAACTGACTTTATTGATTACTAAGAAAGTTGTTACAAATTTTGCCCAACTGACTAGTACAAAAGTTTATACACTACAAGTATCTAAGTTCGGTCTAAGTATGAATCCATCGAAACGAAAATACTTCGCTACGCCAAGCTTGAGAAGATGATTCAGAAGTGAAAGCAAACGTACCTGAATAGACTGCAGGTTGTAGGTATGCATTTGATACTTCACTGCGCTAATCCGCCTAGCACAGATGATTTGAAAGTGAAAGCAAAAGTAGGTCATGGGGATGTCCCTCAAGAGGGATGTCTGGGGTGATGCAGAGTTAGCACCTCAGGACTGTAGGCCACATCCACCAGAGCTCCGCTCCGCCAATATGCCTTTCAGTTGTGGCATCACGAATGAAGCTCGGTAGATATAGTAAGAAGAGCCACCCAAGGTTGTCTGCGTGTATCATCTCCCATGGATGGCAAGAGACGCCCTGGGAGCACCGAAGGATAGAAGACAAAGTTGACCCCTGAGGGGGAGTCCGTAACTCTTATTCGCAATGTAAAAAGAAATTACGAGGTCTCATGGAAACAATTGGATGTTCATCCAAACAAGGTGGCATAACCCAATAACAAGTCTTGTCAAAACTCATCGCTGGAAATGTCAGAACATTCAAAGACTCCAACAACGAAGATATTCCTTTAGCCTTTGGAGAACTCAAAACATATTTTATGGAAATATGCATTTGAAGAACACGCTCTACAGCGTTCATGGCAATGCTTGAAATGGTGAAGACCAACCTATATATAGGCATGACGGTTCACAAAATGAAGTCACCCAGCAGTTACGCAGCATTAAATGTCGTACAGGAAATAGGGAGGTGACTGTTCCAATTGAAACTGCATGAGTCCACATTCATTGAACTAATGGCACTACATGCAACCCCATCAACTGGGGGTGTAACCGATACTAAACCGTCTTTCAATCTACATCGTACACGTGACACAATGATCTCATCGACATGACCCAACCAACTAGTGGGCCCAAGCAAGTGCCCAGCCAGATCCGACCCAAAAGATAGAGAATGGCCCAGTACATGCAAAGACACAAACGACGAAGGCCTTCAGAGCCCATGGAATGTAGAACACACCTACAATGATATTATCAATAAATCCAAGGTATCTGCTCTATTAAAGTTCCACTGTTGTTCATCAAATCTGGTTGAAATTCAGTCTGGTCAATCTATGGTGATCCGACTCCAGAATTAGACTTGTTGATCCGATCCCCGTGTAGGAATATTAGATGAAGTAAGTAAGTCGGGACACCAAAGTTAGACTTACAGACCCAAGGCCAAGCGTTAACCTAACCCAACCAAAGTTTAGTCAGTTTTGGCTGATAACGATAACTTCTAGTCCGCTCTAACGCTTAGTCCTTTAAGAGCAGATGACGATGGCTTAAAAAGTGGGAGTCTAGTCAGTGCTCTCGACTCCTGATCAAGATGGCTTGCCTGGGATCATTGTGCAACTAGAGACAATGGTCGCCAAACCCGATCAAAGTTTAGTCAGTTCCGATTGATGACAATAACTTCTGGTCTGCTCTAAGGCCTAGTCCGCTAAGAGCGGATAATGATGACTTAGAAAGTGGCATTCTAGTCAGCGCTCACAACGCCTGATCAAGATGGCTTTCCAGGGATCATTGTCCAACTACAGAAATGGCCGTCAAACCCGACCAAAGTTTAGTCAGTTTTGACTGCTGGCGATAACTTCTGATCAGCTCTAACGCCTAGTCCGCTAAGAGCGGATGACGATGGCTTATAACGTGGGAGTTTAGTTAGCGCTCAAAACGCCTAATCAAGATGGCTTGCCAGGGATCATTGTCCAACTACAGATAATGGTTGTCGAACCAGACCAAAATTTAGTCAGTTCCGACTGATGACGATAACTTCTGGTCCGCTCAAAGACCGTAGTTCGCCAAGCGCGGATGAAAATGGCTTAGAAAGTGGGATTCTAGTTAGCGTTCTCAACGCCCGATCAAGATGGTTTGCTAGGGATCATTGTCCAACTACAGACAATGGTCACCAAAACCGGCCAAGGTTTAGTCAGTTCTGACTGATGATGATAACTTCTGGTCCGCTCTAAGTAATAGTTTGCCAATAGCGGATGAAGACGGCTTAGAAAGTGGAAGTCTAGTCAGCAATCACAATGCCTGATCAAGATGACTTTCTAGGGATCATTGTCCAACCATAGACAATGAGCGCTAAACCTTACCAAAGTTTAGTCAGCTATGATCGGCGATAGTAACTTCTAGTCCGATTTGAGACCTATTTTACCAGGAACGGACAAAAATGGTTTAAAATGTGGAAGTCCGATCAGAGCTCACGAAGTTTATCTCAGACAACTCGCCATGAGCACTGTCCAACCACTCAAAGTGATGCGCACGCTTGACCACAGTTTGGCTAGTTCGCTTAGACTAGCGGCGACAGCTGCTGGTCTGATCTACAGCCTTGTTTGCCAAGGGCAAATTATAATGGCTCGAGGAATAAAAAACATGATGAGTCCAAATGATCTATTTCCAGTCAAGATTATTCCCTCGCACGGAGCTTAGCCAACTTACAGGATTTGGTCAAGACAACTTCTCGGATCTCTAAAGGATATAAACCCAGGATTGCTTGAACTATCGCAATATAAGCGGTCAAAACTCTCATCAGCAGATCAACCCTATGGTTTTCTGACTCAGGAAAATCTCTTGTCTAAAGACCACCACCATGATAAGGCAAAACAGAAGAGAGCCACCACTCGGGCACCCTGATCTGGGTCACCGTCTTCTTCTGATTGATCGGAGGCTTCTCCAAACTCTGCAAAGGACACCTATCTAAAGTAAGAGAGGTCCCAATCAACATGTTCCTCTTTTATCAGCTCCAATAGCTCTAGTATGCTTTTCACAACTCTGCTGAACTTGAACGTGTCCTAGGCCTTGAGGAGCTTTTACTCGCACACTCTTGACTCTGCAAGCTCTCGCTCCAGTTGTACTGCTCGGTACTCACGTTGTCCTTGATTGCACTAAGTTCACTTTGCGCTAGGAGAAGTTGCTCTTTTGTTGTCTTCACACTCTTGGCATTGAAGTCAATGTCAGTCTCTAACTACTGACATTGGACAATCCACTCAGATTCCATCTTGGCCTTCTCCGCACTCAGAACCTGCGTCTAGGTTGCAGTATTCTGAGCAAGTTTTAAGTCACGACGCACACACCTCAGTTTTGCTTCCAACCTGTCCCTCACAAACACCGCCTATGCCAAATTAGACTCAAGTGATTCCAAGCGGACTTTCTGAGCCTCCGATCTTGTAAGCCAGGTTTCCAAGTCAACATCTGATTGAACAAGCTTCTGACTTTCAAGCTGCTTCTTCAATGATTCGATTTTGTGAAAAGCATCAGAATATGACTTCTACAAATTCGCAAAGAGTCGTTCCATGGTATACACTCTCTCACGAACAACCTCAACTTTCGTCCCAGCGATGACAACTTGATTCATATATGACATCCCCAGCATGAGATGTTTATGCCCCTTATCCATATGCTCTCCAAGTGTATCACCTTATGGCTTCGGAGCACAATTCACCAGCCAATCATTCCATCTACTAAAATGCCTCTTAGAGACATGAGAAATGTCAACCTTCTGATGCCAGGCCTGGTTGCTCATTTTTACCACATCCGAGAGTGAATAGATTGATCAGCACATTCAGGTGGAGGTCCATTAAGACCAGAATCACACCAGCACCACCCTTTGATGTCTTCACCGCTTCAGAACCCTCCTTCAACGCTTTCCCCTTACTAACAACGATCGGCTTTCTCTCACGAGCCGATTTGGAAGCAGTTGACGAGAAAAAGGGAAGTAAATTATCTCTCGAACCTGTTGTCACCTCAATATGAGGTCAAGGCTGGGACGAGGGCATTACGAGCAACGTGGAAGGGACCTTTCGCCATAGGGATGACGGTCAGGCGACTTTTCACCAGGCTTTGGAGACTCAAGATCCAATGAGGGGTTATACTCAAAATTCTCTAATGAAAAAGGACAAGTCGGACCCGTATTGGATGAAGCTTCCATATCCGCCTGTAGCAACATGTTGTTCATAACCTTCGACTGTTCAGTGCTTAGCTTTGTTGCATCTTCAACCCCCACCATTTGCAGATATGCCTTCACCCGAGCATCATGCCCCTCGGAAGGGGTCGATTGCCCAGGAGTAGGCTTAGGTGTGGTGCGAGGCTTCTTTGAAAGCACATAAGAAGAAACTGCTTCATTCACCTCTGCCCTCCTTGATGGGCTTGGAATCTTAACTTTCGGGAGCTTCCCCTTCTTTGAAAAATGTTCGACTTTAGACTTCGGTTTCGGGACTCTAAAAAGAGTGGGAGCCTCATACCAGTAAGCCCACGGTCCCCTGCGCTTGATATTATAGGGCTGGACGACATCCTCCACCCGCATCAGAGGCGTGTCACAATATTTGTCTATAACCCCTTTGTCCTTAGAGAAAAGGGGCGTCATTGAAAATTTCCCTACAGAAAACACGGATAACAACTCAATATGCAATAAATACAAACAAGATCGATAACGGAATTAAACTTACTCAGTTGTTTGAACTCCCGCTCGATCGGACGACTATCAAGCTCGAAATACTTTGAGTCCACAGGGGCCATGAAGCAATACTTCTGCCAGAAACATTAACCATTAGGAAGCTTGCTAAAACAAGACGACAAATTCAACACTCACACAACGTGTGTGGTTGCAAATTTTCACTAGATCACGTGGAACAATCTGCATAAGATAAAAATTAATTCTTGACACCGGTGTGGTGCCTACATGGGGGCTCGATGCCAAAGTTAGAACAATGCCTTTAGGAAAGTATTTATTTCTCTGTATTTGAATAGAGAATTGTGAATCAAGAAGAAAGTTACCTCCATGTGGCTTTGTGTTTGGCTATTTATAGAGGTTGAACGAGTAAACTGCTGGAAGATGAGTGAGACACGTGGTAGATGAGTGAGACACGTGCAGATGAATGAGACACGTGGTAGATTAGTGAGACACGTGGCAGATGAGGGAGTTATCTGCTTGCAGGCGGTTGTAACTTCTATTAGGTAGTTATAACTTTCGTAGATAGTTGTAACCTCCCGTTGGCAGTTGTAACTTCCTGTTTGGAGACACCTCTCCTGCAAGCTTGTGTGCTCAGCTAAGCATGGTGGTCAGCGCTGAACACTACTCCTCTGCTGAGAAAGAAATGTTCTGCTGAGTTGCATTGGGCCCAAACTTGGGCTTTCTCTATTTGTAACTTTCATGGGTAATATTCAGGTTTTTTGAGAACATCCCAAATCTTTGGGCTTCCTTATCCTATTAGGCTAAGGATTATTTTTGGCTCCCACAAATGCCCCTCATATCCTTTGCTTTTGAGCTGACCGTTTTTCTTTTCCTTCTTACTTAAACGTATAGGAGATGTATTTTCACTGATGAGCATGGGCGGGCCTATTAAGGGACTAGGGGGGCAGTTGCCTATTAAGGAACTTTCACACAGGCACAGCCGCACAGGGGACTGTTCCCCTTCTCTTCTCTCACGCAGTCACACACAACTTTGTTCCTCTTTTCTCACGCACAAGGTCTGTTCGCCTTCCTCCCTTTTGGTTGAATGAATATCTTTTGCTTCTCTCTCTTTTGGTTTTTTCTTTGGCTCAAGTGTGAAGGTTTGTAAAAATTCTTTGATCCATTAATTAGCTTTCTAAAATGACTTACTCATGACCCTATGGCTATATATCTCTGGCACACAAGACACTATAGAAAATTATTCACAATTATTGACATAAGTTTAACATGATTGATGATGGTAATTACTATTGTTTAATCTTTGTGAGTTGTAGTAGTGCGGTGGATTTGGTTGATTTTTTGCTTTAATTTTAGCTAGAGGTGAAAAAAATGATTATTTGTATTGAGAAACATCCAAACGATATCATTGCACAATTTGCATGAGAAAATATGATGCTTGCTTTGGAAGGGAAATTCAATTATCAATGGGTTTTTATTTTAGACTGAAATTGGTGTTTATGAATGAATAACGAGGGAAATTCAATTGTCAAAATTGTTGAAGTTTTGTTGTCCGGGGTATGTGTTTTTGGAGGAATTAATGTATAACCCAGTTTTCTTCGTTACTTTATATACATATTGCAAATCATGTGACTAAAGAAGAGCTAGGGATGACAAGGACTACTTGGATTTTGCTTTACACTCTTGCAGCTCAGGTACATTAACCTTTTGCTCATGAAAATTAATCTTAAATCTTGTGAATTGGATGTTTTCATAAATATTGTTAGAGTTTGTATGTTTTTCCATGATAACAATATTTGAAAGTAAATATTTTATTTACTTAATTAATATTTTATTTATTTTTTTCAGCTATGGACAAGTTTTTTAAAAGAAAGTATGTGTCAGAGTTACCATCCCCTAGCCTACAAAATAATGAGAGTGGTCAGTTAGATCCAATCTCAAAGCCAATTCATGTGGATTATGATATGTCAAATCTCCCAACAGATTCCGGATCAAGGCCTCGAATCTCAGACTATCATCCTAATGATCAAAACATAATTAGAAGAACATATTTACAAAGGGGTCCATGTCAGCCTAAGAATCACAAATTTCCACAAAAGAAAATGGGAGGTGGGATGAGGCGTTTTAATGTAGCTTGATTTGACCAACATAAGGATTGGTTGGAGTATAGCATAGAGAAAATGTTGCATTTTGTTTACATTTCTATCTCTTCAAACCAAATTTCGAGGATCAAAGTGGTGGCAACACTTTTGTAGTGAAAGGGTTCGATAATTAGAAGAAACTGGAAAAACTACAAGGTCATTTGGGAAAGACTCATTATGAAGTTTATACAATGAGTCAAAATTTGATGAAGCAAAAACAACATATCCAAACCTCATTCGTTAAGCAATCAGACCAAGCTAAACTTGAGTATCGGACCCGCTTAAATGCTTCAATTGACTGCATTCGTTTTCTTTTGCGTAAAGGATTGACATTTAGTGGTCATGATGAATTCAAAGACTCAAAGAATAGAGGAAACTTTCTTCAACTTTTGGAGTATATAGCTAATCACAATGAAGACATAAAGAAAGTTGTTTTAAAATATGCTCCTGAAAATCACAAGTTGATTTCACCTAAAGTTCAGAAAGACATTACAAAAGCGATTGCAATTAAGACCACCGACGTTATTCTTGAAGATCTTAGTGGCGCATTATTTGCAGTTTTGGTTGATGAATCTCGTGATTTTTCAATCAAAGAGCAAATGACAGTTATTTTACGTTTTGTGGACAAAAAGGGGTGCTTTATTGAACGATTCTTAGGTATAACTCATGTTTCTAATACAACCCAATTTCACTGAAGATGGCACTAGAATTTTTTTTTCCAAGTATAGTTTGAGCATAACAAAGTTGCGTGGACAAGGTTACGATGGGGTCAGTAATATGCAAGATGAGTTCAATGGACTTAAAACATTGATTATGAAATAAAACCAATCTGCATTTTATGTCCACTGTTTTGCACATCAGCTTCAACTGACACTTGTACATGTCACAAAAAATCATCCTCGGATTGCATTATTCTTTAACTTAGTTTCTACAACAGTGAATATTGTGGGGCTTTCATGCAAGCGCAAAGATATTCTTCGAGATAAACAAACTATTAACCTTATTGAGAAACTCAATAGTGGTAAACTTCCAACTGGTAAAGGGTTGAACCAAGAGACAACTCTCACACGAGTTGGTGATACTCGATGGGGTTCTCATTATACTACAATAATAAAGTTGATTCTTATGTTTTCTTCGGTGATAGATGTACTTGAGACTGTCGTTGGAGATGGCACCAGCTCAGAACAAAGAGGTGAAGCTTGTGTTTTACTAGAATCACTGCAATGTTTTGATTTTATTCTGATTTTACATATGATGAAGGATGTATTAGGAATTACCAATGAATTATCAAAATCATTGTAAAAAAAAAGATCAAGACATTGTAAATGCCATCGATCTCGTTGAAATATCTAAGCAAAAGTTCCAAATGATGAGAGAAATATTGGGACTCACTCATTGCCGATGTATCTTCGTTTTGTGGGAAACATAATATCACCGTTCGTCGAATGGATGATGACTTTGTACCTCGGGGGTGATCATGGCGTAGACAATAAGTAGTTACAAATCTCCATCACTATCGAGCTGAATTATTTTATACATGCATAGATATGTAGCTTCAAGAGCTCAATAATCGTTTTGACGAGGTGAATACAGTGTTACTTTTGTGTATGACATGCTTAAGTCCAAACAATTCATTTTCACCATTTGACCACCAGAAGTTGATCCGCCTTGCTCAATTTTATCCAATTGATTTCTCAGATTGTGATTTGATGGTGCTTCAAGATCAACTGAAAACTTATATAATGGATGTACGATCAAATAGTTAATTTTCAAATATAATTGGTATAGTTGGTGTTGCTAAGAAGATGGTTGAAACAAAAAAGGATGTCGTATATCCTATGGTTTATTTGCTTATAACGTTATCATTGATTCAACCTGTTGCCACTGCTATAGTTGAAATGACATTTTCGGCTATGCATATTGTGAAGAGTCGCCTAAGGAATAGAATGGAAGATGATTGGATGAATGATTATTTGATGACATATATTGAAAGGAATGTTTTGGATACCATCGAAAATGAAGCCATCATGCAACAATTCTAGAACATGAGATCGCAACACGAAGATGTGTAAAAATGTGGTTAAATGATATGGTTAGAAAGAAATAGTAGGTGTTTTGAAGGGTTCTTATAAGGACATTCCTTTATAGATAATACTTTTTGTACGTATGAGTTGCATAGTTGCAATTTATAGATAATTTTTTTTGTAAATTGGCGAGGTGAATTCCTCTCACTTCTCCCATCTTTTGTGAGTAATACAATATCTTATTTTATGGATTAACAAAAGATAGTAAATAGTAGTATTTAAATTTGTCACTTATTTTTTTTTTGGAAAAGGATTATTTTATTAAATTATTATTATCGACAAATATTACTTTTTCATTTTGCCCACTGGAGTGAAATCCTGGGTCCGCCCCTGCCGATGAGCCCCGCAAAAAATAGAAGTAGAATTTCTTGATTTTGCTATGTCTCTATTGATACAAGTAAAGGATATGCATGTAGAGGCTTCTGTTGTTGTTGAACTGTAGTCTACTAAAGACAAAATGATCTGTATTTAGAAGCTTTTGTTGCATATGAGGTGGTCTACCAGATGAGCCATACATAGTCATTTCATAAGCTCTTGGACTTTGTCCAAATAGAGGATCATCCTTACGTGAATAAAACAAGTCCTGCTCTTAGCATTTTGGTGATTTGATGACCCATACATATCTTTGGACTGACTTGCCCCTGTTTCAACATGAGTTGAGGAGTCTTCATTTATTGAAGGACGCAACACTGATTTGTTGGCTGACTTTGTTTCCCCGGTTGAGGTGGGAGCGAATTCTACTATGAAATTTGCTTAGGCTTGAGCCTTTATAGTTGTCATCGGCCAGTAGATTTTGTTGAAGGACGCGACACTGATCTACTGGCTGACTTTATTTCCCGGGTTGAGAAAGACTTGAGCCTTTACAGTTTTCCTCGGCCGGTAGATTTTGTTGAAGGATGCGACACTGATCTGCTGGTTGATTTTGTTTCTTCGGTTGATGAGAGAATGAATTTTGCTAAAGCTTGAGCCTTTAAAGTTGTCTTCAGCCAGTAGATCAATTTGTATTGGCTTAACTCTATTCGCCCATTTCATGAGTTTTTAACAAGCATCTGGGAGGAAGTTGTACCCCCAACTCTTCGCAGATGAGAACTGAGCTAATTACTACATTTGAAACCGCCAAGTAGATGTAAAGGTTCTCTCTTGGATTTGTCTGTTGATCTACTCAAGAATCAATCCAAAGCCATTGCTCTACTAGTAAGACTTTGAATTTCTTTTGGAGTTGATGGTGACTTCATGTCAAGTAGTGGTCTTCTTTGCTTTTATGATCCCCAAACTTTGTGTATGTTTGTTAGTAAATTGACTTAGAAATATTTTCATTAAGGGCGCATAAGCTTGATTGGCCTCCTTTATGAGTTTTCAATAAGATAAGTCAGAACTTGAGCATAACTTGAGGGTTTAAAAATTGATCATAGATTAAAATTTGTTTATCTTGAAAATTGCATTAAAACAATGTGTGATCTGTTGACCACTTGACAAAACTTAAACAATTTAAGTAGTCATTAAATGAAATACCCACTCACAGAGAGTGTCACCCTTTACTGAGGTGTGATCATTTACTGAGGCATTTGTTTGTGTTGTTTGCTGACCATTTGACTAAACTTAAATAGTTATAAATAGTCGCGATAAGATGCTTCCATGCATTGAATTACCCACTCGTGGAGAGTGTCATCATCTTCTGAGGTGTAATCCTCTATTGAGGCATTTTGCTTGTGTGGTCTACTGACCACTTGACTAAACTTAAACGGATTTAAGTAGTCTTGATAAGATGCTTCTATGCATTGAATTACCAGTCAGAGAGAGTGTCATCCTCTATTGAGGTATTTTGCTTGTGGTATGCTAACTACTTGACTAAACTTAAACTGATTTAAGTAGTCATGATAAGATGCTTCTATGCATTGATATACCCACTTACGAAGAGTGTCATCATCTACTGAGGCATTTTGCTTGTGTGGTCTGCTGACCACTTGACTAAACATAAACGGATTTAAGTAGTCTTGAGTAAGATGTTTTTATGCATTGAATTATCCACTCACGGAGAGTTCCATCTTCTACTAAGGTGTACATAAATATTTGTATTTCTGAATGTCTTCTGCTGAAGGACATGTAGAACGATTTCTCGTATTTTACTGTTTCAACTGAAGAAGGTGTGTCCTCTGCTGAGAAGAAAAATAATGTATTCTCTGCTGAGGTATATGTAAATATTTGTTCGGATTTTTTCTTTGCAGGATCTCTTTTTATTGGTGGCAGTCTCTTCAACCTAGGTTGGTTATTCTCGTGGAGAATTTGATTGACCGGAATGGAGAACTTTGTGTATGTTCTACCGGATAAGGAGTCTCTTGATGAAGAGATTAAATTACAATAAACAGATAAAATACAATCAAAATTTTCTTACATGTACATTACATTTTTTTAATTAGTTAAAAATGACAAAGCTAGGACGCCTTAGCTTTAATCCACTTTGTGAAATGGTCGATTGCCACAATCATCAGATTCTTCTATGCTGGAGAGTTTGATTGATCATAACGGTGAACTCTTTGTATGTTCTACTGGTTGAGGAGTCTCTTGTTGGAGAGTGCGTTCTACGTTTGTCACCCTTGCTATTTTTATCTTCCTGATCTTCATTCATTAGTGTATGTTGACTATCTTTTTCGGGTACATCTAGTGCCTTAGCACTATTTTTTTGTCATCCCACAATATATAACGTTCTGCCATGACGAAGATTTCAGCAAGAGTTTTGCCCGATTTCATGGACAATTCGCCATACAATCACTAATCTGCGAGCAGACCCTTCTTGAAAGCTAAGGATGCAATTTGTCATCACACCCATTTATGTCACCATTTATGCAAATTGGCGACCTGACTTGCAAGATTTTCTTTTTGTTTCATTTCCATTGGGCTCGGTTGTTGGGCAGAAAATTGCAATTGATGATCAGCCAGTGGTGGTAGACCTACTACCAATGGTTGTCCGGTCGAAAGCGGCTGAACATGTGGCGATGATGGCAATCTGGTGTGCTCAGCTGAGCATGGTGGTCAGCGTCGAACACTACTCCTCTGCTAATAAAGAAATGTTCTGTTGAGTTGCATTCTGCCCAAACTTGGGTTTTCTCTACTTGTTACTTTCATGGGTAATATTCGAGCTTCTCGAGAACATCCCAATGTTTGGGCTTCCTTATCCTATTGGGTAAGGATTATTTTTCGATCAACGTCATGTACCTGTTTGGCACCAGCTTAGTGTGCGGAATGCATGCCGAGGTACGACAAAAAGCTCAAAATTCCCTTGATAACAGGAAAACGAACGCTCGATTGAAGCATACCTATGTGCAAATAGATAAATTCTTTCGGAGAAGACAATGGCGTCTGACTAGCGCCTAATGTGAAGAGCACCAGATCATCAGGGATCTCATACTCCCGCGAATGCCTTCCAGATTCGACTGAGAGATCGACCTCTCCTCGAAAAACTTAGGGCCTTTAGCGAACAGTTCATCGTGGAGCTGATTCTGGCCCGCCATGGAAGAATGTAGGACATTCGATTAAGGAAGTTGAACAAAGCCAAAAGAAAAACAACAAATTAGAGTCTTTATAATCGAATTAGTAAAGAAACTAAACTGTGCAGAGAAGGGGATTTATGTAGAAGCAAGGATTCCCACCTTTGTTTAGCAGTCACATACCCAATTAACTATGTGCACCGCTTGAAGAGATGATTCAGACTCAATCATCATAACCGCCCAGTTCCTTCATGACATGACTTAGTATATCGATGAGACTAACTCGGGGGAAGTAGCTGATGATACATCAAACTGTCCAATAATCTGCGTCGTACACGTGTCATGATGATCTCGTTATAGAGCAAAGCGAGCCCAATTGCACGCCCAATCTGGCAAAGCCCAGAAAAAAAGAAAGCCATTGAGGCAGGGTCCAGAAGGTTGGACCCAAACAACAACGCTCTATTAAGCCCATACGTCACATGGTCAAGCCCAATACCCATAAGACCTAATAAGGCAAGTATCTAGGAGATTGACTTAAGACGGGCAAGCCAGCAATAGACTGACTCCTATTAGATTAAGTTGTGCATAGAAACTCCCCATTATGGACAACACTCCTTAAGGGAAGAATCCCCCACAGATCTAGGAGCATAAGTCGTGTAGGGAAACTCTCCTACATGGACGACTCCTAACATGGAAAAGATCTCCAACAAGATATATTTTCTTAAAATACGTTACCAAATACCTAGCCGAACAAAAACTCTCGCATGATAAATAGGCCACAAGGTTGAGGAATAAGGTACGCTATAGATGCCAATTTACAACATTACATCTTTCTCGAGCCTTGCCTGACTTAAGCATTGGAGTGCCATATGCCGCCACAATGGTGGTCTTTGGTTCATGTGTGTTCCTGTGCAGGTTAAGGTCAAGGAGAACATGATTTGACACCATCAGTAATTTCATGGGCTCTTGGATTATGTCCAAGTAGAGGATCATCATTAGGTGAATAAAACAAGTCCTACTCCAACATCCTTGTGATTTGACGACTTATCCACATATAAATGCCACATATATTTGGGCTGACCTGCCCTTGTTTCAGCATGAGTTGAGAAGTCTTCTTTTATTGAAGGACGCGACACTGATCTGCTAGTTGACTTTGTTTCCCTGGTTGAGGAGGGAGCGGATTTCACTATGAAATTTGCTAAGGTTGTACCTTTATAGTTGTCACCAGGCAGTGATTTTGTTGAACGATGTGACACTGATTTGCTTGCCGACTTTGTTTCCCCAGTTTAGGAGGGAATTAATTATGTTAAAGCTTGAGCCTTTAAAGTTTTCCTTGGCCGGTAAATCAAGTGGTATTGGCTCAACTCTATCACCCATTTCATGAGTTTTTGACAAGCATCTGGGAGGAAGTTGTGCCCGCAACTCTTCACTGATGAGAACTGAGCTAACTGCTACATTTGAAATTGTCGAGTAGATGTATAAGTCCTCTCCTAGATCTATCTATGGATCTACTCAAGAATCGATCTAAAGTTGATGTTCTACTAGTGAGACTTTGAATTTCTTTTGGAGTTAATGGTGAATTTTTGTCAAGTAGTGATCTTTTTTGCTTTTATGATCCCCACACATTGTGTATGTTGTAGGTCTGTTGACTTAGAAATATTTTCATGAAGGGCACAAAAGCTTGATTGGCCTCTTTAACGAGTTTTCAATGTGCTTAAATCGGAATTAAGCATAACTTAGAGGAAATTAATTATGGAATCAAATCTATTTATCTTGGAAATTGCATGGAAATATTGTGTGATCTACTAACCACTTGACAAAACTTTAAGAGATTTAAGTAGTCTTGTGTAAGATGCTTCTGTGCTCAGTGACTGATTAATTGAATTACCCACTCACGAAAAGTGGCATCATCTACTGAGGTGTGATCCTCTACTGAGGCATTTGGCTTGTGTGGTCTGCTGACCACTTGACTAAACTTAAACGGATTTAAGTAGTCCCGAGTAAGATGTTTTTATGCATTAAATTACCCACTCACTAAGAATGTCTTCCTCTACCGAGGTGCGATCCTCTACAGAGGCATTTTGCTTGTGTGGTCTGCTAACCACTTGACTAAACTTAAACGAATTTAAGTAGTCTTGAGTAAGATGCTTTTATGCATTGAATTACCCACTCACGAAAAGTGACATCCTCTACTAAGGTGTACATAAATGTTTGTATTTTTGAATGTCTTCTGCTGAAGGACATGTAGAACGAATTCTCATATTTCACTTTTTCAATTGAATAACGTGTGTTTTCTGCTGAGAAGCAAAATAATATATCCTCTACTGAGGTATATGTAAATATTTATTCGGATCTTTTTTTTGTGTGCAGGATCTTCTTTCATTGGTGGCGGTTTCTTCAATCAAGGTTGGTTCTTCTTGTGAAGAATTTGATTGATCGGAACGGAGAACTCTGTGTATGTTCTACCAGACGAGGAGTTTCTTATTGAAGAGATAAAATACAATAAAGATATTTTGATTATATGTACATTGCATTTTTTTTCTTTCTAAAAAGCTAGGACGCCTCAACTTCAATCCACTTTGTGAAATGGTTGATTGCCACAATCATCAGATTCTTCTGCGTTGGAGACTTTGTTGACCAGAATGGTGAACTTTGTGTATGTTCTACTGGCTGAGGAGTCTCTTGTTGGAGAGTGTGTTCTACGCTTGTCACCCTTGTTCTTTTTATCCTCCTGATCTGCATTTGTTTGTGCAGGTTGACTATATTTCTTAAGTATATCTGGTGTTTTAGCACTTTTTTTCGTCATTCCACAATGCACAACGTCCAGCCATGGCAAATATTTTAGCAAGAGTTTTGCCTGGTTTCATGATCAATTTGCCATACAATAGGTGATCTGCGGGCATACCCTTCTTGAAAGCAAAGGATGCAATTTGGTTATAACACCCATTTATGCTCACCCTTTCTGCCTTGAATCTTTTGATGAAGTCTCTGAGAGATTCATTTGACTTTTTCTTCATGTTGGTGGTCAGCATGATTTTTGATGGTTCGATAAGATGAATACTCCTTTGTGAAAACAAGGGAGAGCTCCCCAAAGTTGTTGATCAACCGAAGGGTCAAAGTGTGAAACCAATCTTGGGTCACTCCTTGTAAAGTCATAGCAAATATTTTGCACATAAGTGGGTCATCATTTTTGTGCAGAGTCATGACACTTCGGAAATGCTTCAAGTGTCTCTCATAATGAGAATCTCTTTTGAAAGGAGTAAAGGTTGGTATGGTAAATTTTGTCGGTGGAGGATCTCCTTCAATGCCATTTGTAAAAGGTGAAGTGTTTACCAATGCTACCTCTCTGCGCAGATCATCATCTGAATTTTCCATGACTCACAAGTTCCTCAACTGCTCATTGATAATTCATGTTACATCATCAGCTCTCAAGGTGCATACTGTTGATCGACTGCATGGTAGGGCAGTCTACGCCACTCAGCAACATGGCAGTTTCAGAACAAGTTAATATAACGATCCAGATTTGATCATAAGCGTCGTTCACATCCATCGAGATTCTGACTTCTACGCCGACCACTCATATCTAGCATCATTTGTGATATGAGCCTTGCGTGTATAGTTGCTTGGGAGTCCAACCTTGAGAAGACTCATGTTTGAGGCTCGAGCCTAGAGTGCACATATGCTCGTGGCCCTAATATTGAATGAATGCATCCAGATGGATTATTTCCCCTCCGTGGATGATTACTTCTGCTTTCATGCTCATGGTCTACTGGAAGATGACGATGTGTCTTTTTTCTTAGCTGTATACTGACTAATCACTCTACCAGCTGAGTTTGGTCTTCCAATATTTTAGTCAAATTGGTGATCTGACTTATTCTTGTTGCTTCATTTCCATTGGGTTCGATTGTTGGGCGGAAGGTTGCACTTGATGGTCTGCCGACACTGGCAGATCTACTGCCAATGGTTGTCCTACTGGTGGTGGCTGAATATGTGGCTGTGATGACGGCCCTATACGGGCAGATGACTAGGTAACATTATTTTTGTTAGTTTGTTTTCGAGTTCCCACCATTGTGTTGAAAAAGAACTTTGAAAATAAAAGCATTTGTGCGAGAAAATTTAAAGTGATGAATGGAAGTTTTTTTTACCAAAGGAAGAGAGCTTGCAATGAGTTTGATTCAAGTTCTCGCTGAAAGCGCCAATTTTGTGGATGCAAATTTCCAATGGATCACATGCTAATCAAGCGGAGCAATCTGCATAAGATAGAGATTAATTCTCGACACCGGTGCGGTGCCTGCCATGGGGACTCTGATGCCAAAGTTAGTGCCTTTAGGAAATTTATTTATCTGTATCTGAAGAGAGAATTATGAATAAAAAAAATAGTTGCCTCCATATGGCTTTGTGTTTGGCTATTTATAGAGGCAAAACGAGTAAACTGCTGGCAGATGAGTGAGACGCGTGGCATATGAGTGAGTCATCTGCTTGCAGGTTGTTATAACTTTTCTTAGGTAGTTGTAACTTTCATAGATAGTCGTAACCTCTTGTTGGTGTTTGTAACTTTCTGTTTAAAGACATCTCTCCTGCAAGCTTGTGTGCTTAGCTGAGCATGTTGGTCAGCGCCGAACATTACTACTCTACAGAGAAAAGAGTGTTCTGCTGAGTTGTATTGGGCCCAGACTTGAGCTACATTGGACTCAAACTTGGGTTTTCTCTACTTGTAACTTTCGTGGGTAATTTTCGAGTTTCTTTGGAACAACCCAAATCCTTGGGTTGTCTTATCCTGTTGGGCTAAGGATTATTTTTGGCTCCTACAATAAACTTCTACCTCAACTCACTAGCTACTGAGGAGGTGCATAGGAAACTTGAATTCTTAAGCAAAATAAAAACTAATGGAAAGTATGTTTCTTCCACTAGATATGCTTAAACTTACAACAATAATGGTATAGGAGTTTATATAGAAAAGAAAAAAAAAAAGTAGTGAGCGTGGATCAAACACGCAACCTTCACATCATCAATAAATAAAAAACATTGTAAAAAAATGATAGTAATGACAATATTAATAATAATAATAAAGCTAACATATGTTCTCATTATTTGGGAGAACACAATAGACTTAAGCTCAAAGATAAGAGTTGAAGATCGGGAATGGATGGATAGTATCCGCAATAAAGCTAACATATTTCCAACCAACAATCAAAAGAACAAGCCAAGTAGTTCAATTGAAGGTAGTGTGCAAAAAGTTGTGGCTACAATGGATAATATTAGGAAACTATTCCTTTGCAAGTAATCTTAATTAGAAGTTTAGCTTATTTAGCAGTCTATTTTAATTAGGTAGTATTATTGAATTAGGAGTCCTTGTTTAGGAAGTATTTCACTAGGAGTATGTTTATTCTTTTCCTAATAAAAATATGTCATAGTAATGGTTGAAAAAAAAAAGATTAATAAAAACTTAGTTTTGGTGGTTAATCCCCAATCTTATCGGTGGTTGATCTCCAATCAGAAGATCAAGGTTCATAACATTTGGAATCGAAACAAGTTTATGTTCCATTTTTATTCGTCCCCCTCCTCTTGGTTATGTTTTCTTCTACATCATGACAATCAATGAATTGAAAGTCGAATTTGTTGGTTTGGAAGATCAATTTACAGAATTAAATAATCGATTTAATGGCTTGGAGAATCGATTTATTGGCTGGGAAAACTAATTTAATGGTTTACAAATCATTGTTGCTAATCTTCACTAGTCATGACATTGTTTTTCATGAAAATCTTTTTCCCTATGCTTCAACTTCCCAAAATTCAACATTTGTAATTCCTCATTGTGTGTCAGATCCTTCTCCTTCGAGGTCGCTTTCAACCGTCCAACCCACACCCCCACTAGATTCAAACCAAGTTGATTCCTCGTCGGTTCCTCCTTATGAGCTTATGGATCCCCATCTCCATTGGGCCCTATTCAACACATTCTCGCCAGCCCCCTCCCCGTACCTCCCTTACATCATTCTCATGCTCCTCCCCTGGCATTACGTGATTATGTTTGCAACCAAACGATGTCTCCCAAACCATTGATGCCTTCGTTGTCTGGTGCACAAAAAGGTATGCGATATCTTCTTTGTAATTTCATCTCTTATCATTGTTACTGACCACACCATCGCTTCTTTGTTGCTACTGTCAGTCAGGATATTAAACCTACATCTTATACCGAAGCAGTTTCTCATTCTCACTGGCACGTAGTGATGCAATCTGAATTGGCAATTTTAGAAGTAAACAACACTTGGTCCCTTACTTATCTCCCTTCTGGCAAGAAGCCTATTGAATGTCGTTGGGTTTATAAAATCAAACATCACTCGAATGGTACTATTGAACGTTACAAAGCTCACTTGGTTGAAAAAGATTACATACAGCTGAAATGTATCAATTATCATGACATTTTTTTCTCCCACTGCTAAAAAGATCATTGTTCGTTGTTTATTGGCTCGGCAGCTGCCCAAAATTGGTCTATTCACTAACTTGATGTAAACAATGTTTTCCTTCATGGTGACATCCATGAAGAAATTTATATGTCTCCTCCTCCTAGTCTTCAACGACAGGGAGAGAACATGGTATCTCGTATCAACAAGTCGTTATGTGGTTTAAAACATGTTTCCTGTCAATGGTTTGCAAAATCTCTATAGCTATCCAAATTGCCAAATTTTTTCAATCCAAAGTAGATTACTTATTATTCACATGTCGAAAAGGCAAATCCTTTACAGTTTTGTTGATATATGTTGATGATATTCTTATTATGGGTAATGATCTCACTGTATTATCTGTTCTTAAGCAATTTTTGCATATTCGTTTCTAGATTAAAATTTTGGGTGATTTGAAGTATTTAATAGGCATTGAAATCTCTCGTTCAAATAGAGGTATTTTCATCTCACAACGGAAATACATTTTGGAAATTGTAAAGGATGGTGGTTCTTTGGGTGCTAAACCTGTGAACTTTTCTATGGAGCAAAACTTAAAGCTTTTAGATGCTGGTGAATTGCTTAGATCCCCATCTCAATATTGGCGGCTTGTCGGACACCTAATTTATTTGACTATTACCCGTCCAGATATCAATTATTCAGTACATGTGTTAAACAGATTCATGTTTGCTTTACACAATCCACATATGGAAGCTACTTTGCGTGTGTTGCGTTTTTTGAAAAATAGTCCAGGACAAGGTTTTTTTTCTCTTCTGAGAATGCCTTATCCTTGCGAGCTTTTCGTGATTTAGATTGGGCTGGTTTCTCAATGACTCGTAGGTCCACCACGGGTTATTGTATTTTTTTTGGAACATTATCTTATTTGCTGGTAGACAAAGAGGCAGAAAATTGTGTCTTTCTCCTCAGCAGAAGCCGAATATAGAGCCATGACAGCTACATGCTGTGAATTATCTTGGTTATGCTCATTGTTGAAAGATTTGCGAATATTGCATCTGAGACTAGCATTGTTGTATTGTGATAACAAGGCAACCTTGCACATAGCAACCAATCCTATTTTCATGAAAGAACTAGACACATAGAAATTCATTTCATTCGAGAAAATATACAAGACGTTCGGTGGCAACAAAATTTGTTACTTCGGCAAATCAGCTTGTGGATGTGTTTACCAAGCCATTGGGATATGAAGCTTTATCCACCATGATATACAAGTTGGGAGTTCTTGATATTCACTCTCCAACTTGAGGGCGAGTGTTAGAAGGTCAATAAATTCATTGGATAGATTAGGAAACAGATGTGTGTTGTATTTGACACAGATGTATGTTTTATTTGATGTACAATATTAGATTACCTAGAATAACTTGCACAGTTTTAGGAGAACAGCTTAGCACAATTTTAGTAAAACTCTTGTACATCTTCTATAAAGCTACATCTTATGATTCAATGAAAATCAATCTTTCAAAGGCTATTTTTTTTTTTAAATGGGCTATGGGAATGATGGCTAGTGACGTCGTAGGGGCAATCGTTAAGGAGAGATCAGCTCCTATTATGAGTAATGGCTTTTGCAACACTATGGCTTAACTCTATAAAATAGTAGCATCTCTTATCTGGATTTTGGAATCAAAGAAAAGACGAGGGATTTTGTATTCTAACTCGTGTTAGGTTGTTCATTAGTAATAAAGATCCTATGTTTTTTTTTTTTTTTTTTTTTTTTTGTAATAGTTGGGCCTAGATTCTTGTTCTAAGTAATATTCATAAACTCCCCGCTGGATATTGGATTGTAACCTATATTAGTCGCCTGAAAAATGTCCAAGCACACAACTTGGCTAAACTTAGCTACGTTACTGATTTTGGGCATTCTTTTCCTTAGTTCTAATATATTTATGTTTTCAACAAAAAGAAAAAACAATCCACCTTCAGATGGAGTAAAAACTACATTAAATTTTATTAATAGAAGACATTCATAAACACTCGAAGTCTAATTAGTCTTCTAAAAATGATCCCCATGGTGAATAGAGAATAAAAGTAAATGTATCGATACAATTAAATTTCAGTCACAAATTCTTAACTTTCAAATTTGCGTACAAATTCCAAAGATACAGTAACCACCATCACAAGTTCATAATAAATAATAAACACTATGGTAGGTTGTGTAATAGAAATTTAAAAAAATAATAAAAAATCTTAACAAATCTTCTAAAACTACATTGCAAACAAATTTGTCCATTCTCTATGCATTTAATCTAAAGTGCAGAAGGGTACAATGTCTTCAACAATATGTACTAAAAATAAATAAATATTTAAGTGAGTGCATCAATTAAAAAAATTATTGCAAATATTATAACAAATTTGAAAAAAAATTTATATTCAAAACCCAAAAAAAAAAAAAAAAAAAAAAATCCTACATCCAAAAATCAATATTGGAATCATTTCTACAAAGTCCTTAATCAACAACATTAGTACTCCTTTTCTCTTGGTAATTAATTAGAGTTGTTTTAGGGTTAATAAAATTTGGTTGGGTACACCAAGCAATTTTTAAAGGGAGTTGCTACGTGTACCCAACTATTTTGCTCAATTGCACCAATTCTTTGTTGCATCGGTATTTTGAGATGTTTCGATTTTGTTACACCAACTAATTTTTTAATAAATGGAAACCATTTGGTGATGGAATTTTCTTGTTTAGGAGCGACAATAAATAAATTATAAAAATGTAATTTGTTGCAACTATTTAAAAAATGCATTCATACCCAAGAACTCTACATCCAAAATTTTATAATAAGAATCATCCGTACAAAGCCCTAAATCAATAATTTACCATAGTGTTTGCTATTTATTGTAGAACTTGTGACGATGGCTAGTGTATCTTTGTTGTTTGTACGTAAATTTGAAAGTTAAGAATTTGTGACTTAAATTTAGTTTTATTGGTAAGATTTATTTTTTTTCGTTAAGAAAAAATTAATGCTCACAAACGAGAAAATTTAACCACCAAATGGTTTTTATTGATAAGAAAATATAAGTCGGTGTTACATATTTTATGTTGGTGCAACAAAGTCGAAATATCCCCAAATGTCAGTGCAATAAAGAGTTGGTGCAACCAAGTCAAATAGTCGGGTACACGTAGCAACTCCCTTTTTAAAAGCTAAATCTAAAAAATAAATTTTGGGACATTGAGTCAAATAGTTAAGTACACATAGCAACAAAAAAATAATGAAATAGTGGTAAGAATATTCAATTTAAGAATGATTCATTTTTAACTTTTGTCTTGACCATGCTTTGAATGTAACTGAGAGCCACTAAATTGTTTGGGGAATAAGGCTCCTTGAACTATCAACAATTTTAGCTAGCCTTGTTTACAGGCCTCTTTTGGGTTTTTTTTACAATTTCATCCCTTCTATAAGTGGTGTTTGTGATTGTGTTTTAAAGATGAGGGGTAAAAAGTGTAAAAAAAAAAAAAAAACCAGCAAACATGGCTAGCTAGACTTACTCTTTAACTATTTAGCCTTGGCTGGGCTTGTGAAACAGTGCTCAGTGCGCCTGCGGTTCACCTCTGGCCACCATCACCACTCCAAACCCTATATTTGTGTGTGGAGTTTTAGGTTTTTTTTTTTTTTTTTTTTTGGAAGGCGAGCAGGGTTTTTATAGGATCCCAGAACCCATTAAAGACCAGAACTGGTCAACACACCATAAACTAATAAAGATGCCGCAAGTTGGGTTCGAACCCAAGACCAAGTGGTACCATCCACCAAGCTCCAACCGTTGAGCTGTCATGCCATTGGCATTTAAATTTAACACGTGACCAAGCCCTAAAATGACATTTAAATTTAATTTTTTGTTTTTTTTGCCTTTATTGTATTTAAAGATTAAAAAAAAAAAAGGCATCATCTAGCAATTGCTTGATAAAAAAAAATGGTAGCTCTTAAAATTAAGCTATAACAAAATTTTATTTTCTCTTTTTCTGTAATTTAACCCGCATTATACATGTACGCCAGGTCATGCTACCACTGGTTCCAACCACCATTACCTTGCTTGGATGGAACCCCTTATTCGTGGAGCCAAATTAGCATAAAACTTAGTAGGTAATGAGCAATCCTCGTTTTTCTTCTCTATCTTCATTCGCAAACAAATACTATGGCTTTTAAGAGGACGCAAAGACTAGAAAATTCAGATAGAGGGGTACAAGTAATGAATCTAATTCATATACCTTCTCTCTTTAGTGCTTTCTGCCAGCTAGAGATGCCAGTCTGACTAGATACATTATTTTCTCCTAATGGTGACTAGACAAAATGTAACTAATAAAAACAAAAATGTTATTTAAAGGACTGCATCCTGCAGTCAGCCTCATTTTCTGTAAAATTCATGCTCTCCTTTTCTATCATCCTTCTATGCAAGTAAAAGATCAGGGGTCAACTAAATCAGCACTCTCCGAAGCATGAGAGTTACCAGGGGACGACTCGTTTGCAGCTGGGAGATAAGACCATGCAAGGGCTGCACTGCCAAGTGTAATGGCAACACCAATTGAAGCCCAAACCCACTTCTGCCTCTTTTTCTTTCCTTCCTGATTACGCCGTTCCATATCTGTATGAAAAGCAACCTTGCATAATGAGAAACAAATCATTCATTTATTTTTTTAATCTGAATGACATGAGTACAAATCATTCCTTGAAATCCTTCCCCTCTTCCCAAAAATTAGTAGAATATCAACTTGTGTCTGACAATGTAAGCAGAAGGGCAGTAAGTGAGCTTCTGCACATGTAAGTCTTAGAAATAATCAATATTAATGGCTTCCCTGAATTGATCTCTAACATTATTTCTGTGTAACAAGGAGGCTCCATTTTAAGGGACAACACTCGTGTTCAACACATAAAAGACATACCATGACAAACCTAAACATGTATATTAATTGTGAAATGGCACAATAGGGTATTATTATGACTTCATGAATGCATTCACTGTATTGATTTATTCCACTAGCAAAATAAGACATACATGGTTTCACGCTAGATCCTTTTCAAAATGACTACTGAAAATATTAAGGGTTGGAATCAGGGGACTTAGTTTTTTGCCTCCAATTTTCACCAATTTCGGACCTTGGACCCTTTTATATCAAATGGTCTAAATATAAGTAGTTCTTTCAGTAGGATAGGAATCTGATTGAGATTTGCAACAAACTTCAGTGTCTATTTTCACCCACTCAGTTAGCACAAAACGTAGACTTTTTCTTTTCTTTTTTCGTTAAAAGGTAAAAAAAATTATTAAGCACCACTCGTAGTATTACAAGACAGAAACTTTGCAGAATTAAGGTCCTGAAACTATAGAATCCCAATTAACAATCAAAATTGATCCCAGTGAAATTCTTAAGAAATTTGGATTTTCTCCTTCCTCCCCATTTGATGCTGATCCTATTTAAAAATTATTAAACCCAGTGACATTCTTAAGAATTTGGTAGTTTAGAAACACACAAGTTTCAGATGAAGCTTGGTCCTTTAAACAGTTTCCAGGTTAAACACTTTCACATTTTTTAGTACTTCTTTAAAAGCATCTCCAGCCAACCCAAGCATCATTGTACTGGTAAAACATCTTTTTTGAAAGAAGGCCATCCCGTTCACCAGTATGTATTGATTTCCTATACACAGCCCACCTATAAATCCAATCTGACCCACGTTTCTTTTTTAATCAGTTCTGCTAGTTGCTGCTATTGGTTACAATAGAATCATCATGGCAACAGAAGTCCCAACACTTACTGGATGGGTCTCTCAACAACAACCCGATACAAAATTACAAGTAGCAGAATATGCAGGATGTTGGCCTTAGACTAGTGGCGAATTGAAGATGCAGTTTTAAGTGCATTACCTACAACTGGTTTTAGCCTTCCAAAAGTAAAATACATCAATTTTTTTAACCTTCAGTCCATTGAAACATCTCCTGGCTAAATAATTTGGTTTTATCCTTCATCCCTAAGAATTTGAACTCTTGCCAAAAGAAAAGGTCACTGAACATGTTATCAACACACCACAAATCCGTCACTACACCTGTTTGTACCTGATACCCAAACACGTGTCAATTCCTTACAGTTTCCACTGCAACAAATGAAGAGCTTGGGTCGCTGAAGATGACCATTTGGAGAGGATGTATATGCTTTCCAAGTTCAGATCCTTCAGATCATTCTTTTTTATTCATTACTATTTAATTGATCTTGGGATGCACTCAAGTCATTACATAAAGCATGGGGATGGCATGTTGGCATAGAATTTTTTTTTTTTTTTTTTTCAAATGACAAACTAGTGCACCCAAAATTTTTAAGATTCAATATTATTTGAGGTTTTCGGAAATGTTTAGAAAAGAAGCCCTTAAAGCACTAGTAAGTTCGCATCCCAATTACGAACGAAGCTACTGGCAAAGAAAAATGCCATTGAACGAAGGATTAGGAGACGCACCATCCCATAGTAATGCCAAATTTTCCATCACCACTCTCTAGGGTTCATGAGTTCTCATTGAAGTCTTGCATTGTGCTCCTTCTAAATGCTTAACATATAACAAAAATCACAACTTCCAAAGAGACCTTCACTTGGTGAATGCGGAGGTGCTTTCCATCACCTCAATAGAGATTATAGTCTAGGGCTGGGCACGGTCCGGATCGGTTCCAAATTTTGAGGAACCTAACTCGGACCGTTTAAATTTAACGGATTCGGTCCGGTCCGGTCCGAATTCCCTCATTTTGAACATTGGGATCGAACCTAACTCGAACGGTCCGGTTCCAATTTTATTTTATACAAGAAATCTTGTAAACAGACTCAAATCCCTAAATGGAACAATAATCTAAAATTTTGAATCAAATTTCTGATAAATTTCAATTGTGTATAAAAACCAAAATGTTGAATCAAATTTCTGATCAATTCAGATAGTTCTGAAAAATATTCGTATTGGAGGTGCGGGATTATTTTTTACATATACCCATGGGTGCAGAAAATTCTTCAACGCTGGAATGGAGACAAACTTGATACAGACTTGTGGATTATTAGACTCCCAGCATTTTTCAACATTATGAAATAAAGTCACATGCCATGATTTCTGTTATAGTGTGTATCTAGCTGTCAGTGTGTAGTGTGTATCTAGCTGTGTGTGTAGTGTGTATCTAGCTGTCAGTGTGTGTATCTAGCTATTTAAGCCCATGTATCATTTGAGTTTAAGTAAGGAAATGAAGTAATCTCTTATCTCTTTTAACATGGTATCAGAGCCATAATTCGAAGTTCGAAATTTGCAATTTGGTTCTCACCTATTTGATTCTCACCGATCCTTCGAAATTTGCAATTTGCAATTTGGTTCTCAAATCGATCCAGCAAGTCGATCCAGTCCTCCAGACCTCCCATCGATCCAGCCAGTCGATCCAGCCAACGCAGTTGATCGACTCATCCAGTCAATCCAGCCGTCCGATCGCCTCCTTCAGCCAGTCCGATCGTCCGATCGAGTCCTCTAGTCAGTCCGATCGACCGATCGACTGATCCAGCCAGTCGACTGCTCCAGTCGATCGACTCCTCCAGTCGATCCCTCCAGAAGATCGGTCCTTCCAGTCGATCGAAGCTTTCAATCGACTCCTCCAGTCGAACCCTCCCATCGACTTCTCCAGTCGATTGCTCCCATCGACTGCTCCCATCGATTCCTCGCAAGCTTTCAATCGACTGCTCCCATCGATTGCTCCCATCGACTGCTCCCATCGACTTCTCCAGTCGATTGCTCCCATCGACTTCTCCAGCGAGTCGACCCCTCCCCTCGCATTCACCAACCAGTCGACCCATTGAAGCTTCAGATTGAAGCTCCCTGATTTGTCAAATTGGTAAAACCCATCCCACAAGGGCCTGTTTGGGGCTATTTGGGCCTGTTTGGGGCGATTTGGGCCTGTTTGGTACGGGCCTGTTTGCCTGTTTGTAAAACCCATCCCATATTTGAAGCCTCTTTCCTGATTTCTCTTAATTTTGGTGCTTTGATGAGTCGAAAACGGAGCTATATGTCTGGGAGCCAGTCTAATTACAGTGGACACAACGGAGGCAGCTCACACGGGCTTGAACCTCGCACGCCAGATTCTGATATTATTATTTGCAACTATTGTAAGAATCCTGGTCATACCAAGTTTGACTGTAGAACGCTGCAGTTTAAAAACCGGCAAAAACATTCAGCTCATGTTGCGATCCCTTCTGCTGCTTCTGCCAAATCAGTCCTTATTTCTGCTAATGAGTATGCCCAGTTCTCCAAGTATCAGGAATCACTCAAGTCTTCCTCTACTTCTGTCACAGCGAGTGCCGATTCAGGTAAACCCGATGTTTGTCTTCTCTCATCATCCTCCCAGTGGGTCATTGATTCTGGTGCCACAGATCATATGACAGGTAATTCTAGTCTATTTTCTTCGTTTCAATCAAATGCTTATACTTCTACCGTCACTTTAGCCGATGGGTCACCATCTTGTGTTCGCGGGTCTGGCACCATCAATCCTACCCCTTCGCTATCTCTGTCCTCTGTCTTACATTTACCTAATTTATCCTTTAATTTGCTCTCTGTAAGCCAACTTACTCGTCATCTTAACTGTTGTGTCTCATTTTACCCTGATCATTGTTTAGTTCAGGATCTTATGACGAAGAAGATTATTGGTAAAGGACATGTGTCTGGAGGAGGCCTCTACATTCTTGATACACCGATGTCGAGTTCTGTTGCTTGCTCCAGTGTCATGTCTCCTTTCGAGGCTCATTGTAGGTTAGGTCATCCGTCTCTCCCTCTGCTCAAACAGCTTTGTCCTCAATATAATAAGGTGTCTTCATTAAATTGTGAGTCATGTCAGTTTGCAAAACATCATCGTCTTAGTTCGAGTCCTAGAGTCAATAAACGTGCTAGTGTTCCTTTTGAATTAGTTCATTCTGATGTTTGGGGTCCTTGTCCTATTTTGTCTAAACCTGGGTTTAAGTATTTTGTTACATTTGTGGATGATTATTCTCGTGTTACTTGGTTATACTTGATGAAAAAACGTTCTGAGTTGTATTCCCTGTTTTGTGCGTTTTGTGCTGAAATTCAAACTCAATTTAATGTTTCCATTCGCACCTTGCGAAGTGATAACGCTAAAGAGTATACACAAGCTTTATTTCAGTCTTATATGACTCAGAATGGCATACTTCATGAAACTTCATGTGTTGATACCCCATCCCAAAATGGTGTGGCAGAACGTAAAAACAGACATCTTCTTGAAACAGCACGAGCTCTATTATTTCAAATGCATGTTCCTAAACCTTTTTGGGCCGATGCCGTCTCTACAGCTTGTTTTCTCATTAATCGCATGCCTTCCTCTATTCTTCATGGTGAGATACCTTACAAAATCCTTTTTCCCGATAAGTCATTGTTTCCTATTGACCCGAAGATATTTGGTAGCACTTGTTTTGTTCGGGATGTTCGTCCGCATGTCACTAAATTAGATCCCAAGTCTTTAAAATGTGTCTTCCTTGGTTATTCTCGTCTTCAGAAAGGTTATCGGTGTTATTGTCCCACTCTTCACAAGTATCTGGTCTCAATTGATGTTACCTTCTTGGAAGACACACCTTATTTTCCATCTTTGCCCATTCCCACTCACATGGGGGAGGAGGATGATTTGTTGGTCTATTCTATCACGTCCTCAACACCTGTCTCCGCACCAGCTCCTGTCTCGGACCCAGCTCCTGTCTCGGACCCAGCTCCAGTCCAGCCTCCTATTATTCAGGTTTACTCCAGGCGTCTACCTCTTGACTCATGTCCTGCACCTGATCCTTCGTCATCAGATCCAGTCCCGAACAATGATCTTCCAATTGCCTTACGGAAAGGTAAACGACAGTGTGCTTATCCTATTTCTTCATTTGTTTCTTATACTAATTTGTCGCCTTCCTCGTGTTCTTTTATTGCTTCCCTTGATTCTACCTCTATTCCTAAAACTGTCCGTGCAGCCATATCTCATCCTGGTTGGCAGACTGCAATGATAGAGGAGATGAATGCTTTAGATGACAATGGTACTTGGGACTTGGTCGATTTACCTTCAGGAAAAAGGGCTATCGGGTGCAAATGGGTCTTCGCAGTTAAGGTCAATCCGGATGGGTCAGTCGCTCGATTGAAAGCACGTCTTGTTGCTAAGGGCTATGCTCAAACCTATGGGGTGGATTACTCTGACACTTTTTCTCCTGTTGCAAAGTTGACCTCTGTTCGGTTATTCATTTCCATGGCTGCTTCCCATCATTGGCCTTTACATCAGCTTGATATCAAGAATGCTTTTCTTCATGGTGATCTTCAGGAGGAGGTGTATATGGCGCAACCTCCTGGTTTTGTTGCTCAGGGGGAGTCAGGGCGAGTTTGTCGTCTTCGAAAATCTTTATATGGTTTGAAACAGAGTCCTCGTGCTTGGTTTGGAAAGTTTAGTCAGGCTGTTGAGAAATTTGGTATGATGAAAAGCAAGTCTGACCATTCTGTATTCTACAAACGATCAACAACTGGTATCATTCTGTTAGTGGTGTATGTGGATGACATTGTAATTACTGGGAATGATACGAGAGGAATCTCATCTCTTAAATCTTTCCTTCATACTCAGTTTCACACGAAGGATTTGGGAGAGTTAAAGTATTTCTTAGGAGTTGAGGTCACTCGGAGTAAACGAGGTATCTTTCTATCTCAGAGAAAATATGTTCTTGACCTATTAACTGAGACAGGTAAATTGGGAGCAAAGCCCTGTAGTGCTCCTATGCCTCCAAATGTGCAACTTACCGATGTTGGGGAACCATTTGCAGATCCTGAAAGATATCGAAGGTTGGTTGGGAAGTTGAATTACCTTACCGTGACTCGTCCAGATATTGCATACTCAGTCAGTGTTGTCAGTCAGTTTCTGTCATCTCCGACAATTCATCATTGGGCAGCGTTAAAGCAGATTTTGGGTTACTTGAAAGGAGCACCAGGACGCGGTATCGTGTATGAAAATCACGGGCACACTCATATTGAATGTTTCTCAGATGCTGATTGGGCAGGTTCCAAAATGGATAGAAGATCCACTTCAGGTTATTGTATATTTGTTGGTGGGAATTTGGTTTCATGGAAGAGTAAGAAGCAAACAGTTGTGTCACGATCCAGTGCAGAGTCTGAATATAGGGCTATGGCACAGTCTGCGTGTGAGATAATGTGGATATATCAGCTCTTGACTGAAGTAGGCCTTAAAGCTACAGTACCAGCGAAATTGTGGTGTGACAACCAAGCTGCTCTTCATATTGCTTCTAATCCTGTGTTTCATGAACGGACTAAGCACATTGAAATTGATTGTCATTTCATTCGTGAGAAAATTCAACAAGGCTTGATTTCTACTGGATATGTGAAAACTGGAGAACAACTAGGGGACATCTTCACGAAAGCTTTAAATGGGGTTCGGGTTAACTATCTTTGTAACAAGCTGGGCATGATTAACATTTATGCTCCAGCTTGAGGGGGAGTGTTATAGTGTGTATCTAGCTGTCAGTGTGTAGTGTGTATCTAGCTGTGTGTGTAGTGTGTATCTAGCTGTCAGTGTGTGTATCTAGCTATTTAAGCCCATGTATCATTTGAGTTTAAGTAAGGAAATGAAGTAATCTCTTATCTCTTTTAACAATTTCCAAGTCTCTAAATATGAGAGAAATGGTGGGTGGTGCTTGTCAAGAACTCAAAACAGCTAAGAGATCCTCATCCTAGATCCAAGAATTGAACAAGAGCAACTTAGATACTCAAACTCCACAAAAGCCGGAACAAGATGAGGATGGCTTTTCAACATCTGAGACAAGAATTGCTCTACTGGATACTCAAACTCAAGAGGAGCAATCCGAGTATCAGAAGGAGACGACGAAGATGCCCTCACCACCACACACCTCCTCCTCCTATGCCCTCCCTTTGTCAATGAATTCGATCGACAACTACTCTGTTCATCAATCAATCAAAACTTTACAACCTTAATAAATAAATAAATAATACTAAGAGAATGAAATTTCTTTCTTTCTTCTCATCCTAATTGATATGTTGAAGAAATTGAATTTTGCACCAAAGCATATGAAATCTGGTCGATTTGTTGGGTGAGCCGTAGATTTAAGAAAGTTATTTGAAGGATTTTTGATAGACCAGAAGGAGATCTAACAAGTGCTTCCATTTTTTCGATGTTGCGGAGACATACTATTAGATCCCTAATACGACATTCCGATGGAGAGAGAGAGTGGTGTGGGACTTGCTTTACTCCGGCGACCTAGATCTATAACAGATTTGCTGGAATTGGATCTATAACAGATCTAAGTGGTGTGGGACTTACTTTACTCCGACGACCTAGATCTATAACAGATCTGTGGAGACTTACTCTCAATGTAACGAGGAAGACTAGGAGGACAACAGCACAAGGACGAGAGAGACATCCCGCTGAGTCGAAGTGGAAGAGTCAGCTCGAACCAAGGAAGAAAAAGAGAGAGAGAGAGAGAGTGAGGGAGTTGTCTTTCTTTGAGTAGGGTTCATCACGCTTCTGAGACTGTGCGTGTTTGATGTTTTTGTGTTTTTCCATTTACTATCCTCCACTAATATTAAGACATGTGTCCAGTATCATCTAAAACGGGTTGGAACCAGACTATTTCATTTTATATAATTAGAACCGAACTCGGACCATTTTACAACAGATCCGGACCGATTCGGATCGTATCTAAATTACAAATTTAAAAAACCGGACCGTTTGGAGCAAAACAATCCGGTTCGGTTTGAATCTGCGGTTCCTTGACTCATTTGCCCACCCCTAGATTATACCGAACCAATGTCATTCCTTAAATGGATTCCTAATTAACACCAAATTCCACATAATGAATGCCACTCTAGCCAAGATCTCCTTTTCCAAAAGGATTTCACCAAAGAGTTAACAAAGTTATCCAATGGACTACGCCACTAGACAAGAGTTTGAAGCAAAAAGAACTCGATAACCCTCATTCTCTATTATCACACAGTCACACCTCATCCATTTGTCACCACAAATCCCAAGGGACAACCATGATGCTTGATAGGCTTGTAAGTTTCATTCAACTCTCCGATTGAACGTGATGTGCAGCGCAAGTGACGGTTCCAAATGCAACAGACAACCCGCCCTCCTTTCTTATAGAGAAACTTCTTAAAGCTTCGACCATGTCAACCCAATGCCAAAGTAACATGAACACCACCATGATGACCTTACTTTCTCCAACTACATCCTTGATCACCTCCCATTACTTTCTAACCATGTAACCCAACAAATCACATAAGGAATTTGTTTCCAAACAAAATTTTGGTATACCCTTTGAAAGCTCTTTGCATTTCCAACTTGTACAAACTCGACCAATGCGGATAGCCCAAATATACTTGAAAGTGACACAACTAAATCCATACAAACTTTGCAAGGGGACAACAGACAACATCAAAGACAAATGCCATCCACATCCATTTTCCCTCCACGCATCTTTGTTGGTAGGAAACCACAACCAGATTCCCACACAAAAAATAAATAAATAATGACATTTTGGTTGGAATATAATTTACCTAGACCATAGTTGTAGGATGCTCCTACCTATACGCACCGAGAAGTATGGATTCCTCTATCATCTTCTCAAAGATTTCCTGGAGAAACTTTTTTCTATTCCACCTCCGAACCCAAAACATCCAACCTTTATCATTAGGATGCTTGCTCATTTTAAATGAAAATCAGCCTGCTTCTTCATTTCCCAATCAAAAAATGGTGTTAAGTCGATATTTGTTCGAAAATTCACTTTCATTTATGCCAAACTCATTGACAATCTCCTCCTGTTCTTGTGCATAACCCTTAATTCTAGAAGTTTAATTTAATGGTTGCAGAATTAAACAAGATCATTCCTCCACAATTCCAACTCTTGCATGTAGGTACACTTCCTGTTGGATATGCTGCCCCATAGGCTCCCGGTGCTCCCCTCATTTATCTGAATGAGATGTTTTCCATAACATATGATGAATTTACACCTAGTTGTCATTAAAATTTCTTTCTCGTTGCTAGGGGTGGGCAAGAATCTCGGTCCCGACCCGACCGACCCGGACTGATATGGTTCCGAACAGGTTCAAACCGGGATGAATCGGTTTATGTTGTTTTTATCCTGGTCCCGGTTTGAACCGGGACAGAACCGGTTTTCACAAATTTTGTCCCGGACCATTCGGTCCATCCCGATTACTGTAGCAAGCCCAAGCCCACGTAATTTTATCAAGTCAAAAGCCCAAATTTCCACGCCCTAAAATCTGAGAATCCTCCAACCTCTCTTTTTCTCGCCTCCTCTCTTTCCCCTTCCTCCTTCTAGCCTTCCATCTGATGAGTCACAAATTCCCATTGCTCTCTCTCTGCCGCGTCTTTGGTTGGATCACAACGACAACGATTCGGCAAGAGAAGTAGAGGCAGGGTTTCAATCTCTTTGCTAAGGGTTTGGAGTCAATCTTTTAGGCAATTGAGAAAGGAACTATATAGTAGGTGGTTCAAGGACCTAATGGCTGAACTGGGACTTTTTTAACTGCCTATGAAGTGAGCGAAGTGCCCCATGGATGGCTAAAAGCAATGCCTTCGAATTCGAAGCGGACGGGGCTTTCTTTGCTGCTGATCTGTGGAGGCCGAACTGCTGCTGATGAAGGAGGTTACAATGAGGAGCTTATGGGTTATGTTGATCTGTGGAATCAACAAGAAGAAGAAGAGAGACAACAAGTTGAGGAATTTATGGGTTCTGTTTGGAATTTATGGATTCTGCTTGGAATTTATGGATCCATACATATTGTGTATTATGTAGAATTCGAAATTGGTAGATGCTTGTTTGTAATGTTTGATGCAATTTGGTAGATTTGATGATGCAGGGTGCTTCTCCAGAAGATGAACTAGATATCCAGATTGGAGAAGAAATTGTGTCACAACTTGTAGGGGCTTGGGCCTTTTTTGAACCGGGATGGCATGGTCCCGACCCGGACTGTCCCGGTTCAAAACAGTCTGGTACCAACCGGGTCAATCCAAAAAAATTTATTTCCCGACCCATACCATTCCCGTTTCACTGTATCGGGACCGGAACCGGGATTAGCCCAAATCCGGACCGTGCCCACCCTACTCATTGCTAAATCTCCAAAGTTGTTTACAGAGAGTTGGTCCATAGTTTTGTATTGTATAAGACTAATATACGTGTATGTTTTAGAAAAGCCCTACAGTAGGTGGCCCCTTTCGTATTGCTTTTCCATGACATCAATCTTCTTTCAAGTGTTTCAACAACCAGATTTTATAAATTTTTACCTCAGGTTTTGTCGGATCTAAATTTTTTAAGGGCAGTGAATATTTGGAGGGCAAAGATGCCCAATTAGCAACTACACCCTTTTAATTTAATGTGATGACTATCTCCAAATGTTTCAAGGGTGAATATTTGGAGGGCAATGATGCCCAATTAGCAACTACACCCTTTTAATTTACCCTTTTAATTTAATGTGATGACCATCTCCAAATGTTTCAAGGGCAATGTTTTATCCTTTTTATTGAAAGGTAATACAATAAAGTTTCAATCAAGAAAGAACAGATCGCCCAATTATAGAACTAGTCACTAGAACAGAGGATACAACAGGGTCAAGGTCTTAATTGTTAAAAATAAATTGCCCCCATCCAAACAGAAACCCATCAAATCAATGTAGCTTACTTTTACTTGGGTTTTATGTGAATCTTGGAGGGATATGTAGTAAAATGTCATCAAGTTTTCATGAACCCATCCTCTTCACGCGAGAGTTGAAAGTCCCATCAAATGCTCATACACCTTCTCAAAATTAATTTTACATCAGCACTGAACTTGTACACCTTCTACAAAGGTACACTGACTTTGCTATAATTTGTCAAACCATCCTAGGAAGATTTAAATATTTAATTTCACATCCAATACAACTTGGAATATGAAATAAATTTCATTAAGCCACCGATCCAAGAATCTTAGCTCAAATTTGAGGACTCGTCCTTATCTAGGGATCACACTGTAATGGATGTGATGGGCTTCCGTTGGGATATATGCTACTCCAACATGGCTTTCAAGGGGCTGGGGTTTCAATATTTTGTTGTAGATTGGAAGAATTTCACGAGGGTGTGTCTTAATTGCATTGGGGGTTGCAGACTTAGGGCGTTGTAGTGTTGTACATTCTCTTTTCTAATCATATCTTCCTTATTTTTCAATAAAGATTGAATCTTTCTTTCTATTTTCTAGTCTTATCTTCCTTATTTTTCAATAAAGGATTGAATATTTCTTTACAAGAAAGTAATAGAGGTAGCTTATCTGTTGTAACTGAGTTAGACTTTATATTCGTAGATGCAAGAGATGTCATTACAAATTAGAATTGTGTATACATGTGAAGAAATTATGAAACATTTGTTCTCATGCAGACATGCAATGTTACGTATCTTGATACAAATTGTTTTGAAACAGTCACTATCAAGATCTTAAAACTTGTCTGAAATGAATAAGAGAATTACGCAGTATCACCAAAAGATTTAAAAGAAAATTTTGAAGTAAAGAATGAAAATCCAATTCTATAACATGATCAACCCAGTGCCGATTTTGTATCAGGACAACAATAGTATCTCAAGCTTGGTATCACATATGGCAGTTAAAAGGCATCATGCCCTTGAGATACTACAAGTAAAGACGAGAACAATTATGAAGAATTTTTGTTATAAGAAAACAACATAAATAAATTTAACATTATAAGAATTAATGAAGATGAAATAACCAAGATTGATATTCAACTTATCCTTTACCCTTTGTTTGCTAAAAATAAAAGAATCAACCAAAGGAAAAAGATGTCAAGAAGGAATGAGAGAAAATATATCTCACCAATAGCTTCTTGTTTCCTTTGAAACATTTCATCATTCGCAGCTTCATAATAGCGTAGGCGGTCCAACAATCGAGCAATCTCGAAGTCTTTAGCCTCAATCTGAGACTCCATTTCCATCTCAAACTCAGCTTTTGCAGATGCCCTCCCTACGCAAATTGACACAACTCGTGCAAGATGTACTTGTTGACAGAGCTCTTCTGAAGGATTGATATTTAGATTTCCATCTTCCTCTGTAGTAGTCATAGATTCAGGAAGTGTCAACCCAACCAGTGACAACTGTTGTCTGAGCCTCTGCCACTGACATTGTATCTTTTCGAGTGCTTCTTCTGCTTGCTTCCGCCTCTCTATCTCCATTAACAAATTAAATCGTATCCCACGCAGTTCACTTTCAACATCACACATAGAGGACTGTGTGGTACCTTCAGTAGAGAGTTCTACAGAAATTATAAAACTCAAATAAGCCAAGCTCCATCCAGACAGGGATTAAGAATTCCAATTGAAACAGTATATTACAAATGCGATTGTTTAAATATCAAGAATATGGTATAACATACAAATTTATCAAAATCTTCATCACTTTGACACTCAACATAAACAAGATCAGGTTAAAATAATGGAGCAGCAAATTTTCACTGTTTGGTAACATTAACTATGTTACAAGAAAATTTCACATCTAAATTCTAGTAACTACTAAAGAAAAAAAAAAACATACGAATGAATTAAACTTTTGATGATATAAAGGTTTCAACATGTTATTGACGGGATACAGACTTGCAATGCATATGTGAACCCACTCTAGTCAAATATAAGATGTCTAGAATCCATTCTTGCAAATACATTTTTCTTTAAAAGGTTTATTGTGTTACCTCTCTTTCTGGCTATAGGCATGCAAATCACATTTCAATTTCATGCAGGAAAATTTCTAAGTTTGGTTCGTGAATATCTAGGATATGCTTGGTCCAGAGAATTCAATTTTCAGGAAAGTGAGATAAATAAATGCATTTGTAATCTCATGCGAACTTCAATTCTCATACAATCCAATGCCTGCAAACATGGGAATCGTATGATCAAATTCTACCTCAACTCTCTCCTCTTGTATCTACCCCTTTCCTCTTCCTTTCAAATTCCCCAGCTTCCTGAGAATTCAATTCTCTGTGACCAAACATGCTCTAATTATATGTAAAAGTGCAGAGTGTTCAAATGTGAAGCTCCTTTACACAAACATTCATGAAAATTTTCCAGCATACCAACCCATCCTACACAGCATTTTTCTTCATAAATAAGATAGTTAAAATAAAAGAAGCAACAACGAAATACCAATATACCTTCACATGCATCGAAATAGTCTCCCATGGGAGTGCTCTGCCTGCAAGAACGCCCTGCCAAACCACCGTCCTCAACCTCACTATTGCTAGCGACACTCAATGACTCCTGGGGATCAAAGAAATCCTCAAACTCAAATTCTGTCCCTACACTGGCTGAAACCAAGTTGGAGGACGAATTGTTGATTTCACTCAACCCATCATCCACACCTTTCCTAACCATGTCCTCACTAGAATTACAAACTACTGGAGCAGCACCAAATGAGAATTCCCCATCCCCCAAAACCTTAGTTTCATCCATACCATTGGAACCCATCTCGTTACTAGTGTCAACAACATCTTCATTTCTCTCCTCCACCTTCTTCACCGCCTCCTCGTCCTCAGCGGCTTTTGGTTGCAAAGAAGCACTATCAACTGATAAATTACTCTTCAAAAGCCTCGGCCCTCTTCGTTTATGGTTGATGACGTATGGCGAAGGAGGGTAGGAAGACGGAGCATCAGGAGCTGGGATTGCTTCTGGTGTGGCGTAAAGAGCCGGTGAAACCCACTGTAACTGACTTCTCTTCTTCTCCTCCTTCACTGCTCTTGTAGCCGTCGTTGGTGGCGTTGAAATCGATTTGGTCCTCTTCAATTTGGAATCAGTAGTAGGAGGAACATAAGTTGGAGCTCCCGTGTCAAGTAACCTGTCTAGTGAAATCGCCGAGAAAGTCGGCATGGCTTCACAACCCTAACAGGAGACGAGATTCTTTGTTTGTTTCTCTCTCTCTCTTAGTCTCGTCTTTGCAGGACAAGTGTTTGAAGAAATAAATAAAGCTGCTGAAATCAAACCCTAATAGCTCCTCATCTTTTGAAACTCAAATTTGTTGAGGAACAAAATTGGGTTTCGAGTTGAGTTGTGGGAAACTCAATTGGATCTCTGTTAAATGTCTCTCTCTGTGTCTTGACATCCAATGTTTTGGGAAGCAAGAAAACAAAAGCCTGATTTTGTTGGTTCGTCTTAAAAAGTAGCGAATGGTCAGAGTCAGCGGTGAGGTGTGTACGACCGAACCAATGCGAGACAATAAAAAGCACTTGGAAATTGTCCACATTGGGGGTCTATTTGAATGTGCCCGCTCGGTCGTTGTAGTCAATGTTCACCCCGCCAATGGGGACGGCAGTGGGGCGGATTTTCACGGATATCTGTCCCACTGGCCACTCGTCTCATTTGTGACGGATTTGGTTAAGGGTGTATGGAGGTTGGGGCGAATACGGATATCCAAACTATATACACTTATTATTCGGGGCAGATATGGATTTGGCCATATCCGCCCCACGAATATTCGTTTAACCAGTAAAATTACTAAAGTACCTTTGGACCATATAAAAAGAATAAACCCTAGATCCAATCTCTCACTCTCATCTTACATTCTCACTCGAAGACTCGAAGTCGAAGCCTCTCACAGCGACAAACTCACAGTCGCTCGACGCTCTTCGCTCAACGCTCAACCTGTCAATCAAGTTCGACAGTCGACTCTCAACGCTCAGTCATTGTGTATTGGTGATGATAGATCTCAGGTTCAAACGTGTTGGTGTATTGGTTTGTCCATTCCATCGAAGCTAGAAAGCAAGTTTTGGATGGGTCCTTTCTCATATTGGACCAGGAGAATTTTCTCCATTTAACTACAAAATCGAACATATGAATGGTGTTGCATACTCTTTATTTCCTTCAATTTCTCATTCTTTTCATTAACAGATCTGATAATCAAACAATCACCCCTAAAAACCCATGGCGAACTTCAGTACCTTACAACTACTGACTTTGATTCCTCCCAAAATTGAGACCCAACACCTTCTGGAAGTCATTGTTTAGAATAGTTGGGGTGGGGAACCAGCAACCCAACAGCAGAACCACAAACCCATAAACGAATTGGCGGGGCGGATATCCGCCAATACATACAAGGCGGTTATGGTTTTTAATTAAAATTATAAATCAATTGGCGGGGCAGATTTGGGGATCCACTATTCCTAACGGATCAGAAATGGATTTCCTCAAATCCGCCCCACTGCCATCCCTACTCACCAACCTTCCAATTGGACGAGGCTACACCAATTTCTATGGTGGTGATGCCCAAACACTTATAATTTTATTTATTGTTAGAGCGTCTCCGAGGGTAAAACCATCCTTCATTTTAACTAAAAGTTAAAATTGGTGCTTTGATAGGAAATTCCTTGAAATAATATTTTTCCACATAAAACTTCTAAAATAACTTTTTGGCTAATTTAGGAGATCTTTAAAAATGCCCTTAGTTAGTAATCAGATGATAGATTTTAAAAAAAATTATATTTATTGATTTTGGGGATTTATTTTGTGGGGCCGTTCAAAATGGCAGCAAAAAAAATAAAATTTAATTTTTTTTTAATGAAAGACAAGGAACATGTTTAAAACATCTTTGGTTCCTTCGTCCGTCTGCGTGATGTTTGAGGATGACAATCCCATGCTTTAGATATTAGCTTTTTCTTATTGTTGAACAAGATTTTATTAGTATAGTCAAAGATGGTATGTAATGGAAGGTCTCGAGCACAAACACTATTACTTGGGTGCCCTAACCACAAAAAGGTTGCAGAGTTTATTGAAAATGGTTTTGATTTATCCATTTGTTTGTTGTGGGTTCAATAAGGATTTAGGAGGACTTAAAGAACACACAAGAGAGTTTCTAAGATGATAGAATATAGAATTGAGTATAGCCAAACAACATATTGAACAAGTCTAGAGAGCCAGGTCAGGCGCACCAGGCCTCATCTCTACCCTTTATCATCTTAGAAATGGAAAATTATGATCATCTCCAAGATGATGGAGGGTAGAGAGTCGGGCCTGGCGCAGGCCTGACACGCCTAGCCTGGCTCTCTAGAATTTGGGCAACGTATTACATGGAAATAGTCAACTCTAGTACATGCATTTGGATTCCTTAATTACATCAGCGGTAGATTTGGGAAGAATGAGACTAGGGAACCAGGTTTTGTAATTATGTTTTGCAATCAAAATTATGTGGCATCGTTAAAGAAGGTTTTTTATAACCTCGAGATATACATAAACTTTTTGGGAATTTTATCATTCTTTCGAGATCATACCACATCACTCTGGTTGCAAAAACATGATTTCCTAGCATTTTTTATTTGGGAATGACAGTCTCCATCCCTCGCCCCTCGTTACAATTCGAAGAAACAAACACTTGCATTAAACAAATTATGGGGCTGAAATTTATTAGTTATGGGCACAAACTAATTATGTTCTTCGACCATTCACACACGTCAGTTTGAGTATGAATTTGTGTTTTTCAGAAATTAATGATGTGTACTGCTGGTGGATGAGTAACAGGTACATAACAGGTTGCTTCAAGAGAAAAATGAAACTGAACGCATGTCCAACCTCGATGACTGATCTGAACGCATGTCCAACCTCGATGACTGATATTTTGGTAAGATGGGAAGGCATGAGGACGAATCATTTACTCATGCCCAATACTTTCAAAATGTTGCCAAGAGCCCAAGACAGTTGATTACATGATGTTAATACCATATAAATACCATGACCGTAATTTGTTGCCAACAACTTTCAAGCTCCAGTTCATATGGCATACAATTGGACAATGTAACAGAGAACGCCTCAGAACCTTATTAGACTTTTTTTTTTTTTTTTAAAAACAAACTGGGGTTTTGTGATCTCCAAATCTTATCATAAAATCAGGAGCATAAAAGTACATCAAATTGACACTACTCTTCGTCATTTATTACATCACAAAGAAAGAAAAATTCCTAAACTTTTCGACCATGCTAAGAGATGGATCTTTATGCTAAGGAATGGATCAAGGAGTTTTATACCAAGAGATGGATCAACGAGTTTTATGAGTTTTAGACATACATTATCATTCAACACTATCATGAAGCTACTATATACTAAAATATCCTAAGACATTTATGCACCTCTGCATTCATTTTGATGATCAGAGTTCTCTTTCCAAGTTTCAACATCCTTCCAAGTAAAAGAAACTCTGGCACCACACTACAAGTAACAGCAAAGTAAATAAGAAGGGTGATGTCTAAAGGTTGAGGGGTCCTTAAAAAAAAAAAAAAAAGAGCAGTTCAACTGATGATAACAGCGTGATCTCACAATTTTATATTGGGTTGATCAAGATTCGAGACTAACATATGATTTTCACAGCTGGTGCTGCTGGTGGATTTTCACAAATCATGGAAATTAACTATGAGATTGATTGGTGTTTTTTTTTTATATCAAATGCATCATGAGCATCCTCAATTCTTCCAAGGTAATCTAGGTCATATGTCATGATTGGGCAAAGATCTGATAAATGCCATCCATATACAGTAGTCTATTACTTATTATATCTCTGAGGGTAGAAACTACTTTTTTTTAAATAAAAGTGTTGAGACAAATACCAATAAAACAATACCAATAAAATAATCTAAAGCAGTAATAAATGAGACACCAAGATTTACGTGAAAAACCCTTCAATGTGAAGGAAAAAATCACGGGACAAATCCGAGAGAATCCACTAATCAAATAAGAAAAAGTACAATAACTTCTCAAGTTTTTTGCCCAAAGCTTGAGTAATACAAGGAGTAAATAACACGGGTTACCTCACAACAAATTAACTCAAAAGCTTCTTCAACTTCTTCTACCAAATCAATCGACAAAACTAAGTCGATATCGCAGTCACGCGTCACACTTTGTCGCACAAAATCGCACCTACAGAATCAGACACAAAGTCACCGTCCACGCGCACACAGCCGCACCAAACACCAAAGAGAATACTATGTTCTTTGTTGCTTATTCACGCGGCAGCTTATTTGAAAACACTATAAATAAAACTTTGTTTTATGCACCTATTTATATTTGTTTACAGCCGCCCAACACCGCCTCAAATAGAACTTTGTTTCTGTTTAATTAACCAGCTGCCAACTCATTCCTTATTCAAAACAAAAACTCTAATTTTGTTTCTTATTGAAAATACTTTTCCTTATTCAATCAAACTTGAAATTATGTTTGATTAATGGCTAATTCTAGGGTGCCTGGTGCTACCAGGCACCGTAGATCTGCATCGAGATAAGAGTTATCTCTTATCTCAATGCAGATCTACGGTGCCTGGCATGGGCGGACCTACTAAGGGGCGAGTTGCCCCCCCTCAACTTTTAAAATATTTTAAGTATATATATTTTAGTCTTAAAAAATTGATTATATAATGTAGAATACAATATGTTAATTGTTTATGAAAATATTCAAATATGTCTTTGTTGGTGTAGTGGTTGGAGGTTTATCACTTTTAGTAAAAGACCTGAGTTCGATACTCTTTGAGTGCATTTTTTATTTTATTTTCAATGCAATTTTATTAGTAATTGCAAACATTAAAAAATGTTTAGTTTAATAAAAATTTATTAACATTAAAGAAATGAATTGTTTTTAACAAGTGATATTAAACCCCTAACAAAAAAAAATTTTAAAGTAATATCTAAAATAATAACGATAGAATTCAATGAAAATATATACCATTAGCCAACTCGTACAAAATTTGAGCCTCATATAAACTATTTTTTCTTTGAAATTGTATTATGATCGTATTAGATTCGCAAATTTCAAATTTTTTTTAGCTTCACCTAAAGCTTATCCTAATTATTTTGTGATTCTCAATTCTAGACAACCAGACTTTATAGCCACTTTTTTGTCAGGTTTTAAGTTTTTTACATTTCTATCCCTTCTATAGATAATTTTTGTGGTTGTATTTTAAAGAGAATGGGTAAATGTGTAAAAATGTTCTAGCCTGACCAAAAAATTGCTTTAAAGTCTGGTTGCCTAGACAAACTCTTTTGTGATATTAGTTATACATTCTAGTTATTATGCTTGTTTGCTAAGGTTATCAATAGTGATCTTATTTTGGCTTAAAATGGACTACACTTGGATCCAATTTGATATATGCATTGTATTTTTTATAGTTGAATTTTTTTTATTAGTTACTAGCTTCGGTAAAAGAAAAATTGGCTTTACCATTGATAACTACTATTATCAACTAATAAGTATTTTCTATTTTGCCCCCCCTCGACTAAAATCCTGGGTCCGCCCCTGGTGCCTGGTAGCACCAAGCACCCAAACAGGCACCATAGCATTACTCTTGATTAATTATCAAAGTTAGATTCACCCTAATGGGCTGACCTCAACAAAAAGTGAGAGTAGAAACTTGATTAACAAAACTAGCTCTCAGATGTCATGATTACCTATCTGCTCTGAATCAAGTTTCATGGGCTATCTCAATTTACAGGGTAAAATTTCCCTTTAAATGCTTGAAAAAGAAGATACAGATAGATTCCAAAAAAAAACAACGGCTCGGGATCCAACCAGTTTTACCCCTAAACGAGGATAAGTAATACCAAATTTCAAAACTCAGAGATCATCATTGCAATAGCTGCTCAATAATCTATCTTACATTTCAAAGTGGGTTTTTACTGTTCATGAACAGTAAAATGAGTCTATTTGTCCTACGTGTCAATTTTATCTCAATGGCAGAAGTTGAGTGAAAAAAAATTGAAACCGATGCTTTCCTCAATCTCTCCCTCTTCCTTCCCTCTCCCTCTCATCCTCTTCCTGTCCCTCTCCCTCTCATCAGCCTGAAGGAGATCTCGCAGCCCCTCGCAGCCCTCTCGCAGCCCTTTGCAGAGCCCCTTCTCGGAGATGTGCTTCAGCCCTCTCGCAGCCCCTCGCAGAGCCCCTTCTCGGAGGTGTTCTTCAGCCCTCTCGCAGCCCCTCGCAGAGCCCCTTCTCGGAGGTGTTCTTCAGCCCTCTCGAAGCCCTCGCAGCCCCTCGCAGAGCCCCTTCTTGGAGGTGTTCTTCAACCCCTTCTCGGAGGTGTTCTTCAGCCCCTTCACGGAGATGTTTTTTCTCCCTTTTCCCCCAAAGCTCTTCTACCGCTTTCTCGCAAGGTTTCCCTTTTTCTCCATAGTGATCCTTCGTCTCCCTCTTCTCCATCTTCTTCTTCTCCACAGGGCTCTCTTCTTCCTCTCTCACTCCCACACAGATCCTTCATCCCTCTCTATCGAGTTCAAGTTAGCAAGTGAAAATGTGAGTAATTTTGGGTTTTTAGTTGTTTTAAGAAATACCCATTTGTTTGATTGTTGTTTTGATGAATTGTTTGGTGGGCTTCAGCATTCTCCACAACTCCTACGAAGATATTCGAAAGCAACGCCTCCAAGAGAACAAGCGGAGATTTGAGGTCAGCTTTCATCGCTTAACGAAACCCTTTCTTTATTTCTTTAAGTTCTATCAGTTGAAAAAAGATCATTTTTTCTTCAATAACAGATTTCGGTATCGATTTCTTGCAAGTTTTTGTAGTTTAATGTGATGGGTATATTGATTTAATAAGCTGAAATCAGTATTTTAGGTGTCTAGGGTTTGTTTGTTCACTCTCCACATGCATACATTGTTGTTCTTGAACTCCCTTTGCACTATGAGCTCCCCTTCACTTTGTTTACATTGCTTTAATTTGGGTTTTATTGTAATGGGTTGTTTTTGTTTTTTGATTTTTGGTTGTGTGTTGGTTGGTTGATTGATTAAGTGATTGATCAATATTTTTTTCTCAATGCCATGTTCTTGAATCTGTATTTGACTAGGGCATCTAGGGTTGAGGCTTGAGTGCATGATTTAACAATACTGTGATGTAGCTTAAGAGGGAACTCCCTTTAACAATTCAAAGAGGGTTGTGTTCATGAACACATGTTAAGAAGTTTTGGCTTAGATATCATGTAGGGTTGTGTTCATGAACAGAGTCGTGAAGATAGAATGTACTATGAGGTAGTGCCAACGGCACGGGTATTACCCTAGTAAGGATACATTAGAACATATCTGTAGATGCACGCAACAACAAATGGAAACAAAATAGAAAAAGTGGTGCCTAGAACAGCTAGCACGGGGAACTTGTCACTAAATCAGATTAGAGATTTACCTCTTAGAGGGTATATCACATTCCTATTGCCATGGACCGGTAAAAAACCGAAATACATAAACATACAAAAGATAATTAAACAATATAAATCAGCACTAATCTAAAAATCTTCAATAACTAGGCAACCTGTTAAACAAAGCCAACATAAGTGACCACAATGTCATCTGGTAAGGTCTCAAACAACCAGTCTTCCTTCAGTACAAATAAGTTTTGGGATTCTTAATGGAAAGAAAAAAATAATAACATCAAACTAAATTCTAGTAACTTTAGCTTGCTTCAAGTCTTGTTCATGTAGAGTTAATTAACGGGCTACTGTAACTGCACAACCACTGCATCTAAAAGCAGTAATGCTGAGTTATAAGTAAAAATTGTAATACCAAATAAAACATAGAAACTCAACTAAAACACAAACACCAGAATGGAGAATTATAGAACACGTACTATCTCCAAATCACACCTTTGAACAAACTAGTTTTTGCTTGCAAGAAGAGGATTACAAAACCCAAATTACACCATGGAAGGAAGAAAATAGGTAGTTGGAAGCAATGTACCAGTGCAGCATCAGGCTTTCTTACCCCATCCTAGCCTCCTGAAGTGAGCATGTTTTCTACGTCTTTAGAAGACGAACTTCACATGCCACTTTCCTTAGTCTGATAGGTCGCCCATAATTTAGTCAAATTTGACCTTCCATCTAACATGCTATAGTGTGAGTGTCATCTGAAACTCTCAGTATGCCAAACAATGACAGACCCCTTTTTCTTGAACTGACAAGGTCGAAAACAGTTTGTGGCCTTTCCCATCAATGCCATAGCAGAAATGCTTGGAAGCTTCTTCCTTTGACAATCATCCATTGCAGCCTTCAAATTTCTTGGCTCAGAAACTGGTTCTACTTGCTTTCGCCGTTGAATTGCTGTTTGATGCTGGCACCATCTCTGTATCCAAGGATGTGACAGTGGTAAGTCTTGATGTGTTCTCAATGACTCCAGAGTGGAGGATCCCCAATTACTTATCAAGTGGTTCTTATCTGACTCCTTCTGTCCCTGGTCAGTACATTTGCTAAACCTGGATTGCGAACTCCTGTGTTTGTGGAATAAAACATTTACTCTCTCACCAGATAGTGCAGCTCCTGTTTGCGAAGTTTTGGTACCCAAACCAAAAGTGCCCGATGCACTTAATCTGAGACGCTTGACCCATCTATTATAAGGTTGACATGAAAGGCCATCATAGCATGAAGTGGAGTTCAGGTTTGATGGTTGCTCATCATGGTAATAGTGTTCTCCATCCAAACTCTCAGTTATTGATGTGTTTGAGACCCTTTTATTCAAAGAACTTTCTGCAGCTAAAAATCCAGCACGTTCTACACTCCTGCTAATGACTTCTTTGGAAGAAGCCACTGCTGCTTGGAACTTCTCTTCAGATTTTACAGAACTCAGGTGCACCATCAAATCCTGCAAAATATATATATGCTTTTATTAATATCATATAAAGTTTTGCACTTGACAAGTAATAACAACCCACCACGTGATATTATTTTTACAGACATACTAGCAGATTTTAAATCTGTAAGGTGGATTAGTACCATTCATGCCTAACTAAAAGTGCACAATAAAAGATCGTAAGAATGATATGGGCAACCACACACTCACTGGGAGCAGGCATATAAATAGCCAAAAAAAAAAAAAAAAAAACACTAACGTTAGAAACTCAAGCAATTGTAGGATGCCACAACTTCGTAAATCAAAAGAACTGTGTAAAAAGAAAAAGGAGATAAGAATACATGTTAACCTTAATAAGTGGCAATCAGTATTTTCTTAACTATTGACATGGATATAGTACGTATAGAAGAAATGATCACAAATATAACCCATCAAAAGAAAGAAACAACACCAGTATAGAATTGCCCAGTTCCAAAAGTCTTGATGGAGTTCCTTGTTTGGATGGTTAAGATATCATTTTCATCTGAAAAAAAAAGAAGGATCAGACCCATAGTATCCTTGTTCTAGACAAGTAAATTAGTATTCACTGAGAGATCTCTAGATGCTAACTTCGACCTATTCTGATTAATTTCATCATTTAGATACATAAAGGAATTGACTTGTGTTCCTTTAGATTCGATTGACACTATCAGAATTTGATGAAAATGCCTTTGAACAAGGAGAGCTTCTCGTAATGAAAGATTTAGAGGGTTTTGACCACTGAAAAAGCAGATTTTGATCATTTTTTAAGCATGACGAATATTTTTAAATAGGAATTCTATTCAGCTGAGCTGAAACTAAGCAACTAGGATTTCTTGGGAAAACACTAGCATTAACATCAACTTGACACCTCAACGCATGTACGTCAGAGAAAACCAGATATTGGAAAGGAAAGAGTCATCTAATTTTGGGTGATGGTGCACAAAAGGGAAGGCTCTGATCTTGCATGTCTTAAGTTTTGCGAGTTCATCACCAGTTCCTCATTTGTGATTTCAGCTCCTTTCTCCAAAAATTCTAGTGTGACAGCTTTACCATAATTTGAAACATGAAATTTTCCTTGCAAGTCATCGTGCTCGCACCTGCGAGCATTCCTACTTTCAGAAATATCACTTGGAACAAGTTCCATGTTTATCCTACTAGTTTGCCCAGGCTCAGCAATTTGAACAAGCATTCTCTCTTGCTTGTTATCAGAGCTTTCTTCCCCACCATCGCAACGACTAAAACGACACTGACCAGATGAAACAGTACTTCATAGTCTTCTCCAATGAGACATCCACCTAGATTGACAAGGATGCATATGATGACCTGCATCCTTGTCATCAAAAGTATCCATGGTCAGGTCCGAAATGATACCTTGATACTGCTAGAGTAGCTTGGAGTACAAACCTTCCTTCAGAAAGCACACTGGTGATTCCTTGAAACTGGTTGCTCAAGATGACTTGATCATAATCCAGACTTTGGCTTAGGACGCTAACACTGTTTACAATGTAAAATAGACATTTTTATGATTATATAAAATTTTTAAAAATAAAATGTAAAAATAAAGGAAGAAGAAAAACAAGAACATAAATGACACCACAAACAAATTAGGAAGGATTACATACAAGAAAGAGTAAGTCTAGGGAGCCACTTTTGGGCCATTTTTTTTTGTTTTTTTACACTTTTTACCCCTCTTTAAAACACAACCACAAACCCCATCTATAAAAAAGGGTAGAAGTGTAAAAAAAAAACCAAAACTTGGCTCAAAAGTGGCTCCCTAAAAATATCTTGTTCAAGCAAATGACTATTTAGATACCCCAAAGTTGTGGTTATCAAGGAGAGAAAACCATGACTAGTCATCATCAGGTCTATGACTCAATAAAACGCAGTCGCATTCACAACATTTTATAGCACTGACTTTTAAAATTATCAAGAGTAAAGTGTGATTGGCTTGTTGTGATGTAAATTTCAAAGGAATGGAAAATTAAATCAGTTGTTGGCATACAACGTTCAGAAAATCAGATCATATACCAATTAACTGTCCTGGGAATACCAATTAACATGATTAATGTAACAATCTTCATCATCTAAGATCAGGAAATTTTTTATGGAGGTTTGTGCTATATGGTATAAACTGGGGGAGCAATGCATGCCCTTGAAAAGAAAAAGGTGTTTCCAAATTTTGAGTTATCTGACATTCTAGCTTGTTGGGTGTACTTTTCTCATCTTAAAGTGCCTCTGTAACTTATCTCATACTGAAAATTGTATTTCAGTACGAAATGCTCACCTTTGTCAAAAACAAAATCACGCTTGCCAAATTGGCTAAGTCAAATTCACTAATGCTCAAAGGTTACAAGAAACTATTCTACATAAGCCAACGAGTAGGAAAGGATAGAAGTGTAGCTCTGGGTTTCAAGATAGTCAAACAATTTTTATTTTTTTTGACAGTCAAAAATTTGCAGGCAAGTGTAGTAAAGTAAGAAATCAGATTTTTTCAAGTAACAATTTTGCCTGGTTCAAATCAGACTAGTCAACCCAATTTCATCGGGTCGATTTGGGATATTTTGTACCCAATTCTACGAGTCTAATTTGGAAAACTATTGATGACACAGAAAACCCAGATCTATCAGACAAGAGACAACCCATAGAATCAATCACAAAATTCTGGAATAAACTCTTCATTAGTACTCGAAGATCCTTCTTCAAAAACTCACCTCCATTTCAATTTTCAAGATACTCAAAATTTTCAAGGGCTTACATAGTGGGTTCCCCAAAAATTTGGCTCAAAGACTTAACCAGAAAAAGTACTGTGATTCCCAGTTTCAAGCAAAACCCAACATTGGTATCAAAACACGAAGACAAATTATCACAGAACAAAGAGAGATGATTGATTCAAACACTCAGTTCCAGCAAAAATAAAATCTGAGTAGAAACAACAATACAAATATGAGATAAAAGAAAGAAAAAAGTAAAATTGAACTAACCTCTCTAAGAGCTGGAGTTGGGAGGTAATCAGTAGAACTGCAAAGTAGAAATTGATTTGATGAAATGGTGAAAGGAAGGATGGGTGAATTGGAATTTAGTAGTAGTTGAGAGACAGAGAGGGGACGTTTTGTTTTTATTTTATAGTGGGAGTTGAAGTGATTGAAAGTTTGATTAATTAGAAGTGAAGGAATCAAAGACTAATTAAATATGGAATGAAAGTTTGTTTAACTTTAAGCCGACTGAGTGACTGACTCTACTTCTCAGCTTCGGTAACTCAAGTTGAAGCCAACCGCGAGTCATCAACGACAATGAAAGCAAAAATATAGATAGACACGCGCCAAGTTTGTGTGAACCACGTTCTCGTGGACTGCCTGGTGCCTTTGGATGATTGGATGGCTAACAATCTAAAATATGCATAGTTTCAGCGTCAAAAATGACAGTGGGAAGTTGCGCCAAGTGCAAAATGCAACCCTAATTAGGGGTGGGCATCCCATCCCGCAATCCCGATTCCGATTTTTTCGGGTCTTAATGGGATTGAATAATTTCATCCTGATCCCGTCCCGTCCCGATGTAGAATGAGATGGGATGTGATGGAGATTTTCAATCTCGTCTCGTCCCGAGCTAATTTTTTAATATTTATTATTAATATTTATTATTTATTTATTTATTTTTATTGATATAAACTTACAGATGACTGACAGAAACTCATGGTGTTTGCAGTGGTAACAAAAATGTTACTTCAAGAAATAAATATTCATTAAGCAAGAGAAAGATAGCAGACTGTTGCTTGGATTCCCAATAAAAGTGGCTCCAATTATTTAACTTACAAATATTGATAATACCCAGGTGAAGATGAAAAATACAAATTAACTGAGTAATACATATTCAGAATGGAACATTCAGGGGCGGAGCCAAGAATTTGAGATGCCCCGGGCTGTAAAAATATTTTTTTATAATTACAATATATATATTGATGGTAAACCATTATGAATATGTTAGAGCATCACCAATAGGTCTATATTTATTCCCTAACAAAGGATGAAATGTCATTTTGTCAAGGAACCATGAATTTTGTTTCTCACAGTAATGAAATTGTAAAATCAGTTGGGAGGCCATCACAGCGACACAATACTCTTAGTGGGTCCCATTTATCATGTCATTTTCTAAAAGTCAGCCCACTCGACTTCATTGTTAGAGGATTTAGTGGCTACCCTTATATTTGCATGTCACATCTATATCTAATTATAAGAAAGTTATTTTTCACGCTCTTATATGATGATAATCTTCGCAACAGTCACAGGCAGCACGCTGATCCCGTCCCGTCCCGATCTCGTATGAACGGGATGGGATAGGGATGGGTATATCTCGTCCCATCCCGACCCGTGCCCACCCCTAACCCTAATAGCACTTGAGCATAGTAGAATTTCTCGATCGAGGTATATCCGACCACTATCCCTTCATAGTCAATATTTTTTAAAAGCAAAGTTTCCGCTCTGAGCCGTTCAAATTCTTCAATACTTGGACCGAAGACGAAGAGTTTATGGGGTAGTAACAAGTTCATGAAATAGCCTAGATTCTAAAGGCGAACTTAGCACTACAGAGCAGAAGGAATTATAAGAACAAACATATGCAGGTGTTACAAGCAAAGGAGAAAATGGAATATTTGCAAGCTGAAATTTAGATAAACGCTACAAATCAATAAGCGATCAAGAAAGAACGGGAAGCAGTGAAGCAATACTGTCAATATTTCGAAGCTGAAATTAACATGGCAAGAGAGAAATCAAATGTAAATTGGTTAGACAAGGAGGATGGCAACAACAAATTCTTTCAGAATGCTAAAGATAGGTGACAAATCAACTATATCACATGGATGTATAATAGACAAGGGATGAAGTTAGTGGACTTTAATGAGATTGGAACTAAACTAAATGCATAGATTATTTTGAGGGAATTTTTGGAGAAGAGGACCGACCACCCATTGATATCGTGTTCACAAACGCAATGCAATTTTAGAATTATCTAACACGAGAAATGGAGAACAAAATGATAGAGAAAGTATCACGAGACGAAGTCATTGAAACTCTTGCCTGAGTCAGGTCAAATAAGCCCCAGGTCCAGATGGATATTCATCTTATTTCTTCAAATATTGTGGATAATAGTGGGAGATGATTTGACTAGAGCAATACAAACTTCTTTAAACAGGTAAGTTGCTTAAAGAGGTAAATGCTACCCCTATAACTTTAATACCTACAATTATTAATCCTACTACCTTTAGTGATTTCAGGTTTATCTCTTGTTGCAACACATTATACAAGTGCATAACCAAAATTCTCACAAGGAGAATGAAAGAGGTGGTAAAGCTTGTTGTTAGCATGAATTAATCAACATTTATTTCAGGAAGATACATACAAGACAATATTCTTCTATCTCACGAGCTACTCATAAATTACCATTTCGATGGAGGCCCCCCAAGATGTGCCACAAAAATTGATTTACGCAAAGCATATGACATAGTGGAATGGGATATAATTACCACCATTATGAACAAGTTTGGGTCCCATAGAAAATTTGTGAGCTAGGTGGGAATGTGCATAACAACACCAACTTACTCCGATAACCTAAATGGTTCTCTCAAATGGCGTATCACTGCTACAAAAAGGATAAGACAAGGGTGCCCTATGTTGCCTTATTTATTTGTCATGGTGATGGAGATATTAAACTCTATTCAACAAACCAAATATCAGAATAATGAGTATAAACCACATCACCTCTGTGAAGATCCACTCATAACACACTTATGTTTTGCGGACGACCTTATAGCTTTCTTCAAAGGAGATTCCACATCGGCAGCTGCATTACCAAAAGTTCTTCAAGAATTTTGGATGGAAACATAGTTGAATCTAAACGTCAACAATATCGAGTTTTCCTTATTCTTTGAGCGCAACCAAACTTGTTTGTTAAGTCAAACATGTTGCATTTTTCATTACCCCATCCATCAAAAAGCACAACTAGCCTAATTAGATTATAATCGAAAAAAAGGGAGAAGCAAATCTACAACACAAACAGAGAAGCGGATCTACGACACAAAAAAGATCTACAACACAAACAGATCATGAATGAGGGAAGTAGATCTACAACACAAAATAGAGAAAACCATATTCAGGACTATTTAACTTTACACTTTAGAAATTTCAACAACTCCAAATGTGGTGTTGTCATCTTTGTTGACAACACAATAAACACATTTGGTTCCTAGCAATTTGATCTGCCAAGACATTTATTCTTAATATGTGATTATGTATATTTGTATAACTTTTGTATTTTTCATTATGCTCTTCACGTTTTATACGTCTACAATAAAAATAGTCCCTCTCAAACATTGATTACTTATACTTATGCCCTTAACATAAATTATTTGAAGTCCTTATTTATTTATAAACATGTCATGAAAATTAGAATTATTTTGTTTAAAAATTCAATAATAATTTTTTTTCATTATTAAATTGTTAAAATAAAATAAAAAAAGGTAATGAATAATTTTCCAAAAAAATGTACGAGATCCATCAGACTTGTACAATTCCTACCAATTTTTCATCAAATCAAATAATGAACAAAATTGGTACAGACTGACTGACTTTGGCACCTGAGCCACTACTGGGCCCATGTGGGCTCCTCACAAATGGAGCCTCCGACTCGGTTGTCGATAGCTGACCCGAGCTGAAATTAGAGAGATCGAGTGGACCAACGGATCGCCACGCACAACAATTGCAAACCAAACATAACCAGAGGTCCACATGATCATGGTGGTACTTGACCTAGCCAGACCACACCGTACTCTGCTAATCATTCACAGTGTTTACATGAAAGTAAGCATTCACCAAATGCTAATTAGTACTTGTGCTGTTACCTGTCCTGTGGCCACTAATTTGTGCTTGGGTTTCTTGTCTCCATCCACGTGCATTGTGCATGTGTCCGCATCGTACGTGCGTGAGAATATGCTCCTATGAGCGGATATGTCAATTACAAGCTCGATAATGCGTGATATAGCATCATTAGGTAAGGAAAATGAGCTATGAACTAGAATTTAAATTTTGCATTATTCCATAAGAAAGGTCAATAACAGTTCATAACAAAACAACTACAACATATTACATAATTTATGTCCATCACTTGAGAGGCCACCATATGTGCCTTAGAGTTAAGTTCACGGGAAATATAATTACAAGAGAAATTAGAAGGATTTGCTAGAAGTGACTTAATATTGAAAACAATAGGCCGTCACATCCATCTAAATTTTGTCTGTTGGTCTCCCCATTCCTTCTACAAAATAGAGTTTAAAGCGACCAAGTCACCTAGAATTAAACCTGCTGGCCAATGATTGGTCTGTACCAGTAAAAGAGCAGCTTCTGTAGCAAAACATTATGCCACTGTCAAAAACTTTGCCAGGGATCGTCTCTGCTAATCTCGCACGAACCCTACTAAAAGCGTCCACTGCAGCAACTCCAAAAGCTCCATGCTGAGTGAAATCAAAGAAACACGCGTCATAAGTCACCATAATCATCTCAGAGGTAAGATCAGTGGGCACAACTCTATTATAGGATACCATAGCGTTTTAGAAAACGTTGTGTCTGCCCAAACTCTATTATAGCGTTTTTTAAACGCTATAGTAAATTGGCTTTTTATAGCATTTTAAAAACGCTATGGTAGACTATACTATAGTGTTTTTTAAACGCTATGGTAAAGTATACATATAATTTTTTTTATTTTTTATTTTTTTTTATTTTTATTTTTTTGTTGTTGTTGTGCTATCAAATGACTTTTCATTACATCTTATAAGTTTTATTTCTAGAAAATAAAAATTTTAATGTGCCAAACTTAAACATTTCCATGAATGGAGGCAAAGTAATATTGTAATTAATAAGATAATGTATTACATCGAGTCACAAAATCTATCAAATAATAAAGGTCAGACTACATTTTTTTTTTTTGAAAGGCAAGATCAAACTACATTTATTTCAGCTGAATGATAAAGATAATGTATTACATCGATTTACAATCCTTTCCAATTTCCAACTTCATTGCTTTGGTTCTCCCTTCCTTCATTTGTTGATGTTGGTTCAAGGATGTACCTCTTGATGTTGTTTCTTCAAAAGAAAAGGCTTTGGCAATAGCATCCATAGGAGGAACTGAGTGCACATACATGTATGTTGAGGTCCATGCATAGTTGCTGCCAAGTCCAACATGTCAACAGGTTGAGCAGTTTTTTACACCATCTTGTACTTTTGCCAATCCCTGCATAGATGACGAGCCTGTTTTTAGAGCCATATCAAACTTGAAAACGAGAAAGTTAAAAGTGTTTCGCCATGTTGCTCTTCCCCATGGTAGTTCTATGAATCTTTATTGAGAATCCATCAGGGGGGATACAAAACGGTAAGGTATTGGCTAGCAGAGTAGGATCCTTACCAGATAACCAAAGTTTTGATCTGGTCCAGATTATTGCAAACATATGAAACATGGAGGGTGATTTGTAAGGAGTTAGCCCACCTATTAGGGATGATTTGTATACATTTTGGGTTTTAGAAACACAACTAATATGTTAAAGAAATAGCACTTATGACAGTCACCAAGTTTACTAGTTCTCCATGAATAAGTAATACACTTTTTTAGCAGGGAAGCAGATGAAATGAATATTGACATCAAAGTCTGTAGTATTGCTACTTTGTTACTCACAGACTTGACTAAGATCCACTATTTGTACACCCTACCCAGAGGTTTTCACAGTCTAATACACATGCATTTCACAAGAAAATCCATATAATCTACTTGAAAAGACATATCCACACGTGAAACACTAGTGGATATCACAGTGTTGAATTTTAGCATATACGTATGTATAGCATTCAAAAGAATTATGAGCAAAGGAAACGGTTATCGAATACCTGCTTACACTTACGACCTCTATTCCATTGGATACTGCTGCCTTGCAAATTGCAGAACCAACAAACCCACTGCCTCCTAACACCACAACCTACTAAATAAAATATCTAAGTCGGATTTCATGTTGCCTTACTAGTAATCCTTGAAACAAATTAGGTATTGACAATTCTGGATTTGGAAACACACACACACACACACACAAAAAAAAAAAAAAAAAAAGAGTGAGGTAAGTCCTTCAACTACATACCCGTTCATTCTTCACATCAGCCACAATATCAATTGGAGCAGATGTGAAATTCTCCGTCATGTTTGCTTCAGCATAGCTGCAGCTCACATTATATCTACACAATCTACAAAAGCAAAACAAAGACATGTAAAAACACATGTCAGCCAAAGTGCAAATATTAGAACAGTAACACCAGAGATAAACAATGAACAGCCAAAGGCAAGAAGGGTACAAGAAGGCTTCATACCCTTACACTCACCAACGACAACTACAATGTAATTACGAGCACCAACCAAACAAAAGCAACATTAGGTACCAATGTACCCAAAGGGAACAAAACACAATACAGGACTAACACTAACCCCACTCTCTTCACTCATAAAGCTACACTAACACACAATCCAAATTAGTGATGGGAAATTGAATTCAATTATCGTAAATTGCATTACTGAGATGTAACCTAAACTTGGAACAAAGTAGAAAATTCTGAAACTCTGACCGATTCAGTGAAAGGGGACAGCGGCTAGGCAGACCAAATGAAACCGACCGAATTGGAATCGCTGCATTTCTGAGTGAAATAGGAGAAGTTGGAGTAGAAATGGCAGCGAAAGAGACGACACTGGAAGACATTTTTTCCTTTTTTTTTTTTTTTGGCTTTGGGCCTTTGGCTTTGGCAGAAGTACTAGGAGAGGAGACTGTCTGTTGCCAGCTAGAGAGAAAGGCCAGTAGATGAGGATTCGAAAGTGGTGAACCATAAATGCCTGAAGAGAACCGTGAAAAAGGAGGGTGTACTCCCCTCATTGCTGTAATCTGTTTCATTAATAATTACATGTTACGAAGGTACCATTGTAACCCGTGCAATAAATTGTTGAAACAATGAAAACATCAACAGTTGGATGTGCAGCACAAGAGACGAGGCATTATTCAAAAGAATAGGCACTATGGTTCTATAGAAAACAGAAAAAGACGAATGCTATTCTAACAAGAACCATGTGAAACATGTTAAGAACAGTGATAATACCTTCCTACAACAACAGCGAGGTCACCCCTGATTGTTCCTGGCTCTGATTTCTGTGGGTCAGTAGCTCCAATAAGTTTGCGACCATATTTTATCACTCCTTCACCTTCCCAGACCTAAAAAACAAAAACTTGTTTAAAGACTCACAAATGGGGTAGAAACTAAAAGAAAAAAAGGTAAAGCCCTTCAATTTCCTCACCATGGCAAGCACAGGGCCAGAACTAAGGAAATCACAGAGACCATTAAAGAAAGGCCTTTCCCTGAGATCATGGTAATGTTTCTCGGCAAACCCCTTGGAAGGAACCACCAACTTGATGGCAACTAGCTTAAAGCCTTTGCGTTCAAATCGTGCTATAATTTCTTAAACCTGTAAGGAAAAGAAAACTGTTAGGAAAGGGAAAGTTCTAAGACAAAATGAAACAATATGAAAGAAAGCCAACTAGCGTCCACAATAAAGAACGCAGATCCAAGATTTTCACGGATTGCTGAAAATCAGAGTCTTTCAGATGTGCATTTTTTCCCCTTTCTTATTTGCAATACTGAGTTGTGCAAATCAGCAGGACATGAGTTTTGAAGACTTTTGCTTGCATGGATTTAACAATTCCCATTACACACACCGTTATGCTTGATGAAATTCACATACTACAAAACAATATCATACTACAAAACATCGGAAGGATTTTCTTACCAGACCTCTCTGCACACCATCAGGTTGAATTGCAATAAAAGTCTGTTCCATCTGAAGCGAGCGGTGAAGTGTATGTTACAAACAGCAATAAAAAAATAAAAAAGAAATAATAGAACAAGCTGCTCTAAGTTGGAAATGATGTCATCAATGGTATTTGGAGTACCTCTGCAGCATGTGCCTCTTGATCTTGTAGCATATAAACTAGAGGAAACAAAAACAAAATCAAAACTTGAAGAATAAAAATAATTGCAGAATGCTAATAAGTACATGTTAAAGATGCCAGTTTTGTTAAGAGAGAAACCAGTGAAGAATATAAATAGCTTCTGATACACAATGAAAAGACTACAAGTACCCTACTAAATAATTGAAATGGACAAGCAAAATGATGCCTAACAATGAAGAAAATCTACGAAAAGGTAGGCCTGTTTTGAAATATGCTGGGGTTTGCATCTCATTATCATAGAGAAGGAATGGCAACCATATTGACACAATTTCACACATTTTAAGACTTAGCAGCTTCCCAAATCCATTAATAGTTAAACTTTCACAGTGAAATTACTTTCAAACAGAAGTCCAGATGTAGATAAAGAGATACAGTTAAAGGATCAGTAGGAAGTTTTGATCACTGCAGGAAGCAAGTTGGTAGTGAACAGATGGGACAAAGTTTACTGTAGGGAGAAGTCTAGGTAACATTCAACATCCGAATGCATCCCACACCTTTTATTTCAACCCAATGCAAATACCACATTAGTTACTGTTGAAGAGGTTGCGAATGCCCTATGCTATAACTTGAACAAAGGCAGGGGCCCTCTTCTTTTGCCTGAACTTCATCTAGTCACCACCAACATTTCTTCCTACTCAGACCTTTTACTTTGAACGATCATGTCCTTTCATACAATAGAACTGAAGAAGCATTACTAGAAGATTTTTAAGTATATAAAACAAGTGACCTTTTACCCACAAAAAAATACAATGAAATCATAAAAAATCCATTCTGACATTGGAAGAGATTCATATGGATTGTGTGTTTCATAATTGGGCATTCAACCAAGGTTGCAAATAATTATACACCTAGAACATCCATTATCAAGAGATAGCATGCTATTATATACTAAAGAATCTCCACAGCAACAGTTTAATTAAATATATATACTCCATTTGTTCAGAGTGTTGGACTGAAATCTTTTAGGATCCCATAGGAGCAACTATTTAGTACAGTATGAAATCTAATACAGCATAATAGTTGGAAAGACAAAGATGCGGTAGGAAAACCTGCTGTGGGAAGGGCAAGTGCTCCTGAATACCATCCCCGAGCTGCATTCTTTGCATCCTCCCTTGCATAAGAGGATTGGGATAGTAAAGATCCTCCTGTGGTACCAGTTCATTTAGCATATATAAACATTCCTTACATGTAGGCATCTAGTAGGTAAACTCAACTAACCTCAGCGCAAACATGCTGTGTTTTGAACCAATTTATTTCATGGTAAGGCTGAACATGAAGTTCTTCCCTCAGAGATACAATAAGATCTGTCATTGGACCTACGAACCTCTTCCCATATAAGTATGACATAGGCATGTACGCCATTCGACAGTAACACCACAATTTTCCTGCATTGCATTAAATAGAATTTAGCTCGAAAAAGGAATTCAACTTTACAACATCATGGAAAAACTTTTTGTTTCATTTAGGAGCAGAACTTTTGTATAAAAAAGAATCAAAAGTTGTGTTGTGAACCTGCATTTATAGGGAGAAAGGAAGGGAGAAGCAAAACTTCAGGGGGCATAGGATGGGAACCTGACCACTCAGACACTCCAAGTATCTGCATGAACATGGATCATATTATATAGATCACTAGTCAGGAACTATATATGTAGCAAATTTAGGTATGGAGATTTATTGTTACCATACCGAAAGCCATGTCTTTCCCCAAGCTGGTATTGATGTTACACCACCATGGTCACGTATCCATTTACGACCTCTTGCACAAGCATTTTCTTGACCTCCACATAAGAGGAGATGTCGGATCCCAATTTGCAAATAGACATTATTGATGCATATTTATCTTATAGAACAACTTCAACTTCTACAATTAAAAATAATTTAAAAAAAAAAAAACCATGGCAAATAACAACTATAATTAGCCAAGATGTGTACTTCCACTTTTCCAAAACATTTGACAGAAAAACTGATAGTGTGTCATGATTAAAATGCAACCTTAAGCATAACGTATGTGAATTCCAAATGTCATTGATTGCAATGAAAGGAGGGGTCTGCTACAGAAGGAAAAGCTTCAGAGACTTCATCAAAGATTATAGGCAGGTCATCTGGCAGAGAACTACATTACCAACCAACAGATCATCATATGACATGCTCATGCATAATTAGGCAGGTCACACAATAAGAAAACCAATTCACCATTATCAATAACACTCAATATGAAAAAAAAAATGAAAAAAAAAAGAAAGAAAAAAGTTCATAAGAGCTTTCTACAAGATTCATTACAGTTTCCTCAAATGATGCTAGCTTACCACTTAACTGATACAAGGCAGAAAGTTAAGTTAAAGGGAAAGGTAATTGAAGTTAAGTATGCCAAAGAGAGAACTGAGTATGCATATTATGCACGAGTCAACCATGTACTCAAAGTTATAAAAACATAAACAAAACCGTGTAAGTGCAGACCATCAGTTTCAAATTCATCCAAGTTGAACACGTGTATTTATGTTGTATTTGTGAATACATTATTAACTTCCAAAAAAATCGATGAGTAAATATATTTAAACTTTAAACAAATCTATACACAAGAAAGGCATGTATTTCATAAGTAAATGAGTATATATAACATGCATATTACTCTAGTGTAATTTGAAGTTTTATTTCATGTTTCTAGGAGGTAAATAGAGAGAAAGGGAATAAGATGTTGTAAATTTTGAGTCTATTTATAAATAAAAAGGGACAAAATCCTTTTGGGCTGCCTAGATTGCTGGGTGAATGGACTTGTCACCTAAGCATTACCTTTAACATAGTTCATAGTGACAATGCAGTACATACATAATATTGGACGGATATCTTTCAAGTTAAGATTAAGCTATAGGTGTCAAATGTGATTAGTGAAAAAATTGACAAAGAAATAGAGGAAGGAATGGTTGTACCTAAATGCTGCAATCACCTCCCCAAAGTAAACAACATTGTTATATTTATCTGCAAGAACCTGTACAACCAAGTGACACATTAGTTGTTAATCAAATGCGGGGACGACTAAATGAACAATAAATTCACACATCAAATAGAGGTGGTACCGGGAACTCAATGTGCCTTGGGTTTTGGATATATTTTTCCAAATAAACTCCATCATTTCCAAATGCAGCTGCAGCCTCACTTTTGGCTGCCTGTCATTCAAAGAAGCCAATTCAAGATTAACACTTATAAACCAGGTTCTAGCAGTTCAGAGCTAGTTTTGTCCCCCTTTTCAGAACTATGTAATATCTGGTGCTGTTTTTGCTTTTAAATCATCTCAGGCTACCTTGTAATAACTATGAGTCCTTGTTAGTTTCCTAACAAATTCATGTTTATACTAACAAATCTTGAAGAAAATGTCATCAAGGTGCAGTGTCAGAAAAGCTTACTTAAAAGAGAAAAGAAAAGTGCTTGGGGCAATACCTGTAACAACTTCACAAACTCTTCAGGTTCCTTGGCAAGACGCATTCCACGTCCTCCACCACCAGCAGTTGCCTTCAAAACATGGAAAAAAAATGTTTCACTTACTGCTCATCCAGTGAAAGGGGAAGTCTAGCTTACTGACAAACTTATTTTAAAGAGAGAAAATTCCTTAAGGGGGTTGGGACGGGGTGCAAGAGATTAAAGAAGTACTTGATCGCCATAACTACCTAATTGAAAAACACCTTCCCTAATATAGTCATGTGCCACTTCAGTGAACAATAACTCTTTTCTTCTTTATTTTTATTTTTTTATTTTGTAATGATTCCATAAAGATTAGAAGAATGTTACCTGGAAGCAGTGTTGACAATATTTGAATGTTTCCACCCTTAGGGAAAGAGTAAAGTCGCAACAGTTTGTAAATTATCGGATATATCGCAGATATCACAATAATTTCACATAAACAAAACAGAGGATAAATTTTAGGATATTTGCAGATATATCCCAATATATAAACCATGCCTTCAAGAAGGGTCGCTCTGGTACATGCTACGAGTACACATATGGGGTACAATTGGAGTAGGTTTATAGGAAAGGAATTTCGGACAGGATGAATTTGGAGCTCTTATTTGAATTGTTGTTGGGAGCAAAATTTCAAAGCTCTCTTACTAGCAAAAAAAGAAGAAAAAATATACAATCTTATGGGGCTATACTCTTCCTTTGCTATACTTTTCTGACAGGGATCCTCATCAATCTTAGGAAGTTATTTCATTGCTTAGAAAACCTCAAATTTAAAAACGAAGAAAAAAAGTTACTCAGATAATTCTTTTCAGCTTTTGAATCTCTATTTTTAATTATTAAATAAGATATCTTCCATTTAGCACAGTATTATACAATTTAGTTATGTCAACCTAGGTTCTGAGGACATTCCTGTATATTAAACGGCTGTGGATTAAAACACAGTTTTAACCATTTAGAAAAGAAAAATAAAAAGGAGAAATATATACCTTGATACCAATCTGATCAGCAACCTTGATAGCTTCCTCTGTGGTCTGTAATCAAACAGATAAAGTGAAAGTTAAGTTAGGAAGCCAATGCACAAAACCACTGATGGAGCTTTAGCACAACAATTAATCAATCTATATACCTGCAACAATCCGTCACTCCCTGGTACAGTTGGCACACCAACATTCTTCATAGTCTCTCTTGCAGTGGCTTTGTCACCCATAACACGAATGCTATCAGGCTGCAAGAACATAAGCCCCAAGATTGTAATAGTTATAATATGCCAACTTAAGTTGAGAATATTAATTGAACAAGGAACATAATTTTCATAAAAGGATGTCACTGCTCATCCTACCAAACCATAATGATAAATTGTAATAGTATGTCACATACAAACAAGATTTAAAAGCCTTCATAGAACATTTACATTTTCATCCTTTCAAGTTTCGATAACATGTTAGTGAAATTCTAAAATTTGGTTCGTCGTCTAATTACTTCATGATGCGTAAATGATTGGAACAAGCAATTGCAAGATACGATACTTTCTCCAATACATAAATACATACCCCAAAGACAAAAAGAAATAAAATACATAGCTGTGACAGGATTAATGTTAAAAAAGGGTGTATGTTGATTAAAAGTACTCACGTTAGGTCCTATAAAGTTTATGCCGTGCTCTCTGCACATTTCAACAAAAGCTGCATTCTCGGCAAGGAAACCATATCCAGGATGCAGCATGGTACATCCACGGCTGATAGCAGCAGATAAAACATTTGGAATCATCAAGTATCTGAAAGAACATTGAAAAATGAAGGTTATCAACTATCACAAGGATCCTGTAGATAAACATTCCATCTGACAAAATAATTCTAGCTCGAAATGTGAAAACAAATAAAGTAGAAAAGGGAGTAACAGAAATTGTGAACATGAAACTTCATTAGAGGTAAATATTCACTCCAACTTAGTTGATAATTAGTATAGCTTCATAATTAGAGTCATTGTCGAATAATTAATAATCAAATTAAAGAGAACCAAACATACCCATCTCCCCAAATCAAACAAGAACCAAAACCCAGATTGTAAATCTAGCTTAAAAGCAACCCAAACCCTAAAAACTGAAGAACCCTTAATCAAATTACATAAACCCATTTGTCCAAATAGAACAAGAACCAAAACCCACATCTCAAAAACACAACTTAAACAGTGCAAATTAGAGAAAACCCAAATCAAACTTACCTCCATGAAATGTAGATACCCATAGATATCTGAAGCATAGTTCGTTCACATCTAGGGATCATCTAAATGTGCTTCTTCTTCCATATCCTTCACCAAAAACAGCTTATGATGTTGCTTCTTCTTCTTCGCCCAGTTTTGGGTTTTTGAACCTCAGAACCGCCCCAATTCGCAGCGGCAGCGACATTTGTAAGCTTCCCCAAGACAACCCTTTTCTTGTTCAGTTGATTATCCCCTCCGAGCATAGAACTCGTCACCCTCTTCGCTGCGGCACGAATGACCCTAACATAGTTCTCCTGCTAACCCATAGCATTACTTAAACAGGGGAGGAGTGAACAAAGGAGAGGTGAAGCAGAGATAAGAGAGAGATTAGCAGAGAAGAAGAAGTGAAGAACCCACCTAAAGAAGAAGAAGTGCTCGATCCAGCCATCGTCGAGTGTGATGAAGGGGTAGAGGAGGAGGCTTATCGCTGAGTCGTATTTTTAAGTTTTTAGTTTTATAGTTTTGAAGGGGGAGAGGTGGAAATAGGCGCTGAGTGACGCTATCTGAAATGTTTGGCGAGGCGCTAATGCGTTTTAAAATCCCGCCAACTTAAACATAGCGTTTTTAGATTTCAAAACTTCAAATAGTACTTAAACTTAACTTTTCATAGCATAAATGCAAAAAACGCTATTAACAAATGCTATAAAATAAGACTTTTGGTGTAGTGAGAATTTAATCTATGAGATCTGACTGCCTGAAGTTGTTGGTGTATTGTGTGCAAACGGAAGGTTTGTTCAGGTGATCTAGAGTGGTGGGGTGGCATGGGTTCATGGTTGTACCTGTGATGGACCTGCAGCGACGGGGTGTCAACTATGGCTTTCTCCAAATGATCATCTAAAGATGAGAGTTTGGTATTTTCCATGATGGGAATATCAGGGGTTTGGAACCATTGTTTTTTCCAAGTCGCGCAAGTATTGTGTACTAACTGGATGAAGATATGGAAGGAGAGTTTAGTTTTTTTAAGATCATTTGATTGCGAGTTCGCCAAAGGGAAATAATCACTGCTGTTATTTGAGAGAGCATCTCCTCACGGAGAAGAGGGTGTGTTGTGGCTGAAGCTCATATGAACTTAAAGAAGTCCTGAATGGTATGGTGAGGAATTGACCAGTGTTCTAAAAAAGGCCTAAGCGATTCCTAAGCGCTAAGCGTTAGAGAAACGCCCAGATTAATGTCTGGACGGGGTGAAAAATCAGATAGGCGCCTAGGCGGGTTCTGGGCGGTTTAGGCGAGGTCTGGGCGGGGGTTTTTTTTTTTTAATAAGGCTGATTGTTTCCCTTTTTTTGGAAAGAAACAATTTAATTGTTTTTTTATTTAGTATATGTCTGAATGTAGCAAATGATGATTATTTAATGGAATTCTCAAAGGATCTGCCGGTACAAATTTTAGTAATGTAGATTTTATCAAACATGACTGAGGTCATTCATGTAATTTAAAGAAAATAAAAGAGTAGGTTTGGATATTTGTCCACAAATTCAACTTTGTATAAAGTACCCATCATGACCAACTTCAGTCATTTGAATTTTAATAAATTTTGTTCATGATTGTTAATTTTTCATATTTTTAAATTTTGCATATGTATCTTGGCATTAAATTGGATGTAATTGACAATGTATTATGCTTAACTTTTGTAAATTATTAAAATTATAATACAAAACCTAAAATCGCATAGGCGCCCGCCTAGGCCCCTGTGCGCTAGGCACTTGCTCGCCGCCCGCCCACCGCCTGGCACTTTTTAGAACACTGGGAATGACTGCAAAGTTCCAATCAATGGGGAAGGGGATAATAACCAAAGCCGTTGGGTCATAGGACAGAGAAATAAGAGGTGAAACACATCTTTTTTTCGTTCATGACAGAAAACACAACAATTCTCTATTGGCATATGGATACGAGCTAGGTTAGACATAGTAAGCAAGATATTCTGAGAGACTTTCCAAAGAAGAAAGAGAGCATTTGCTGGAGCTTTAATTCTCCACATGTCTCTCAGAATTTCAGGTTGGAGGTGTCTGTTAGTCTGGGTGGAGAAGGAATTTTCTTGGTCGTGAGAGATAAAAGCCTTAGTCGCACTTTTAACTGAAAACAACCTTTTCTTGTCAAACTTCCAAATCAAGGTATCCTGGTCCGTTGATGGATGGATGACGATATCCAAGATATCTTTGGTTATTGGTTGTGGGAATAAGGAAGAAACAAGGTCAACATTCCAAGAAAGACGTTGTTCATGAAAGAGCCAGAGATCCTTAACTTTGAGGAGAGTAGAGGGAGGGTGTGGCCCTCTGCAGTATGCTAGAAGGAAAATTGACTTCACCCAACAATCATTCCATAAGTCTATGTCATTTCCCAATTGAAATTGCCAAATGAGGTGACGTTTCATCTTATTGAGGGCTGCAAGGTTACCACGCCAGGCAAAGGAAGCACTCGAGGGTGGTTTGTGGATCTGGAAAACACTTTTGTTACGAGCCAAATTTATGTTCTCGGCCGAGGGGATATTCAGATTGCACATGTCTTGGAAGTGTGATTTTATCCCAAGTGCATAAGTGTTTTGTTTTACCTTCCTCCGTTCCATTCCACAAAAAATTACGAGCTAGAACATCAATTTGGGATGTGACTTTCCTGGGAAAAAAGGTTTGCATGGTGTATACTGGGGTGGAATGTATCACTGCCTTTATCTTAACAGTTCTACCAGTTTGGGACAAAACTTTGGCCTTCCAGGAAGATAATTTGGAGTTTATTTTATCTACCAGGAATTGAAAGTTCGAAGTTTTTTTCTTTGAGAGTACTAAAGGAGAACCGAGGTATTTGTCCTTGGGATAATAGATATTGGCTCCTAGAATTCTGTTAATCATTTTAGCATGTTTGGGATGGACATTTGAGCTATAAAAAACTAAGGACTTATCATAATTTTTTACTTGTCATGAAGCCCTACAGTAATCCGAGAGAAGGTCTTTAACAGAATGTGCCTTTGCCAGTGATGCTCTATCAAATATCATAAGATCGTCTGCATAGAGAAGGTGAGTGATAGAAAGGGCATGGCGTCTAATGTTGATGCCTTTAAGAAGGCTATTAGATTCAGCTTTCGCACGCAGACGGGAAAGAGCTTCAGTAACCAGGAGAAAATGGGTCTCCTTGTCTGAATCCTCTAGAAGGTTTGATACTCTCCAAAGGAGATATGTTGAGTAAAACTGAGGGAAGAAATAGAAATGCATTGTTCTATCAGCCTTATCCAATTATCTGCAAAGTCGAGCTGCTTAAGGAGTTGAAGTAGAAATGATCATTCAACTCGATCGTAAGTTTTCGCCATGTCAATTTTGATGGCCATCCACCATTGTTTTTTCTGACGGCTATGTTTCATTTGGAAAAAAAGGCTTCATGAGCAAGATTGACATTGTCCAAGATTGATCTGCCGTTGAGAAATGTGCCTTGATTCGGTGAGATGATGTTGTCAAGCAATAGTTTAAGCCAATTAGCCAAAATTTTAGAAATGAGTTTATAAATGACGTTGCACAAGCCAATCGGTTGGAATTTGTCAGAGTGTCGGATTGGAGACCTTGGGGATCAGGGCTAGGAAGGTTTCATTAAGTTTGAGATAAAGGGTTCTGGAGGTAAATAAGTTTGTAACAACCTCAATGACATTTGTTCGTACTATGTCCCAGAAGTGCTGAAAAAAGAAATCATGAAAACCATCTGAGCCAGGAGTTTTATGGGCTCCAAAACTAAAAAGAGTAGATTTAATCTCCGCCTCATCAGGGATATTCAGAAGTTGTTCATTGTCCCATTTAAAAAACTATTGGATGGAATAAGGAGAAAATATCCTGGGTGGTAACCTGAGTGAGATCTGGATTCGAAGACTGAAAAATGGATTGGAAATAATCAATCAATGTTTGACCAATCAAGGAGTAAGAAAAATGCCAGTTGTTATCTGAATCTCGAAAGTGAAGGATGTGCTTATGCTTTCTACATAACAAAGCAGAAAGATGAAAGAATTTGGCATTTCTGTTACCATTTTGAGCCAGGAATGACTCGATTTATTTCTCAAAAAAAGTTTCCTGTAATAGAGTTCGGTAAGTCTATCTTCCAAGATCGAGATAGTCGAGGCATTAACGCTCGAGGGAGGAGAGTTTTGAAGGTTATTCAATTCTTGCATAGTATGTTCGATGTTTTGATCAATGTTTCGAAAAACCTCCATGTTTTATCGAGTGAATTTGTAGCTAAGTTTTTTTGTTTTCAGTGAGAAATTTACATCCGGGTTGTGAGAGTTCCGGGAATTTTGGACAAGGTTATGACAGCGCGGGTCTCTAGTCCACATGTGAAAAAATCGAAAAGGTTTAGGACCCGAGTTGACTATATTTAAAACTTGAAAGGTGATGGCTCGGTGGTTCGAAGACGATGTGTGGATGGTATGAGCCACTGCCGCGGGGAAGTTTATCATCCAGTCCGTGGAAACAAGGATCCTATCAAGTTTGGCTTTAATACCATGACTATTTGTTTTTTGTTATTCCAAGTAAACTTGGAACCATTAAGAGGGAGATCAATAAGACTATGGCAATCTACGAAATTTCTAAGGGATTTTGTGTTTGAGGAAGGAACTTTCCTACCACCTAGCTTATCCTCTTGAGATGATATAGCGTTAAGATCTCTAATGACCAGAGAAGGGAAGTGAGATAGAGACATTAGGTTTGAGAGTGAATCCTAGAAAATAGATCTTAAGAAGGATTAGGCTCTCCATAAGCAAAAATTATAGTACATGTAACATAAGAATAGAAATTTGCAATAGTACAGTGGAAGTAATATTTACAAAAGAAATAATATTTAAATACGTACCTTTTCTCCAGAACAAAGCAAGGCCACCTGACAAACCACTAGCTGGCACCGAAACTCCATATTTGTACCCCAGCCTCCTGCGTATGTGATCCATTTTTGCTAACGTTGTAGAGAGAAATATGACATCGGGATTGGACTTTAGGGAGAGGGCCCGTAAGGTTCTGAATGCGCAGAGCGACCCTATGCCCTTTGCATTCCAACTTAGTATCATGGCAAACTGGGAGACTTTTTGGAGGCGGTCGCCTCTTCCTGTAAAGTATTTTCTAAGTTGATAGAAGACTGGCTTGAGTAAGATTGAGGTTCACTTGCAGTGGTGCGGAGAATAATATCTGCTCCAAGCAGAGTAGGCAAACCAGGAGGAGCAGGGTGAGAGAGATCCAGTGAGGTTGGCTGAATTCGATCCAGAGTGTGAGAGCATGCCCCAAAAGCTAATTGTTCATCTGGCCTATTTGCATAATGGCAAAAGGAAGGTGAACGTCATCCTAAGACAAAGTATTTCTCTGCCGAAAAGATACTCCAATAGAAGGGGCTTTCTAGATGTCATGAAGCCCCCTTCTTGCACATGTTCTTGACTAAACTCCAACTTCCTCTTTCCTTTACCCTTGTTTGCTTTTTTTACAGGTTCTTGGTGGTGCAAGGATGCCAAAGGGATCTTACTGGATTGAGTAACGGTAGGGTGAGACCTGTTATGCCCTGTGACTCATTTTTTTAAGCACCGAGCTCTCATGTTCAATATGGATCTTCTTCGATTTGCCCGTAATTGAGCAACAAGATCTACCTGATGTTGGCCATGTTCAGTCAAATTTCCAGTAACATTGTGAGCTGTGTGACCCTGCAATTGTGGCTCCAGAGGATTTGGGGGAGCTGGCCGTAGCGAGTCGCTATGGAGAGTTGTCGGTCTGTCACCATGTGCCTTGAATTGCTCAAGGGATGGAGGCTCAAATCTAAATGAGTCCAAGATTGCTCTGACTGTAGGCGATGGCAGACCAAAAATTTGCTCAGTAATGGATTTGGAAGCATTTAGATGATAGTGGGTAGTGGATGGAGTGGTTGAATTGAGGCCAGTGCTGCTCTGAGTGTGCATCGCATGTGCGGTCAAAAGGGTAGACCCTTCTCGGTGGCCTGGTTGTGCTCCTGTTTGGTCTTCTGCTTCTTGGTGAGGAAGACGAGTTGGAGAATAGGAGGAGTCAAGTCTGTGGGTGTTGACCAACGGTGTCGGGCTATGAAGCCCTTGGGCTGAATTTGGAGCCCATCGATTAAGCACCGAGGCTTGAGCTTTGCACCCAGTTAGGCCCATTGGCCTAGAATTACCAACGCACGGGCTTTCATTAGCTCCTGATATGCTCATTGCACCTACAAGATTTGTAGCCATCTCTGTTTCTTGCTCTGAATTCACCAAGAATTCATGTCTCACTGGGACAGTGCAGTAATATGGGGCATGGAAGAAACATTCAGTTGAGATTGATGGGGAGAGGTGACAGTCAAAGGGCACTGTGGGTTTTCAATGGGATGGGATATGTTAGCAAGTACAAGATTTAAGGAGTCTGTTGGTATTAAAAGAGGAGTTGTGTTGTGGTTTGAATGGGATGACAAATTGGTGGGATTTGGGTTTAATAGTGAGGTTGGATGGGGTCCAGAGAGAGGTGGTATACCTGAAGTTTGAGTAACCAATGGTGGCTTTAAACTTGGGTCAGTGCGGTCTCCTTCCTCCATGGCATTGAGATCAAAACCATGAATAGGATGTTCCTGAGTTATTGTCTCTGTGTCAAAGCCCAAGTTGATATCAGTTAACTGAAAGTTGTGGTCACCATCTGAGAGAGGCATTGTTGGGGTAAAAGAGAATATGTTAGATTGTTGTGTGCCAATTGACAAAGCCATGATTGAAAGTAGAGCTAGCCTGTGACGGATTTTGGATTGAGGACCAAAAGAAAGCAACTTGTTTAGCATCTCCTGGCTAAGTTTCGCCCCTTGCATGGAACGCGAAGCTTGTGAATAAACAGGACACTACTTTCCTACCTTGTGGCCAACCATACCACAGCAGAAACAAAAATTGGGCATATCTTCATAGCAAAATTTTACAAGAAATTTTTGCCATTTGCAATCCCAAAAGAGGTGTGCATCTTACTCGGTAAAGGTTTAGAAACATCAATCCATAATTTAAAACGGATGTACGGCACTGTCATTTGATTGAGAGCAAGGTGATCTATTTCTATCAATGGACCTATGCATGAAGCCAAAACCTCCAGGTTAGGAAGGAAAATCTTCTGAAGCGGGAATTCATGAAACCGCACCCAGCAAGGAATGGTTTCAAAATTGCACACTATATATTCTTTGACTGAATCTAACCAACCAAAAAGAGACCAAGGCCTTGTGTTAAGCACCTTCATTTTGTCATATGAACTCGTGAATTGGATCATATAGTACACACTTATAGGAATACTCATGACCTTCCAGTAGCTCAATGTGAACTGTATGCATTGGCTCCTACTGTGAAAGCATATGCCGGGCAAAAGTGGCAGGGTTCAAGTGTTGTGCATGCCAGTACTTAGCCACTGATCTGGGCAAAGGATCTTCCAGTTCTTCATTTTCTTGCACCATGTATTGTGGTTCTGGAATGATGAGATTATCTGCAAGTTGTTGGCATAGGCTGTTGATAATGTTATCTGACTGAGAGTGATTCTCTGGATGAGGTAAGTGAGGGTTCGTCATGTTGATATTAGGGGCGATTGTATTTATATGCGGGTCAGAAGTAGCAGGATTTGAAGGATGCTCCAAAGTATTGGAGGGTTAAACATGGGAAAACAAGTGAAGTGTACGGGTAAGAGGCGAATTTTGTGGAGTGATATTATGAAAAGTTAAGAGATGGAAGAAGATGAGAGGGGTTGCACTTGGTTGGGTATGAGTTTGGGCAAGAGGAGGAAGAGGTTGTGAAGTGGTTGGTTGTTGCGGATTAGGTTCAAGAACGTTGTAAGTCATTTCCATTTGCAGCACCGGGAAGCAATAATGATGCTGAAATAGGAAAGAAAACAGATAGTAAATTGGGGTGGTATCAGAGACTTGAAAGAGTAGTAGATTTGAGGATTTGATATGAGGATTAAATGACATGAAAGGATGTTAGTATGAGCGCGGGGACAGTGATGGGAATGCTTATGATTATTCATTTAAAAGTGTGGGTTGAGAAGAGAAAAAAGAATTAAACTGATGGGATATTGCTATAAATGAGAAATCAGAGAAGAACCAGAAGAGGAATCCAATTGGGGAGTTCAGTTTGAAATAGTTAGAGAAAGGAGTGAGACAAAAGTAACAAGCAGTTTGATCACACCACGCTAGAGACTTGTATGAGACAAACAGTTTAATTCATCATTATTTTTCTGTACCGCATTAAATGTCGTTAACAACTGTCGATTCAATTTATATTCTACTACTCCATTAGTCGATTCGTTTTGGCGTAATTTTTGGGATTTCTTGCAACCATCATGTCTCACACATCTTCCCATTAGTTGTATTTTCGTTGCCCAACTGTATAAATAGGTGGATGAGATATGTGTTACCCTCTTTACGCTATCTCCATTTTCAGAGTTCACCATTTTCTTATTTTTCTTCGTTCTCTATATTGCCCAATCTTTTTTTTATGTCTTCTAACAGAGTTCTAAGTGAGGACGATCTTGCAGTCTATGAGGTGTTCTTCAAACCTAGGCAGACGACGCAAGGAACTTTAGACTATGTTCGTGAGACGTTCGCTCTTCCACCTAATTTGGAGCTTGTTTTGCCTAGGAATGATGATGCTCTGCTCATCCGAGGCCTAGTTACATTACACTCTACCCTGTAATGTTCAGGTCTGGTATTTGATTTCCAGTTCTAGAGATCTTCTGGGCTTATTTGGACTTTGTGGGCATTTTCCCTGCTCAGATGGGTCCAAATGGCTGGCGAGTAATGGTTGCAACCATGGTGAGGGGCTTTCAATCCAACATTTCTTTGAACGAGAAGACTATGCACTCTGTGGTGAAGCTTACGGTAAACACGAGTCATATTTGCTTTATTCGTTCGCCTACTTGTTTGGGGAAGCCGAAGGATGATTACAGGTCTTGGGCGAGGCATTGGTTTTAGGCTTCCATGAAGTCTGGGTATTTCATGCTTGGCAACAGGCCCATTTTGCGGATGTTCTGAGAGCCTATGAAGTGGACTAATCTACATCTGACTAAAGCGGAAAATGGAGTGTGTGAGCGGTTTATCTCGCTTCCTCGTGTTGTTTTAGAGGAGTTTCTCAATTTGGACGTCGTTGAGCGGAGCGGTTTGTACACTATGAATGATGTGGAGCGTGTTCTGGTTCCACCGGGAAGAGGAAAGCTCCTAGGCCTATCAACCCGTCGAAGAGGCTGGTTACAAGTAATTTGGATAGTCCTAGTCACGTTCGAAAACGGAAAAGACTTGTTGGTTATGCTATGGAGACTGCTTGGGTTGTTCCTCCTCCGAGTTGTTTTGGGAAAAATGATGAGGACGATGCTCGTCTTGCTGCTCAGGAAGCTGACGAGCTGAATTGGGTTGTGGAGAGAAGTAAGGTGGAAGTCTCTCGCCCATTAAGTGAGTATGAGAAGACCTTTGTCTCTACTGCTGGCTTGCTTGATCTCGCCAAGGTTTCAAATGATGATGTTCGTATCATCAATAATAAAATGACACAACTTGCCATGGAGTTGTCTTGTAATCCAAATAGTAAGAAGACCTTGACTGATTTTGACTATAATCTTACTTTTGACGAGGTTGAAGTTGATCGTGATCAGAGTTCCAAGTCTTTTCCTTCTCTTCCTACTCGTTCTGCTAATTTAAGGGAGTCGCATGTTTCTCCTCCTCCTCATCTGAAGCCTCTTCTATTGTTTTGAAAAAGAAGGGTAAGAGTGGTGTTTTTATGATCACTATCATTTCAGTCGTCAAGCCGGTGACTAGAGATGCAACTTTCGTTCTTCCAGACCCCACTGTTATTCATCCATAGATTAGTTGGAAGGAGCATATCCTTGAGAGATTTGTATTAATTCTGATGGAAAGTTCAGCTGGTATTCGAAGATAGACGTGCATGATAGTGCACATAATTTATCACCTCGTGGCATAAGTGGTTGGTTGAGAGAGTCCCAATGCCAGTGCGTCGGCCAAGTGAGCACCTCGACCAAGGTCTTAAACAGATAATGGAGGGGATGAACCATATCACTTACGCTGGGATGATGGGTCAGAGTACCAAGTTGCACGTGATCATGGAGAACAAGATGGCGGGGTAGGCGTCACAACTTTCTGACGCCTTATTTCAAGTTGATAAGCTGAAGGCGGAATATGCCGAGCAGGAAAAGGTTATTGATGCTACTCGAGCTTCATTAAAGGAAACAAAGTTTGTCTGAGATAAGTTTGCTTCTGATCTTGTTGTTTCAGAGGAGAAGATGGACCGCCTACGGGATTGGTTGGCTGCTGTCAAGAGTGAGTTATCCAGTGAAAAGGTTGGTTGTGATGAGGCAATGCACATTGTTGATGAGCATTTTGCTTGTCATAAGACCACTGAGGAACGAGTATTGCAGCTAACCGCTGAACTTGTTTTTGTTAAAGCGCAAACTTCGGCAAAACTTTCCGCAGTTGAAGGAAAACTTGCTTTGACCAAGGATGAACTTTCTGCAGTTACGGACAAGCTCAAGGCCGCAGAAGCGATGGAGTGGGCCAAGATAGTCAACTGCAGGATTGACATCATCGACTTCATTGAGTTGAAGGAAGATCGCGATATGTAGCTGACCAAGTCTTTGAGGACGAGGAAGAATTTGTTCTGAATCCTCTGAGTGATCCGGTTGACGAAGGTCAAGTGTCTTCTCCTCCCTCAAATCCTGTCGCTGTCAACAATACTTTGTCTCATTCGACTAGTCCTGCTGGTGAAGATAGAATTCCACCACAATCTACTCCTACTACTGAAGAAGAGGCTTCATCTCCTACTAAAGACAAGACCCCATCTCTTCTTGCTAATCATGTTGTTGAAGGCAATGTTCAGTCTCCTCCAACTGTCCCTGCTAGTAATGCTTTAATTACTTCGATTATCTCTTCTCCAACTATTGTAACTTCTTCCCCAGATATAACATATTAGATCATCAATGAATATTTTTTTTGTTGTTGAAATTGGTGTGTTTTTTGTTGTTTTGTCTTTTTTTCGTAACAATCGTTGTCCGACTTGTATGTCTCTTCTGATAGATTGCGACCTTGAAAATTGTTGCAGACGTAACTCGACTTAAACGACTAGGATAACCTTGTAGTATAGACGTAGATAGTGAATATGACCCGGCTTTGTTTTTCGGGCTTCATATACGTTTTTGTCTAACTTAGTAGTTTAGACTTGTTTTTTTTTTTTAATGTGGACTTAGTAGTCCTTTTTGGCCGACATCTTGCTTTTCGGCTTGGTCTGAACTTTGCCCGTCATGTTGATAGGGCAAGGAGACTTTGTAAGTAATTCTGACTTGGACGTCTTGATTACATCGACATGTCTTGCGGTTTGACATGATAATCAAACTATGAATTTCGATTAAGTCTGACTTATATGTCCTGACTTATTAGGTATACTTTGTGATCGATGGGGGGGGGGGGGGGGGGGCAGGAGATTTGTAAGTAAGTTTGACTATACGTCCTGACTTATTAAATAAATTTTGTGATCTGACATGTTATTCGAACCAGAGAATTTATGACTAAGTCTGACTTATATGTCCTGACTTATTGGATCCACTACGTGGCCCGACATACTTATTCGGACCAAAGTGTTTACGACTAAGTTTGACTTATATGTCCTGCCTTATTGAATACACTACATGGTCCGACATACTTATTTAGACCAGAGTGTTTACGACTAAGTCTGACTTATCCGTCCTGACTTTTTAAATATGTTTTATGGTCCGACATGGTGATCGGGCCAGAGGATTTACGACTAAGTCTGACTTATATGTCCTGACTTATTGAATACATTACGTGGTCTACATACTTATTCAGACCAGAATGTTTACGACTAAGTCTGACTTATATGTCTTGACTTATTGAATATACTACGTGGTCCGACATACTTCGGACCAAAGTGTTTACAAATAAGTTTGACTTATATGTCCCGATTTATTAAATATGTTTCGTGGTCCAACATGGTGATCGGGCTAGAAGATTTGTGACTAAGTTTGACTTATATGTTCTGACTTATTGAATACACTATGTGGTCTGACATACTTATTCAAACCAGAGTGCTTACGACTAAGTCTTGCTTATACGTCCTGACTTATTAAATATGCTTCGTGGTCCGACATGGTGATCAAGCTAGAAGATTTACAACTAAGTCTGACTTATATATCCTGACTTATTGAACACTACGCGGTTTGACATATTTTATTCAGACCAGAGTGTTTACAATTAAGTCTGACTTATACGTCCTGACTTAATAAATATGTTTTGTGGTCCGACATGGTGATCAGGCCAGAAGATTTATGATTAAGTCTGAATTATACATTCTGACTGGATTAGATCATTGGAGCACAAGACGTGCTTGGAATTTGGACATTTATTGATAATACCTCTTCAAGTAATCAACATTCCATGGTCTTTTAAGTTGCACTTCCTTGAAATTTTATAGACAGTATGTTCCTGGTTTGTTGATTTTCACAACTTTGTGGTCCTACCCAGTTTGGATTCAGTTTACGGTTTACCTGCACCTTGGTCTTTTGTATTGAGTTGGACCTTTCTGAGTACCCAATCACTGATGCTAAACGTTCGAGGGTTGACTTTTTTTTTATTGTAGTAACTTGTCATTCTCTGTAGGTAGACCACTACTTTGATTGAAGCTTCATCTTATTTCTCATCGAGAAGATCTAGTCTGACGCACAGTGCTTCGTTATTGTCTTCTGTCCGAAACTCTTCAATTTTGAATGTTGGCATGCCAATTTCTACTGGTACCATTGCCTCGAATCCATATGCCAGGGCGAATGGTGTTTCTCCATTCAGAGTTCTCTTCATTGTACTATAGGCCTAGAGGATGCCTGACACTTCAGACACCCACAATTCTTTTGATGTTTCAAGCTTCTTCTTGATTGCTTCTAGGATTGTTCGACTGGTCACTTCTGCTTGTCCGTTACCTTGCGGATGAACAGGTGTTGAAAAGTGGTATTTGATGTTCAAGTTCTCACACAACTTTTTGACTTTTTTGCCTTCAAATTGAGTTTCATTTTGTGACAATTACCCTGGAGACTCCGAATTTGCATATTATGTCCTTCCAGAGGAAATTTTCAATCTGGGCTTCTCCTATCTTCGCTAATGGCTATGCTTCTACCCATTTGGTGAAGTAGTCTACTACTACAAAGACGAACTTTTTCTTGTTGGATTCTGGAAGTAGGCCTACGATGTCCATTCCCCATTGTGAAAATGGCCACGAACTACTTATTGAGATTAAATTTTGGCCTGGCATGTGAGTGTACGGAGCGAATTGTTGACATTTGTCAAGAGTCTGAACTATTCCATTTGCATCTTATTGCATTTTTGGCCAGTAGTATCCCAACGTTTTGTGAGCTAGTGTTCTCCCTCCTGGATGGTTTTCGTATATGCCGAAATGAATTTCTTGTAGAACATAGTCGGCGTCGCTAGGTGAAATGCATCTTAGCGGCAAACCCGTGGCAGATCTTCTGTCGAGTTTGTCGTTGATCAATGTGTAATGTGCTGCTCGATTTCGTAGTTTACAAGCCTACATCTTATCCGTTGGCAGTGCTTTGTTTTGTATGTGCGTCGGGATTGGAGTGGTCCAATTGCTCTTCTAATCTGTTGTACCAATTTCTTCTGTTTCGTTATCCAAAATTGAGCTTTCTTATATTGTGAGGAGCGGATTATCAGTTTCGTCAGCACGTGATGCCTCTTTAGCCAAGTTGTCTGCTATCTCATTTTTTTTGTTCTTGCACATCTTTGAATGGTTGTTGCTTTGAAACTTTCAATCAATTCGCTTGCCTTTTGATGGTAGGCCTTCATCCGCGCGTCCTTCACAAAATTCATTATTCAATTGGTTGACCACCAATTTGGAGTCAATGAAAACGTTGACTTCTTTTATTTCAAGGTGTTTGGCCAATTGTAATCCGACTATTACTGCTTCATACTCGGCTTCGTTGTTTGATGCTCTGAAACTAAATTTTATTTTTTCTAATGTCACTCCTTCTGAGTTGTACAAAGTTATTCTAGCTCATTCCCCTTCTTGTTGGATACTCTGTCACAGTGTAGGATCCATCATTGAGTGTCGGGTTCAACAGTTTCTTGCTCTTTATTGCTATCTAGTCGATGTCCATTGAAGCCTGTGAACTCAGCGATTTAGTTTGCTAATGCCTGAGCTTTTACTGCAGTCTTAGGAGCATAATTGATTTCAAATTGGCCGAGCTCTACTGCCCATTCTTTCAAACAACTCTGATTTATATAGTATTGACCGAAGCGGATGTTTAGTATTGACAATGATGGGGTGGGCTTGGAAGTATGGCCACAGCTTTCTGGAAGATATGACTAGGGCGAGTTTTAGTTTCTCCAGAGATGGATAGTTAGTTTCTGCGTCCGCAAATGTTTTGCTGACATAGTAGACTAACTTTTATGTGTCATTTTCTTCGTGTATCAGCACCGAACTAACTGCGTGTTCAGATATTGACATATACAAGTATAGTGTCTCGCCTTTTTTTGGCTTTGATAATAGTTCAATGCTTCCCATATATGCTTTCAGGCTTTGGAAAGCCCATTCACATTCTTCATTCCATTTGAATGTTTTGTTCCCTTTCAAGATCTTGAAGAAGGGAAGGCATATGTCTAATGATATGGAAATAAACTTGTTCAAAGTTGCTATCATGCCATTGAGGCTTTGTACACCTTTGATGTTGGTAGGCGATTGCATGTTGAGGAGTGCTTGTATCTGTTTCGGATAAGCTTCAATCCCTAATTGATTGACCATGTATCCGAGGAACTTTCCCGATTCTACTCCAAACGTACACTTTTCTGGGTTCAACATCATTTTGTACTTGCGGAGCTGAGAGAAGGCTTTCTCAAGGTCTTTGATGCGGTCATCTTTATGTAAGCTCTTGACTAGCATGTCATCAATGTACACCTCCATGGTCTTACCAATCTGATCGCTGAACATTCTGTTCACAAAACGTTGATACGTGACTCCAACATTCTTTAGTCCGAATGACATCACTCGATAGCAGTACGTACCTCTTTCTGTTATGAAAGATGTCTTCTCCGGATCTGGTGGGTGCATTTGTATCTGGTGTAGCCAAAATATGCGTTCATGAAGCTTAGGAGCTTGTGTCCCAAAGTAACATCCACTATTTGATCTATAAATGGGAATGGAAAGCTATCTTTTGGGCATGCTTTGTTGAGGTCCATACAATATACGGATACCCTCTATTTCTTGTTTTTCTTCTTGAACAAAATTGTGTTGGCTAGCCAATCTGGGTAGTGGGATTCCTTGATCATCCCGACATTTATTAAGCGATGCACCTCATCATTGATTGCTTGATTACGCTCAGGGGAAATTGGCATTCTTTTCTGTTGAACTGGCTTCTTATACGGGTTGACTTTCAACCTGTGAGTGATGACAGAGGGGTCAATGTCTATCATGTCTTTCATTGTCCAGGCGAAGACATCTTGGTCATCTTTTAGCAGTTGGATCAGTTGTTTAATTAGTTATGGGTGAAGTTTCGTGCCGATTTGAACTGTTTTGTTCCCTTCTTCACCATCCAAATGGATTGGTATTGCCTCTTATTCCGATTAGCCAGTATTCGGTTGGCCTTTTGGACTAACTGGAGTTGCATTGTCCTCTAGGAGGTTGTGATCCATCTGTAGTTGACTGAGTTGTTGTGATAGCTCCTCTGGTCGAGACTGTGATTGTTATTTATTGGGGGCCTTTTATTGCTGCATAATGACATTTACGCGCAGCTAGCAGGTCTCCTTTGACGACCCCAACATTGTAGCCAATGTTATACTTTAGGCATTGGTGTAGGGTGGAAGATATTGCACCCATTTCGTGTAGCCAGGGTCTTCTCAGAAGCATATTGTATGTTGAAGGTGTGTCGACAACGAAAAAAATCCATTAATAGGACTCGTTTACCTGGTGTTCCTATCACGACTGGTAGTCGGATTAGTCTTAGTGGGTGGCATTGCTCCCCACTGAAACCTACCATAGGTTGGTTAGTGGGTAAGTCCTTCGTTGAACTGCATTTTGCGGAATGCCATCAGGAATAGGAGGTTGGCTGAGCTACCCATATTGATGAGTACTCTTTTGACTTTCCACTTGGTTATAGACACTGAAATCACCAGGGCGTCATTGTGGGGGAAATGAACTTTGTGCATCTTTATCAGAAAAGGTCAGTATTGGGTAGTCAACTCTAGCACGTTGAACGGGAAGGTCTAGATATCGTATCCCCGTTCAAGTCAACTCTGGAATTTTTACCATTCGTATTGATTAATGCGAAATGTGAATGGAAGTAACCCACTCGCAATGTACATTGCGAACGGTTAACTTCTGTTTGCAATGTATATTTCGAATGGAGAAAATTCCATAGTTTTTTACTGGAATTTTCTCCATTCACATTGATCAATGCGAATGGAAGTCCATTCTCTATTTTTTCCATCCTCAAAGATTGTCAAGGTTAACTTGAATTCAGTGCTTACCTATAACTTCTCCAGTGCAAAAACAAGCACTCCGACGACATCTCAAAAAAGAGTTTCATTCTTTGGAAAGTTCAACACATTTACAAGTGAGAAATTCAAAGGGCTGGAAAACTTCAGGAAGCTATGGAATAATATTGTATCTTGATGACTTTGTAATATTACTGAATTTATTAACAGTGAACTTTTCCTTTTTTATAACAGTGAATTTTTCTTTTTTGTCAAATGTTTGGGAAATTTCAAACATGTAACAATGTAGCAAATTCAAAGGAATATTTTTGGTTGGTTTATGCATGCTTAGCTACTTGGAATCTTTCTTCAATTACTTATTCATGTCCGTGACTAAACTACATATGCTCCAATGTCTTGTAATCAAATAACCATACAAGTCATCCATAAATAACATATCAATGAAGTTCATTCACAACATTTGTATATTTTATAACATACCAAAAATTCATCTTTATATTTATATTGATATTAAATGATCAGAACTATACAAGTCATCCATAAATAACAAAAGTTGACTTTTCTAACATACTGATCATCTTATATCACCAAAAAATCCACATCCCAGTTTATACCTCCAAAAATTTAATCGATTATGGATACGACCTCCTCCAAAAAATTTTTAATCTTTTTTGCATTCTTGGCATTGAACGTCTTCACTATTACGTCATCAATGTGGAGCTTGGTGTCGAACAAATTCTTCCATGATATTGCTTATAGAAATATGCGAGTTGGCCAAGTGTTGGAGGCAATGGTGGTTTTGATTGCATGTGGAACAAGACATAGTGACGATTGTGGGCAAGGTGTGTCATGAAACATACCGGTTTGTCGTGAATTGTGATGGCGGGTGAAGATATGGAACGTCGTGCTTTGGTTCCCATAACACACAAACGCTGGTAACGGTTGGCTGCGACCTCTAACATGTAAGGATCCATCAACCAATTTTCCTCATCAATCCGTGCCTTGCCTTCTGGAATTATCAAAACATCATTAACAACCTTCACCCCTGAGTCGTGCCACATTCCAACCCACAATGCTTCATTACTTTCCAGCTCCATTAGTAGTTCATTCTGTACCTGCATCCAACCACTTTCGATGTCATATGGTAGGAATTTAGCAATGCATCGAAATTCACAATTTCCATCCCTTAGTACGTTCTCAATGTTCTCAATATAATCCCGTATCCAATAAGGAATTTCCCTTATAAATTTGCTGCTAGAGGATTTCGTCTCTGCTTTTGTTTAGAAAACATTTTTGTTTGGCCTTTTAGTTTCTCTTGAGTCATGGCGTATTTGTGACCCGATGGGTCCCTTTTAATCGACTTCTCGTGCTTCAACAACTTCTTTTTCGGTCTCCCTTTGCCCGCCACAAGTGTTGATGGTTCAATCATTATAGTTGAACCCGAGCAACTCAACTCTAACAGTTTCCTCTTCAACACCAACTTTTGATATGAAGTTGATTCATTAAACCTTTGCACAAGGGCGTCGACCACTGGGTCTATAATCACATCAGATTCTTAACGGATAGGTGTTTTCCCAAGTTGCATTCAATACTTGTGTAAGGTACCTAATGGAAGTTGTCTAGTTGGAGTTAGATACCCTCTAATTTCATGAGCACAAGGTAATCCATGAGTGGTTCGAATCACACATTCACACTCGACAGGGTCATTGTTCACATTTTCACACCTCCCAATCTCCAATAGAATCAAATCGAGAGCTTTGTACGCCACAGACCCATGAAGTTTCCCAAAAAATCTTAACACACGCTCATTCTTCACCATTGTAAGACTTTCTTGAAATGACGATTCAATTTCTACTAGTTGGATTTGGATCATATCATGCATATTCTTCCACACATTCAGAAATGTACCTTGTGAATTTTCCAAAATGTTCTTCAACTTGGAGTGTGCCCCTTCAACGTGACCGGTTGTCCGTTGGCCAAAATGCATAAATGTATCGGTCCATCCACTCACAAAATACTCATTTTGCGGGTACCAAACACTCCTAACATATTCCAAACACTTCGGCTGTGATGTCCATTTTCTCTCAAACTCAATCGTGGCTCTATTCCATTTTCCTCTATACTTGATCTATACCAATCTAAGAAATATTCTATAAACTTGTACCACCCATCATTATCCTCAAAGTGTTTTTTGCAATTCTTCTCAACATTTGTGTTTACGTGCCACGTGCACACCAATCTCCTTGCTTTGGAAAAACTCGCTCAATTGCCTTGATTAAACCCAATTCTCTATCTATGACAAACACGTTTGGCAAGTTGTTTGGTTCGAAAATTCCTAAAAGTTTTTTCAATGCCCAAGCATACGACTTTTCTTTCTTAGAACACATAAAACAACATGCAACACTGAAGGTCTTTCCGATCGACGTCACACCAACAATCTCAAACAACGACATCCTAAAGTGATTCGTTTTATATGTGCAATCCATAAGCATCACTTGTGGAAAACACTTTGCTAATTTAATTGATTCAGGATGCGCTCAAAAAATGTTAGTGACTCGATTCCCCTCATCAACAATATTCCACTCAATATAATTATTCTGACTCAACAAGTACATAATATGTTGCAAAACCATTCTGCCTTTTTATTGGACTGTCTTTATCCAAGAAATTACATTTCAAATATTCCTCAAGTACATAATCTTCCTTTATGTTTGTGATTAGCAGGTTCTGATTTTGTAATAATAACAACGATGTTATTATCCCTACCAATGCCTTTACACCAAGCTATCAACGCCGACCTTGATGAGAATACCTTCAAAATACATAAACTTGTTAAGAACCCCAACATTTTCAAAACGATAAAGCATGAAAACTTGTCAAAACGATAATACAAAAATCAACCTTACCTCTTCCGTAAGAAATAAGTCGCTATCATCAAGTACCACTTCCATTGATCTTTCTTCACTATTGAACTCACCATTACTATCAACCTTGCCATCAGCATTATCATCATCATCATCGTTCTACATTAGGTAAATGTAAAATTTAAATTATATCTCATATATTACATTATAAATTGAATATATTAATTAACTAAATGGTTACCTCTACAAGGTTCGAAGAAGCTTGAAGTAACTCTGGGTTCTCGAAATCGTTTACAAGCATCTCCATATTTATTACATCCATGATAAGAGCCTATACACCAAATCATCAAACACTTAATTTTTTATTTATCAAACAAACGCTATAAAAATTTTACAATCAAAACATCCTATTACAATTTTCAAAACAATCAAAACAAAACACATGCAAGTTGACAATGCTACCTCAAGTGAGATGGGTTCTTCTTGCTCTTGAAATTGTTCATCTTCAACACCATCATGTCCACCACTTCTAACATCATCACGTTCACTAATCCCATTCGTTTTCAGTAAATCAAATCAATCTAACCACTTGAAATCAAACTAACTTGAGCAACTATGACAAAGAAGTGGGGTAAGGGAGACCGATTGAGCAACTATGACAAAGAACTGGAGTAAAAAAGTCTGATTGAGCAACTACAATTGTGAAGACGAAGAGTTTTACACTGCCTTGATTGAAGGAAGGGGATGAGTCTAAGTTGCAAAGAGATGACACTGCGAAGATGAATTGTTTTCTTGATGGGAAGAGGAGGGGGTTTGTTTCGATGAGAAGAGTAGGGGTTTGTTTTTCAATTAATTATATTTGGGTGGTGTGGATTAGTAGAAAAAAATTTAGTGGATGGTGGTGTGGGACAACATATTTGGTGGTGTCAAATAGGGTTTGCCTTGTAGAAATTTGGTGTTGTTTTACATTGTAGTGTTCATACTCACATATATTATTCTTGTAACAATGTTTGTATTGTTTATTTGAAAGTATGGTTGTGATTATTTATGACAAGTTTTATTATAAAAAAAGGCTTCGTGTTGGTTATATGCTAATGGATCTAAAAAATAATATATGCTTTAGATGGAATGAATTGCATCCAATTAGAATTGAGTTGTTTATATTTCATGAAGAAGGAAGAAAGTAATGATTGATAATGATTCTGATTTGTAGACCGTGGTTTGCTTGGTATTAATAAAATTCCATGCCTCAAATTGAAATACATATATCATTGGTTTGTGGTTCGTCCACCATGCAGGTTATAAATTTTCAAAGTACAACTAGTTCAATTGTTTGAAAGGTTATGGAAGTGAGACATCCCTTAGTTTTGAAGTCATATTCATTGGCAAATATATTTTGTTGGGGGGGGGGGGAGGGGGGCGGGGGCGGAAAGACATTTATCATTCTTACTACTTAGTGTACTCGTTGTATTTGCTTCTTCTGATAGTTGGTCAAGTAACAAAAATGCTATTTTCTGGTAAATCATTACAAATTGAATTAGTCTTTCTAGTAGCTATCCTTATTCTCTCATTTCTTAAACCTATTTGATTCACAACTTCCCGAATGAAAAAATGAAATGACCCTTTCCTCGAGTGACAAGGATTTCGTGATGCCTTGAGAAAATATTTTGTAGAGACGAGTTATTGGCCCACATTAAAGAAGAACAAGAAGAAATGAATTTCAGCTTGTTGTAGTTGGAAGGATGGTTGTGGTCACAAATGGAGAATTCTTGAGGGATTGAAATATAGAATTGGCACACTGTTTGAAATTAGGGCAATTGCCCATGTCTATTCATATGGAGTACCTTTTAGGAATCCCAGGAGAAAGAGAAATGTGACATTGATTGAGAAAAATGTAACCAACCAACATTAAATTACAGAGATATTATTAATGAATTTAGAAGGGAATATGGATTTAAAGTTGAGTATTATGCCAATAAAGAAAGCTTCCTTGATTTATCAATGAACTTGGATCATGTGAACAAGAGTTCAGACTTGTCGTACCATAATTTGGTTTCATCACTTGATAGATTTATGCAATCTAGTTCTCATAGTTGTGTGGTTTTGGAACGTACGTCAGACTTTGATAAGAGATTTTGGGGTGAAATTAAGTTGTTCTTCGCCTTGTGGAGATCGACCATCTTATCCGTGGAATTTGAAAGAAAGGAAGCGAAGAAGAGGATGAGGAGGATATCTTCTTTGGCCACAATGAGTTCGATCTCTTGTAGGATGGTGTTTGTGAGGTGGTGTTTTGTTATGGATGGGGAAGAAAAGGAGGGAGATGAATCTGGAAGTTGAAGAACCAAAGTACGGATAAGAAGATTAAGTAAAAGTAAGTACTTCCATTCCACTCACAAAATGCCCTGTTGTTGATGAGATGTAGTTCTGAACAAATGTATAATTAGGGAAGAAAAATAACAACTCTTCGATTACATCGAAATCCAAGTTAAGAGTTGTAACCCTTGATTCATTTTGATGAATTTGTGAACCTAGTTAGCACATGCCAGACATGTGATGTGCACAACGGGGTATTGGTCTACAAATTAATTTTGACGAATCCATGTCCCTGACTTAATAGATCCATTTAACTTTGGGGCTTAGACTATATTAGGATTTATTTTTGGGGCCAAATAGAGTTGCATATAAAATAACCGGGGTCAAACCCAAAATAACCCTAAAAAAATAATGAATTGTAGAAACTGAGATTCGTCCGAGATTAAGCCAGGGCGTTTGTTTTTTTAAGTGCTTAGAAGCTAACTTCTAACTAGAGTTAGAAGTTTTGAACAAGCTTCTGAATGAACTGTTTGTTTTACTTCTGAATGAGCTGCTGATTAGAAGCTGTAAAATTAAAATGTGTTTGTTTTTAGGTGCTGAATGATAACTGTTTGATAATTTTGCCCCACTGAGCTAGGGTTGGGCATGTCCGGGTAACCGGCCCAAAAATCCAAAACCGAGGCCCGCACCGAAAATTTTAGACCTGAGATTTTATGGACCGAGACCGGACCGACTTGGGCCAGTTAATCGAATTTTCGGGCTGGGCTGGGCGGTCTCGGTCTAAACCCTAATTTTTTTCCCTGTTATACTATAAGAGTAATTCTAGATGTCGAGGTTTTGGGCGAGGGATGGTGCGTCGCACGCGAGCAGCTGACGTGGTAAAAAAAAAAAAGAAGGGGGGAAAATCGAAAATTTGGGGGAGAAGAAGGAGGGAATGGGGAGCTTTCTCCCCATTTTCAATCCACAGAGAAGCTTTCCTCCCCTCCCCATTTTCTCCCTCTCCCTCTCCCTCTCCCCATTTTCCATCTTACATAGAGAAGGCCCCCTCCCTCTTCCCCAAACGAAGCTCTCCCTCTCCACCCTCTCCCCATCATCGTCATCAACTCAAACGAAGCAGAAGAGAAGAAGCTCAAACGAAGCCAGAGAAGAAGAAGGAGAAGAGAAGAAGCTTCAATTTTTAGGTTTTTGGTTTCGGACTCTCCAGATCTGGTTTTCACCGCTCGGACGCAGAGGTAAGATCTGGTTTTTTGTTTCCAATTTGCTGCTATAAAACTTTTTGGATTGTAGAAGGGGGGAAAACTTTCTGTTAATTTTCACTGGGGTTGTGAGAGAGCTAGATTTTTCAGTGTACATTTTTTTCCCAGTTTTGTGATTATGTTGATAGTTTGGACATTAAAGGAGGAGCTTTTAATGTGTTCTTATTCTCACTTATAATGGGTTGGTGTTTGCAGAAAATGGGGTTTATTTCAAGAAAGGTTCTTCCAGCATGTGCAAACATGTGTGTATGCTGCCCTGCTTTGAGGTCCAGATCTAGGAAACCTGTGAAGCGTTACAAGAAATTACTTTATGAGATTTTCCCCAAGTCTCTTGTAAGTGTTTACCCACTATGGATTTGCATTTACCTACTGTTTTAGCTTAGTGAGAAAGTTGTCCTCTTTAACCTTGTTGTATGAGATTGATTATTCAAGTATTATTGGTTTGGTTTCTTGTAGATTGGCTTAAATCCCCTTATATGATAACGAGTTGAACAAATTTTTAGTGTATGATGTAATGTGGGTTCCAAAACACTCTCTATTACATTTGGATTTGTATTTTGTCATTTTTGTTCAAGTGTGAAGTATATGTAGGTCTTGGCTATAGAAGAGCTCTTCAAGAACAGGGTTTCTAATGTTGTGTTTATGGGAATGGGTGAGCCGATGATGAACCTAAATGCAATTTTAGAAGCACACCGATGCTTGAATAAGGTTGATCTTTCACTCTTATGTTTGCATATTAGGTGTTTGTATCACCATTTAATTTGAATAAAGAGGTTAAGAAGTAAGTCAGTTGAATCAATTGTTGGAAAGGCATACACCATGAAGTCATAAAATTCTTTGTATGAATGTAGTCCTTATAAGGAAAAACGGAAATAACATGTTGTGAATGTAGTCCTCCTTATAGATAATATCATGGAATCCATAACATGAAATTTTTGGAATTTCGTGTATTAAATTTTTTTTTGTTTTTGTTTTCCCTTTTGCTTGAAGGACATAGAGATTGGGCAAAGAATGATCACAATTTCTACCATGGGCATCCCAAACACGATTAAGAAATTAGCATCACACAAACTTCAGTCTACATTAGCTGTCAGGTAAGTTGGCATTGATATATTTTTGTTCTAGTGCTAATCAAAATATGTAGCAAACTGATTAAGTACCATTTGAGTTGTCTTAAATGGATGAAAATTCTCATATAGTAAGTGGCAAAGTTAACCTTCCAATATTTTATCCCCTGATTACAGAGTATCTCATTTAGTACTTTGTATTGTTCATTATGAGTATATAGATCTTTCGTTTGCTTTAAATATAGAGCATGTTCCTTATCTTAGATTTTGTGACTTATTCTTAAAAAAACTTGCTTGGGCATTAGCTTACATGCTCCAAACCAGAGACTGCGTGAAACTATTGTGCCGAGTGCGAAATCTTATCCTTTGGAAGCAATCATGAAGGACTACAATGACTATTTCACTGAAACTAAACGAAGGGTGTCATTTGAGTATGCACTTTTAGGTACACCAAATTTCCTCTTCAAAACTGTCATTAGTCTCCATCTTAACTACTAGTATGTAATTATTTTCAAGTATTCTGTTTCAATTTTGGCAGCAGTCAATGATGCAGTCGAGCATGCTATTGAACTTGCAGAACTCCTTCAAGCTTGAGGAAGTGGTTATCATGTGAACCTGATACCTTTTAATCCAATAGAGGGTTCAGAATATCGGCGTCCATATAAAAAAGCTGTAAGTGCAACATTCGTTAGCAGGATTTTGATGTGGTTCCGAGTTTTCTTCCTTACTCACACATAGGGACAAATGCAGAGACATTAGCGGCCAGCCTATGACAGGAGCCCTTTTGAAATGGATATAAGTGGAGCTGTCTGTCACGAAAGACCACATGCTGTTTGCAAAACAAATAAGCACCATGGAGGCATTGAACTTTTGGGTCTGTGTAAGATGGATCGCCATCTGGTCCCTTGTAATGTTAAGATTGGAAAATCAGACGCTCTTAGTAAAACATTACAAAGAATATAAATATTTTGCGTTCAAATTGCACTGCAGTCGATCGGACAATGAGAAAGGAAGTTTATGCCATATTTTATTTTGTTTTAATCTATATGCAACATTGTTAATGTATGCAAGCGAGTTAGAGTTTGTAATTTTATGAAGAGTCGAGTAAATGTTCCTACAATATATTTGTCTAGTTTATATTACAGAAACAAACAAAGAATGTTTTCTAAAATAACTTTTCCAAAATTTTTATAGGATCCATTTGATTAAGTAACTGAAAGATGTTGGGAAAAGAGATGAAATACAAGGAATGTTTGAAAAAAACTAAACATAACAAATTGCATGATATCCAAGTACAGCAGCACCCATAGAGTATACTAGATACTATCATAATCTAAAGATACTTCTGCAAACATCGATCGATGATAGACACTTAACTTTGAAAAGACTTAGTGCATCATTGCAAACTGAACCAACAACATCACATCTACCACTACTAAGTATCTGATCCAGAAGTTGCACACCCAAGTATTTCTAAAAGATGAATTACAAGTTACACACAAGTTTGTAAAATTGAGAAGTCACTGAAAACTACAAGCTAAAACACTTGAAGCTTTTATGTCTTTGTAAATCCACAAAACATTACAGTACTGCCACCACTCCATCCACAAGTTTGGGACCCTCCATTCATCTGCTGTGTGCAGGAGACAAGTCAGCAGATCTCGAGCGGGATCCAGGTGGTGATCTTGAAGCACATCCAGGTGACCGCCAGCCTGCTCGTCCCTCCTCATCATCAAATTGCCTTCTAGACATTTTCCAAAAAAAAGTTTAAATAGCTGAATACCTCGAAAGATGGAGATTGTAGAATGAACTTTTTTAGTTAACGAATAATTAATGCCTCCAACAAGAATGAGCAACTGAAACTTACTCAACATAGCCATTGTCAGCACGACGATCATCTTCATAGGTTGGAGAGTATGATCTTCTACGTGCATGACCAGCATCTAGCTCTTCCAGATCTCTTGGTGATTGGGAGTGCTCGGGAATCCTTGGAGAGACGGAGTAATCTCGCCGTCTAGGGGCAGGGGAGTAAGATCTGACAAATGAAACATTTATTCATATCAAAAGTGTCCTTTATCAAGTATAATTTCTATTCAGAAAATACATTCAGAGCAAAAGCAGCTAGCTAAAGGTTAATAGCTAACCTTTTCTTCTATAGTCAAGTATGTAGGAAACTTCAAAAAATGCAAGAGACTTGAAAACTCTTCACATGCTTGTAAATACATGAATCACTTGAAATCTTCGCATGCAATCCCCAATTCAATTGGATCATTCTTTTTTTTTGCTTGATGGTCAACTTTCAATTTTCTTCTTCATCAAACTTCTATTGTTGTGGTTAGTGAAGGAACATAATGAACAATACAAAATACTAAATTAAAGATCTATATACTCATAATGAACAATACAAAGTACTAAATGAGATACTCTGTAATCAGGGGATAAAATATTGGAAGGTTAACTTTGCCACTTACTATATGAGAATTTTCATCCATTTAAGACAACTCAAATGGTACTTAATCAGTTTGCTACATATTTTGATTAGCACTAGAACAAAAATATATCAATGCCAACTTACCTGACAGCTAATGTAGACTGAAGTTTGTGTGATGCTAATTTCTTAATCGTGTTTGGGACGCCCATGGTAGAAATTGTGATCATTCTTTGCCCAATCTCTATGTCCTTCAAGCAAAAGGGAAAACAAAAACAAAAAAAAATTTAATACACGAAATTCCAAAAATTTCATGTTATGGATTCCATGATATTATCTATAAGGAGGACTACATTCACAACATGTTATTTCCGTTTTTCCTTATAAGGACTACATTCATACAAAGAATTTTATGACTTCATGGTGTATGCCTTTCCAACAATTGATTCAACTGACTTACTTCTTAACCTCTTTATTCAAATTAAATGGTGATACAAACACCTAATATGCAAACATAAGAGTGAAAGATCAACCTTATTCAAGCATCGGTGTGCTTCTAAAACTGCATTTAGGTTCATCATCGGCTCACCCATTCCCATAAACACAACATTAGAAACCCTGTTCTTGAAGAGCTCTTCTATAGCCAAGACCTACATATACTTCACACTTGAACAAAAATGACAAAATACAAATCCAAATGTAATAGAGAGTGTTTTGGAACCCACATTACATCATACACTAAAAATTTGTTCAACTCGTTATCATATAAGGGGATTTAAGCCAATCTACAAGAGACCAAACCAATAATACTTGAATAATCAATCTCATACAACAAGGTTAAAGAGGACAACTTTCTCACTAAGCTAAAACAGTAGGTAAATGCAAATCCATAGTGGGTAAACACTTACAAGAGACTTGGGGAAAATCTCAGAAAGTAATTTCTTGTAACGCTTCACAGGTTTCCTAGATCTGGACCTCAAAGCAGGGCAGCATACACACATGTTTGCACATGCTGGAAGAACCTTTCTTGAAATAAACCCCATTTTCTGCAAACACCAACCCATTATAAGTGAGAATAAGAACACATTAAAAGCTCCTCCTTTAATGTCCAAACTATCAACATAATCACAAAACTGGGAAAAAAATGTACACTGAAAAATCTAGCTCTCTCACAACCCCAGTGAAAATTAACAGAAAGTTTTCTCCCCTTTTACAATCCAAAAAGTTTTATAGCAGCAAATTGGAAACAAAAAACCAGATCTTACCTCTGCGTCCGAGCGGTGAAAACCAGATCTGGAGAGTCCGAAACCAAAAACCTAAAAATTGAAGCTTCTTCTCTTCTCCTTCTTCTTCTCTGGCTTCGTTTGAGCTTCTTCTCTTCTGCTTCGTTTGAGTTGATGACGATGATGGGGAGAGGGTGGAGAGGGAGAGCTTCGTTTGGGGAAGAGGGAGGGGGCCTTCTCTATGTAAGATGGAAAATGGGGAGAGGGAGAGGGAGAGGGAGAAAATGGGGAGGGGAGGAAAGCTTATCTGTGGATTGAAAATGGGGAGAAAGCTCCCCATTCCCTCATTCTTCTCCCCCAAATTTTCGATTTTCCCCCCTTCTTGTTTTTTTTTTTTTTTTTTTTTTTACCACGTCAGCTGCTCGCGTGCGACGCACCATCCCTCGCCCAAAACCTCGACATCTAGAATTAGTGTTCAAGTTCCAATTTCATCTCAAATCCCCAAATCAACATGAGCTTTGCTAGCTGTCGAGGTTTTGGGCGAGGAAAACAGCGAGGGAAATGAGGTGGAGGGGGTGGAAACCGTCCACCCTCCTCGAGATGCGCGCGTTTAAAGTCAACGCTCGCATCCCGAGGAGGGTGGACGGTTTCCACCCCCTCCACCTCATTTCCCTCGCTGTTTTCCTCGCCCAAAACCTCGACATTTAGAATTTTCCAATCAACATCCATTGCATCAAAGAAGCTCACAGTACTCTCCACTCCACTCTGGTTTTCACCTGTTCTTCAATGGATTCACCATTTCATTTCAAATCTCTCATCCTCCACCTCTCCTTCCTCTTCATTTTCTTCTCCACAAGTACAACCACCTCGACCTCGAACGATGATCATCAAACCATCATCAAAACCTTCATCATTCGAATTGATGAACACTCCAAACCCTCCATCTTCCTATCCTACTACCACAGGTGCATCTCCTCCTTCCATGGATTCTCTGCCACTCTCACTCAATCTAGAGCTTCTTACCTGTCACAACACCCTTTGGTTCTTCTCCGATATGAACCTCGGCCCGATTCCGCGAGATGGAAAGGTGTTTGCGAAATTGGCGTTCGATTCAGTGAAGCTAATTGCAATAGAAAGATCATTGGAGCAAGGTTCTTTGACAAAGGTCATAAAGCGGTGGCGACAGCAGCTGCAGCGGTGGATGGTAGTGGAATCGGGTTGGTGAATCAAACAAGTGTGGAGTTTAGATCGACGAGAGATGCAGATGGACATGGAACTCACACTACTTCGACTGCAGCGGAACGATGCGCTTTCAAGCATGGCAGGTTATGCTGCTGAAATTGCCAAGGGTGTTGCGTCGAAAGCCAGATTGGTTGTCTACAAGGTGTGTTGGAAGAACTCTGGTAGCTATGATTCCGACATTCCTGCTGGGTTTGATCGCGATGTTTCGGATGGTGTTGATGTTATTTCAATCTCAATTGGAGGTGGTGGAGAGGGTGTTTCTTCTCCATATTACTTGGATCCAATTGCAATTGTATCCTATGGAGCGGTTTCAAGAGGTGTTTTTGTTGTGTCTTCAGCTGGAAACGAAGGTCCGACAGGGATGTCGGTCACGAATCTAGCTCCATGGCTTACTATTGTTGGTGTAGGAACGATTGATCAAAATTTTCCGTCATTTGTGATTCTTGGCGATGGATGGAAGCTTGCAGGAGTCTCAATCTATGCAGGGCTTCCATTGAATGGAAAAATGTTTCCAAAAGTGTATCCAGGCATGTGAGTGGCGCAACTGCTTTGCTCAAATCAGCTCACCCAGATTGGAATCCTTCTGCAATTCGATCAGCTTTGATGACTAGTAGATGAAACTTTTTCCCAATTCTTCAAGTGGGCTTTGAGACAATGGTCATTTAATTTTTTAAAATATTCGGGCCGGCCAGTTACTCACCGGGCTTTGAAAATAGGAACTGATAACCGAACTAACGTATTCGGGCCGGCCGGGCTTTGGGACCGGCTTAAAAAATAACAATAAAAATGGACCAGACCGGTTCCTGGTACAGGCCGGGTTTTCGGTCTTAAATGCCCACCCCTATACTGAGCTAAAAAAATTTATGACATAAAAATTGTGCTTAAAATCATACCGAATACGACTGTGGCGTTATGTTGAATCTGAGCAATACGTCTGTGGCGTTTTAATTAGTTATTTGATGAAATCATTATTCCAAACATGGATTATTTGATTTGATATCTTATGATACACATAAGACACAAAAACTATATGTTAAAAACTTGAAAATATACATGAGATGGAGAGTTGAAGAGATGAAAAAAAACTTGAAAATACATAGAAAAAAAATAAAGATGAAGGAGAGAAAGGAGAACCACAATGCTCGATAAAGAGAATGAGGTGTGCCGTCAAAATTTAGCCTTACTTACTTTTAAAAAGATGGGGGCAACACTTATCATTACAAAGTTATGTTAATGTTATTATTAGAATAATTTTTTACTAAACACTCAATGCTAAGTGATCAGCATCTCCCTGATGCTTACTCTAATCAGAAGTTTTTACTTTTGATCATAACTAAAAACAAACACTCCAAACAAGGTGGTCCATTTCTTATTAAGACTTCTGACTCCATTCAGAAGCAAAAACAAACACCCTCTAATCTCACATGAATGGTAGTTTCCAGAAAACAAAATTTTATTGGCGGTGTTCGAAATGGAACTGGTGGGTTATCATAGCAGTAGCCATTAAAAAAAAACTGAATTTTTTCTTCTCACCCAAGAAAGCAATAAAATTGCATAGGAAGTATCAAAGCAAAACCTTGACCCCAAACATACCTCCAACTCTCTCGTCCCAAATTCTCAAATCAAATCTGTATTGTGTTCACTGCGTTGATGTCGGTGGGCTCTCTTTCACACTCTTTTTCCTCGTCTTACAAGACCCTAACTTTTCATTGAACACTTATTGGTTGGTTTTCTGCACAGATCTTCGAGTACAATGGAAGTGCCCTTGTTGCGATGGTGGGCAAAATTGCTTCGCCATTGCCAGTGATCGTCGCCTCGGTGTTCAGCTCCAAACCATCGCCACTGACTTTCAGCGAATTTCCGAAATTCACCATAAGTTGTATATCGGATTATCTTGATTAGCATCTGATGCTCAAACACTGTGAGCGGCATTTTTGATTCTTGTGTTTTTTTCTAGGGTTTTGTTTTGCTAAAGGGTTAAAATTTTTGATTTATAGGTAATAGGTATCAACGGTTGGTTTTTCCCACAAGTTATACGAGCTAAGAGAAGAGAGGAACATGAAGCCTGAGACTTTTGCAAATCTTGTTTCTGTTATTCTATACGAGAAGAGGTTAGAGCTTGGCATTTAATTTTCAGTATTCGATTTGTATTGTTTTTATGGCTTTGAGTGGGGATGGCTATTCTCTAGGATCCTACAATAGTTCTTAACAATTCATAGGATAGAAAAGCTTTCAACTAAAGTTGTGAAACAATTACAAGATGATCTTGGATTGGACACTCAACTGTCAATTCCTAGTCGGAGCTTTCTAGGGTCAAAGACTCAACTAGAGGCTTACTTTGTTTATCCACAAGGCCAATGGAGCTAGTGTCATATATCCCGTTACATTACTTGTCATATATCTGAGAATTGCAGTGGGAGTTTGGGAGTTCTTTTGTGAACTCTCTAGTTTAGCTCACTTTAATAGAAGATCCTTTTGATATCCATCTAGGTAGCTGCATTTGTGATGGATATCATTATATTTTTTGTGCACACTGCAGTTATAGTTATGAAATTGCAATGACATGACATGAGTAATGGTTTTTCACATGAACAATAGTCTAATTGTTAGATTTTGAAATTAAAATTATATGATGGTTTCACAATATAGTTGTCTAAGTGTTCGGGTATATAGGGAACACTTGTAAAAGGTTCTAGAGATTGCTTAGGCTGGATGCGGCTAGACTCCATTCCTTAAGCTTTCATCTCAATATCAGGAATAGTGGCTTATCTAAGTATTGAGATGATGCATGCATGATAAATACATGTTGAAGGCACTTACGGGAATGTATTAAACTCACTAAATATACATTTTCCATTTACGTATTAATCTCACTAACCGGAGTATATTAAACACACTAAATGTACATTTTCCATTTACGCATTAATCTCACTAACTTGAACATCTAAAACACAAATTAGACCAAGGCATAAAACTTGACCAAAAATTTCTCGTGAACCATGTTAGTCATTCTCTTATGTATTAGCAGAACCATGTGCACCATGATTAACAATGAGTTCCACATGTATTTTTTTTTTTAAATCAAAGGATGGCCATCCACTTTTATTGTGATGTGAAAACAATGTTCTCAAAATGTTAATTATGTCTAAGGTTGAGATCCTAAGATATTTTTATATTCAGGCATTACTCTACTTTCAATCCCGCATTCACACATGTGCTATTTGATGTTGGTGCTAATGGGGTATGTACAACAAGTGCACTATGTAGTAAGGTCAGTGAGACCAAGTACTACTCTCTACCAGGGTTTAGGTGTATAATGGGAAAGTTTTTATTCTAAATGCCCCTTTCTCTAACCATATTGTGTTAACCGCCTATCGGATCATCGGATGATAGGCGAGGGAAAAGTTTTTCATGTGTCGGACACCATCTTCCTTAGATCATTGCGGTTAATAGGTAGGTAATCAAAACACAAGATTTATGATTCCACCAATGCGTATGCCCTAGATCTTAATATTGTAAATAGATCTAACAGTTGTTTTATTACAATATTTTAAATATATATACCGTAGTTGCACTCTAGGCATATGAATCAGTGAATTATAAATTTTATGTTTAGATTACTTACCCGTTGACTGGTATAATCTAAGGACAAAGATAATGAGGAACAAATGAACATGAAAATTTCTTCCTTCTGCTAAACCTAGCCTCTAGAGGTTTGTTATAACATATAATTAAGTGGATAGAGTGAGAGGCTTCATCTAGCCTCTAAACTATAGAGACCTTCCCAACATACCCAGAGTGGCAGGGGTGGATCTACTAAGGGGCAAGGGGGGTAACTGCCCCCAACTTTTAAAATATTTTTAATAAATACTTGGCTTTACAAAAAATCAATTATATATATATAATACAATATGATATTTGTTTATTCAACTACTTCAACATGTCTTTGTTGGTGTAGTGGTTGGGGGTTAACATTTTTAGTAAACAACCAGTGTTCAATACTCTTGAAGCTCACATTTAAAAAAAAAATTTCAATGCAATTTTATTAGTAATTGCAAACATTAAAAAATTGTTTAGTTTAATAAAAATTTATTTTTAGTCCTTTTGGAGCATTTGATTTTTTTTATGGCTGTTGACAATTATTATTTCTATCATTGTGACCTGCCCCTACTTTTTTGTTTTCAATGCAGTTTTATATGTAATATACCATTAGCCAACTAATACAAAATTTGAGGCTAACATAAACCATTTTTCTATGAAATTGTATTAGGATCTTATTATGTTCGCAAATTTCAGATTTTTTAAGCTTCAACTAGATACTTATCTTAATTATTTTGTGATTTTAGTTATATATTTTTGTTTTTGCCCTTGCTAATGCTATCGATATTGTGACCTCATTTTGACTTAAAATTGGATTACACTGGATTAAATTTGGTATATGCAATGTACTTTTAGTTGTATTCTTTTATTAGTTACGAGCTCGGATAGTAAAAAAATGTTTGGCTTCGCCCTTGATAACTAATAATTATTTGTCATTTCTTCCCCCCCGGACTAAAATCTTGGATTCACCACTGCAAAGTGGTACTAGGCCCTAACGACCTTAGTACTTGGTGCACCAAAATATGACTAATACCAATGTGGGATTGAAAATAGAGTATGTATCAAAATCAAACATATTTATTCCATTCTCCTTTTCGAGACACTTGATTGACATTTTTGAAAAAAAATTCCAAATCAAAATTTTTGAAATTTTTTCACATACCAAATGATATGGTAAGTCAGACGTAGTATCACTCTCTATCTATGCAGTTAAATCGGAAAGCGGTCGCAATGCTGTCCAGGACCAAATTACTATTAAGCGGGATTAATCGGATTTAATCGGTCAATTTTTCAAAGCATATATTTTTAAAATTTAATCATAGTCATAGATTACAAAAATAAATAATTAATCAAAATTGTGTAAATTTGTAATTATATAACTTTATTAATTAGTCATAGTCATATATTACTTTACTAATTAATCAAATAAATTTAATTTTGTAGGTTGCAACACTTATATCACTACAAACAATCTAATTTTCCAACATAGCGATAAATCGGCGAGTCGGCTGGGACGATTAATCGGTGACTCGCCAATTAATCGGTGATCGCTAAACCCCAACCGATTTCACCCAGTTTGGTTCGGTCAAACCCCGAATTGCGATTAATCGACAATTTTTCGGCGCATTAATAACTTAGCACTCTATTAGGATTTGGGGGCATGATGCGGAGAACTTTATTATCTAGAGTTAAAAAAAGAATGGAAGTCCCTCCTTCCAACTTTGTCGTGATAACTAAGATTAAATGCTAGGTTTAACAGAGTGAAGAGTTTCACATGTTCTTCATTCTTCCTTGGATTATTGAGATTAATATGATATGTATGCGCATGTAGATCAAAGAACTGTTTTGATACCAATTATTAAATTTGTGTACAATCGCATGATCTAGGCATATTAATATAAAAATATTTGTTTGGCATAAATCTTGTGTAATGAAATTACTTGTTGATCTCAATAATCTAAAGAAGGAAGAAGATGCAAAATATGAATAAATGTTTCTTATGCTAAACCTAGCATCTAGTGGGTGGTTATCATAACATGACTAGCGAGGGGGATTTCGTCTCTATTTTTAACTATAGAGAATGAATTCCTTTCCATCATGTGCGTAAACTCTAATAGAGAGTTTACTCTAATAGAGAGTTTTACTAGGTCTCAATGACTATATTACTTGGTGCAACCATTAAATATACATAAATATGACTAATAATAACACGAGTGTGAATGTGAGATCGGAAATAAAGTATGTATATTCACGCAAAATTGGAAATAGAGTATGGATTGGAATATAAATTACAATCTCCTCGCATTTTAAAAACAAATTTCCCACATCACAATTGTATTTAGAGTGGATGGCCTTCATTTGATTTAGAACTGTTGGCATCTTTTTATTTTATTTTGGAAAGTGAGCTGGGTTTTTCTAGTATCCCATAACCTATCAACAAGGTGCGACCTACAGGTCAACACCATAAGAAAGTAACCATGCCGCCGGCAGGTCTCGAACTTAGGACGTGGGGGATAAATCCACACAGCCCTAACCACTCGACCATAACTCCATTGGCAACTGTTGGCATCTACGGGGTGAGAAAATGATTTATAGTTCGTGGTTAAATTTTTTATTATGCATTTGCAAAGGTGGATAGGTGCTGAAATGGGTTAAAATTTGTGTATTATGATTCAGATTGTAATCTTGGTGGAACTTTCATGGGGTTTCTTAAGTCGCATTGCAAGTGCCAGACCAGGTATTTATTTTTCCCATTCATTTTCATCAACACATTAGAAGCCTAGTAGATCTGAAGATGGAAGACAATCATCTCATTGTTGTTTCAAGGTGCGTGAAAATCTCCAGAATTGAAGAGGGTTTGCTGGGCGGAGTTTGGGTTCTAACCAGCCTTTGGAACTCCCTGAAGACCAGTCAAGCCGGTATCTGCTGGTAAATGTTACCCCTCAAGGTACTGGTATTCTTGAGTTTCACGGTTCTATCTTTAGATGCATAAGATCAATTTTTTTTTTTTTTTTTTTTTTTGTGTGTACCATGTAAGTCATCCTCTCATTTGCAGTGTGTCAACATTCCAGGTGCACCATAAGCTTCACGTGTATTTAAATAAGTAAAAAATAAAGTATGGCCATCCCCTTTTACTAATATTATGATGCGGGAAAATGCCAATTGGGCATGTCTTGGGTGGGAGATTGTATATATTTTCATATTACAATACATACTCTATTCTTATCCCACATTCACGCACGTGCCATTTGGTCTTAGTATTACTTGTGATGGTGGCGTTGGAATAATCCAACTTATAAAATACAAATATCTCATAAAGTGGTTAACTGGTAAAACGTTAATCACAAACAAATAAAGAACTTCATCTCTTATTCAAGGTTTGTTCAACCTAAAATCTAACAATTACAATGTCCAAAGACCTTTACTTATAATCTAAACATAACTTCTCCCATAAGAAACCTTATTTGTGAAAGCTTTAATTCTACTTTGTTGGGTCCAAGACCACTTATTCATTGAAAGTAAATAATGTTAAAATTGTATATTCATCATTTCCATCAAATTAAATATGTTCAAAGGGTGTCCCAAGTAATGAGGTCAGTGGGGTCTAAAACCATCATCTATTAGGGTTTAAGGGCATGATGAGAAGGTCTTTGTTTGCTAAAGTTATAACTAGAAGTCCCCCTCCAACCACCATTGGATGCTTGGTTTGGCCGATGCGAAAGATTTTCATGTTCCATTGGTTATAGCGATCAACATGTAAGTAGTCAAACACATAATTTATGATTCATTGATTCCTATGCCTCGATCTTGTTATTCTATATACTATATAGGTTTAACAATTGATATCACATTAATTGTTAGATCTATTTACAATATTAGTATCTTATGTCATACACGTCAATGGAATCATAAATCTTGAATTTAGATCCCTTAACAAATCACAATAATCCAACAATACCAGGAAGATGTAGAACATGGTAAAGTCTTCCTTTTGCTTAAACCTAACCTCCAATCAATGATTATGATGATGTGGCTTAGAGAAAGACTTATTTGCTTATAATTTTATAGGAATGTAGACATTCTCATTGTGCCCCTAACCCATAATAGAGAGTAATACTAGGTTACACCGATCTTATTACTAGGTTCACCCATTGATAGGTTAGACCTTTTCTTTTTTATTTTTAATTAGTGGGCTAGGGCTCAACAAAGTAAAATTAGGGCTTTCGATTCAATTAGCATCAAGTTTAAGTTTCAGTGGGACAAATTATGTTTCGAGTATAAATAAAGGACTTTGGCCATTGTAATAGTTGAATTTTAGGTTGAATTAAAATTGAAAAAATAAATGTAGTTTTGCATGGTTAGAGTTTTATTTATTAGTTTTATTATTTTGCTACCATAATACCATCATAAATAGTACTAACAGTTGTGAATGTGAGAATGAAAATACAGTATGTGTTGGAATATAAACATGTATTACAATTTCAAACTTGATTGACATTTTTGAAAACATTTTCCCATATCACAATTGAAGTTAAAAGTAGATGGCCACCATTTGATTTGGAAAGCTACTGGTGCAACTTATCATTAGTTATAGTGCACCTGGACTGCGTACATGCTAAATGACTAGAAAATGGCATACGGTTTATGAATTTTTTTTGGTAGATAAGCTTTTGCCTAATTTGGATCGTGGATGTTCGGGTTAGTGAAGCTAACAACTTTCAAGATAACTATTAATGGATTTTAATGTTATTAGCACCATCTCCATATTTACACAAATAGTCATGCGAATACCATCATTCATATTGAGATGAAGCCAATCCACATTCATCCCAAGCAATCTTGAGAACCTTTTATAAGTGTTCACCGTACACCTTTACACTTAGTTGCATAAGGATATCTATCAACAAATGCAACTAAGTAGATGGATAATCATAATGCTCTGTCTAATTGTTGACATACATGTACAACTGGACAAATAAGAAAAAAAATTGCATTATAATGACATGGGATACTTTCCATTCAATTTGGGGAAATGTTCCACATCATTGGAATATATGATATTCTACAAATAATGTACGCAACACTGAAATAACTTCGTCAAAGTAATTTCACAATCAATGTGTAAAAAAAAATATTATATCTGTAGTTATAAGATTTCTCTAAGTGGGTGTAAAAGTGGATTAAAACTATCATATATATTCACACAAGCGTTGTTGAATGCCGACTTGCTAATTGTTATGTGTCATTTTGACACACGTTGTGACGACTCTATTACCGTAATTAGGTTTATACTTTATAGTTTGTTTTAGAAGTTAGGTTAATGCATAAGCTGCCCGTTGTTAGTTGGTTGATTGAATAAAAGTGATTTCGTTATTAGTTTATTTGGTTTATCGTTTATTTCGTTATTTCATTTATTTCATTGCAATTTTGTTTATTTTCTAATCTAAATATATCAATTGCTATCACAATTGAACAATTCTAGTTCGTTTGATTTGAAAAAAATAAAAATTTTATGAAAGAGAAGTTTGAATTTTAAATCATGATAGTCAAAGAGTTTGTGAAGATTGACCCATTCTTCGCAGAATGGAAGGTATAATTGAAGGCACGATAGAGGGAAGTGTTCGCAGATTTTGGCCAGCGCCAAGAGCAACACTGTCGACAGTGACGCTAAAGGCCAACAACCCTTCCTTGTTGTCGATCGCTTCCTAGCCACCGTTAAATTACAAGTCCAGGCCTGTGCAGTTAAAACGGTGGTATAACGCCGATATAACTCTTAACAGGGGTGAGGCGTTACGTTATGACATTATCACATTATGGTATCACAGCTCCGATATAATGGCGTTATATGACCGTTATTGAGATAACTTTTTTCAATAACCCTGTTTTAATGTTTTGTTCTAATATATTAAAAAAAAATTACCCATTTCATTCTCAATCGAACCAAAACCCTAGACTCATAAGAAAGGACTTGAGCTAGCCGTCACCAATCGACAGAGAACTAGACCTCACCGTTTGACAGAGAACGAGAGTAGAAGGGAAGAAGAAGAGTCGATCGCACTCTCTGTTGTAATCTCACTCTCATACGAAGGGAAGGTGTTTTTATTAATGTTTTTTTTTCGAATTTAATGTTATGAACATGATTAATTTTTTTGACTCTATAATGCATTAATACTTTGTCGGAGTATTAAAAATGTATGTAAAAAACTATTCCGTTATATATTGTTATATATCGATATATTCTGTTATAACCTATAACGCTTTTGGACCGTTATGGGTCTGTTATCCGTTTTAACTACATAGGTCCAGGCGCCGTGTCACAATCGTCACCAGCCTTCCCTGTCGCTCGCAGTCGATCGCAAGCGATGCGCTTCTTCTCCATTAGGTCGATCGACAACCTTTTTCAATCGATTGGCACAATCAATTGATCTCCTGCCCATCCTCGACCGACGTCGATTGCCACCCTTCCACCTTAGACCACCCAGTCGAAGGACAATCCACCCCTGCAACATATAAACGACACCCTTCTTCCACTGTCCATCGTCACCGGCCCTAACAGGTCAATCAACCACGTTTGCCTGCACAAGCGATCGCATAGGTCGATTGATATCGACCTGCATAGATTGACCACCTCCCCTATTGCGCTTGTTGATCGCCATTTGCCAGTCGAGATTGTTCGATTCTATCAATCACAACTCACTCTCTTCGATCAATTCCCTTTGTACCCATCGATCGATTCCCCACCTCCTCTCGCCCCCTTCAAAACCGCCTCCATCCTCTCCGGATTCCTCCGTCAAAGATCCCTCTTTTTTAGTTGATCACAGTCGATCGACTTTCCCTAAACTCTCACCGTTTCTCTCACATTGAGGAAGAAGAATACTCCTTTTTCAGCTCCAGGCAAAGATTTTTCACTTAAGTCCTTAGTTTCCCCTAATTTTTTGCACCCTACCAACTTGTCAGTGCCACCACGGGGTTCTGAATTTTCTTGTTATGATCCTATGGCTATTCAACAACACAAGATGGATCCTGTACTACCACATATTAGTATTAATGATCCAATTTGGGTCAAATTTATGAAAAATTTTGGGGACAGGTTTGCACACAATATTCAATTCATGAAGTAGGTTTCTTGTGCGAAAGTTATTCATTGCAAAAATTATTTTTTGAAGTGCATTATTGATTTGATTGTTCATGCTACAAGCAATGACAAAGAAAGTTTCGAGGTAGCATTCTGCTTGTGCCATACGCCTTGTGTTTATTTAGTGGTTGCTTGTCTTTTGTGGACCTATTTGGCTTCAAGCTCGAGGGTGAGTTTTTTCAACCGGAGAGGTTGATAGAATTTGCATATTTATTTATATTAGGAATAGTAGATTTTAGGGAGTATTAGGAATTCTATTATTTTTGTAATAGGGATTCCAATTAGAATTCTCATATTTGTTCCAGTTAGGTTTCTAGTTTGTTTTAAAAATTAGGTTAGTTATAAATAAGACATAGGTTGCCCATTGTTAGTTGGTTCATTGAATAAAAGTGTTGCACTTCGTTTATTTTCATTGCACTTTTGTTTATTTTCTATTCCGAATATATCAGTTTTTCACATGGCAACACTTTTCCGAATATATCAGTTTTTCACATGAAAGCAAACAATTTTCGATTAAAAACACTATAAGCAATCATTTTCTGACTAAACAATATCATATTTTAATTTTTACACGTTTATTTATTATTATTATTATTATTATTATTTTGTTTTTTGTTTTTTTGTTTTTTGTTTTGAAGGAAAAACATAGTTTTAATGAGCAATCTTTTTACACGGAACATTGTTAAATCAGTATCACAAAGCACATGCTAATATAACTGTTGATGTAAGTTTTGTTCAACAACAATTATGTTTTATTGTAAAATGCACCCAGGTTGATATTATTGTATATTGTAGTTATTTGTGCTTTCATTCCTATAACAATTAAGTAAAAAATATTTATGGTAAAAATATGCATCCAGGTTAATTAGCTAATTAACTGTTGCAACTAATTTCCATTGTAGACCCATCCAAAGCTTGAATATAGAAGTTCAATGCCTCGTATTTTTAGATAGATAATTAGCTATTCAATAATCAGCTATGGCGACTATTTTCCTTGTGGGCCCACTAGAGGCTTCAAAGCAGAATATTTGCTTCTATAACCATCCACCACTTCATCTGTTTTCTTGATTTCAGACTCTAGTTCACTATATGAGCCCGAAGTTTCGACTTTCTGCCAGGAGCATTAAAAAATAAGAGCATTAACCTTGCCTGCTTCCTTATTGGATGCTCGGGCACATTCGGCAAATCTCGAGTTGAAATCAAGCACCCTTGTGAAAAGTAAACTGAAAAAAGAAATTGAATGGAAGATGTTCTTCTCTTTGTTGGAGTGCCCCACCATTTATCTGATCCATCAGTAGCGAACTCTTCTTTGGGCATAAATACATGAAGTAATGGCATCAGCCTGAGAGAAACGGAACCCTAAGGCGTTACTAGGGGAGCCATGCTTGGGTGAAAGGCAACAGGAAGTTTCCTGTTTGGCTTTGTTAAGTCAACTACTTAACTACCCAAGTACTGAACAAATTGTCACCCGTTCTTGAAATTGGGTTTCCATTAAAGGTGTTTTTGGTAAATTTTTGAGTACTTCTAAGACCTATTCATGATTGTCAAGGTTTTTTATGTTCTTGGAAAGAAAATGTGATGTCGTGCTATGAATTTGGCGACTTCAAATAGAATTTGATATTGACCAAAGTAAGCCCCAAAACAGCAAATCACACGTTATTAAAGCTCATATAATTGCAGGTTTGGCCCGTACTTCTGTCAGCCTGTTGTTGTTGGATTGGGAGAAGACGACAAGCCATACATTGTACCATGGATTCTATTGGTGCCAAGTATGTTTCTCTTTTCTCGTTTTTGTGTTCATAGATGGTTTTGCTTGCTAGTTTTTTTTAGTAGTGTCTTGCTTTATGCCATGAATTGTCCAGGGACAGTCCTGTGATCTCCATTGTACCACTTCTTTTTACGTGTAATAGCTTATTATTACTGTTTACTTAGATTCCTACTGAGCTTGGTTATTTCAGTTTACAAAGGAAGGATGCTTAAAAACCTTTCCAGTAGTTTGTGTTGTTTTCACTGATCCCATGCATTTATTACCATCACAAAGCACTTGTTGCTTTAACATATATGCCTAGGGCCATATATGTGTATGTTTGGAGGGATTAGTCAATACCTATGTAACAATGACACGGATACGAAGTGTCGACAGGTTGGCCAGAAAAACAAAATATGAATATGAGATACGCTAGGGGACACACTTGTGCATTTTTTTAGTATTATTTACTTATCTACAATAAGTTTTGAACTATTGGTTAGGTCAATTCATTGCTTCAGTACCATATGCAATCTTATGGTAATACAGAGTATAGTTTTTTCTTTTTTCCTTATCAGACTTTGCCCACAGAAAATCAAGTAGCACATAAAAGTTCCAACATATGGAAAAAACAACCCTCCTTTCCATTTACAGAAGAAAAAAAACAGATTAATAGAGCACATAAAGGAAAATCTGTTTTTTATCAATAACTTAACATGGTATCAAAAATTGTCTTTTATACAATTTACTGATTATACATTTTCTTTGGTCTTAGCGCAACTTTGTTTTTGATATTGCAAAAGTAGATATGGTATGTATTTTGTCATGTATGCATTATATAAATTTGATACATCAATTCTATCAATGTCTATCTTTTTTAAGATATGGTATGGGCTCAACAGAAGCTAGCAAACCAAAACATCGGAACTTGATAAACAAAATTTCAATAGTAATTTTTGCCTAATCTCCCAACAAGTTGCTTAGTTTTCTTTGATTATCCTATTTAAACAAAAGAAAGCCTTAAACCTAATCTAGTAGACTTTTACTCCTACATGGGCTTATATGGGACAGACCTGATAATGAAATTCATTAAAAAATAACCCATATTACATCATTTTCCCCCTCTTCGAAAAGCTCATCCTCGAGCTTTGAGGATGATATATCTGAAAAATGCAATACTAATAGTCGTCCTCGAATTTTGCCTTTATAGTTGCTCATTCCTAGAACAATTAAATCCAAATTGTGCCACCAAATATAAAGTCTAAGTTGAGTCTTCGATTCAAAGGATATACACTTGACATTTAATGTGCACAAACTTTCCTTCAAATGGAGCTTCAAAATTGTCCCAAATCGGATCACATAGTATTAGAATTAGAAGTTTGTGGTAGTATAGGGTCATTTATGCGGATGTAACTAGCAACAAAATCAATCATTAAAATTGTGGGGTGGTACTAACAGTTTCTTAGGGTGCAAATAACACCCATGAAATTGAAGATTGTCATCTTTTCCAAACGGACTTGAACAACAACGATGTGGGTTGCTTTTCACGTGAAGAGTTGTTGGATGATGTGGTGGATATTAGGGAGCTTTAGTTTCAGCCTGAGCATTGGGTTACAACGAAGATGATGAGCTGACAACAGGCAACGGCTTTGGCAGAAACAAGACTATGGGGCTATTCTCCGGTGTAAAGTTGGTTGTTGGGGATGGCGGGTGGAGCAATTTTGGTTAGTTTCTTGCAATATTTGTGGCTTTCCATTGTCAGTTTCTTATTCCATTTCTTCTTCTACTTTGGGTATTTGGGGTCTGGGAGAAAAGGGGCTCAGTAGGAAAAGGATTGTATCGTGTGAGAAGCAAGGAAGTCAACTTGTTTCAAATATACAATATGGATTTTGGCAATGCAATACAGTTGGACTCTCATGTCGATCTGAACGAATCGGTGGTACATGAACTATGTTGTGCTGGTAAACAGTCTCACTATTAGAATTAGAAGTTTGTGGTAGTACATGGTCATTTATGTGGATGTAACTAGCAACAAAATCAATCATTAAAATTGTGGGGTGGTACTAACAGTTTCTTAGGGTGCAAATAACACCCATGAAATTGAAGATTTTCATCTTCTCCGAACGGACTGGAACAACAATGATGTGGGTTGCTTTTCACGTGAAGAGTTGTTGGATGATGTGGTGGACATTGGGGAGCTTTAGTTTCAGCCTAAGCATTGGGTTACCTTGACAACGAAGATGATGAGCTGGCAACGGGCAACGGCTTTGGCAGAAGCAAGACTATGGGGCTATTCTCCGGCGTAAAGTTGGTTGTTGGGGGTGGCGGGTGGAGCAATTTTGGTTAGTTTCTTGCAATATTTGTGGCTTTCCATTGTCAGTTTCTTATTCCATATCTTCTTCTACTTTAGGTATTTGTGGCCTGGGAGAAAGGGGCCTCGGTAGAAAAAGGATTGTACTGTATGAGAAGCAAGGAGGTCAAGCTGTTTCAAATATGCAATATGGATTTTGGCAATGCAATACAGTTAGACTCTCATGTCGATCTGAATGAATCAGTCTTTCCTTTCCAGGGAGCTAAATCTTCGCCTACTAGGCAAAAGGATAGCAAATAAAAATTCGGTCTCGGCAGGACATGTATTTTTGTTACTAGGGTTCCCAAAATTTTCCTTTTGGTTTCTTGATTTTGAACAAAATTAGTAGGGTTGTGATTTGCAAATTGCAATTCCAAACTTGAAGAATTTGGGAAATTAGGGTTACCATCCTTGTTCGTGACAACCGCCCCGTTCTTGCGAACTTCACGTGAAACATGTAAATTTTTTTGAATGCAATAACTTGCGGATAGCCGTATCCTCTTAGTACACATCAAATACATGTGATTTATCCAAATCAACGACATTAGGGTTCACCTGCTCTTTTTATGGATAACTTCAGTTTCTCGATATAAAACCAAGGCAACATCAATCTGCTTCAAGATGTCAGCAAGGGCTCGCTCAAAATGATCTAAACTTGTAACGATGACTTTTCGCGACATCTTTTCCTAGATTTTACTCGCTGTGATACAAAAATTTGATGGGTTCAATGGAAGCCAACAAACCAAAATATTGAAACTTGATAAACTAATTGCTCAAACTCCTAAGTTGAAGCTAACAACCTCAATAATAAATCTCAAAACTTAAACTAAGCTAACTGCATATTTGATTATCCTATTTAAACAAAATAAAACCCTACCTAATCTAAAGACCAAGTAGGAATTAGAAGTCCAATTAGATTAGGTTTAAAGTTTTATTTTGTTAAATATGTGGATGAAGAGGACATAATCAATTTAGTTTTAGCTTTGAGAATTACTATCAAATTTGTAAAACTTTGTTTATCAAGTTTCGATGTTTTGGTTTGTTAGCTTCCATGAACCGATCAAATTTTGGTATCAGAGAATGGTAAGATCTTGGATGAAGATGCTGCAAAGAGTCACCATTGCAAAGTTGGATCATTTTGAACAAGCCCTTGTTGGCATCTCGAAGAACCCGCTGTTTTGGTTCCACATCGAGAACTTGCAGAGGAATCATGTCGTGAAGAAGAGCAGTTGAACTCTAATGTTGTTGATTTGGATAAACCACCCATGTTTGATGTGTACGAAGGGTATAGGTGATCTGCAATTTATTGCGTTGTGATACAGTTTTTTCATAGATTGTCTAGTAAAGAAAAATCTAAGGAAGAAGTTCGCAAGAATGAGATGGTTGTCAACCAAAACGATAACCCTAATTTCCCCAATTCTTTGATTTGCAATTTGGGAACCCTAGCCCACCCGAACCAATGAAAAAAAGAGAATATAGAGATGAAGAACTTGTTGAGTTGAAATGCAAATTTGTACTTGAAAAGGAGAGATGAATATTACACTCTGCTTCATTCCAACAGACCTCGCATCATTGACAACAGCTCTCACGTTGTTGTATAACACATATCTCACCAACAAGTTCAACATGATCCATCATCGGTCAACCACCATCGATGAATTGTGCCCTTGTGTGCTTGTAGCGACCCCAGAAGTTCATTGGCGTTGGTGCAGGTGCAAAACATGGTTGTTTTCAACATGTGAGTCGAGCTTTTTCACGTGATAGAGAAGACGAACACTGTGTTCGTAAAACTGTTCAGTTTGGAAGACGAAGCTATGTTCGTTCCCAACACCACATGAACTTGATTTTTGTGGACCAACTTATTCACAGTCACAAGGAAGGCAGTGTACTACCGCAGGAAATATTGTGTTTTGATCTGAAGGTTATTCACAACTATATGCCTGATTGTATATCACTGCAGAATAACATTTGTGGTCCATTTTGGGATAATTATATCGCGAAGTTTGAGAAAATTTCTGCAAACATGGTTCAGAAAATTCAGATCATAAAATGGGAGTCTTTTGCACCACATATTAAGTTCGTGGTCGAATCTTGTTCATGCATTTTTCAAAGATATCATCCTCAATCCTCAGAGCTAGAGGACAAGCTTTTCGATGTAGGGGAGAATGATATAATATGAGTTATTTTTGTATTTATTTCATTATTGGGTATTCATTATAAGTCTAAGTAGGAATTAGAAGTCCAATTAGATTAGGTTTAGGTTTTATCGTGTTAAATAGGTCTGATGAAAAGGACATAATTATTTAGTTTGAGTTTTGAGAATTATTATTGGAGTTGTGGAACTTTGTTTATCAAGTTTCAATGTTTTGCAAATCCCCAACAGATTGCCCCCAAACAATAAAAGAAGAAGAAGATGCAAATCATCCCGTGGGAGAAGGAGAAGAGAACAGGGGTAGCAAAATTAGAGGAGAACATGGGAGACTTACCTGATTTGAACCACCAGCACCATACTTCTCGGTCGCCAACATTTCCGGAACATTTAGAGTAGAGTGTCCCGTTGGAGAAGGAGAAGACAAGAAGGGGTAGCAGAATTAGAGGAGAACATGGAAGACTTACCTGATTTGAATCACTGGCACATTCTCCCTGCCAGTGCCAACATTTCCGGAGAATGTAGGATAGAGGGTTGCTTTGTTGTATTTCTCGATAAAGATGTCGATAGAATGTTGTTGACCCTTTTTCGGTAATCCAGTAGGGTGTTTTTCCATGGCCTACTCAGTTGGGTTCACAGCTTAGTGGCTGCCTGTACCTTCTGTACTTAATTGCACGGTGCAGTTTTTTTTCTTCGATCTACCTTGTTTGCCTTGGCAAATAGTTTGCTTTCTCTTTCAATTGTATATTGCTGGTTATGCTTATTCTTTAATTTATCTCTATAGTGTCATGACTGAACTTAGAGTTCGAACAGAGTATCTGAATGAGGGGAACAATTTGAATCACAATAGCCAAGGGTAGAAAAGTTAATTGTTGGGCATAAGCAGTTAGACCTATGCGGGTGAGAGTAGATGATGGTGCCAAGTGTTCGTTCCAGATTAAATATCTGGAAGAGTCCACTAGGGTTCTAGTATGAAAAGGCAGTTGTCTTGTTGGAAGAAAACTTCCTTTTGTACCTCTCTGGTCTTTCCTCTTTGTCTCATGGTTGCGGTGCCTTGCAGGCCTTCTGTTGCTAGCCACCCTCCTTTTGTACCTATCTTTGTTCATAAATATATACACAGTTGTTTTGCTGCTCCAAAAAAAAAATAAGGAAATAAAAGAAAAGGTATGTAAGAGGGAAATTAGAGGCCCTACAGGTGTCAAGCACACGACATATTGCTTCTTATGCTTGTGTTCTTCACGGAAAGTGACGTTAAATTTGAGTTCTTAGAAGCAATAGTCATATTCATTAAGGCTAGTACTCGTTTTGGAAGAATACATTAGGAGAAGTCTGAGAAAAAGAAAAATAACTGGTGTTAGTTACTATTGTTGGTTATAGAGTTTATACGTTGTTCAAGGTTTTTTTTTTTTTTTTGGTGTATTTTAAAGTGATTATTTAATCATTCAAATTATTTTTAATCCTATCTGCATTTATTCTAACCTGCTATTTGGTTACTCAGGAACCAGAGGGTGTTATTTGAAACAGTTTCTCAAGCACTGCAATCAGCAGTTGATTGTGATTGCTTGGCTGGTTGGGGAGGATATGTCCTTGTCGTGTAAGTTCTTCACTTAACTTTTCATAAAGGTTCTCGTTTGCTTGATAGATTAAGTGTTATTCTGTGCTGTGCTTGTACAACTTTGTTTGCCAATCCTTTTTTGACTAGAAATAATAGAATGACTTGTTTTTTTAGTGAGGATGATCTCATGCAATGAGATTATTTTCACCAAATATCACTTCATTGTATCACTTAAAACCCTATTGGAAAGTGAATATAGTGAGTTTTCACAGCTAAACTGATTATTATTATGTTTGAGAGGGTTGTGAGTCTGAGAAAAGGTGGATTTATTGTGATGAAGATCTCACCATTGAGACCTTTTTGGTTAAAAAAAGAAAAATACAAGCCTTGTGCATGTGCATGCCCATAGGTCTGGATGAGTCACAAGACAGTCTAAAAAGAGAGATGAAAAGGCTAATAACTGAAGTAACTATTGAGAAATAACATCATTGCTTTTGGGATAAATGCCAAAACTTTGTTCAGAAAGGTATCATTCAACATGAACCATTCAATGGGGTACCTTTAAATTGGTATGCACAGTGGCTGTCCAATGAAGCCTCCTATATAATTGAACAGTCTCATCCAACTCCTATTAATCATTGATAATCTGATAAATGTGTTTCACTGTATGTTTTGCAGAACACCAACTGAAGTCAAGGAAACTACATTAAAAGGAAGGATGGATTGAATTTGTAGTAGGATATGGTCTCTGTCCCATGTGATCTGAGCTTCGATTTTTCATTATTAGCATAGAAATGTAATGTGCGGTAATACAACATTCAGGTCATATGATAACCAGAATTCTCATTGTAACAATTACAATTCGGTTCCAAGTAGAAGAATTCCATTTCATATTTCTTTGTTGATGGTTAAAAAAAGGAAAATTGTTTCATCCAGTGGTTCAGGCCGAAATTTAGTGCCCTTACTGGCTGAAATGTAGTGTTCTTATTAGGATTGTATTGTTGACTCGTCTTTCCTGATATGTTCTAGTAGAGTTACTTAAAAAGTTTATTCATCCCAATTCTAGTATTGAATTTCTGTTGAAATATATTTCCAACAATTTCCATGAAGCTATTGCAGTTTGCCTTTATGCGAAAGCTCCAGATGATCTTCCATGTAGCAAACTTTGTGCTGATGTGAAGCTAGGCACAGCTCAACGAGTTCTTGATTCTAATTTGCAATCTCTTGATCATGAATTAAGATATTCCAAAAGCTAGCAGAGGGTGGAGGGAATGAGCGGAAACATAAATATATAACAAAAAAACTAAAATATAGCATGCCATGCATGTTTAAAGATACTTGTATCTTGAGTTCTCCCTTTTTTCTATCACACTTTATCTGCTTACTGTCCCCCCTCTTTATGAAGTTTTTATGAAGTTTTTTCTTTAACCAAACCCTAGTGCAAGAGCTTTCAAGGTGAGCCAAATTGGCTCACCATAGACAACCATTTGTACTTCCCTCAAAAGGGCAGAGTTTCAAGCATGACTGTTAGAACTTAGATGTAGTTCCAATGTAGTCATTTCCTCCACTATGATGATCATGGACAATCTACGTAAGGAGGTGTATACTTGAGTTTCTTAATTTTAGGCTTGGAGGTCAATTCCTGAAGTGTTCTATGAACAAGATTCCAAGCTTCCAAAACTTATGAATTGAATTGTTTGGGATTCCTATTTTTGAATGTGACAAGACAGGCAAGTTGAGAAAGCGATGAAACTTGAGACTGATTTCTGTGGGAAATTAAGGTTCCCTGAATCCAGTTTTCACATGTACGTGTGAAAGGAGGGCAGGAGTTGCAGTAGGTGGTGTTGCGTTAACACTGGAATGGTAGGTAAAGTGTTGCAAATAATCGTTAATTGACCAGCACGTAAAAGCAATTTACTATTCCAAGCATTGAGATGATTGAAGTTTTGCAACCCGTATGATTAAGTTTTAGTGATGTTTTGATAGTTGTACTCTCACTGTTTTTCAACAGTATGTAGTTTTTATTTATTTGGTTAGTTTGAACAACTCAAATCGATTGGACGGTCAACCAGAAAGATAACTTATCGCCGCCATCTAGAAGAATATAGATAGAATCCATTTGAAAATTAGCTTCCTTTCAGCCATTCTCCAAGGTCTTAGCTACTTATGATTGATGCCAGATACAATCAGCAATAACTAAAGAAAGTTGATATCTCTTATGAATTGCTTCCATTCAATACTATCAAAGTTCCCATAGGTGTTCAAAACTTTCATGTGATGTCTTTTGGGATGCAAGATCAGTCAATAGTAGATGAAAATAAACTATCCACCATATAGTTTGATTAGATACTTGGCTTGGAAAACAAATGAATAAGAGCATTTCTAGATCACATAATAGGCATACATGGTATGGTGGGCGTGGACAATCATGAGGAAATACACTCTGCTCTCTGTTGGGGCTATGATTTAAGGGTCCAAATGGGATGTAGTAGGTTTTTGTTGGGTGAAGTAGATGTAGAGGATGGACCAAGCTTATTACTTTCTAGTTTGAGAATTGCCCACCCATGTGTCTCAAACTAACGCTATTTGAAACACTAGAGCACATCATTAGCTAATTACAACCATTCTGTTATCTCCACGATTTTTCCTCGAAATAAGAAATTCTATTGAAAGTAAGTAAAAAAAATTAAATCTATTACTTACTAATGAATTGGTGAAGGTGATCACTGATGGCATGCGATGAGAAATTTATATATAACCATCAGTGACCTGCAACAGTCTTATATTACTCATCATAAGAAGAAATACAAACGAATAGTTCATTTGAAATGCATAACAGGCCTGTTGGAATCGGGATCCCAAGTCCCTCCTTCCTTGACATACTCCATGTATCTGAGGAAGTCTGGCTTTGCCATGGCTTTCCTGCTCTTTCGCGCATCAGGGAGAGCAAACAAAGGGTGACTCTTTACAGCCTTACTTGCTTCTTTTCCCTTGGAGCTGGGTGAAGCCATCAGCTTTGGATCTATTGTTTGTCTTTGAGATTTTCTGCTTGAAAGCTGCCGACGAAGCCAACCCAACTTCTTTTCTTTTGGTTCATCGTAAACATCCATGGATGACTCCTTGCCTAGCAGATGGTACCCCATAGTGCTTTTACGAAGACTTCTAGCCTTATCCATGCTCGGAAAACTATCATCTTCATCTGTTGCTTGGTTGTAGTAAGACATTTTCTTGTTCTTGTTGTTATGTATGAAACTAGGAATGGGTGATGGTTTGAATTAGAGGATTATAAGGGAATAGTTAATTGATAAGTGTTTGTGAATTGAAAAGGTTCAAAGTTGGTTGAAACAGTCACATTCCCTTTAATGACTTAGAGGTGATAATATGTTATTATAATATTAGATTGGAATGGTCTCATCTTATTTATTAAGCGTAGAAATTCAAACTTAATTAAGCTACTTTAGTTGACTTTATATAACATTACCGGCCATTGGATGGGTTGGAGGGTCTTTGATTCATAATTCATAGGACAGACACATCACATTCACATGAGGGCAAGCAAGGCAAGTAACTTGTATCTAGAAGAGAGATATTGAGAGCGGCTTTACCATATCACGAGTAGTCTATTTTTGAAGAAAACATTTATGCCGACTGACTCATGGAAAAATATAATAAGTATGATGTTATGTAATAAATATGATTTTTAAGATTCATCAGCAATTTAAATCTTACTTTCCATTTTCACCTAATGCGCCATCATAACCAAATTTTCTTTGATAAAAAGTAGACAGTGTATATTACTACACTCTCTCATCAGGCCTTTTATTCAAAGAAAAATAAAAGGAGTGTGTATTATATAAAGCACAAGCACTACTGCTGATTAAACGGAGTTTCCGATAAACATAAGCATTGGAGTAAACCATTCCTAAAACCCTAAAAAATATGCCATCAAGTATATGATATAAAACTTGTGGTAAATAAAAAAAATAGAAATTCTAAATGTCGAGGAAGTGGGCGAGGAAACGAGCGAGGGGAGGGAGGTGGCGGGGTGGGGACCGTTCACCTCCCTCGGGATGTGTGCCATCTTTTTTGGCGCGCGCACATCCCAAGGGAGGTGAACGGTCCCCACCCCGCCACCTCCCTCCCCTCGCTCATTTCCTTGCCATGTAGAATAACTATAAAAAAAAATAAAAAATTATAGTAAGGAATTGATTATATTATAGTTATTTGATATAAAATTTGTCTAATCACTTATTCACAAGAGAAAAAGTTGATGTTGTTAGGTTGTGACATCCCCCTCCCTAACAAACAAAAACCTAGAAAATGAAAAATAATATTATGGTAGGTTGGAAGGAACTTACAAAATTAGCCATGATGAAGCAGAAATTATGAATTGGATTTAGATGAAAGCATGCATGTTTTACAATAAGCACTAATAAAATGCATATATAATGCTCAACCTATATTTCCTATTTTATTTAGCGGTTACCAGTGATCATTGAATAATTCTCTTCAACTTGAGTTGGGTTAAAAGCACAGAATGTATTTGCAACATCGCCATCTTTGAATAAAGTATTTTCTACGGTAGCACCATGAATAGCGCATAACAGAGCAACGCCTAATATGCCGACAACTCTCATCGTATGAAATGGGTTCAACATCCAATTATCACTTCAAGAAAAGAGTATTTAGCGACGGTGGCCAAAGGCATTTAGCGACAGTTACCCAAGGCGTCACCAGGGCATTCAACGACGATTTTCAGCAACCGATGGCATGACAACTGCTAATACAATATAGCGACGGTCACAAACTGTCGATAAATCTTGTACAATGACGATAGTTGATAGCACTCTACGACGGTTACAACCGTCGGCAAAACCTGATGAACCATCAATTTTTTTATTTTTAGCGATGGTTATCAACCGCCGCTAAAATCCATAAGGCACTCTGCGACGGTTTTCAACAACAACTAAATTCCATTTGATAATCCTTTTAGCGACAGTTATAACCGCGACTAATGACAATCATTAGTATCAGGACAATTTTAATATGCATATATAACCACATTATTCAACCTGTAATCACATTTTTACATCCATCCAAGGATTGTGATTTCAATTTTCGAGTTAATTTCAGTATCCTGATTTTAAGAAATATTTCGATGTGTAAAGAAAAAACATAAAAATTTTGAGAATACATGAAATATATTTAATGAATTTCGAGAGTATATGAAATATGTGGAAAAAAATATCTATTAAACACATTAAATGAAGACTAAATACCAAGAAATGAAACAAACATGAAATCAATATATGATTAGAAAATCAGGGAGTGGTTTAAGAAATCAACATATAAGTAGAAGAAATGATAATTAGAAAATTAGGGAGTTGGGTTAAAAATAATAAAACAATTAGAAGAAATGATAATTAGAATAAAACTTGAAATTTACGGAAAAAAAAACTCTCGAAAAATGAAATTTTTGCTAGTTGGTTTTTGTATTGTTATAGAAATAAATTGATACTTCGATAACAAAAGTAGCATAAGCAAATTTATAACAAAGTATAAGCAAAACAACAAACTACTTATATAACAAAAGTAGCATAAGCAAATGTATAATCCAAAACATTTAAATCAAATATCTTGTAGGATTAAATTAATGCAATGAGCAGCACAAGGTGTCCAAAAGATCTTCGGATGTTGCTTCTCTAGGTCATTTCCTGCATCTTTACAATTAGAGCCATTATCTATGACAAACTAAAACAATAATATATAGTGCTCGATTAATAACATTATAAAATAATTAATAATTATTATTTGAATATACAATTACTTGAACAATGTTGGCCTCTCCTACGTCCCCAATAACTTCATTTATCATTCCCACAATAAGTGCAACATCTTCGACATATTCAGATGCATCAGATTACTTTAGAATCATTGTTCCTTGTGAACAATTCACCAAAAAAATTAATCAAGCAACGACCATTTCCATCCGCCCAAAAATCAGACATTATGTAGCATCCATAATTTTTCCAATGTTACCTTAGAGATCTGACAAACAATTTGGTCTCTTCCAACATATCTCTCAACAGTATAACTCTCATATTATGATAACTCAAAACAGGCATACCTAAATAAGTAAAGATAAATTAATAATAAACTGAAGTAGTATACAATAGTAAATGAACTAATGATCAAAACTTTGAAATAGTCAAAATATTTACCTCTTCCATAGTCTCCAATAGCGTGGAAAAAGTTTTAAACTTTGGAATATGAACGACATTAAATGTCAGTCCAACCTCATATGCCCAATTGGCTATAGCAACCCAAGCCACTTTTTTTAATTTTTCTTTATGGGGTTATTTCTATCCAAAGTTGCTTGCTTCAGTTTGGACATGTCAGTGTTTAACAAAGTATCAAGTGGGCCTCTCACATCACTAGCAGCCTTCATCTTTCGGCTACCTCCGATTCCATCATCACCACATATTTGTTGCCCTTCTTGAACCTCTCATACATCATCATTTTCTCCACCCATCAAATGTTACTCTCAAGAATTTGTGAAACTCTAGCTTTCTCAAATTTTTTCTTTTTAACTTGTTGTAATGCTTCAAAACACGTCATTCGCACATCATTCGGCACATCCGAACATGGTGATACATTCCCTCTCTTTTGCGCAAGATGTTATTTGAATCTTGAGAGTCCATTAAATTTTTTGGGCAAAACTTGCACCATATCCAAGCTTTATTGTTTGGGTCTCTACATTCTCTCCATTCCCATGCTATGTCGTCGGATGCCCTTTTCAAGGAACTTGACGATGTTGCACTGGTACTCCCGACGGCATGTCTACAAATACAAAACAAGAATAAGAAAAGCTTAGTATCATACTTAAAATCAGAGAGTGATACAAAGTGCCAAACTAATTTTGCAATAAAAATTAGTATCTATCTCTGCAATGTTTTTTTACAGAATTGAAAATTTTACAAACTAAGAAATTTAGGATGGTCTTGCAAATTGAAGTGAAGTGATTCTGAGAGGAAACAAACATTTTCCATAAAAGCAAATGTCTGATCTCATGGCAAAGGGGCTGCAGACTGTAGGCACACTTGGTTCATGTACTCATGGCAAACATTTTGGAAATGGGCATGATAATTTTCATCACTCCTCAGTGGAAGCCTGAAAGGTGTAGCACCATTATGCAATCATGGCAAACATTCTGGGAATGGACACAATTACTGAACATTTTTACATTTCATGCCCTATGGCAAACATTCTGGGAATGAACATTTTTACATTCCTCAGAAGATCTATTGGTGGAGAGGAACCAGAAGGGAAAAAAAAGAAAAAAAATAAGGCATGAAATGTAAAGAGTTGAGAGGTGACAGTCGAAACTTCGTCATCGGGAGAAGATGGAAGAGGGAGGAGAGACTGGGAGGAGAGGGAAAAAGGATTGGGTTGATTCTATTGAAGAGAGGAAAATAGGTGAGAGTGCGTCGTCGTCGTCAAGGTCTGATAGTCAGATCCGATTTTTTCGTCTCTCCTTCTTCAGTCTTTAGCGGCAATGAAATCAGATTAGATCGTGTGTTAGGTTTTTTCTTTATAAAGTGATAAATCGACCAGATAAATCGGCGAATCAACTTGGTCGATTAATCGTTGACCCACTGATTTTGCTGCTTCCGACAAATGCCAACCGAGTTGACCCTATGCGATTTGGTCCAACCTCGCATAGCGATTAATAGCCTCATTAATAGCACAGCTTGCAATTCTTGGGATTATTGGGATTGATCAATCTCATTCCGATCCCGTCCCGATCTAGAGTAGAACGGGATCGGATGGAGATTTTAAATCCAACCATCCTGTCCCGAAATTGATTTTTTAAAATATTTAATATTATTCATGAAAATAATAACATATGGATTATATTCTAGTAGGAACTTTTCTCTATTGTTGTCTTATTCATGAAAATAATGACACATGTATGCTATTCTAGTTAAAACACAAGTTTTTTTTTTGAAAGGCAAACAGGGTTTTTATAGGATCCCAGAACCCACTAAAGATGCCGCAAGCTGGGTTTGGACCCATGACCTAGTTGTACCATCCGCCAAGCTCTAACCGTTGAGTTGTCATGCCATTGGCGTTAAAACACAAGTTGTGTACAATGTTTTTTTTGAAAGGTAAGCAGGGTTTTTATAAGATCCTAGAACCCATAAAGATGTCGCAAGCTGGGTTTGAACCCATGACCTAGTGGTACCATCCGCCAAGCTATAACCGTTGAGCTGTCATGTCATTGGCAGTTGTGTATAGTGTTGTTAAGGCGGACGCCTAGGCGCACCTCAAAGCGTTTTAGCAAAGGGATGCCTCAAAATGACGCGAGGATGAGCAGTGAAGTGAGGCGTCCTCCTCGGACCGCCTCAACCCATTTGCAGCTTAAAAACTAAAAGCCCATTGTAGCCCACTTGTCTTTTAGGGTTAAGAGGGGGGTATTTAGAGTTTTAGACATGAGAATGACCCCTTGGTGGTCGCTGTTGTGTGTGTTTTCAAGAATTCTTCTTCAAATCAGGTTCCTCTCCTTCAAATCAGGTGGTTCTCCTTCAAATTAGGTGTTGCCTCCTTCAAATCAGGCATGTTTCCTCTCTTATTCTTCTTCTTCTTCTTGTGTTGTTTTTTTTATATGATTTGTTCTTCTTCTCTTTAATGCTACCCTTTTTTTTCTGCTCTATCTGATCAGTTTTTTTTATGTAAGACGAAGCTTGTAGATTTTTATTTCCGTACTTAAGATTGATGTATATACATAAGGATGTCGGGCAAGTGTGAGCCAATTTGTGTGTTGAACATTGTATATTGGTTAAGCATATAAAACGTTTTTGAGTTGTGAAAATTCCCATGATTTTTCTTTGATGCACATCGCATGTATCCAGAGCTCATTTGCGATTTCACAATAAGTAAGTAGTAATATTTCAGCGTATGGATCCAATTTGGTGCAAATATCCAAAGTTAAACCAATGAGACCTATTGGGCGATTCCTCACCAAATTGGAATTTTCAAAACACTGTTTCAAATTCAATCACTAATTTATTTAGATGAGGACATTTGTTCTTTGGTCAGCGCTTTTTCCTTTTAACATTGTTGGTGAATGGATGCTATTTTTTTTAACCTCTCCCATTCAGGTTTGAACTAGTTGAACTCTAAATAATTTTTGGCAAAACTGAATTGGAAAAATCTAATCTTACCCTTGGACTGGGTAAATCTATAAATGTTCTAACCAGAGACAAATGGAAAAGAGAAAGTTCAGTCTAGAAAAATCAACATACTTCATTTAGTAAGATCAGTAAGATCATGCCGCCTTCTTCTCCTGCTGCCATTTTAATAAGGCAATGACTAATCCACACCACCATTTCCTCTTTCTCACACCACCATTGAGTTTTTTTAGTTTTTTACTTACTCACACCACCAATAAATATGCATAACAGAGAAACCCAAACTCAAAACGAAAAAAATACAAAACAGGGTAATTTTCGACCAATTTAAACCCTTAATTGAGATCGATTCTCAAGCTCATCAAAACACGAAAGTTGTAGTACTATGCGCTATCTAATAAACACAACTTGAATCCCTTGAAAATGATCAAGTTATGGTCATTTTACTAAAGGAGATAGGAGATACTTAGGTGTAGCGCCCATAGAGGACAAAATTAGAGAAAAACGTTGAACTTGGTTTGGTCATGTGCGAAGGAGACCAAGCACGGCGCCAATTAGAAAATGTCTAGATTGGCAAGTTAATGGAGGGTGTAGACGGAAGCGACGACCGTTGAAAACTTGGATGAAGGCGGTGAATGAAGATATCATTGAGCTTGGATTAGGCGAGGGTATGTGGGAAGACCACATTGCTTGGAGAACCAAAATCCATGTAGCCGACCCCGAAAATATCGGGAATGGGCTTTGATGATGATGAATGCAAATTCGTCTCGCAATGAAAACATGATAGTGTTCCTGACTTTCGACCAATTTATGTACTCGATTGAGACCGATTCTCAAGTTGATCAAAACACAAAAGGTGTAGTAATCTGGGTTATCTAATAAACACAACTTGAAAATGTTTTGAATTGAGCAAGTTATGATCATTTTACTAAAGTCGCACAAATTTGTTTCGCAATAAAAACGGGATAGTGTTTCTGACTTTCTGCCAACTTATGTGCTCGATCAAGACCAATTCTCAAGTTGATCAAAACACAAAAGTTGTACTCAAGTTATCTAATGAACACAACTTGAATCACTTGAAAATGTTTTGAAATGAGAAAGTTATGGTCATTTTACTAAAGTCACGCAAATCTGTCCGAAAAATTTCTGTTCGCAGCTTGCAATGCGGGGAATTTTAGATAACCCGAATTGCACATTGCAGATAGGAAAAAAAAATCTTGTTCGCAATGTGCAATGCGGGTTATCTGGAATTCCCTGTATTGCAAGCTGCGAACAGGAATTCTTTTGGAAAAAAATTTCTGTTTGTCGTGGACAATGCGAGAATCTTGAGATAACCCGCATTATGCACTACGGACAGAACTAAAAGATGCAATTTTTTCTGAAATTGAAAATTTTTTCAGTTTGTGATTTTTTTTTTAAACTTAGTTTTCTAATGTATTTGCGCATTGTCCCATCAAACCTAAACTCGAACCATACAAGTCTTCCAAACTAATCCTTTATGTGACTACTCCAAACTACCATTTTGCGCGACTTTAGTAAAATGACCATAACTTGCTCATTTCAAAACACTTTGGAGTGATTCAATTTTTTTTTATTAAGTAACTCAAAATAATACAATTTTCGTGTTTTGATGAGGTTGAGAATCAATCTTGATCGATCATATAAGTTGGCCAAAAGTTAGGGACACTATCCCATTTTCATTGCAAGACTATTTGCATGACTTTAGTAAAATGACCATAACTTGCTCATTTCAAAACATTTTGGTGATTCAAGTTATTGTGTTTATTAGATAACTTAAAGTAATACAATTTTTGTGTTTTGATGAGGTTGAAAATCGATCTCAATCAAGGATTTAAATTAGTTGAAAGTTACCCTCTTTTTATATTATTGTTTTTATCAATAGGTGGTGAAACAATCGAATGAAGGAGAGAGTGGAGAAGCAATAGATAGAATGGATGGCTCACTTATAGAAGAGTTGGAGTCGATAATGGGGATGAGAAATTTGAAGGGATTTGGAAAGTTTGAGAGTATTGATATGTAACGATTTCGATTTTGAGGAGAATTTGAGAGATTTTCGAAGGAGAGGGAAGAGATTTGCAAGATATTTGAGTGTGAATAGAGATCTGGAAGAGATTTGAATGTGGTGAATGAGGAATTTCGAATGGGGGAGGGAGGAATCTCTTGTCGATTTGAGTGGGGAGGGAAAAAAAGTTGAGTTTTGATTTATATAGGTGGTGTGAGAAAGAAAGTAGGTGGTGTGGGAGAGTAGAATGGTGTGCGAAAGAGGAAATGGTGGTGTGGAGTAGTCGCTGACTTTTAATAATTAGTAAGACTTCATTTAATAATTACATCTGCATATTTGCTACCATTTTTTCTGTTGCCTTCTTGTCCTACTGCCATTTTTTTTGTTTTTTCCAGTGTTCTAAAAATCGGCCTAGGCGCTAGAAGGTAGAAAACCACCCAGATTAATGGTTGGGCGGGTCTAGGCAGGGTCTGGGCAAATTTTTTTTTTAAGGCTGATTGTGTTCTTATTTTTTTTTTCCCTCTTTTTTAGAAATAAACTATTTAATTATTTTTTATTCAGTATATGTCTAATTATAGCAAATGATGATTACTTAATGGAATTCTCAAAGGATCTGCCGGTACCAATTTTACTAATGTAGATTTTATCAAACATGACTTAGGTTATTCATGCAATTTGAAGAAAAATAAAAGAGTAGGTTTGGATATTTGTCCACAAATTCAATTTTATATAAAGTACCCATCATGACCAACTTCAGTCATTTGAGTTTTAATAAATTTTGTTCATGATTGTTAATTTTTCATGTTTTTAAATTTTGCATATGTATCTTGGCATTAAATTGAATGTAAGTGATAAGGTATTATGCTTAACTTTTGTAAATTATTAAAGTTATAATACAAAACCTAAGACCGCCTAGGTGCCCGCTTAAGCCCTTGGGCGCTAGGCACCTGCTCGCCTCCAGCCCAGCGCCTAGCGCTTTTCTGAACACTGGTTTTTCAGTTTCATCTTCTTTCTTTATGATCATCACCACCTATTTTCAGGAGTTCATTGGATTTCAGCTCGTGAATAAACTCTAGGACATACCTGCAGGAACCAAATCAGTAAGATCAGTAAAGTGTTAAAGATTGCATCGCCTCTGAGGCGTTTTCAGGCCCGTCCGCCTCCCAGCCGCCTTAACTACACTAGTTGTGTACCAAATAATGTTCATTCACAGAAAACTCAATTTACTAAATCTTTCCTATAAAAGTTCACACGCTAAAAATGCATAGCAAAACATATTCACATATACAATCATATGTATATATCATTTCGTATAAGTACTAGTAACGCTAATACAATTATTGACATTTGAAAACAAAGAATAACATCAATGTAAAATAAACAAATTGTTTTATTTCTTACTAATCTCGTCTCGTCTCAAACCCGTTTGAGATGGGACGAGGTCGGGATGAGGTCTATCTCGAACATATCTCTTCCCAATCCCGAGCGAACGAGATGGGATAGGTCCATCCCATCCCATGCCCACCCCTAGTTGCTATCACTTACTGTTGCTTTTGCTGTGTTGGTTGTTCATGAACAAGTCCAGGTAATTATTAGTGTTGCAAATTTACACCCATTCGAACAAAATTAAATTCATTTGATTAATTAGTAAAGTAATATATGACTATGATTACAAATTGACACCCTTTTGATTAATTATTTATTTTTTAATCTATGACTATGAATAAATTTTAAAAATATATGCTTCGAAAAAACTGATCGAATAATTTCGACTAATCCCGATAAATCGTAATTCGGTCTTAACCGCATTGCGACTGCTTTCCACATTAACTGCATAGCTTGTAACATTCCTAATTCACAATGGTTTCAACAACCAGCTTCTTCATCGCTTTGTCCAAACCCAACCACTGACCAATCATAATAACAAGGGAAAAAATCATAAAAATTACATATAAGACTAACATATTCATTCAATCAAAGATATATGGTTTATGAGACAAATATCAAACTGAAGACTTACCACCCATCTAGAACCCTGCAACGCTGCTCCTTATGCATTTACTTTTTTAACAAGTCCTTCCAGTCCCAGATAACCAAAATGGTTGTCAATAGCATAGCCAAGAGTGTCCTTCGGAGGCTCACACAAGTAACACTCACATGAGCTTGAAGGTATCAAAATCAGTATATTAGATTTAGCAACCACAGTCGATGAGTTGCAATAAGTATGCAACCAATATAACAAAAACTGGTAATCAACATTAACCATACCTTCATAAATAAATGGTGTTCAATCCATTTCCTTCCATCAGTGCACAGAAACCATTACAAAATGATGATACAATAAACAAACAAAAACTGTGAAGGCACAAGCACATCTCACCAAATAAACCACAACCAAGGAATTAAACACGGATATAGTCATGCCTCTTGGTTGGCTCTCAAACACCAGAAAAACCAATTGTTGCTTGGAATCCAACAAGTGTGCCAACGAGGAGGTTGGGTCCTAAGGGGGGTGGATTATCATACCCTAAGTGGGCGGACTCTGAGGCTGACGGGCTACCTTGTGTGGGCGGGCTCTGAGGCTGGCAGCTCCAAGTGTGGGCATACTCAGAGGCTGGCAGGCTACCTCGGTGTTATAGTCTCACATCGCCTGAGTGAGTGATGGAGATGTGTTATATATGTACGAGTTTGGATCTAAGTGACTTAGGTCCGTTATTTATTACTTTTTTTCTCAAGGTTATTTATTTGAAAGATTTAAATTTAAATGATTTTTGGGATGCATCTAATAACTTAATTAGTTTGTCTAACATTTGATTGAAACAAGATGTCATCAAAATGTCATCTCTTATGTAGATTAGTTAATTGAGAATGTTAAGATGTTTGTGTTTGTGAGTTCATTCGGATATTAGTCGGCACAAAGGAAGGATAATATTTGGCCAAATTGCATACACACCTGTAGTGATAAATATGTGACAATTATAAGGTTTCCATGTGAATAATAAGCCGATCCAAAGATAGACTTATTGTTTGACATGAGTTATTGTCAATACTTGATCACCACACCAAGAGTACCACTTACAAGTTAATATTACTGTCCAAAAACTTGATATTAATGTTGTGCTAGGTATCTTGAGATGTATTCCATAAATGTTTGAATTTACAGATTGTTTATTTAGATTATGATGTGCACGTGCATGCTCATTGGGTTAATTCTCTGTATAGTTATTATGTCTGCCACTTCAATATCAGCCCATGCAAACAGTATTCTCATGCTTAACGGGTCAAACTTCAAGGATTGGAAAGATAACGTCTTAATCGTTCTTGGCTGCATGGATTTAGACCTTGCACTAAGGATAGAGCAACCCACTACTCTTACGGCTGAAAGTTCTTCTGAAAAAAGAAGGAACTTTGAGTAGTGAGAACGCTTTAATCGCATGAGTCGAATGATCATTAAGCGCGACATTTTGAAAGCTTTTAGAGGCGCAATATCTGAAGGGGTAACTAAGGCCAGTGATTTCTTTGCTGAAATTGAAAAACGTTATGCAAAAAACGATAAGGCTGAAACAAGCACGCTTTTAGCTAGCTTGATCTCAATGAAGTACAAAGGCAAGGGAAACGTAAGGGAGTACATCATGGAGATGTCTCACATTGCTTCCAAACTTAAGGCACTAAAGCTCAAGTTTTCTGACGTCTTATTCGTGCATTTAGTATTGATATCTCTTCCTGCACATTTCAGTCAGTTATAATTGTCAAAATAAGAAATGGACTCTTAACGAACTCATTTCATATTGTGTGCAAGAAGAGGAAAGGTTGAAGCAAGAGAGATTTGAAAGTACTCATCTGACAAGTACCTCTAAGGATAACGGCAAGAAAAGAAAGAAAGATGAAACTGCTAAGGGTCCAGAGCAAAAGAAATCCAAGGAAAATCAAGGATGTTTTTTTTGTGGAAAGCTAGGACATGTAAAGAAACAATGTAGACATTATCATGCTTGGCATGCCAAGAAAGGTATATTTTTTACTTTGGTATGTTCTGAGGTAAATTTAGCTTCAGTATCTAAACACACTTGGTGGTTAGATTATGGTGCTACCAATCACATAAGTGTTTCTATGCAGGGTTGCCTGAGCTACCGAAAGCCAAATGATGTTGAAAGATGCATCTTTGTGGGCGATGGAAAATTGGTGGATGTTGAAGCAATAGGGAATTTTAGGTTATTGTTGGGAACTGGTTTTTATTTGGATTAAAAGACACTTTTGTTGTACCGTCTTTTAGATGGAATTTGGTTTATGTATCTTTATTGGATATAATTGTTCATTTAGAAACAATTAGTTTAGTCTTTCATTGAATTCAAATATTGTTGGTACTAGTTCATTAAGTATGTTTGATAACATATATTTGCTTGATACTATTGCATCATATAATGAAACCTTGCATGTGGATTCACGGGGTACTAAGCGCAAGCTAAACAAATAAAATTCAACAAAATTATGGCGCAAGCGTTTGAGTCATATATCCAAATCCAGAATTGAACGACTTGTGTCAGAATGCATTTTGCATTCACTTGACTTTTCAGACTTAGATACCTGCGTTGAGTGCATCAAAGGAAAACAGACCAAACAAAAGAGATTAGGTGCTAATAGATATTCAGACGTCTTAGAATTAGGGCTGAACAAAAAACCGATCAAACCGATTAGTTCGGTTTAAATTCGGTTCGGATCGGTTTCGATTTTAAAAAATTCAAAACCGAAGTGGTCGGTTCGGTTTTCGATTTCTATGTGATTTTAATGGACCAAACCGAACCGACCGAATATATGTAATAAATAATATATATTTTATATATAAATAATACATTATGTTTAAAATAGTCGGTCGGTTCGATTTCAGTTTGAAAATTTTAAAATCGACCTAAGTCGGTTCGGTTTTCAGCCCTACTTAGAATTGATACATACGGATATTTGTGGACCATTCCCTACGGCTTCTTGGAATGTTCAATGATACTTGATATCATTCATAGACGACTATTCACGTTATGGGTACCTTTATCTCATTCATGAAAAATCAGAGTCGCTGGATATATTCAAGTCTTTCAAAACTGAAATTGAAAACCAACTCGATTAGTAAGAAAATTAAATATGTTAGATCTGATCGTGGTGGAGAGTACTATGACAGATATGACGGTTCAGGAGAACAACGTCCAGGGCCATTTGCTAAATTCCTAGAGGAATGTGGAATCGTCCCACAGTACACCATGCCAGGTTCACCTAGCATAAATGGTGTCGCTAAAAGACGAAACAAAACTATGGTAAGGAGTATGATTAGTCATTCTACCTTACCATAATCACTCTGGGGAGAAGCAATAAAGAATCACATTCCTCTAGGAATTTAGCAAATGGCTCTGGACGTTGTTCTCCTAAACCGTCATATATGTCGTAGTACTCTCCACCACGATAAGATCTAACGTACTTAATTTTCTTACTGATCGAGTTGGTTTTCAACTTCAGTTTTGAAAGACTTGAATACATCCAGTGGCTCTGATTTCTCATTAATGAGGTAAAAGTACCCACAACGTGAGTAGTCGTCTATGAATGATATCAAGTATAGTTGACCATTTCAAGAAGCCGTAGGGAATGATCCACAGATATTCGTATATATCAATTCTAAGACGTCTGAAGATCTATTAGCACCTAATCTCTTTTGTTTGGCCTGTTTTCCCTTGTACTCAACACAGATATCTAAGTCTGTAAAGTCAAGTGAATCCAAAATGCCTTCTTACACAAGTTGTTCAATTCTAGATTTGGATATATGACCCAAACGCTTGTGCCATAATTTTGCTGAATTTTCTTTGTTTAGCTTGCGTTTAGTATCCCGTGAATCCACATGCAAGGTTTCATTATATGATGCAATAGTATCAAGCAAATATAGGTTATCAAACATACTTAATGAACCAGTACCAACAATATTTAAATTCAATGAAAGACTAAACTGATTGTTTTCAAATAAACAATTATAACCAGATTTGTCCAATAAAGAAACAGAAACCAAATTTCGTCTAAAGGACGGTACAACAGAAGTGTCTTTCAAATCCAAATAAAAACCATTTCCCATCAATAACCTAAAATGTTGTATTGCCTCCACATCCATCGATTTTCCATCGCCCACAAAGATGTATCTTTCAACATCATTTGGCTTTCGGTAGCTCGAGCAACCCTGCATAGAAACACTTATGTGAGTGGTAGCACCAGAATCTAACCACCAAGTGGGTCTAGATACTAAAGCTAAATTTACCTCAGAACAGACCAAAGTAAAGAATGTACATTTCTTGGCATGCCAAGCATAATATTGTCTACATTCTTTCTTTACATGTCCTAGCTTTCCACAAAAGAAACATCATTGATTTTTCTTAGGTTTTATAACTGACCTTAAATTTACTAAAATGTGCAGAAAGAGATATCAATACTAAATGCACGAGTAAGTCGTCAGACAACTCGAGCTTTAGTGCCTTAAGTTTGGAAGCAATGTGATACATCTCCATGATGTACTCTCTTATGTTTCCCTTGCCTTTGTACTTCATTGAGATCAAGCTAGCTAAAAGCGTGTTTGTTTAAGCCTCGTTGTTTTTTGCAAAACGTTTTTCAATTTCAGCAAGGAAATCACTGGCCTTAGTTACCCCTTCAGATATTGCGTCTCTAAAGGCTTCCGGAATGCCGCGCTTAATGATCATTAGACTCATGCGATTAGAGCGTTCCCACTTCTCAAAGTTCCTCTTTTCTTCAGAAGAACTTTCAGCCGTAAGAGTAGCGGGTTGCTCTATTCTTAGTGCAAGGTCTAAATCCATGCAGCCAACAACGATTAAGGCATTCTCTTTCCAATCTTTGAAGTTTGACCCATTAAGCATGAGAATACTATTTGCATGGGCAGATATTGAAGTAACAGACATAATAACTGTACAGAGAATTAACCTAATGAGCATGCATGTGCACATCATAATCTAAATAAACAATCTGTAAATTCAAACATTTATGGAATACATCTCAAGATACCTAGAACAACATTAATATCAAGTCTTTGGACAGTAATATTAACTTGTAAGTGGTATTTTTGGTGTGATGATCAAATATTGACAATAACTCCTGTCAAACAATAAGTTTATCTTTGGATCGACTTATTATTCACATGGAAACCTTATAATTTTCACATATTTATCACTACAAATGTGTATGCAATTCGGTCAAATATTATCCTTCCTTTGGGCCGGCTAATATCTGCATGAACTCACTAATATCTGCATGAACTCACAAACACAAACATCTTAACATTCTCAATAAACTAATCTACATAAGAGAGTGCACTTTGGTGACATCTTGCTTCAATTAGTTCAATCAAATGTTAGATAAATTAAATAAGTCATTAGATGCATCCCAAAAATCATTTAAATTTAAAATTTTCAAATAAATAGCCTTGAGAAAAAAATAATAAATAAACAACGGACTTAAGTAATGTACTGAATTTAATAATCAACTACCGAGCTCTGACTAGTCTGATTTCGAGCGAACCTTTAATAGTCGCAGTCTGGGTATACTTGGACTCGATGTACCAGAATTTGTTCCTGGTTTGATTATGGTTCTCTCAATTATTTTTGTCAATTTTAAGTATGGTAAATCCCAACCAAATCCGACATGCCATGATTTCTGATTAGAGCATCCCCACTCATGGGATGAAAATACGAGTTTTTCATCCTCATTTTACATCTTCATCTGCAACATTGCAATATGAAGTGACATTCATAGTGTCAGACACGAAACTCAAAGTATCGGATGATATCTTTTTGTCAAATAAAAAAGAGAGATAAAAAAAGAATCTGTTGGAAATGGGAGTCCCATTCTTATCCCCCTCCACTCTAAATGCAGCCACCCAACATTATGAGTGGAGCGATATAAGGGTGCAAATTGAGTTTAACTAATGGACTTGTCCATACTGTCCAAAATTTTGAGTATTCCTTCATAAAGCATTTTTATTTATTTTTACCTTTCCATCCCATCCCATGGATGAAGATGCTCTGAAAATGAGGTAAGGACACGAGTCTTGTGTGGGCACCAAAGATACCAAGAGTAAGAGTGCCCCTTGGCTTTCAACCACTTTCCATTTTCCAATTCGCGCTCTCTCAAACAAAAAAATAAACTAGGAAATGCAATAAAACCCCTCTTCTTCTTACACTCACTCACTCGCTCACTCTATAATGTTAAAATCCTCCTTAGTGAAGATGATGAGTTATGTGATCCACACAGTTGAGTTGGCTTTCTTGTTACATAAAAACAAGGATTTGAATAGTGGTTTGGTGAATGGTTCGACTTGAGCTTTACAAGTTTTGTTAAGAATGCTAAAGGTTGTTGCCTAGAGTGAAGTTTGATTCTAGGATGGAGATTGTAGCTGAACCTGAGAAATGGGAATTTATAGAGGGAGAGACGGTGCTTGCAAGACGTAAGCATATTCCACTTATACTAGCTTGGGTCGTCAGTATTCATAAGTGCCAAGGGACGACTCTTTAATAGTCTCCACACTGATCTTTCTGTTTGAGAATAATAGAACAATGTATATATATTTATTTGAAATAAATAATGTTACAGTACAATACTACTTTACAAATATATATTTTTGAAATAAATAATACTATTTGTACTACAAATTGATTACAATAAAATAAAATAAATAAATCCATTAACTTGTATTGCAAATAGAGATTTGCGAAGTCACTATCTCTAATTGGCGGAGTTGGTACGTATTGATTTGCAGATAAAGGCTAGTGGAGACGCTATGTCTTATAGACAGATTTTGCACATACTCGGTGATTGTAGTTCGTTAGGTGTCTGACCACTAGGATTCAACTATCTAATACCAACACCCTAGCACAAGGCTGTTGGTTTTGGTGAATTTACCTAATGATTTCTCTCTCAGATGTGAAGGAATGAATGAATAACTCGAAAAAAATTAATGTGTTAAAGAACCTGTTTTTGTCTTCAATATATAGATAACAAAATGATTTAAGTCAGTTGACTTAAAAGGGTGGGTTGATCAGACACATCTGTTATTGATTCAAAACAGTAAGTTTGAAGTGCAAAATGCTTGTAATCAACATAGCCCAAGGCCCATCTTTTGACTTATAAAAATACATAATATTGTCCTCAAATAGCTAATAAGCTCAAAGCCCAATGCTACTTGATGAGTTAATAAGTGTCGAAAATCAACACTTATACATACATTATTTTGACTTTTCACTTTCAATGTGGGACTATTTATTATTTGTTATACAAACTCTAACAATACCCCACATTTGTATAGTAAATATATTGAGTTGTCTTGTGGAGAGAAAGTTAGACATGATATGCATTAGGAGATGCGCCTTTTGGATTTGAACCTTCCTTATTGAGTACTTATCGGATTTACCGGTAACGCAGTGTGTGTAGGAGACATTGAATTGTTTACCGTGTTTAGTAAATCAAAACAATGAGTATCACACATATCATATCTTCACATTTTTCAATTCATACTGTTATGTTCATTTTGGTCATGAACAAATTTCGATTCATGAGAGTTTTAGAGAATTTAGTCATGTCACTCTCATAAATAAGACTCCACATTGACTCCCATTTATGTGACACTTAGATTAATAATACCCTATTGTATTTATCTTATATCACAAGAGATTAGTGTCATTTAGAATAAATATTCACCCTAATCATCACAGGTAGTATACAATTCTTATCATAGGAATGAGTAAGTATGTATACTTTATTCTTTGAGTTTCACCCATTAGTTTTCCTTTTTGAACCTAGGCCTTAGATTTTCATTTGGCTATGTTAGGTTTTCGCCAGGTATACTCCTCATTGGATTGGCTTTAAGCCCATTCCCCTCGATAATTTTAACACTTGCTTTTTTGGTATACCCTTTGTAAGTTGATCTGAAATGTTCTCCTTTGACTTCACATAGTCAATAAAAATGATCCCAGTTGAGAGCAATTGTTTTATAGTTTTATGTTGCCATCTTATGCGCCTAGACTTGCCATTGTATATTTTGTTTTTTCTTTGTGCAAAGCCTGCCATGCAATCACAGTGAATACATATTGAACGTGATATAAGTCATGCAATCAAGAAAATTTAGTAGCCATATTTCTTCTTCAACAGTCGTATCTAAGGTTATAAATTCATATTCCATTATTGAATGTGATATACACGTTTCTTTTTGTGACTTCCACGATACTGTTGCCCCACCAACAGTGAATACATATCCACTTGTGGATTTCTCAGTATCATTGGATATCCAATTAGCATCACTATATCCTTCCAAAACTGAAAGATATTTAGTATAATGTAATCCATAATTTATTGTGTACTTCAAGTATTGCTATACTTGACCAAAGCTTCCCAATGATCTAGTGATGGTTTGATAGTATATCTAGCCAATCTATTTACTGAGTAAGCAATGTCTGGCCTAGTACAATTCGTAATATATTGTCGTGTCTCAATCACACGCGAGTATTCCAATTGTAAGACACTTTCTCCCTTATTCTTCTTGAGTTTGCAACTTGGGTCATAAGGTGTTTGAGTCGAATTGCTATCAAAATGACCAAACTTTTGCAAAATGGTTTCCACATAGTGTGATTGGGTAAGTATGTATCCATCATTACTTATTTGAATTTGTATTCCATATTTTCTTAGTGAAGTTTATGATATCTAAGTTTGGTCCCATAATGAGCATGTCCTCAACATACAAATGTACAATGACAATAAAGTCATTGTCAAATTGCTTAATGTAAACACATTTATCGCATTCATTGATCCGAAATCCATGTGATAACATTGTATGATCAAACTTTTCATGCCATTGTTTAGGTGCTTGTTTAAGTCCATAAAGAGACTATCCAAGTTTACAAACTTTTTTCTCTTGACCTTTTGCCACAAAACCTTCCGATTGTTCCATATAGATTTCTTCATCTAATTCACCATTTAAGAATGCTGTTTTTTTACATCCATTTGGTGTATCTTCAAATTGTAAACAAAAGAAATGGCAATTAACATCCTAATAGATGTAATTCTAGTCACTGGTAAGTAAGTATCGAAGAAATCTAGCCCTTGTTTTTTACGACATCCTTTGGCTACTAGACGAGTCTTCTATTTTTTTTATTGTACAATCAGGCTTTAACATTCTTTTGAAAATCCATTTGTATCTTATTGGTTACAAACTGGAGGTAAATCTACTAATTCCCACTTATGGTTTTGTAAGATAGAATCAATTTCGCTATTTATTGCTTCTTTCCAATAAATAGAGTCAGGAGAAATGATAGCTTCTTTGTATGTTTGTGATTCACCCTCAGTGAGGAATGTTAAGAAGTCAGGTCCAAAATCTTTTGTAATCTTGACTCTTTTCCCTCTTCTTGGCTCTAATTAATGTTCTTGGACAATCGGTGTGAACTCATTTGGTTCCAAGTCTTTCTCTTGAACACCTGATAATGAAGCGCCATTAACATGACTAAAATCATGTACCATTTTTTTGATTTCTAGTAAGGCTATCATTGTAAGGAAATATATTCTCAAAAAATTCAGCATCATTAGACTCAATGATAGTATTTGTATGAATATTTGAAATTCCTGATTTAATGACTAGAAATCGATATGTTGTTGTTATTGGCATATCCAATAAACACACAGTCAATTGTTTTAGGTCCAAGTTTAACCTGTTTTGAAAATGGTACTTGAACCTTTGCTAGGCAATCCCACACTTTCAGAATTTTATAAGTTGGTTGTCTCTTACTCCATTTTTTATATGGAGTTTGATCACTTTTTTTTTTTTGTGGGATTCTATTTGAGATGGTATTGCAGTAAGTAAGGCTTCACCTCACATTTTTAATGGCAACCCAGAACTATTCAATATGGAAATAATCATGTTTTTCAAAGTTCTATTTTTACTTTCTGCAACCCCATTCTATTGAGGAGTGTAAGGTGCAGTTGTTATTGGCACAAAATTCTATAAAGGCATTGGAGTCATATTCTCCTCCTCTATCTGATATTAGAATTTTGATTTTCTTGTTTAATTGATTTTCGACTTCAGCTTTATATGTCTTGAATATATTCAAAGCTTCATCTCTGGTATGTAGTAAATAAACATAACAATACTGACTGTAGTCATCGATGAAAGTATATAATAATTTTTTCCTCCACGAGTTGGATTTGATTTGAAATCACCCAAATCTGTATGAATCAATGCATTTGATTTTTCAACCACAGACTTATAAGATTTACTAGCAATTTTCGATTCCACACAAATTTCGTACTTACGTATGTTGTCAATTGAGCATTTAGGTAATAAACCAAAATTAATCATTTCCTGCAAAAATCTAAAATAACATGTCCTAATCTATCATGTCGTAATGTAGAAGACTTAAGCAAATAATTAGAAACATTATTTATATTATTACTGACATCCAAAACTAATACATTGAGCTTGAAAAGCCCTTCAGCCAGGTAACATTTTCCAACAAATGTTTCCATTTTAGTGAGAACAAATTTGTCAGATTCAAATGCAAGTTTAAAGCCTTTTTGGCTTATAAAAGAGCCAGACACAAGATTTTTAGTAATGTACAGAAATGCAATACATTCATCAAGGTAAGTTCCTTTTCAGATGTAAATTTAAGGACCACTTTCCTTTTCCAACAACACTTGCAGTAGATGCATTTCCCATGAAACACTTCTCTTCACCATTGATAGGAGTGTAGGTGAGAAACATGTTTTGGTTTCCACATATGTGCCTTGTTGCACCAGTATCAACCCACCAATCCTTATTATCTATCATCATGTTAACTTATGAAACAACACCAACAAAGTTTTCAACAATATTGGCTTGGATTTTGTTATTTACAGTAGGATTCTCCTTCTTGTAGCGGCAGTATTGTGTTTTGTGTTCAGGCTTTTCACATACCCAACAAGCACCTTTAGTTGGTTTAAAATTATTCCATTTTGGAACAGGTGCATGTGAGTGTGAACGTTTTCCATCACACTCGTTTTTCTTCTTCTGACTTTTGTACATAGGCATGGACTTATTTCCATTTTCAACAACATTGGCTTTGGCATCAAACTCATAAGCATTCATCCCCTCACTCTTGCGGTGATCTTCTTGAACCCTTAGTTTGAGAACCAAATCTTCTATTGTCATATCAGTCTTCTTATGTTTAAGATGTATCTTGAAATCATTCCAAGATGGAGGCAACTTCTCAATGACAACCCCGACTGTAAATTGATGTGGCAATTCCATTCCCTCTGCAACAAGTTCTAGGATCAAAATCTTGAATTCCTCCACTTGATTCACAACCGTCTTCGAGTCTATCATTTGGTACTTTAAGAATTTCCCAATGATAAATTTCTTTGAACTAGCATCTTTAATTTTATAGTTATTCTCCAAGGATCCCTAGAGTTATTTTTTTGTTTTGTATGATCTATACACATCATACAATGTATCATCAAGGCTGTTTAGGATATAGTTCCCGCATAGAAACTCATTGTGTTTTCATGCATCAATCGCATTAAATTGATCTGCGGAAATATCATCTCCTTCAGTCACAAACATTTTCCTTGACAATATGAGCAAGGTTCAAGGTTGTTAGATAAAACAACATCTTCTGTTGCTAGCATTTGAAGTCCATACCCTTGAACTTGTCTGATTTCTCAACATGTGTTTTGACACCATTTACTTATTGTTCCATAATTATGTCTATAGATTGTTTGAGAACAATCAGAACAATGTATATATATTTATTTGAAATAAATAATGTAACAATGCAAATACTTGTATTACAAATTGATTACAATGAAATAAAATAAAGTAATTAAATCCACTAACTTGTATTGCAGATAGAGGCTTGCGAAATCACTATCTTGAATTGGCGGAGTTGGTATGTCTGATTTGCAGATAGAGGCTAACGGAGACGCTATGTCGTATAGACAGATTTCGCCCATACTCGGTGATGTAGTTCATTAGGCTTCTGACTACCAGGATTTAACTATCTAATACCAACACCCTAACTCAAGGGTGTTGGTACTGGCGAATTTACTGAATGTTTTCTCTCTCAGATGTGAAGGAATAAATGAATAACTCTGGAAAAATAATGTGTTAAAGAACATGTTTTTCTCTTCAATCTATAGAGAACAAAACGGTTTATGTCTGTTGAATTAAAAGGTTGTGTTGATCAAACACATCCGTTCTTAATTCAAAACTATTAGTTTGAAGTGCAAAAGGCTTGTAATCAACAGAGCCCAAGGCCCATCATTTGATTTATAAATATATATCTAATATATATTGTCCTCAAATAGCTAATAAGCTCAAGGGCCAATGCTACTTGATAAGTTAATAAGTGTTGATTTTCAGCACTTATAAATACATTATTTTGACTTTTCACTTTCAATGTGGGACTATTTATTATTTTTTGTACAAACTCCAACACTTTCTAGGGCTTTTGTTTGTAGGATGGTTTATGTTGTGCTTTCATGAATAAGAAGCTTGAATGGGCTTTATTTGTCTGGTGTTGATCCTAAAAAGATCAAAGCACGCCCAAAGGTTTTGCAGTTCTATCAGGATCAATTAGGTAGTTCACCTGATCAATGTTTTGATCCTCACTAAGCATTCTATTTATATCATTTAAATGCACGTGCATCTTCAAGAAATATAGGGTTGATTGGAAGATCGCTTAGGTGTTTTGGCATCACTATATCAATATATTCTGGAAAGCGGATTAAGGGTACTAGAGACAGGTGGTAGCAGTAATGTTAAATCATACTCAAGTACTGAAGCTTGTCATGCTTGTAAGGTTTGCATATGACTGACTCGTTTAATTTTAACTTGGTCCATTGATTGTAAATGGAATATAATTCTAGACTTAAAATGGTGACATGTTTTCAACAATATCTTTTTTCCACACTTCTGGAATATAATTTCTTTACTAATTAATAACTAATGAATTTGCAGGTTGATTATCCTTTTTTTTTTTGTTAAAGCTAATAGCATAAATATTAAATGTCAAAGTTACAGTACAAACGAGCAGCAGTGGTCACTAAAAGGTGAGACTCGTGATTGAGTTCACGAGGAGTATAATTACAAAGGGATGCACTATGACAAGAAATAAGGTACTTAATACTACAAATAAGAAGACGCCACATCCAGTGCATATCAAACACCGGTCATGGTGTTTCTTTTGCAAAATAATTTGCAATGAACCAGAGTCCCCTAGGAGAATGGCGTTCATCTACTGTCGAGCCTATATAAGCAGAAGTGTTGCCTCCACCACATAGCATTCAACCATAGTGATGTCAACAACTTTCCCTGAAATGCGACTAGCTACTTGTGCTAATACCCTGCCATTAGCTTGCACTGCCAAGATACCAAAAGATCTATGTTTTGAAGAATAGAAGAAACTAGCATCATAAGTGACTATAATCATTTCAAGATCCAACACACAGGGGATAGGCCTTTGTCGCATGGAAAAAGAATTGATTCTATGGTGTCTAGCAGAATGGATTTGGGTTTGAATGAGTTCAATTCTAGTTCTCTTCAATAGTATGTGGAACCAAAGGCAGCCACGGGGTTGACTTGGTTGAACTCTAGCCTAGACGGGTTGTCAATAACCGTTGTTTCAAGGATGTGGTAGTGAGAGACAAGTCTTTCAGTATCTAACGCGGCAAGGTCAAAACCTGAACTAGCAGACTTTTTGGAAATTGTGAACTACTGATTATGCCAGGACGACTAGGTACATTTGAAGGTGTTGAGGAAACTGTGCATGTTGAATTGGCTTTTAGAGAAAATAATATTGTTTTGATTTGCCAGATTGTTTGGATGGTGGCCGTAAATTGAGACAACATTTCATCTTTGAGGAGAGGATGAGCTTTTGGCTATGTCTGTCATGAAGTTAAAGCAGCTAATACTTGTGTGAGATCAAGGTTGGCATCTAGCTAATTGATTGGGAGAGAGGAGAGGTGCAAATGGTCGGGCAAAAGAAGAAAATCTGTGAAACGTCTTCTGTGTGAGCATGACAGAAAACACAGCAATTTTGGATAGACATGTGCATTCAGATCATCAACTACTATTTTTTCAGGTACAATTTGCTTTGTTTTGGGAGATTGCAGTCAGTATGTTTAACTTACTCAAGATCCACTGTAAGCATTTTAAATAAATTAAAGTCTGCGTGTTTCATGTCTCGAGGGTTGATTATCTATTTCCCATTTCATTTATTCTGCATGCTTGGATTTTGGTCAAAACTTGCACGTCACACTGATGAAATACTAGACACAAAAGAATTGATTTTGTGTGTATTGCGTTCTGCCTTTCTCATTTCATTCTCCTGTTTATATACAAACTAATCAAGAGAATATTGTGAGAATATTCACAATATAATCTGCTAACTTCCTTAAAACTATTATACAATCTTGACTCAATAAGCAACCTTCCTAATACAAATATTCCCAATCAATCATAATATTCTCAATATATTCTCAATACCCCCCTCAAGTTGGTGCATGGAGATCCCGTATGCCCAACTTGCGAAGTAGATACTCATATTGTCGTTTGCCCAATGCTTTTGTGAAAATGTCAGCGAGTTGCTCATTGGATGGGACAAATGTGGGATTGATATGTCCAACAACAATGTCATCACGAACAAAGTGACAATCGACCTCAATATGTTTTGTCCGTTCATGAAATACGGGATTTTGAGATATATGGAGAGCCGCCTGACTATCACAATGAAGAGACATAGGACGTGTGTGAGGCATCCCGAGCTAGCTAAAATAGCTTTAAGCCATTTCAACTCACATGTAGTCATAGCCATAGACTGATATTCCGCCTCTGCGGAGGAGCGGGATACTGTATGTTGCTTCTTTGTCTTCCAAGATACCGGCGAGTTCCCAAGGAACACCAACCAACCAGTGAGGGACCTCCGAGTCAAAGGGCATACGGCCCAGTCAGCGTCACACCATCCATGTAACTGCATGTCACACTTACTACTCAAATGTATACCTTGACCTGGATTACCTTTTAAGTACCGAACCACCCGCAAAGCAGCTTCCCATTGGTCCGCCCGAGGATGTTGCATAAATTGAGATAAAACATGAACACTATAAGATAATTCGGGTCGAGTGAAACACAAATAAATTAGCTCTCCCACCAAGCGACGGTAAGGCTCCAGGTCAGCGAGCTCTGGACTCTTGGACAAGGTGAGTCGATGATTATGTTCCAATGGCACCGCCGCGGGCCTTGCCCCTAGCAATCCGGCCTCAGAAATGATATCTAGCGCGTATTTGCGTTGACAAAGCACAAACCCATCCGGTCCGCGTGCCACTTCAACCCCCAAGAAATACTTTAAAGGACCCAGATCTTTCATATGGAAACAAACACTGAGGTAACCCTTGAATTTCTGTATATCCCCCGGATTACGCCCATAGATGATAAGGTCGTCGACATAGACAAGAACACTGAGCTGAACCGCACCTCTTTGTAGAGTAAACAAAGAATAATCTGAATAAGATTGCCGAAAACCATAATTCTTCAAAGCAGTTGACAGTTTAGCAAACCAGCATCGGGGTGCCTGCTTCAGGCCATATAATGATTTCCTAAGCTTGCACACCTTTCCAGAAGTCCCCACCTGAAAATCGGGTGGTAATTTCATGTATACCTCCTCCGTAAGGTCACCATGTAGAAATGCATTATGAACATCCATCTGATGGACTTCCCAATTCATGGCAGCCGCAACGGCAAGAAAGACCCTTACTGTAACCATCTTAGCTACTAGAGCAAAAGTCTCTGTATAATCAACTCCTTCAATTTGATGATTCCCAAGAATAACCAGCCGAGCCTTCAATCGCTCAATGGTACCATCAGAGTTATATTTGATCTTGTATACCCACTTGATTCCTAGATCTTTCTTTCCTGGTGGCAAGTCTGCTACAACCCAGGTTTCATTAATCTCAAGAGCCTCAATTTCTCGTCGCATGGCATCCCTCCAGCGGCTGTCTTTCGCGGCCTCAGAATAGCACACAGGTTCCCGATTTGCTGTCAAGGCTGCAAGAAAATGTCTATGTCGCATAGAAAAATTATCACAATTCACATAATGTGCTATAGGATAGGGTGTACCCGAGGAATGTCATGGTACGGGTGAAGCTGGTACGGATGGACTCATTTTTCGAATGGTATGAGTAACATAATCACGGAGTCGCACCGAGGCTTGCCTTCTGCGTTGACCCCTGCCCAACACATCTTCCTGACTTGCGTCCAGGTTGTCCTCCTGGTTCGCACAGGCCGGCTGCCCAGCAGCCTCATCTGGCTGTACAATCACCTCGGCACCAGCATTTGTCCCATCCTCGGCACACGCCGAGTGCCCAACAGCCCTATTTGGCTGAACAAACTCCTCGACACATGTCGGCTGCCCAGCATCCCCATCTGGTTGTACAGACTCCTCAGCACCCCCCTCAAAACAGCCGTAGATGTCTCCTCAAAGTCCTCGTGAACCACCTCAATATTAGGCAGATCATCATGGTCTAAATTAAAATGATCTGCAAAAGGAAAAACTCCTTCCGAGAATACAACATGACGAGAAACAAAGAAGTCTCGTTTCTCCAAGTCATACAAACGCCATCCCTTTTTTCCATAAGGGTACCCAACAAAGACGCACCTTCGACTTCTACTGGCAAACTTATCCCCCATCTGTACATGCGCATAACACAAGGACCCCAAAATGCGCAAGTGATCATAAGTGGGTGTGCTGCCATATAGAACACTATAGGGTGTTTTCCCATTCAAGACCAAGGAGGGAGTCCTATTTATCAAGTATCCAGCCGTCAACACACATTCTCCCCAAAACTCAATAGGAAGAGAGCCCTGAAAACGCAGCGCCCGAGCTACGTTCAAAATATGTTGGTGTTTCCGTTCAACCCGCCCATTTTGTTGAGGTGTTCCCACACAAGATGTTTGAAAAACAATCCCGTGATCAAGAAAATATTGTCGCAGGCAAGTGAATTCAGTGTCGTTATCACTCCGCAAGATTTTTACCTCTTTATCAAATTGTCTCTTAACCATCGAAAAAAACATTTGAAGAGTATGAGAGACCTCTTTCTTATCAACAAGTAAGTAAATCCATACAGCACGGGAAAATCATCAACAATGGTCAAAAAATAAGAAGCACCACAAGAAGAAGTTGTTCTATAAGGTCCCCATATATCAGTGTGAATAAGTTCAAAAATAGTCGAAGCTTTATGTTCACTAACAGGAAACTTATCTCTACTTTGCTTTGCCCTCTGACAGACATCACAATTTTTATTCAAGCGATTTTTCATTTCACTAAAACTTACTTCGGGAACTAACTTTGTTACTTGTAGAGATGGATGACCCAGTCGCTGGTGCCATAGATCAAGAGACACCACATTATTGGCCTTTATTGCGTGAACCTGTGGCAGCCCCCGGAAGTAATAGAGTCCATCACGTCGTTCACCCGCACCAATCAGCATCCTCGAAGTGCGGTCCTGTATAACACATAGATCATTAGTGAATTGGACAAAACAGTTATAGTGATCAGTCAATTGCGACACAGAAATTAAATTGCAAGTTAGCCCTGGCACATAAAGAACATTTTTCAAACAGAAATTTCTTTCAAGAGTGATCGTCCCCTCTTTAGTGGCGATAGCGCTACTCCCATCTGGCAATCCCACGGGACATTGAGCAATCTCCCTTAAGTCACGGAGATTCCCGATCGTGCCAGTCATGTGATTCGAGGCTCCCGTGTCAATAATCCAAGGCTTACCAGTCATCTTATCGGTCATTGAGGATTTTGACCCGCCCAGCATTTGGAGAAGTGTCTGCCACTGATCGATATTCAGCCCAGGCATGGGAGATGTATTTGTCTCGGTCACTCCTGCCCCAGCAGAACTTGTCTGAGCAACGTTGGCACGATGCGTACCCTTGGTTCCTCGACCACGGCCTCGAAGACTTGACTGCCCTCTACCGCGACCAGCACCAGCACCTTTCCCATCGCTTCGGGGTCGGTCACCCCACAATTTTGGATATTCGTGCAAGGCAAAACAATTGTTAGATTCATGCCCCGTCCTTTTACAGTGGGAACACATCGTACTAGATTTATCCTTTTCGTCAAGACGGGTTCGTGTGGCGAGGGCCATAATTTCCCCGCATTCTTCCTTGCCGCGAGCGATTTTCTTTACTCGCTCCTCTTGAATGAGAATTGAATATACCTTGTTCATGTTTGGCAACGGATTTTGAGCCAATATATTGGATCTCACTGTTCCGTACAAATTTTCATCCAAACCCATAAGAAACAAATGTACTTTTTCTTCCTCCCGTTTTTTCTCCAGAATCGAAGCGAGATTGCATGTACACTTCCCGCACTTGCACGTCGGTAATTGTTCGAAATTACCTAGTTCATCCCAAAGTTACTTGAGTCGCCCATAGTAGCCCATTATGGTCAGCCCCTTCTGTTTGCAATCTGCAAGATCTGATTTCAGTTGTTGAATCCGTGGTCCGTTAGTAATGGAGAATCGATCATTGATATCATTCCAGAGATCCTGCGCTATTTCCACATGAGAGATAGTGGAGCGTAGCGTAGGTTCGATGGTATTTCAGATCCAGGACACCAAAAGTGAGTTGATAGTCCACCAGTCTTCGAGGTCTCGTGACTGCTCGCCAGGTTGTGTGATAGTTTCGTCAATGAACTCGAATTTCTTCCGGGCCCTCAAGGTCGTTCGAAACGAACGAGCCCATTCATCATAATTGTCCCCTTTCAATTGAACTTGAGTAATCGAAAGTCCGGGATTATCAAGAGAAGTGATGTCGTAAGGTGAAATCGTCTTCCGAATTTCACCAATAGAGACTTCACCGCCAGCCATGATCAGTGTTCAAAGAGAAATCTCAAAATGCTGCAGAAAGAATTAAAGCTGCAGCTCTGACTGCTCCTCACGCAGAGAAACAAAGTTTTTTTTTTTTTTTTCCTTTTCTTTTACTTATTCATTTCACAAACATAAACAGAGCACAGCGTAAACAAAGAAAACAGACGTAACAGAGAGAATCACAGCCAGAGGTTCTTAACCAAACCCTAACCAAACCAGAGAGGAGGAGATCAGAGCACAGCGTACGGGAGCAGGATCAGTGTTCAAATCACACACCCACCATCGCAAGGGTCCAGCCAGAGGTTCCTTCTTCGTCTTCTTCGATCAAAAGTTCGATGAAGGGTGATCAGAGCACAGCGTAAGGGAGCAGGATCAGTGTTCAAATCACACACCCACCATCGCAAGGGTCCAGCCAGAGGTTCCTGCTTCGTCTTCTTCGATCAAAAATTCGATCAGAGGTTCGATCGGGTTCGATCAGATGATCCTTCTTCTTCTTCTTCGCTCCTTCTTATTCGATCAGGCCAGAGGTCCGATCAGAAGTTCGATCAGCGGTTCGATCAAGTTCGATCAGGTTCAATCAGAGATTCGATCAGAGGTTTCGATCAGGTTCGATCAGAGGTTCGATCAGGCCAGAGGTATGATCAGATCTGAATCAGACCAGATCTGAATCGCACAGGCCAGATGTTCGATCCTTCCTTCGTTCCTTCTTATTCAAAGAGATCCTTCTTATTCAAAGAGGTTTCGATCAGGTACCTTTTCTCCCTTTATGATACTCTTATATTGGCTCTGATACCATGATGAAATACTAGACACAAAAGAATTGATTTTGTGTGTATTGCGTTCTGCCTTTCTCATTTCATTCTCCTGTTTATATACAAACTAATCAAGAGAATATTGTGAGAATATTCTCAATATAATCTGCTAACTTCCTTAAAACTATTATACAATCTTGACTCAATAAGCAACCTTCCTAATACAAATATTTCCAATCAATCAGAATATTCTCAATATATTCTCAATACACACGCATAATAATGTGAATGTAGATGCACCTTGGGATAAAATATGATTGCTATCTCCATAACAAATGCACTCTAAGATGGCATAAATTGTGTTGAATTCAAGTCACTTACTAAGATTTTTATGTAAAGAGAAACGAAAATGGATGCACTATACACCAGAAACCACAAGGTAGCTGATCTATGTAAGGTGTTTCACTCACAGAGTCAAAACTTTAGAGATTTGAACTTCTAAATGCAAATTGGACATGGATCCTCCAACCTTTTGTGCATTAAGCGCTTCATTTGAACACAGGAAAGAAACTAAGAAATGTTGATGAGAACCCCCCCCCTCCCCCAGTGTTGCTAGATGGGGAGAAAAGTCACTTGATGTACTCACATTTTCTATACGATTAGTAAATGTAAAGGAGGTGATTTTGAGATAGAGAATTGTGTTTCCATAGAGTGAATAAGATTAGTAATTATTACTGTACTAGCAGCAGTGAACATTTAATTTCATTGATGCTAATTGTGCTTGGGTCAGATCTGGTAGTAAAAAACCTGTTCTTGTACACATTTTCTATAGATTTCATGAATATGTCTTTGGCATGTGTCAGATGATGGATCGGCGACTTGTGACAAATCCTTCATTTGGATTTCTACATATGAAGAATCTGAAATCTGCTTCTCTGAAATTATAATTTCAGTTGGGTTGAATTTAATTTTTACAACCCGTTTGAGTTTTCCTTGTGTTTTACTTTTTCGGGTGTGTCCTTAGGAAATGGAATCCATTTTCCTTGTTATGCAAATTTTTGTGTTTGGTTGTCTATTTACTGACAGAAAATCGATTATTCATAAGACTGCAAACTACGCCCTACTTATATCGATCGGGATAACAAAGTGGAACATCAAGAAATCATTGGTGGACACGGGGAGCTCAGCCAATGTCATGTTCCTGAGAGCGTTCTGCAAGTTGCAACTGAAAGGAGAAGAGTTGAAGCCGTACAACTAGGCCATGATCGGCTTTAGAAACGAGCGATAATATTCGATTGGAAGCAAGGGAACTGTACCTATAAAAGGTCATGTTTACAAAGTTCATAATTTTAGAAACGTTCTCTACGGATAACATAATCTTGGGCAGACATTCACTTCATCAAATAGGAGCAGTAGTCTTTACTTAGCATCAATGCCTTAAATACCCCGCTGATGACAGAGTGACTGCAGGAAGGGAATGCCATTACACGACAATGAAACGATCAGGCAAATAGCTATTGTAGCCTGAGCCTCCTAGAGAAAAAACAACGTGCCAAGGGCTTACTAGTCAAAGAGCCTGACTGGAAAGAGTCGTTTTTAAAAAAGGACCGTGCATGGAATTTAGAAAACTTAAAGAAGTATTATCGATAAAGGTATTTTCTTTAAAAAAAAATTATTTCATTTCATATACAACTCTACATACAGGGGCAAGCTTAGTCCGTCTAAAGGACCATGATGGCGCACAATGGCAAAGTCTAGTCCTATTCATGATGACGATGATTTGCCTCATCTAAGTGATCTAGTCCGCTCAAGCTTAAGTCCCCTTCAGGATTAAGTTTGTTTTATTAACAAAGTATAGTCCATTCGGACCACGATGACTTCTCTGCAGCTTAAGTCCTCTTCAGGATTAATCACTTTATTAACGAAGTCTAGCCTTTTGGACCAATATGACTTCTCTGCAGCTCAAGCATTCATCAGGATTAAGTTATGGTTCGTTCGGACCAAGATGACGTCTCTGCAGCTCAAGTCCTCTTTAGGATTAAGTTAACTTTATTATCAAAGTCTAGTCCGTTTGCACCAAGGTGACTTCAGCTTAGCTTAGTTCCGCTCCAGATTAAGGTGGCCTCAATTATCTAGGTCTAGTCATAACTGAAGAGTCTTGGAAACTTATTAATCTACACAGCCTAGTCTGAATAAAGATCAAGATGGCAAGTGCGAAAACGAAAACACAAGTATGAGACAAAGAAAATGCAATTCTCATTAATTAAAGGAAAGTTCACTACAATAACTTCGTTCAAGGGGTGGGACCAGACTCAGCAGGATCGGACAAAGTAGTGACAACGGCAAGCTCTAGGACATTAGGATCGGTGGCAGACTCTAGGACATCATGACCAGCAGCGGACTCCGAAATATTTAGGTCGACATCAAGGCCACCCGAAGAAGGGGAAGAATAGTTCACTTCCTCGAAGCGCCCATAGGCCAGCGTCCTCAGTCCTCATGATCTTACTCAAACAGATCAAGCAACTCTTGCCTCCTTATGACAACCTGGCTGAATTGAACAATATTTGCAGACTTAAAGAGCTCCTTCTCTCAAGCTTCCCACTGCGTTTTCTAATTGGTTAGCTCCTTGTTGGCCCTGGCTAGCCTGTCTTCACAATCTGCCAGTCTCGTCACGACTTGCATTTTTTGAGTTCAATTTCTTAGTGATATGAAACATCTGCACCTCAGACTCCTCACGAAGACGTCTCTGGTGACTAGCCTCAACATGTTCCTCTTCCAGAGCACTCTGAGTGTCAGCAGCGACCGTCAAAGCAGACTCTAGATGATCAACTATCACTTTTCGCTCAACCACTGCCTTGTCCCTACTCTCTTGAACCTTTTTAGGTGAGTCCTCAGATCAGACTAGGCAGCCACTACCTTATCTAAACTCTCATAATCCTCTTTTAGTTGAGTCTCCCCGTGTTGGGCTGGGTAGCCAACTGCCTTATTAGGGCATCCACCTCAAAAATAACGTTTGAAAGCTTAAGTGTTGCTCAGCAAACACCCTCTTTAAGGCACAAAATCTACTTCGGGTAGCTTCCACCTCAGTCCCCATCATTCCGACATAGTTCAGGTAGGACATTCCCTGAACAAAAGTCAGATCAAAAGACAGGTCACTAACTTACCAGCATCAGATGCTTTTTCCCCGATCGAGATGATCCCCCACAGTCCTCTCCGATATAAGTCATCGGTTGACCAACCAATAGAACCAATCCTTCACGTGTTGGTTGAAACCCACTTTGTGATCCACGTCATGGTGTCAAACATGTTTGCCATCAGAGCCAATGTGGAGAACGCCCAGAACAAGAAAACTGGCTCAAGCGTCAGTACAGAGGACCTTGGGGTAGGGGATTAGTTCAGCTCCTCCTCGTGCAATGTCTGAATAGGGGAAAACTCAGCATTGCCCTTTCCCTTGTCAGCAGCAGAAGGAGGAGGAGAAGTTGGGCGAGACAAGTATTGCGAATTAGGGTGAAAGAATGGGGACTAGGGCAGATGCTCAGTTCTCGGATAAACCATCCTCAACATTGGGGCTGACTAACTCTGCCCCGGCTCGCTAACTTCTAGATCCACAGACGGATCATAGGCAATAACAGACAAAGCAAGTTATTCTGCTCTGAAACTAACAAAAGCTCTAATTGTAGCTTGAACAAATTTGTTCGAAGCAATATCAGCCTCCTCCGCGCTCAACTTGCTAGGATCATCTATCCCTGCATAACTAGACATTTCTTTCTCCATGTCAATTAACGGAGCAGGAGGAGCCTTCTCAGCAGAAGATTTAAGAGCCCTCTGAAGAAAACTATCTGACTCGGTTATCGCCTCTCCGCTCGTCTGAGTAGGAACCTCGATAATAGCAAGCTCCCCAACCTCCCTCTCCTGAGCGATCTACAAATTGGAACAAATAGCCGGAGCAGCTCCAATCTTGACATTTTTGGACTGATAGACCGAAAAAACTAGTCCCTCTAAAGCATTCTCTTTGAAGGGCCACCATTTTCTTCTTTTTTGGTTCATGAGCTTGAACATTGGCCCCTAAAGACGAGCCGACCGGAGCAGTCAGAGTCCACTGCTACCAGTCCTGATGGAGAATAGGTCGCTCTGCCTGATGTTTTCCGGTCTGAGGACCTCCAAGATAGGCATCACTGGCAGGGCAATGAATCCAGCGTCCACATGTTCCTCGTCGGGAAAGAGGGTAACAAGGTCATACACCCTTGATTGTGAACAATGAACAAGTCAAACAACAAAAGAAATTATATAGAAATAAAAAAGAACAAGAGGAAAATAAGGAACTTTCTCAGATTTCTGAAATTGCATTGGATCAATCGGTCATCATAAGAGAAGTACCCATAGTCCGCAGAAGCAAAGAAGCAATACTTCTGCCAATTCTTGAAATTGCCTCGATTCTTGAAATCGTCTGAAAATTCGCCCAGACATGAAGGCGTTCTCAGAGCGCAAACCCCATTCGGTTTCATCTTGATGGTAGTCAACGAATGCAAGACCTACATCGACAATTGGAGCCCAACCTCCTTCGCCCAGATCAAAACTGCAATCAGCGCCAATTGGGCCTGGGAGATATCATGGTATATAGAAAAGCTAAATGGTGTCAAGGACGAGGAAGCGCAGACCAACTTTGAACATGGCCTTGTATAGAAAGACATAGCCCTCCCTCTGTTGAGTTTGGAAGTCACCTACCATAAGAAGAGGCAACTTCAGATTATTAGGAATCTGATATTGTCAATGAAGTTCAGCTAGATCTGCCTCCGTCATCAATGACTCCTTAAAAAGTCAAGGCGGGTCATATGTCGGTCTGTGGAAAGCTGTTTTTTCCCATACATGATTGGAGAAGATGAATGTTTGCACTTGATCCGACTTGAAAAGTTTGGAGATAGAACACAGTTCAAAACTCTAGGAAGTAAAAATATCAAACTACCCAAACCGGGCTTATATAGGCTTGAGGTGTGGGAGAAGCAATCACCCAATAGCCGCATCAACATTAACTACTGGTAATGAGGCACAAAAATGCCCAAGATTTGTTTCAGAGTTTTGAGTACACTAGAAATGATGCATAAAACATGATTAATGTGTTGAGTTCTTATTTGGATGAACTTTTATTGCTAGTTTTTCACTGAATTTAATTAGTGGCATGCTGCCAAGACTAATGACAGGATTTCACAGTCCTCTATTATGTTTTATCATGTTTTTTCCTCAAGTTATGCTAAATTGGTGGATATCATTGTCAGTGTGTTAATGTAGATGGGTTGCTCATTGTTTTCTCTGGTTCAATGATGAAAATGCCTTAGATGAATCAATGGGCTTAGAAATTAGTTAGCTTTAAACCATAGCATCATCCCGAAGCCCTACCACGTATTTTTTTATTTGAAGCAGTTGAAATTAGTTAGCTTTAAAAATTTTAATTATTTATTATTATTTAATCTTTGTTTCCTAACTTTGGATCAGACTGAAATGGTTTGATTCTTAAATAAGCCTTAAACACTACATTTTTTTAGTAGGTTTTGGTGAGTAGTATGTGAGATTCTTCATCCATGATAGAATACTTAAGAGTAGACAATGATGACATTTTGTGTACTCTACATGGTTACAGATGACACATTAAGAAATAAAAATATAGATAAGAATTCTAAAGTAAATATTTATGTAACAACGACACTCTACTTTTACAAAATAAAAAGCGTGTTGATACATATTCTTGTTAGATACTTGTGTCGACATTCACGGATATTCCATGCTTAGGTCATAAACTTTTTCTCATATCTCTGAAAAGTTGCAATTCTACACTAATGTTACAAACATATTATTGTTAAGTTTTGTTATTCTAGACGTTAGGTTGTTTTAGTAGTTTGTTACCACTCATTCAATAAGTCCCTATTGTTAAGGGTTGGTTGTTTCATTGATTTACTCTTACCACGTTATTAGGCTTTGTTAGATGTGAGTTGTTATTTTCTTGTTTCAGTTTGTTATGTAAGGCTATATAATAGCCAAGTTTGTTCTTCAATCAAACAAAAGATTTCTGCCAATTTATGTATCTTTTCATAGGTTTTTGGTTCTTAACATTTGGTATCAGAGCACCATCATGGGGCCTGGTTAAAATTAGAAGTAACAGTCTTGCAAATGTGTAGTAATTTGTTGTTTTGTACATGTGTAGTAATCGAAGTACGATGGCAGAGAGTTCATTTGTGCAGCTATCAGTTCTGAAATTTGATGGGCACTATGATCATTGGGCGATGCTCATGGAAAAAAATTGCGTACAAAGGAGTGTTGGGGCTTGGTGGAGAATGAAAGTATTGCAACTGTAGAAGGTGTTGATCTCACGGATGCCCAGAAGAAGAACATTGAGGATCGGAAAGTTGAAAGATTTGAAAGCGAAGAACTATCTATTTCAATAATTAGATCGTTCGATCCTGGAAACGATCCTCAACAAGGATGCAGCGAATAACATATGGGATTCTTTGAAGCGGAAATATCAAGGTACAACACAAGTAAATCGTGCACACTTGCAAGCTCTCTGGAATGAGTTTGAAGTTCTTCGCATGAAGGCAGGAGAATCTGCGAATGAGTATTTTGCTTGGATCCTTACCATATCCAACAAGATGAAAGCAAATGGTAAGAACAAGGGAAATGTTGCCGTCATTGAAAAGATTTTTGCGATCCATGAATTCCAAGTTTGATTATGTTGTGTGTTCCATTGAGGAGTCAAAGGATACTGACACCTTAACCATTGATGAGTTGCAAAGCAGCTGCTTGTGCATGAACAACGAATGAGTTCTCATGTTGAAGAAGAACACACTTTGAAGATTACTCATGGGGGTCAATATGGAGGAAGGGGTCGAGGCCGTGGAAGTTTTAAAGGAAGAGGAAGGGGACGAGGCAGACAAAGCTTCAACAAGGCCCGGTGGAGTGTTATAAGTGTCACAAGCTGAGGCATTTTCAATGAGAATGTCCAAGCAATGAGAAGGAGGCCAACTATGCACATACTTAAGAAGGGATGTTGTTGATGGCTTATATGGATATGAATAAGGCCAATAGAAAAGATATGTGGTTCCTTGACTCGGGATGTAGCAATCATATGTGTGGGAATAAGGAATATTTCTCGAATTTTGATGGAAGTTTCAAAGATTTTGTGAAGCTAGAAAGAGTAATGTATGGCTGCAAGTGAATGGAATAGCACAGATTGTCACATGAGTATTTTATGTGCCGGAGCTGAAGAAAAATTTACTGAGTATTGGGCAACTGCAAGAAAATGGGCTTACCATTCTGTTTCAACGTGGAAAGTGTAAGGTGTTTCATCTTGAGAGAGGCTTAATCATGGAGACGAAGATGTCTTCGAATCGAATGTTCATACTACATGTTATATCTCAATCTATAGCATCTACTTGTTTTAACACAATTACAAAAGATATGATGCAACTTTTGCATTGTAGATATGGACACTTGAACTTTAAGGGCTCAAAGACTCTTCAGCGGAAGAAGATAGTAAATGTCTTACTACAGTTTAAGTCTCCCTCGAGGCTATGTAAGGATTGCTTGGTAGGAAAGCAACAAAGGTACTCGTTTCAACATAAGAGCACCTAGAGAGCTTCACAAATACTTCAATTAGTGCAAGCAAATATTTGTGGACAGATCAAGCCCATCTCTAATAGCAAGAAAAGATATTTTATTACTTTCACTGATGACTTTAGTAGAAAACCATGGGTATACTTTTTTTTATAGACAAATAAGAAGTCTTTGTTTTTTCAAATTTTAAGATTCATGTTGAGAAGGAAAAAAAAAACTCGTTTATTAGAGGCTTACGTACCAATCTAGGAGGAGATTTATAACACAAGAGTTCACAATTTTTTGTGATGTAAATGGTATACGAAGACAATTGACAGCTACATGCACACCACGACAAAACGGAGTTGCATAATGAAAGAATAAAACTATTATGAATATGGTTCGTAGTATGATTTCAAAAAATTTCTTGCATGAAGCAGTCAACTGGACGGTGCATGTCTTGAATCAAAGTCCAACGTTGGCAATGAAAAATAAGACTCCAAAAGAAGTTTGGAGTGGAGTCAAGCCTTCGGTTGAACATTTTAGAGTTTTTGGATTTATCTCTCATGTTCATGTGCCTGACAGTAAAATAACTAAACTGGCTGATAAGAACTTGAGTTGTGTTCTACTGGGAGTTAGTGAGGAGTCAAAGGCTTACATACTTTATGGTCCAACTTCATAAAAGATCGTAAGTAGGGATGTTGTATTCGAAGAAGACAAGAATTGGGATTGGGATAAGAAATATGAAGAATCCATTATGTGCGATTTGGAACGATCGTGAGGAGGAAGTGATTGTGTTTGATGAATTTGAAGAGGGGAGCGAATATGATCTTGAAGTTGATATAGAAGAAGAAGAGGATAGTTTTTCCTCTAATTCTTTGACCATAGAAAGCTCTCCTAGATTGAACGAAGGGAGGAATAGAAGACCACCAGTCTGTATAAGAAACTATGAAACGGGAGAAGACCTTTTTGAAGAAGATAATGAAGCTCATTTGGCCATGCTTATAGCTACTGATCCTATTCACTTTGACAATGTCGTGAAGAGTGAGAAATGGAGGAGATCCATGAATGTGGAAATGGAAGCAACACAAACAAATGGCACATGGGAATTGACGGAGTTACCTGAGGGAGAAAAGAAAGTTTGAGTGAAATGGATTTATCAAACTAAATTTAATGAAAATGGAGAAGTGGGCAAATACAAGGCTAGGCTTGTAGCTAAGGGTATACTCAGCAGCATGGGGTAGACTATAGTGAAGTATTTGCACCTGTGGCGCGCATGGACACAATTCGTTTGGTGGTAGTACTTGCAGCTAAAAAAGGATGGACTATCTACCAGCTAGACGCAAAGTCTACATTTTTACATGGTGAGTTGAATGAAGAGGTTTTTGTGGAGCAGCCTTTTGCTTATGCACAAAAGGAAATGAACAGAAGGTTTATAAGTTAAAGAAAACACTTTATGAGCTTAAGCAAGCACCACGTACTTGGTATAGTCGTATAAAAGCCTATTTCATGAAGGAAGTTTTTGAAAAATGTGAGTACGAGCATACTTTGTTCATCAAGACAAGAAAAAAGGCAAAGTATTAATTGTAAGTCTGTACATTGATGATCTCATTTGAAATGATGAATTGATGTTTACAGAGTTTAGAAATTCCATGATGCATGAGTTTGACATGAAAGATCTTGGTAAGATGAGTATTTCCTTGGTCTTTGAAGTTTTGCAAAGATCTGATGGTGTTTTTATCACTCAGAAGAAGGATGCATTGGAGGTGTTGAAACGGTTTGGAATGGACAAAAGTAATTATGTTCATAATCCTATTGTCCCTAACTTTAAGCTTGTGAAAGATGAAGGTGGGGTTAAGGTGGACAAGGCTTATTATAAACAAGTTGTGGGTAGACTCATGTATCTCACAGTGTAAGTCTTATTAGTATGTTTATGAGAATCCTACTGAGTTTCATTTACAGACAACAAAAAGGGTGCTGAGATATTTGAAGGGAACAACTGGGTTTGGAATTTTCTATAGGAAGGGAGGAGATGATGAACTTATTGCTTACGCGGTGATTATGCTGAAGATTTGGATGACAAAAAGAGTACTTTAGGTTATGTGTTTTTATTGAGTTCAGGAGCAGCATCTTGGTCATCTAGAAAGCAACCAGTCGTGAGTCTATCTACCACAGAGGAAGAGTTGCTGATGTACTGTGGAGCTGGTGCACTGTGGCACAAGTGAACAGTTGCTGATGTGATGACTAAATGTAACAACTGTTTTTTTTCTTTGTACCACCGCGGTAGTATTTAGAAATTTGGTGGTGGCATATAGCCATTTTCCCTTCTATAAGACTATACAAATTTTTTCTTTTTTTTCTTTTCACTCTTCTCATCAGAGCTTAGGAGGTTGTATGTTGGTCAACCAGGTCTAGGAGAGAGCTTGAGAGGGAGGATTCCTTAAAGATTTGCTTGAGGATCTTGATGCATGTTGGGGAGGAGGAGTCTTATGCTTTGAGGAGTGCAATACCTGTAGTTGGTGAGTAGATCGAACATTTCTTGAATGATTTAACCCCTTTGATTGCATGTTTACTCTTTCTTGGTATAAATTTGGGGGGTTGCTATTATGGGTTAAGATGAGTAACCTAGTGTCTTTTCGTAATAGTAGTTTTTGATTCTTTTAGTATTTTTGTTTTTGATTGCTTCCAGTTGAAAGATGAATGTGAGAGCTTTCTATAGGTAGCTTATATGTAGAATTTGGATAAGTATTGAAGAAGTTATAGGTATTTGAAGTTGGTGGGTTGAACTGTGACTTGCTGAAATTACAAGTCTGAGGTGATGGTGAGTTCCTAAGGGCCTATAGAAGGGACATGTCTTGGAACAGGTATGTCCTAGATAAATAAATAAAAAATCAACTACAAATAACACAAATGATAATCCACATTTACCTTACATCACATGCTACAACTTATACCTACTGCACCAACCATATGGTTAACTAGTCATATGCACAAATCAGATTATCAACAAAAACATAACCTTTTAATAGACCATTAATCCTTTCAAATGAATGAAAATTTTCATAATCTTAAGCACATGTCATCTTATCAAATTCTCGCATACTCACTTTCAAAACATATCATACCCATTTTTTTTTTTTATCTAGGACATACCTGTTCCAAGACATGTCCCTTCTATAGGCCCTTAGGAACTCACCATCACCTCACGCAAGTTGAAACTTGTACAGTGGCTTAGTTCCCTACCGGAGGGCATGCTACAAAACATCTTAGACCATGAATACCCTATCGCACCTCTCCATGTGCCGAATGTGTCTCACCCCGACACACCTCCACACGTGTACCAATACCCACTTTGAGTATGTATACATTTCAAACGGGGTGTCGTCTCTAAAATGCACACTTCACCTCAAAAGACTGGACACACGGGCCAAATCACAATTTAAAACTGCGCGCTGGAAGAGAAATAAGTTCACACTCTTCCTCTGACCCCTCAGGAACACTCCACTGTATCACGCGAGTCATGACTCGTACAGTGGCTTAGTTTTCCCCTTTTGGAAATCAGACACTGCTCCTAAGGAACACTCCACTATATCACGCGAGTCCTAACTCGTATAGTGGCTTAGTTTTCCCCTTTTGGAGACAGTCACCGTACAACTCACTATGTACGGATTACACAAATATTAGAAACCAAGGCATCTATGGCCATAATGTACCACTCTGTACATTTCAAACGCCGGAGTAGGGTATTCATGTCAAACTCAAGATTCTCAACACTAATCAAGTAGCATCGTTCCATAATTCCATTAGAGGAACTAAATTCTAAATATCACAATCACATATATGATGCACAATATTCAATAATAAACATCTACTTGAAACACGCATCTCGAGGCACATTATTGCCAAAATTAAAATATTGTAAAATGTGAAATAAATTTATTCTAAAATTTAATGTTATCACGGTGGTCACAACGGTGAAAACGGTGATGAAAACAGAGTTATAAATCAAATTCTATGATCAGTCAAAATCGGGTCAAATAGATGACGTCAGCATCGTCTTCAACCTCAGAGCAGATTTTTTTTTCAGAACGTTTCAGTAACATAGCAACTTCAATCACACACAAAAGTTGCATTATTCAACCAAACCCTGAAAACCTTATACCATTGAAAAGCCCTTACCTTAAACTTGTTAAACATGTGAGATTTATACCTAAATTCTTTCAATAACAGAAAATAAAACCAGATCTTTACCCCCTGTTCATCACGGTTTAAAGTCAGACTTATAATTTCAGCAAGTCACAGTTCAACCCACCAACTTCAAATACCTATAACTTCTTCAATACTTATCCAAATTCTACATATAAGCTACCTATCGAAAGCTCTCACATTCATCTTTCAACTGGAAGCAATAAAAAACAAAAATACTGAAAGAATCAAAAACTACTATTACGAAAAGACACTAGGTTACTCATCTTAACCCATAATAGCAACCCCCCCAAATTTATACCAAGAAAGAATAAACATGCAATCAAAAGGGGTTAAATCATTCAAGAAATGTTCGATCTACTCACCAACCACAGGTATTGCACTCCTCAAAGCATAAGACTCCTCCTCCCCAACATGCATCAAGATCCTCAAGCAAATCTTTAAGGAATCCTCCCTCTCAAGCTCTCTCCTAGACCTGGTTGACCAACATACAACCTCCTAAGCTCTGATGAGAAGAGTGAAAAGAAAAAAAAGAAAAAAATTGTATAGTCTTATAGAAGGTAAAATGGCTATATGCCACCACCAAATTTTTAAATACTACCGCGGTGGTACAAAGAAAAAAAACAGTTGTTACACTAAACCACTCAAGCTGGATGTTTTCTTGAAGCTGTGAGGGCTATTAGGAGTTTGTTCTGGGATTGATATAAACTGAGTGCTTCTAGCATTCAATTTAAGGGAGGAATTGTTAAGTTTTGTTAACCTAGACGTCAGGTTGTTTAAGTGGTTGGTTACCACTCAGTCAATAAGTCCCTATTGTTAAGGGTTGGTTGTTTGATTGATTTAGTCTTACCACGTTATTAGGATTTGTTAGATGTGGGTTGTTATTTTCTTATTTCAGTTTGTCGTGTAAGGCTATATAATAGCCAAATTTGTACTTCAATCAAACAAGAGATTTCTCCCAATTTTTTTTATTTTATTTTTTTTAATCTTTTCATAAGTTTTTCTGGTTCTTAACAATTATGACATGTTAGTGGTAAATGAGTAACAATCTTGACCTACAAGTGAATGAATGAATAATAGTTCAAAACTTAATGATGGAAAGTAAATATTACTAAAATGTACAAGAATCCCCTAGCGTATCTCATATTGTATTTTTCTAGCCAACGGTCCGACACTTGGTATCTATGTTGAATACCAATATTCGTATTCAGGTAGTTGTTACATAGGTAGATATGAGTTCTCATGCCTCAGCTTCACCGATTCTACATCTACATATTTCACAGATTGTAAACCCTTGTATATTATACGGTATGGAAGTCAGTGAGCTGCATGACAAAAAAAAGTGGTTTACCAGTCAAACCAAGTTGAGATGAATGCTGGGAGGATTGACGGGTGGAAGGAATCTGTTGCGAAGAAGTTCCAAAAACTGATATGGATGTAAATCAGTCGACTAGAAATGTGACTCTAAAAAATAAAAAAGTATCAGAGTCAATTAATCAGGCCACGTTGGTCTATAGAGAATGCCAAAACAGCTTTTAAGAATTGCGTAGTTTCAAACTCTTTTATTCTAAGAAGCAAAAGTAAGAAAAATAATAATAATAATTGCGACATTCTAATGTCATTTATTCTCTTTTCCTTGTGATGTCTAAACTCTAAACCACTCTACAAGGGCATTTCCAGTAGGTTTGAGTAAATAAAATTATCCCCAAAAACCTATCTTTCCCCTCCAACTAGGGATTCATCTCATTTTCTTCATCAAGATTGATTGATGGATAGAGACCTAACCTTGCCACCACCAGCTCCACCAAAATGTAACTTCATGATATCTATCTAGAATGCCAAAACCACCATTCTACCTGCATGGTTGGTAGGTAGCTCACGTGTTTTTGTGTAGTTAGAATGCATGTGTTTTTGTGTAGCTAGAATGCATGCCCTTCCATACAAGACTTGGTAGCAATCCACCAGACTTTTTGTGTAGTTCGAATGCAATTTGTTTTCCTTGCAATGACTTCACTATATAAAGAGAAGCACGAAACCAAACTTCTCAAACATACACATACTCCTTTAGTTTTGAATTTTGAATTTTCATTTTCCATTGTTGTACGTGGAAGCATGGTAGCAGTGGGTGAGACTGTGTGTGTAACCGGAGCAGCTGGCTTTGTCGGCTCATGGCTAGTCATGAAGCTTCTTGAACGTGGTTACAATGTCAAGGCTACAGTCCGCAATCCTGGTTGAGTTCTTATTTCAAGTATTTTGGTTATCTCTTTCATTTTCTTCTTCATGAGCACATACAAACTAATCCAATTTCCAAACTGACAGCGCTATTCACAATTACATATGAACTGTTTGAAAACTATATTGATGTCTCAAATTCTTGCAAAGTATACAAACCAATAAGCATATACTATTAGAGAGTAAGTTTAAGATCCCATCTCATTTGAAAATTGATTATATGGTCAGAGAATGTATTTTGAGGCTAGGAACATACTATGGTCGTCTTTTCAAAATTGGGGAAAACAAGTGTATAGAGTGACGACCTGTACTACATACGTATTACTACGTATTTTGTTTAATTGTGTATACTGTATATGGTCTAATGACATTAAGATGCATGTGAATATGTTCATCTCACAGTGGTCACACCATTGCAATAACCACATCAGAGATCTGCCCTCACATTCAATGCACCTTGCAAATAGCAAAAAAAAAAAATTCTATTTTGGCTAATTTCCTATTCTCCATGCCCTGCTTTCTTCCTTCACTTTCGACAAAAAAATTTGTTCTGAACCACATCTTGAGATATAACAATTTTGAAAATGTCTCTAATATTTTTTCATCTAATCTTATTTTTTTACTAGGAATATTATCTAGATGGTTGACCATGAATCATCGTCATAAAGTTGAAGTTGTTAAGTAAAGTCCATTTGTCTCACCTTATGGAAAACAAGCAAGTCCATTTGTGTTTTGTGTAAGCATGTAAGAGCATCTTAAATGCTTTGCCTAATCTTCACCCATTCTTTTTAATTAGGTATTTTTTATTTGCTTTAAAAAAAAAACTTGTGAGCCATATTGCTCAAAATTCCTTTAGAAGTAAATGGAAAAGAAAAATAATTTAGAGGATGACCTTTATAACGTTTTAAAAATTGTCATAATAAATTGTATTAATATATTTATAAGTAATTTTTGCAGACAATTTGAAGAAGGTATCGCATCTGCTTGACTTACCTAATGCCAAGACACACTTGACACTGTGGAAGGCAGACCTTGCAGATGAGGGAAGCTTTGACGACGCCATTAAAGGCTGCACAGGTGTCTTTCATGTCGCTACTCCCATGGATTTCGAATCTCAGGATCCAGAGGTAAAGAGAATGGTTGTATAGTTTCAAGTCCATCTCAGCAATATTGTAAATGCTAGAATGCTCAATTGGGTGAAAATTCCCACATCATTCCTCTGCAGAATGAAGTAATCAAGCCAACAATCGAAGGGATGCTAAACATCATGAGATCATGTCTTAAGGCGAAAACTGTCAGGAGAATCGTCTTTACTTCCTCTGCAGGAACTTGCAATGTTGAAGAACATCAGAAACCAGAGTACAACGAAGAATCCTGGAGTGATATTGACTTTATTAGATCTAAGAAAATGACTGGATGGGTATGACACCAAAATTTCCCCAGTTGAAGTTGGAATTGGATTTCAAAACTAGGCTAATATCATTCTTCTACAGATGTACTTTGTGTCCAAAACATTGGCAGAGAAGGCAGCTTGGGACTTTGCCAAAGAGCACCATCTTGATTTCATCAGCATCATTCCCACCCTTGTGATTGGGCCTTTTCTCATGCCAACAATGCCTCCAAGTCTCATAACAGCGCTTTCTCTTATCACAAGTATGATCATCATCAGTGCCACTGTTAACAATTGTGGTTTTGGTCGTGTTTGATTCGAATAAAATCTAATTTATCCATTGATACTTTGGCAGGAAATGAAGCGCATTACTCTATAATCAAACAAGGCCAGTCTGTACATCTTGACGACCTCTGTAATGCTCACATTTTTTTGTTTGAACATCCTGAAGCAAAGGGAAGATATATTTGTTCATCTTATGATGACACAATCAATGATCGCGCAAAGATGCTGAGAGAGAAATTCCCAGCGTTTGATATCCCCACCAAGTAAAGTCCCCCTCTCACAAGTGCTTATAACTCGTACTTCCCAATAAAAAAGCATTCACTTCATATACTTTACAACCATGAGTTTATTTGAACACCTTTCATATTTGAACAGGTTCGACAACATTGACGAAAACTTGAGTGTTGTGGCATTCTCATCTAAAAAGCTGACGGACCTTGGCTTCAAGTACCAGTACACTTTGGAAGACATGTACGTGGATGCAATCGAATCATGCAGACAGAAGAGGCTGTCACTCTTGCCCAGAGAAACCCAAGTGAATGGCGGCAAGAGCTTCGAAAGCAAGAAACATGAACCTGAGAAGATCAATGCACCCATGAAACCAAATGAGATTTCAACCTGAGGCTTCAGTATTCAATTACTGTTGAGAAAATAAGTATGTTGGTGATCATTGTAGTTGTGTCTGATATGTTTACGTAAGCTAATATATGTGAAGCATTTTTCTGTCATCCAAAACACCACAAAGAATAACTTTTTCTCAGCTCATGCTCTGCAAAGGCAGTCTTCTTGAATCAAAATGAACTACAAAGGCTTTTATTTATAGAGAAAGAACTTCATGGTATTGATCAGCCCTGTTCAGATTAGTCACTGCAATAACTTTCACCACCAAGAAAACTCAGGGACTCGTGCAGAGGCTTTATAAACTAGACCTCCAGAAAGCCTTCGGTCTTGCACCAGTCAATTGTCGGATTCGTCTTCCATATAAGAGGATTCATGCAAGGTGCTCTGCTTTCTCCTTGCCTTTTCATTGTGGTCACGGAATATTTAGCTCATCCTCAACCTTCACAATATTATCTGAATACTAGGGTGTCAACGCGCTTTACATGCGCGGATATTCAGTACTTTTTAAAAATGTGTAAGTGTTTTTCATTTGCAAGGGCCTATTTATAGTTTATAGATAATTGAAGGGCTTCAAATAAATTATATTAGGGGCTTAGATATAATTAATGAATATTGAAATGGATTATGTTTGATTATAAATAATCTGAATTAGGGAGGGCAAAAGTGTTAAAAAATGTAAAAGTATTTTTCACTTAAAAGACACAAATACCCCTGAACTATTCATTGGTCTTTGGTTTTACATGTAATTATTAAAAATAATGGAGGGAAAAATTGAAAAGTAAAGTTAAAGAGTTGAACACATGCTTTTTACTCATTTGGGGAAAAGGAGTTATAGTCGAGATAATGGAACGCAAAATTGGAAAGTAAAGTTCGAGTTGAAGACATATTTTTTACTATTCATTTGGGAAAGAGGAGTTATAGTTGTAGAGATTTTGTAGTGGCCTTTGGTTTTCTTATAAAGTTTGTTCTCCTCCTTGCCCTCACTCGGTTCATGGTTGCAACAACTATATGTTGAATCATAAGGAAATAGCAAAATCCTTTTGAATGGTAACCTCTCGAATTTCCTTGAGATGAGTCCGCCTAAGCATATGTTGTTGCACAATGACCAAGTTCGTCTACATTGCTAAGTGTCGAACCACCGCTCTCCGTCTACATTGCTAAGTGTCGAACCACCGCTCTCCGGGGCAAAAAAGTTGCATATAAATGCTTGTCCTCAAGAGTATTAACTCAAGGATAATATCCATGTAATGATGTCGCACATGCCAAGTATTAAGAATATTCAGCGCCAAAGGTGTGATGGCTCAATGGTTGAGCAGTGGCGGATGGTATCACTAGAGTACAAATACCACCAAAACCTCATTATATCCATTAAAAATGCAGTCTTTAGAACTAGAAGATTGCCTAAAGATCCTTGTGTCTTTTGTTTCCATAAATCCTATACCACCGCGTAGGCACCGAGGGTGCAAACTACCTTCCTTTTACCCGTCGAGTTTCGGGGCCTATGTCGTTGCATAAGTTATGGGAAAGTTGCATGCATTGCTCAATCCATCTCCATGCACTCCAATATAATGGAACCAAATAGAAGGTACCAAGTCGCAATGAATGAAAATTCTTGAGAGCTAAGCCTGGCCCAATACCGTCCATCATCCTAAAGATTAGGGTTGGGCCGGTCCGGTTAATCGGTCAGATTTGACAAAACCGAGGACCGGACCGAGGTTTTAAAAAATGAAATTTCAGGGACCGAGCTCGAACCGATGAGATCGGTTAACCGGAGTCCCAGGTAACCGAGAATTCGGGCCGATCCGAGCTGGTTCTCGGGTTTCGGTGGTGGCTGAGGAACTGAGACAAAGATGAGGAATGAGGTGGGGTTCAACACTGTGACTGCAACCCAACATTCTTAGTGTGGTGATGTATAGACTTCTCTCCAAATCTCCATGAAAACCTATCAACAAAATCCAACATTTGATGTGATTCCTCGAGCTTTTTATCCAAAGCCTCATACCCATTTCCTGAAACATTGATTTGCTTAAAATGGTCTATAAAAAAACGTGGAGATTGACATGATCAGTTCGTAATAAGCTTTTGCAAGATAACGGAAACAGCGAGAGAGTGAATCAATGCAATCGAAAGCGAGGAATTTGATGGTGAGAGTGAGATTTTGAGGGATGAAATTAGGGTGTTGAAGGGGAGTAAAGTGGGAAGATGAGTATGTGGTGGTTTGGGTGTTCTCTGGATCTAGGGTCTGTGAAGAAGAGAGGGAGAGAGAGAAGAGGGAGAAAAGTAGATTTTGAACTTTGAGTTACTTTTGAGTTGGGTTTTGATGTTGGAGGGGAACATGATAGTTTGGGTTCGGCTTTTGATGTTAGAGGTTTTTTATGTTAGAGGGGTATAGTTTGGGTTGGGTTTTGATGTTGGAGGGTAAAGTTTTGGTTCGGCTTTGGAAAAATAGGATATTTAGTTTTTTCTTTAAATTTTCAGGCCAGGCCGGTTAATAGACGGTTTTGGAAAGCTGGAACCGAAGACCGAACCAAAATTTTGGGGCCGGGCTTAAAAACCGGACCGAAGGTAAAAAAAAATTATTTAAAGACCGAATTGACCGGTCCGGGTCGGTCCTCTGTTCGGTTCGATTTTTCGGTCTTAAATGTCTAACCCTACTAGAGACGTGCATCTCGAGGATGATGGACGGTATTAGGCTAGGTCTGGCTTGCCTGGCCTGGCTCTCTAGAAAAGTTCCGCAATGAATGAGCAGGTGGTCCCTAGTCTCCCTCCCACCACCACACATGGGGCATTCCTTTTTCACCTCCACGTTTCTGTGAAGTAATAGGTCCTATGCAGCCAACCGGTTCCAACAAGCTTTGTCGAAAAGGAACTTTGGGAGGGATCCTTTCTTCCACGCCGCTGATTGGAAAATCTCCCCGGGCTCTTGCCAACATCCTAGATTCCACCAAATGCATGATACCAATGGCACAACAAAGCTCCCACACCACTTCCAAGTTGGAAGTTCCAACCATCATCCTAGACATAAAAAGGCATCCATCAAAGCTATGGCTTCACCATCTTCCCATTTATTGAGAGCATTTTGAAGATGAAGGTTCCAATGTCCACCTTTGGGGATGTTAACAAAAAGTCTTGCACTTGGGCTCCGCCCAAAAAAGAGACTTGGAACAATCTAGGGAAAGCATCCTTGAGAGAAACAACAACACCACACCATTGATCATACCAAAAACTAATTTTGCACCCTCTACCAAGCACATGTTCCACCCCCCCTGGAGAAAGCTACGCTCCACATTAGAGATACCTCTCCATAGACTGGTACCATAAGGCTCGGACAGATGTGGAGGATCCCAATGCACTTAGCTGCACTACCACCATTTTGTACACATGCTACTTTACCCTTATGTAGGGCACTATACCACCCAAATGAACTCTTTTGAGACTCTCCATTTATTGGAAGAGCATTAAATTATAAAACACGCCTTTGAATCCTATAATTTGAATTTCCATCTAGAGTAGCTTCGTGTAAAGAGATGCTTCAGTGAGTGACTGTTAGGAAAGAAAAAAATATATAGGTTGAAGATTCAATGGTGCCAAATACACGTGTATGTGTTTTACGAAAAAAAGAAAATTTATAATTACTAGAGACTTCTCTCAAGTATATATGGTCACTTTCTTATTACAAATTTGGGAAGTCCTATTCTTTCAACTTTAATTAGTAGTTCCATGACACCGTCAAATTAAATTTGACTTTACATTATAGTCCCTGACTACACTCAGACTACCAAAGACTTAACAACTATTTTACTCTATGAACATTTTAGTAGCAAGCAAGTCCCTACATTTTAGAACTAGGTTATTTCATCTTCCCCACAATGTGTTCTAATCGTTAAATATAGTTTTTGTTCAAATTGTCTAAAGAGTATACAACTGCTATGCCTACATTTTTCTAAAGCCTCTAAAACTCTAAAAAGTTGTTCTACGGCAAGTTTTTCTGGTTTTCAGAGCCACCCCCGCACGCGATGAGTGAATCAGGGCTAGTTATTTCCTAAGAAATTTAGCAGTCCAAGAAGCTTATGAGTGAATAATAATCACCGTTTCAAACTGGAAGCACTGTGCCTAAAATGTGACAGCATGAAACAGGAAGGCAAAAGAAGGGAAGGCACTCTTTTTCTTTCCTTTCTTTTTCTCATTTTTTTATGCTAGTCTCATGTATACAAATGACAATTGAACTACATAAATACCTAACAGAGAATGCCTTACAGTTCTTTGATAAGATACATACGTCAGTAGGCATACTGAGTTGCAAGATATGCAGATCAACCATGGTGTGTAAGCTTTCAGAATGATGTAGAGCCATGGCTACCTCTCTTCTGAGTTGAATTTGTTCCAAGCCTCCTGAAGTAAGAGAAATAGCAAAAATATAAGTGAGACGAGATATATATATATATATATATATAATGTAGATTTCCGATCTATAATTGTATTGTACAAACCAGCATTTATCAAGCTACTGATTTGGGAATAAGATGAATACTAGTTGGAGTGTTCTAAATTGTGATGGTAAAACAAGAATACATTCAAAAGCTCAAAAAGGTACAGTTTAGTGTGATATTCAAAAGCTCCAATTTCTCTCTCTGCAGCATACACAATCACTTTACTCCACATTTTTCTAAAAGGTACGTTATTTCACATAGACAAATTGCTTCTTGACTCCATCTTTGCCTTTTGCATAGTGCATACTCAAAAAGTACTTATCACATATCAGCCACCGCGTAGGTATGTGAGGATTGAAAAAAAAAATCTGGAAAAGGCTATAAATCCCAAGTAACCACAAAATCTTGAACTTAGATCATTTAAGCCTATGGTGTCCCATGCTCCAATACCAAGGATGGCAATGATATTAATAATCACAAGCTAAACACAAGTTTCTTTCCGAAGGTATCCGTCTACCATTTCTGGATCTCTAATTTATGTAAGCAATATTATTTATGTTGCCATTTTTTCTACTTCAACTGCTATATGTTTGCACTTTTCACCCAATATGGAAGCAGTATCCCCTGATAAATGTTATAGAATGGTGGTCCTGAATCCTGATGAACTAATTGTTCAATGCTTCTTACTTGGTATAGCTTGTCATATGGAACATAGTGGGGACTTATTTTCCATCTGATTCTCCAGCTGTAGCATTACCAACTATATTTTCTTTCTAGCCAAATTATGAGTTATGACACAATGGCACAAGGAGTATTAGCCATATGATATTTTCACGTGTCAAATGTTTCAAAATGCCATGCTATGCAAAGTATCAACAACTGAACCAAAAAAAAAAAAAAAACAAATGAATCCCAATCATTCTCAATAAATGGTTTCACACGTGCAGTGCAAAAGAACAACGAAACATGCAATGGTCACAAGTCTCCAGAATTTCCTCATGCATATTGCACCCAAGACTCATTTCTTTATGGACTAAAATATTGACAGTAAGGAGCCTATTCCATGTTGCCTAACAAAGGCAAAAGGAAATTTTGGAAGGTAAACGTCTCTTCCAAACTAATTTACAAGGAAAATCTCTCATGATTCCCTGGACTAAGTTCCCATAAAATGAAAGGAGACACTGAGAATGCCCCATCTTTATGCACCTCTATTTCCATCCATCCTCTCTATCATGAAGATGAATCGCATTAGGACTTAGGAGATTTCTGTGTCATGTCACCCACTTCAAAGATCTCCACTTCACTGAGACCATCTACCATCTTCAAAACCAAGTTTGAATCCACCATATTCCATTGAGCAAAGCCTTTGACCATCCCTGTCATATCAAAAGTCAAAACACGCCCTGAATAGTCTAGGGAATCTCTCTTTACACATCCCAGCGCCGCTCCAATTATCAGCCCAAAACTTTGTCTCCCCTTCCAAGAGGATAACTTCTTTCAAGAAGTTTCCGATATTGTTGGAAATAAGAAATGCTTCTCTTAAGGCTTTCGCCTGAAGGGTATTCACTAGTACCTCTTGAATACTTGGCATAAATTACCTGGTTCTTTGTAGTTCCGCCAAAGCCACCTAGCCAAGAAAGCCTCATTTGTCTTCTTGGAAATCTAAATCCCAAACCACCCACATCCTTTGGGCAAGTAAACAAATCCATTCAAAGGGCATGAAAGCCTTTGCTGTCCTCTAAACCACTCCAAAGAAGGTTCCTCACAGTCTGACCTTACTTTTATTTGGAAACATCTTGGCCATTATTTGTCTTTCCCTCGACAAATTCATGTTAGGCACATAAAATCGAAACTCTAGCTAAATGCTAGGATACAAAGGTAACGACTCAGCTCACCTTACTGTGGAGTTAACTTTAAAAGACATTTAACTTTTGCACACTGAAAACTGATTAAAATTCCAGAATAGCTAAGCTATAGCCTAGTCCTATGCACCTTCGAGAATTGAGAATTCAATTAAATGAAAAAGGCAGACCATTTAAGCTCAAATGAGCATATAGTTCTTACTTCTGAAATGCATCAAACTGCAATGTTGACTATAGTAGATAAAATGCAATGATCAATCATATTTGACTTAAATAGGGTCCATGGACTAGAGCAGTAAAAAGATAAGAAACCAGTTGTCCACAAACCTTTAAAAGATCGAAAACCTTCTCACATATGTACTTTTGTTGAATGTTCGCACCCCGCTGCTGTAACTTATCAGGATGAACACATAGAGTTGCTTTCCTGTATGCTTTCTTGACAGCAACAGCTGTAATAACATCTGTCAACGGGACTGGCTGCCAACCACTTTCAGGTCCAAGGATCTGCAGACAACAAAACATAATGAAAATGCAGAATCTCTGGAGTTTGATCAAAACAATAAACCCATATCCTATGCACAAAGCATTTACATTCTAACCAAAACATAGAACAAGTATGTAAATAACAACAAAAAAACTTATAAATAATAATAACATTAGTAGTGATCAGTGTAGTCCAGTTCAAATCTTACAATGTATGAGTTGAATCTTACAATTCAAATCAAATCTCATATCACCAGATTGAAATCAGGTGAAAAAATTGGAAATAAACAAATCATATGAATTTGATTTGCAAATCATATTCCAAATTACAATTCACAATTTGATCTTGAATCGTGCAACTTGATTCGGAGGCCCTAGATGACTTTTCAAAGCTTTTAAACTTGACTTTTATTTTGTTTATATGAGTTTTTATTGATTATCACACGTCTCAACCATTTCACATATTTTTCAAAGGATTCTTTATAAATATCAGAAGTATTTTATCTAAATTAGCAATATATATGTGGCAGTATTTAACTTCAAGTTTTCCAAGTCAGAATTCTCAAGGAACAAATAAGAAAAATCATCAGAAGAAATCACACTAAACGAATTAAGAAGTAACATCCAAGAACACTACGTGATGTACCCTCTCAGATATGTCACAACAATATATCAATAAAATGAGATGCAATAGATTCAAAGAACCGTTGAATCCTTCAACAAAGAACACTATCTGAATTCAATTTCAATTCCAATCCCTGGATCCTTCAATCATTGTATCACAATCTGGAAGGATGGCACCATTTGGGTAGATGGCTATGGGAAAGACTCTCACATGCAATGAATTGGACAAAATGGAATGAAAGAAATTTAAGGGTGTTCAAAGGGAAGACAAACTCAGTTGAGCAGTCTATTATTCAGAGAAAGTCAGTAATGTGGACTGCGCAAAGCAGAGTGGAGTTAGTAGAGATCTCAAATTCCAGGATTTAATGTTCTCTTGGTAATATTTTGTATTGTAATGCTAAAACAGTATTAGATTTCTCTTTGTTTGATTCCTCTACTGAAGGTCTCCATCACTAGAGTGACCTCTTCTTCCCTTTCTTAATATATTATCATTTTTCATGTTATTTAATTTTTTTTAAAAAATATTAAAAGAACCAATATAAAATATAGAAACTTAGATCAGCAAGGAATCAATTACATACATATTGAAGTGTTGAAAGCAAAGCACGCAAGTTTCCCTCTTTCCCACTTGACCATCTCTTAACATCAGCATCGAGAGTTTCTGCTAATCTCTGCAACCAAATAATTCAGAAGAGTAAGCTAGCAAGCATGGAGGTTCAGTAATTATAATGTTGCTCGTCTTGGAAGATAATGTCTTACATTTCTCTCTGCTTGCTCTCTCTGAGCTTGAACATCACGCTTGTTCTTCTCTGCAAGAGCTTTTGCCTGAAATGTGCCAAAGATAGGAATTGGAAAAAGAAGCATAAGTTGATAGTCTTCAAGGTCAACCTCTGCATTTATATTAATAAAAAGATATGCCTTGAGACAATACAGAAGGTAGGAGAAACGAGAACATGATTAATTATCCTCAAATCTAACACATCAATACTATTACATCAAAATCTAGGTAGTAAGCTTACTATTACCTGGTCCAATCCTTTTATCATTTTATGTGTTCACAGAACTTCACACTAATAGGATGAAAACATTTAATAATTGAAAGTTTTGAAACTCTTTTGAAGAAAAAGGAGAAATGTGAAGCAGCAAATTTCATATAAGTAGAAATCGAATCAATAAAATCGCAATAATCCAAAATAGGTTTTCACATCAAGTTTTAAAAAAACATAGGGTTGCGCAGAAACTTCAGACCAGCGTGGTGAGACGTAATGGAAGCATATGTTTCACTTTGAAACGCTGTCCTTTTATTCACTTTTTATGTTATTTTTTTGTTCGTTTCTCAACTTTAAAGAATGAAATGTTTGAACTTTTAAATCATAGTTTGTGGAAGTTTAAGATGTTATGAATTTCAATTTACAGGGTGAGTACATTAGTTGACTTAATACATGTTAATATATTATGATATATTTGAGTTAGCTGAGGGTCATGCAACTTGCATTTGGAGTTTTTGAAAATTGACTATATGCAAAACACTTATTGTTTTGGATGTGAAATTGTGGGTTATATGTGTATGTCACGCCTCCGATTTAAAGGTTTATATGTGTGTGTTTTGTTCTTCATGTTTAGTTACATTACAATTTAACCATGCTGTTTAATGCCATATCCTCAAATATCTAGGTAACCACAACCAGCTATCATAGAAACACAGCACACACCGCACGTTCAACTGTTCGTTGATGCCTTTCTAACTTAGCTTTACATCTCTGAGCTGATTCAACTTCTGCTCCTTGAGATTTCTCATTTGCAAAAGCTGCATGGAAGGAAGTAAAAACAAATAAAAATAATTTAGCAATTTACACAAGTTGGAACATGGAAGGAAGTGATGATGATATATGAAAAGGATGGGCAGTCCATAAAACGTAATGACATGCTTCCAGTTACTCACCACTGTGATTTGAAGAGTTTGGAAATTTAAGAGGGCCGCTGAAAGAACTTGAACTTTGATATGTCGGATGTCTTAAATCCTGCCATATCTCCAGTTAGAATTAAAACAGTAAAATGTATTTTACAAATATTCACCTGTTACAGTGAAAGGAATGATCGAAAATATAATACTCACAGAAAACGATGCACTGTGCCTCATTCCGATATCTCTGGATGTACCAGAGAACTTCTCAGAAACAGATCTTTCTACTCGTTCTCTTGCTTCAAAAGCAGCCCTCTCAGCCATAGCTTTCTCAGCACGCTCACGAGCTTCAGCTGTTGCTCTGTCAACTGCAGCACGCTCAGCCCTAAGTCTGGCTTCAACAGAAGCCCTCTCAGCTAAGGACTTCTCCCGAGCTTCTGCAGAAGCTCTCTCAAGCCTTTCACGAGCTTCAGCCAATGCTCTCTGTCGAACTTCAGCCGTTGCTCTCTCCACTGCAGCCCTTTCTGCCCTCTCACGAGCTTCAGCATATGCCCTTTCACGAGCTTCACGAGTTGCCCGTTCAACAGCCATCCTATCTTTTTCTCTTTCCCTTGCCCTCTCCATCTCCTCTTCAATTTTCCTAAGACACGCCTTTTCCTGCTCTCTTTCTCTTGATAGCCTTTCTTCCTTTTCCTTTTCCTTTTCCTTTTCCTTTTCCTTTTCTTCCCTTATAAACTTCTCATTAAAGATCTTCTCTTTCCTTTCAGTATTTTGTTTTGTGTCGAACTCATTAGACATTTTCAGGTTGCTTCGTTTCTCTTCCAAATCACTTACCAGATTAGCTGCTTCCATTTTCTTCCCATTTGCAACCTGCTGTTTTGCCCCTTGAACTGTTTTATGTTTACTCTTGTCGTCCTCCAAATCAAAGGCCACTTGTTCTGGTTTCTTACACTTATCAGTTTTTTCCTGTACCATAACCTCCTCAGGCTCTTTTAATTTCTCCTGATTAACTTCCTCTTTGTTTTCAAACCCTTTATGCTCAGGGAGGTTCTGAACCATGCATGTTAATCTCTCTCTTCCATCCTGATCGCTTGTTACTTTCAACTCCTTATTTTCCTTGCCTTGGGAGGCATAATTAGCAGCTTTCATCATATTCTCATTCTCTTTGTGGTCACTCGAATCCTGCACCACATTTAGCTTCTCACAGTTTTCTCCCTGTTCAGAGGCTGCATAAGTTGCTTTAGAATTAGTATTTATATCTTGAATAAATGTATCATCATCTGCCTTCATTTTATTTTCACTTCCAGCAATATCCCGTGAGATTTTCAATGCTATCAAGTTTTCTTCCCCCTGGTTGCATCCGGAAAACTCCTGGGACGCTTTGAATGTATCATGGTCTTCCCTTTCACAAACCTGTTCATGTTGTTTCTTCTTGTTTTCTTCCTTCTCAAAAGCCTCTTTCTCTCTCTTCTCAGTTTCTTCCTTCTTACAAGCCTCTGCTAGGTCTTTTTGTTCCTGAAGCTCTCTTAGTTTTTTCTCATTCTCCTCTCTCTCGCATGCCACTTTTGCTTGCTCAAGAGCCTGTTTCAGTTTATTCTCATTTTCTTCTTGCTCCTTTAACCTCCTTTCATTTTCTTCACGAACCTGTTTTTGTTTGATCTTGCTTTCTTCAAGCTCCTGGACTTCTTTCAGCTTCTTGGCATATTCTTCAAGTTCCCGAGACTCTTTCAGTCTCTTCTCATTCTCTTCCCTTTCTCTTGCCTCTTTTTGCCTCTTCTGATTCTCTTCTCTTTGATGTGCTTCTTTTGGTTTTAATTCATTTTCTTTCTGCTCCTGACTCTCTTTTAGTTTCCTCTCATGTTCCTCCCTCTCCTGTGCTTGTTTTAGCTTCTTTTCATATTCCACCATTTCACGAGCTTCTTTAAGTTTCCTATCTTGTTCTTGCTGCTCACGTGCTTCTCTAAGTTTCCTCTCTAGTTCATGCTGCTCACGAGATTCTTTATGTTTCCTCTCTTGTTCTTGCTGCTCACGAGCTTCTTCAAGTCTCTTCTCTTGTTCTTGCTGCTCACGAGATTCTCTAAGTTTCCTCTCTAGTTCTTGCTGCTCGCGAGATTCTTTATGCTTTCTCTCTTGTTCTTGCTGTTCACGAGCTTCTACAAGTCTCTTCTCTTGTTCTTGCTGCTCACGAGCTTCTCTTAGTTTCTTTTCTTGTTCTTGCTGCTCACAAGCTTCTTTTAGTTTATTTTCTTCTAACTCACGTGCTTCTTTTAGTTTTTTCTCATGTTTTTCCCGCTCAAAAGCTTCTGTTACTTTGTTGTCAGATTCTTGCAGCTCACGCTCTTCTTTATGTTTCTTACCATCTTCCTCCGACTGAACCTTACTAGCTGCAGTTTTCAATTTAACATCACTTCCTTCTTGTTGCTCGAAAGCCACTTTTGCTGTTGTCTTCTCATTTTGCTCACATCCAAAGACTTCTGTAGTTGGCATTGATTTCCTCTCACTTCGTTCCTGCTCAGGGACCTCAGCAAATGTTTCAAACTTTTCCCTCTTTACCAGTTCATAAAATTGTTCTTCAGCTCTCCAATCCCCTGGTCTTTTCTGTTCACCTGAATGCTGAGTTGATCTATATCCCTTTACATACATACTGCCTTTAGATTCCTGAGAATCATTTAGATCCCTAGTCTTCTCTCTCTGCCTTTGGTCCCTATCAAAGCCATTCAATCCAATCTCCTCTATTTCAAAATTATTGTGTAACTTACTTCCCTTGATTTCTTCAACAATCTCACCCTCTTTTCTTTCCTTCCTTTTTATCTCCTTCTTCAACCCTAGCTTCTTACGATTCTGAAGGCCATCCCTCTTTCTCTCCATTGATTCCTTCGCACTTTTTAGTCGTGCTTGAGCCTTCTCCATTGCTACTTTCATGGCAGCTGCCGAAGCTGCTGCTGATGAACTTGCATCTATCTCCACGTCAAAGAAAGGTGGTGAATCATCACCTCTTGCACCTTCATGTGCATTACCTGTAGAAGCTTTGAGGTTCGAGGTCTCTGACTCTCCTTGTTTAATAGTTAATTTAGGTGGTGGTCTCGCAGGAGGTGGCACATGAGTTGGTTGTGTTCTAAGATTGATTTCAGTGACAGTTATAAATGCCTTTCTAGGGAAAGTTCCGTTCTCATGAAGGTTACTTCGAGATTTAACATCACTGCTGGCAGTCTTTGTGAAAGTATCACAGGCAGGTCCATCTGACAATATTTTATTGAAATTCTTCTCTTCCATGATTCCACTAGAATTCCTTAAGGGAACACCACAAGCAGGTTCTTCTGACATGGTCTTCTGGAAATCTATTCCTTCCACTACTCCACCATTAGAATTCACACTCTGGTTATCATTAATTTCCTGAGCCGGTGATTTGCCAAATTTCTCTGATTGCAAAGGAATGTCTTCATCAACAACAAAAGTATAAGCAGGAACAGCATTGAGATGGGCTATATGTGTGGTTCCACTGATCCCATCCTCTTTGCTTATTTGGTTAGTCTTCTGATATGACATGTTGAACAGCTTCACATCATGATATGCATCAGGAAGTTCTCCATTTGAGCATGCCTTCTTGTTATCCAAGCAAGCAGGTTCTCCACTTGACCCCTCTGAAGGAGACCCTGTTTCAGCTGGAGTCCTGCATATATAGGAAGGAAAGAGAGCTTGATTAGTCACCAACCACAAGATCAAAGGCCATGAATAAATAAAGGTCCCTTCTTTTTCTCTGGATAATTTGAGTTATGGATATACCAAAATAGATGCATAATGTCAAACATATATCAGGTCCATAAACAAGTAAACAATAACGTACACTATTTTCAACAATTCATTTTTTACTACTTTTTTTATTATTTTATTGGGGCAGGGGTAAATTTGGAATTTCATGAGGAAAATACAAATCAACTTATTTTCTTATTAAACTTTCACGATGAAACTTCCATCGAAGGGATGAGCACACAAACACTTCCAAACAGAAACTCGCCTCAAGATACGTTTCTGATAAACTCAGAACCAAACTAATTGATCCTGCTCGTATGAAACATGCCTAAATGAACTCCTAGACAAACTTAAATCCTCAGTAATAAATAGGCTGTAGGCAGCATGTATCCTCATATTACCACACTGCCATGGGCCACTTATCTTCTTATTCGTATCAACTTTGAAAACTTCATCTTCAATTGGTGAAATTTTATCTTTTGCAGTTGGGAGTTGATGCTTTTGGGGTGCAGCATTGTTGTCTACTTTTGTTCCCTCAACAAAAAAAGGTAATATGGAATATTTACCCTGGTCTCTCACCACACAAGGCTACCATGCGATGAACCACGTCAGCAGCACTAGCCACTAGGTGCAAGGTTCATTGAATGCGCCAGGCATAGGTGTAGAATTTGTGAGTCAATGGCCAATAAACAGTTCAATGTGCAAAGTACCGTGCCAATAGGTCGACGTTGGAACTTAGCTCCTTGTAGGGGGTTCAATGACTGGGAACTGAATCAGGTTTTCACCCTTCTCTCGCTTCTTCACAACTTCAGCTACTCAGGTGAAGAGGACAATTGGGTTTGGGCAAACAAAGAAAACTACTCATTAGTTTATGATTTTCTCTACTCTCCCTTGCCTCCCATGGTCCCTCGACAGACTTCTTCTGCTGTTACTGTGGCTGAAGCAAGCTCCTCCCTGAATTAATTTTCTATTATGATCCATAGCACATGGTCGCATCCTCACCATCGAAGATCTCGCCAAAAGGGGCTTCATCATCCCAAACAAGTGCGCTCTTTGCATGCAGTGGCCCGTGTCTATCAACCACATCTTCTTCGAATGTGGTTTCCCCTTCAAGTGTGGAACTCCCTCACTACTGGTTGTAGAACTTCCATCCCCTTGGTTACTCCAATGGTGAATGGGCGCTTCTATGGGTCAAGAACAATTTTTCAGGCAATGGCAGATGGCTGTGGGACAGACTCTTAATTGCTTCTTTGAATGCAATTTGGCGAGAGCGGGATGCTAGAATTTTCAAAAGGGAACTCTCAGACCCCGACACCTTGGTGCGCTCCATCAAAGAATGTATTTTACTGTGGGCTATCATTTGGGACATTTGTAAAGACAACTCGGAAAGGGACTCCAGGTTCATCTGGGCTGGCATTCTGCGTAGTTAGAGCCAGCAGCAACAGCAATTGTATATCTGTTTCAGCGTTTTTGTTGCTGCATGTGCTTTGTCTGTTTTTTCCTTGAGATCTCCTCACTCTCAAGGCTATGTATTCCCTTATTTTTCATCAATGACTTTCCTTTTTGCTTTGCTAATCAAAAGAAGAAGAAAAAAACTACTGCTGAAACGACACCCCACACAGTGCCACAATGCCACACTAGTTTACAAGGCATGAAAGCATCCTCCATGTACGTTTTTTATTTCCAGTGACAGAAATAATAGCATGAGACATCTAGTTTCAGTTTAAGCGAAGAGAAGAAAATATTATAACTGTGGATAAAATTTTCCTTTCTCAGCCAGCCACTTCAGACCAGGTATAAATCTGAAAGAAACATCAAAGAACTCATCACTAACAACGGCACATCAACGAGGAAAAAATCCTATCAGAAGTCTTCCATTGGACAAAACATTAGACTGAACCCCTTTCCGCCTTGCTTGTTCTGGAAATAAATTGAATATTAACGTTTACTTAGCTATCGAATAATTTATTGACAGACTGACTAATTCACCAATTCACGCTACTTGGACAAATGTTCCCAAGCAGGACTCTTATGCTAAAAATTTACTAACAGTCAAATAGATTCGGTAAGATAACTTCCATTTAGCTGTATTAAAACTGAAGAATGATTTTTTTTTCTAATCATCCAGCTGCCACAGCTCCATCTCATCGCAGGATGACTGAAGAATGTAAACTGTTCAACTATGTTATTGTCAGAATCATCTGACTGACTCACTGCACATGTGTGTCCATTGTGACATTTCTCAGTGCTTTGAACAAGTATGGTTTTCAGAAAGGGAATCAAAATGGACATCTGAATAAAGAATCTCTGTGTCCTCATAGTGACGTAAGTGAATCTCAAGGAATCAAGATTTCTCTAATATTCCCATATCTAATCAAATCTAATGACCGGAGTATCACTGAAAAAATGACAAAATTGTTCAGTGCTCCAACTGAAAATCGAAAGTGAAAGGCATCAATACCAGTGGTTCTAAAAGTGCCAAAACCGCATGATTCTCCGTGTTTTCCATATTTCTTACTTAGTGGCCTTGTCTTTTTTCTGGTTATATACAAATATTCAATGAAATAGCTATCTTTCCTCTATTATTTTGAAAAAAAAAAAAGGTTAAAAATGAAAATTTTATTTAATGATATTTTAACATTCTTCTAGCATTTTCTCCCTTGAAGGAGAATATATTTTCTGTGGCATCTTATACCAAACTGATCCTCAATTAAGTAATGTTGCATTATGCAGTATCATTACTCAGCTGTAAAAACCGACAAAAATGTTCAGTGCTCCAACTGAAAATCGAAAGTAAAAGGCATCAATACCAGTGGTTCTAAAAGTGCCAAAACCGCATGATTCTCTGTGTTTTCCATATTTCTTACTTAGTGGCCTTACCTTTTTTCTGGTTATATACAAATATTCAATGAAATACCTATCTTTCCTCTATTATTTTGAAAAAAAAAAAAAAAAGGTTAAAAATGAAAATTTTATTTAATGATATTTTAACATTCTTCCAGCATTTTCTCCCTTGAAGGAGAATATATTTTCTGTGACATCTTATACCAAACTGATCCTCAATTAAGTAATGTTGCATTATGCTGTATCATTACTCAGCTGTCGACCTACTGAATTAGAAGTATGATCTTGAGCAACTAATCTGTACATTCCCCAACTAGAAATGGTCATCTGCTGCTTAGACCAAGGATGCCCAAAACTCAAGAAATTTTATACAGCAAGCTTACTCAGACCTTAATAGATGGAATTTGCTTGCAAATCAAGAATTGATGAAACCACTAAACGACAACCAGCTTACATAAGACCCCTTCCTAATGCTCCAATACCTTCGACAAACTTTTCCCACACAGAGAATCATCTTCCAAAAAGGCTCATTTTAATCTAGGTAGCAAATTACTTCCCAAAATCCGAACCTCGATCATTCCCACCTACTGGCCTGAACATGACATCTCCTCCACATTCAAGTCCTTCCCGCTCCCCTGTTCTGTTCAGTTCAGCCATTCACCCCAAATGTCCAATCATCTTCCCTCCCTTGCAAATCACTCCACCACTCCCCTTCCCATCAAATTTCACTCAAAAGGGGTAAAATATTGTTCTTCAAGCTACTCGGTTAAAGTTCAAAACTTTAATCGACCAACTACCAAAAAAACACAATTTTTACCACCAAAACCCACTATTTACCCCCCACCCCCAAATCAACCAAAACAAACATAAAGAAAATAAAAGAAAAATAAAATAAGAAGTCGTAAACTCGTACCAGGAATCTCCAGACGACGAACTCTCCACCGCTCCTCTAGCCTCCGCGGAGGCGAACAATTCCTCATACGAAACAGCAAAATCCACGTAATCAAACCCTCCAAAAACCTCCTTGTAGTCAAATTTGGAGCTCCTCACATCAACCAAACCACCATCCGCTTCATCCTCCACCAGTGGAAGATCCAGAATCGGAATAGAAGACCCTCTTGTTGAGTGATAGCTCCCGAAAATGTCACTGTAGTCCTCCACTCTGGTCGGCATCGCGAACTTCGAAGGCCCTCCGAACACGTCATCGTACACTGTCTTGCTCGTCGCCACGTAGCCGTCATTGCTCCCGTTTGACAGCTTCTTCCCGTACGTCGCTCGCGAATGCGCCATTCACGACGAACGAACTAAAGGTGAGACTTTAAGAGTTTCTGAGTGTTTATTGTTCTTTTTTGCTTTCGCTCTCTCAGCACAGCAGAGAGAGAGAGAGAGAGCAAAGGAGTGTGAAGAAGGACGACGAGCTGAGTGACTTGCTTTTGTGTTTTCCCAAGGGAGAGGTGACCGGATGTTGGGTGTGAAATAACCGTTTGATTGGGGGAGGCTAGAGAGAGGGGCGACTGGGAGTAGCCGGTGAAGGAGTCAAATGTTATGAGCTGGTAATCCACGAAACTGTCCAAAAGTTTTCCATTTAGCAAGGACCTGGAAATTGCCTAAATGAAAATGATGCCCCCACCTCCCTCAAAACCAATTCTTTTTTTTTTTTTTAATTATTATTACTTTCTGAAAAAAACAAGTAATAATTTATTGTTATTATAAAATTTGTCACACAATTAAGGCATTTACTTTGCAATAAAATTTTCATTCACCGTTAGAATCAAGGAATATAAATTATTTTTTTTCACTAAAGGTATGTTTGGTTGGACGGACAATAAAAATGAAAATTGACATTGTTTCCATGAATTTGATTATGAGGCCTTTCCCTTGGAATTGGATTCTCATAAGCAGTGGAAAAACAATAATAGACAACTAAACAACAAAAATTTGCATAACTAACAAAATAGATTTCATTTTCTCAAAAAAAAAAAAAAAAATTGACTAACCAAACATAACCTAAATTAAAAGAAAATGGAAACTATTTTCACAAAAATAAAGAATTCCACACGTTAATCATCGAGATTTTTATATAAGTATTTGACTAGGTATCAGTTGGTAGTCCCATTCAACAGGGATTATTTATTATAATAAATATCATTGTATGTAAATAAAACGGTCGTACACACCTAGTTGTAAATTACGTGGAACCTTTACCACCTAACACCTAATTAAAAAGAAAATGTCTCAAACAATATAAGTTTATTTGTTTGGGTGTTTTATAATATAAGTTTGCCTGCCTCATTCCATATTCCATCTCTTTTCATAACTTGTGTGTAAGCATGTCCAGATGAAGTAATATTAAACCATTGGAAGAGAGAGTTTGGGGAGGCATGAATTGTAATAAGAAAATAACCCAAAGTGTGTGAAAAAGGGCAATTCCTACATCCTCCAAACCATCCACATCAAATAATTGACCACACACCTCATCACATTTCACGTGCACAAACAAAACAAACAAACTCTTGCCTTCCTTTAAAGTTTCATAAGTTGATCTCTTTGCCGAACCCACCACCACCTACAAATATATGTTTGGGATTGAGACCCGACCTTAGCTTCATTTCTCATAACTGATAGCTTCTTCTTCCCCTATCTCCCGGGGAGCATTTTTCAGAAAACTTGCTATAGATGGAGGGTCTTATGGACAGATTGGGGAATGGATGTTCAATGCATCGTCTTACTTTTCTTGAGTGAGACTTCCGAATGTTGAATTACATAATATATCTAGTCATGTGTTGTTGTTTTTTTTCATATTAATTGGATTAGGTATTATATGTCTTATTTGATAATAAGTTTCTCCATCCACACTTTCGCAACACCAACCTCATACATTTTCATGTGGCTCAATCAAGAATCTCATTCTCAAAACAAATTAAAGTCATTACCTTATTTTCTTAAGGACGCCATTATCTACCGAGGACATCACCAATATACCTTGAACCTTCACAATCCAAAAAATTTCTCCTTTCTCATGAACATCTCATTCACTCTCCCAAAATTTAAATCTCTGCACTAACTCTCTTCGATGAAACCTGATTCTTTGTCAGTCACAAACACGGTTGGCAAATTGTCTTGCTCAGACATCCCCAATAGTTTTTCCCAATGTCCAGGTATATGATTATTTATTCTCGAAGACAGAAAACAACAACCAACATTGAACGTCTTGTCGGTCGACGTGACACTATTCTAATCGTCAACGGTATGTCACTCAATATAATCATTCTCACTCAACAAATGCATAGTGTGTGTACAAAGTTGTACTGTCTTTTCAGTTGGAGTGTATTTAGCGGATGGATGGCATAGTAAACAATCTTCAAATATGACACATTGTTGGGAAAACATCTCTTTCAAATCACGCAATATGAAGCGAGGGGCTACACTCGATGTTGACATGTTATGCAAATATCTGATCTCTGTTTCGTTGAGTATGCCAGTGAAGGAATGGCCAATAAGATATTTTGATCGTGGATGATTGTAGGTTTCATAGGTCACTTGCAGCTTCCAATGATCATTACCTCGTGGCACCACTCTTAACTAACATTAGCACCCACACTTCTTTGTACTGGTTGATCGACCAAGTGGATATTTCCTTTACGTATATGATCAGAGGGTTTCAATTTAGTATAATTGCACCATGTTATTATCCCTATCAACACCTTGGCACCAAGCTATCAAGGACGACCTAGACGAAAATATCTACAAAAAGAACGCATACTCGCGTTATGAACACTAATAAACTTATTACTAAAATCAGTGAACTTGTGAAACAGGATTATACAAGAATTAACCTTACATCTTTCGAAATAAATAAGTCGCTATCATCAACTACCTCTTCCAGTGCTATTTCCTCAGTGTTGGCCTCTAACTAAGCCTCATTGGTGTCAACATCATCATCTTTCTACATTAACTAAACAAAGAAAATTGTAATTCTAATCATATATTAAAATAATGAAAAAATGATTAAAGCAATTGTTATCTCTAGAATGTTGGTCTCTTTCAAATACGCTTTAAGTGTGTCCGTGATCTCAAGATTGTTTGAATGTATCTCGAAATCTATTAGATTGATGATAATATCCTATGCACAAAATAATAATTAATTTATTAGTAAAATTGACAAACAATAACAACAACAATGATCAAGCTAACTTTAAAAACATAAATAAATAAGTCTTAGGGTTCAAATATTAGCAACTAACCCTAACAATGATAATGTTGTTTCAAATATAAACGAAAAGAAATTAAACATGATATTGAAATAATCCAAACAACAAAAAATACCCATACAAGTTCATCTCAAGTTGAGAGTGTACCTCAAATAGAGTGGATTGTTATTTCTCTTGAAAATGTTATCTTCTTCATTTACTCTTATAAATGGAGTACAATGCACACCCTCAACTCCACCATTATTATCTTCAAGCCTACCATCATCATTTTCACTAAACTCATCAAATTCTAGATACAAACTTCACCCAAACCCTTTCAAACAAAGATGAAGAAAGTAGACGAAAGGGATAGAGACATAGAAGAGAGGGAGAGACGCCGAGTTTGGGTTCGTTTCGGCGAGCTTGGGAGGGAAAGAGACGGTCTGCGAGTTGGGTTCGTCTCCTCGCGAATCACTCAAACTGTAATACCCGCCTAATTAAATAAACATATAAAAATTTATTTTGTAAACCCTAATGTTGATGGGTTGTTACCCAATTGTATTTGGGCTTGGTTGTGGGCTTTTATTAAACTAATAAGTAGGGTTTTTATTTTGTGAAATAGGGTGGGTGCATTCAAAAGTTCGGTGGGGGCGAATAGCCACCCACCTTATAAAGAAAATAACTCTATTTCTTCCTTTTCTTTCTTTTCTCCTACATTCTTTCTTTTCTCCTTCCTTCTCTTTTCTTCTTCGGTGGCGGCTAGCAGTGAGAGGGGATGAAGATGGGAAGAAGATGGAGAAGGAAAGCTCGAAAGAGTCTGTTTTTGAGTTCTGAAGCAGATTTATTGTTACCGATTGGTTCTTCTTCTTTTTCGTTTCGTTGTCAGTAGATCTGTGGGTGTTTTGATTTCGAGGGTTTGAATTGAAGGAAGAAGGTGATTCTGATATTGAAGGTGACACATGGTTGGGATTGATTTTGGTTGTTGCTTGAGTTGATTGAGGAGATTGAGATGGAGAGACCTATGTCGGGATTGGTGGTGCAGCTTTGGCGTCGGTTGAGGGATTTCTCAGAGGATGAACGATGGAAGGTGAGGTCTGGGGTCCTTTGGAATTCGGGGAAAATGGCGATGGCTTTGCTGAGACGAGAAGGAAAGCGTTTTGCACCTCTGCTTTCGTCGCCTTCCATCAACGACGCAATCAATGGCACTGCTCGATCCTCCATCATTTCTGAGGAGATTACCCCTCAGGGAGCATGCGATGGTGTCTTTGATCGAGTCTGGCAGTGGTGTCGAGATGAAGCCTCTATTTCTGAGTCAGAATCCGAGAGTGATTTTCAGAGACGATGGTGAGTCTTCTTTCATTCTCTTTATGAGTTCCTCTTTTTGAAATACCCATATCTTTGTTTGTTGATTTTGGTGTGTTTGATGGCTTACTGGCGATTTAGTGTGTTTAGTGGTTTGATGTTGTGATTGGTATTGTCATCTTAGGGAGGTTTGGATGGATTAAAAAAATTGGGGTTTTTGGGTTCATTTGAAAATGCTGCTTTGTTTCTTCTCTGGGTTCATTTGAAAATGTTGTTTGAAATTTGAGTTTCTCCATCCCTTCATATTTACAGTGAGTTTTTCTTGGATCTTTGTGTTTATGATTTTTGCAATTTAGATCTTGGTTATGTGGGAATGTGGGAATTGTGTTTATCACAATTTTGATTGCTTCTGTGGGAATGTGGTGTGAGAGTGGTTGGTGATGTGAATCTGGAGTTATATCAGTGGTCTTTGAAGTGAAGTAATTTAATGATAGTGATTATGTTAGGCAAGACAAATTGTCTTTATCATCTTATATTCATTTTGAGCTCAAAATTTGTCATTTTTAAGTTAAGCAAGCAAACTGAGTGACTTGGAGAAGTTGTATTTGTTTGGAGAAATGTTTTTTTTTTGTAATTATTTCAGGGTGTGGGGTTGGCTAATTTTGAAGCTTTTGTTTTGTGATAACGTGTTCTTCCTTTGGTATTGAAGTTTCTGAGATTCATTAGATAATGCATCTAGTTGCTGTGTGAGTTTGTTTTAACTAAAGATCTAAGCTCTATAGTATGGAAATATGAAGAGCCTTCAATATAAACATTCTAGGAACTTGTATATGTTGGAGTATAGGGAGTGAATGTGAATACATGGAAGAGAGTTGGTCCTATACACTAAATGGTTCCTTTGTTGTTACTCATATATTAGTATTAAGTAATAGGGTTGGTCATAATAACATTTAGTATATATCGTACGTACCTGGTTGGAATATTCCTTTTAATGAGTAATTAGCATATATGTTAAGGCATCTTTGTATGTTAGCAGATTTAACTGAGTACTTGTTTTAGCTTGAGTATTTGTATTGTTATGTGAATTGGTATGCATATTGTTTTTCATATGATGCAAAGAGATGAGATATGTGAATTGACAATGTGTCAAATATTACTTTTCCCCAAGAGAATGGTGGATACTGTGGTTGATTTATTTATGGCTGACAAAGCGTCACCATAAAAGAGTTTTGAGGATTTATTTATTTTTGTGCTCTTTTCCACAACTCCAAAAAAAAAAAAAAAATGTGAAAAGAAATTTTGTATACAGACTTGCTTGTATACTTATGATATTATTGGGTATGCAGACTTGCTTGCATATCAGTGTACTTGCCAGTGATCGACCTTCGGGTGAGATGACATGTTCCTTGAGGTGGCACCCCACTTGGAACATGTACGCTCCGAATGGTTTCGATGGCAAGAGCGGCACACTTGGGTGAGGTGTGTTCGGTGCACCGTTCCATGTGTGTTCGGTTGTACGTGTAGATTTAGGAAGAATGCTTGCCATGGATCGAACTTCGGGTGAGATGACATGTTCCTCGAGGTGGCACCCCACTTGGAACATGTACGCTCCGAGTGATTTCGAAGGCAATGGAGGCACACTTGGGTGAGGTGTGTTCGGCACAGGAGGAGAGTGCGATTGTGGAAAAGTAGCGAGATTTCTTTTTGTGTATGTGCGTGATTACCTTAAAGGAAGAAACTAAATGCTCATTCAACCATTGAATGAGAACTACACGTCTTCCTAAAGGTAGAAAAATGTGTTTGTTTAATATTTCAATAATAGTCTAATATGATTATGAATTGTATTGTTGTTGCATTTATGAGGATTGATAAGTCATAAATTTTATTTATCAGTAATAAAGAATGCATATTTATTTATTAGGATGATAACACCATTGCCTCATTGAGGAACTACCTGATGGTGTGGTTATTTATTGTTTGGTTTATTTTAATGTTATCATGTGCGGGTTTATTGATTTTTGGGATGAAGATTTCTCACACCGGCTTTATTGCTGACCCGAGTGAGCTTTTGCTTCTTGGGTACATTCCTTTTGGGAATGTAGCCGAGTAGTCTTTCAGGTTTAGAGATTTTGAGTTGCATTACTGGAGTTTCGCTAGTGAGCTAGTCATGCCAGTCTTCTCCGGGTTAGATTTTTATTTGTTTCAGATGTTTAGTTCATGCTGCTATTTGTTTCTGTTATTATTGAATTTTCACGTCCCGAGTTTTGGGGGAAACGGATAATCCTACGTAGCTTTTTGGGATTTTCATTTCCTTCGAAAATTGGGGCGTGACACAAACCCTTCCAAGAAGTAAAAGATATGCAGATAAAAGATGAAGAAGTATAAGAAAGGGGAGAAAGAAGATGAAGATGACCGAGGTTGGTCCTGGCGAGATTTAGAAGGGGAAGAAACGATGCAAGTTTACTTTGTTTCGTTGCGGATTGGGAGAAAAATCTGTAAAACGTTTTTTTAAATGTATATAGTAGTAGTGTCCTTCAACGGAACTGGCGGCATCATTTATTGATTGCCTTTGAAAAATGATCTCCTGATACCCAGTGCCACTGAATCTAATTATGGGCAACAATTATATACAAAGTCTATCAAGATGAAAGTTGAATGAAACACTTGATTATTTTCATTTATTTTTTTTAACATATGCATTGCTTTTTGTGTTTCATTTAGACAGTTACTGTTTGAATATATCTATTGATTGATATATATATGTATCTTTCATTTAAACAGTTCAGAAAATGAAATGATGTAGGTAACGAAGTATACTTTCATTCACTTCCTCTTTTTTTTTTTTTTTTAATTATTATTATTTAAATGCAGAGAATCCTTAAAATTCCACCTACTAAAGAATTGAAAATAAAATAAAATTGAGATACTTAATTACATAATAAATAATATACTTGTATCCCCACACATATCGGAATAATGTCTTATAGTGATTGTTATCCATAAACTTAAGTGGACACAGAGAAGAGGGGCCAGATACACTTGATAAACACATGCAATGATCCATTCAGTGGCCATCTCATCATCTTCTTCTTCTTCATCATCTGTCAATTAATAATGAAAAATTGTTCATCCTCATTTCCTCACCTACTCAAGCTTCTCACATGCAACAGTTTCAAATGTACCAACCACATAATATTCCACTCAAATATAAAAATTTTTAATGGTCATATATAATGGTCCTTCATATTTGATTTGATTTGATTTGATTTTTCAAATAAAAGTGTGCATGTTCTCTAGTCTTTGTTTTTCCAATAGGTTCTTCTATATGCATTTGGGACAGTTTTGGTATTTTCAATATGCCAACCTAATTCCATATAAAGAAAGAGTCCCTATCCATTTTAAAATTATCAAACTTTTTTTGGAATGGGACAGATTTTATGAAGCTGTGGAACAAATTGTGTGTCTGCTGGAGATCTTTGGATGAATGGCAATGTGAATCACATGCAGGCATGAGGATTTTGCATTTATGTCATCCAATTATCATTCCCAGCAATCTCCCTTGGCCATAGAATTGGTCGCATATGTTAAATTATTTTCTCGTTTTACTGGGTGCGATCAGAAGGTACACTTAAAACCCCTGAATCCAATCTTCTTTTTTCTTTTCTTCCTCATATTTCTACACTAATTTTCACTCAAAACCAAAAAAAAAAAAAAATGTTAACGAGATGCAACATACGTACAAGTGGCTAGTTGAAAATAACGACATAATTAGCATCCTTCGTAAGCAATTTTCTGCTATTAGCTAGCAAGTAGCGCGGTTTCTCAAAAGCTAGTTTTAAAGTAACGGGAATCATAGGACCTGCAAAAATTGTTCAAGTATCTTCCTTTGATCGTTTTGGAATTAGGCCCTCTTTTTTTCATTTTTTTTTTTAAAATTCCACCAAAGAAAGAAAAATAAACAAATTCACTCTTCTCGTTTCGCTCTAGAGTTGATTTGAAACACTAATTCTCAAAAGCCAGGCCAGACAAGTTAGGCCCGCGCCAGGCCTGACCTAATATCGCCCATCATTCTAAAAGTGCGTATTTTAAGGATGACGAACTGGGCTTGGCCTGGCTATCTAGACAAGCTCGATTTGAAAACATGAGCTCTTGTTGCAGTCTTTTTTTTTAGAACAATTCTAGGGAGCCTGGGGGGGGCAAAATTTTCCTTTTGCCCCTCCTTTGTTGTTGTTTTATTTAAAGAGTAGTTAAAAAAGCAGAGGCAAAAATGTAAAAATGCTCTGCAAACCCAGGCAGACCCAGGCTCCTAGAAACACTCTTTTCTTTAATGTCCAAATATCGATCCAAAGATCAAAGAGATGGCTCACTTTGGGCCCCCCAATATTTAAAGTCCAGCTCCATTGTGTCAAATCAAAAGAAAGCAACTCAAGGACACACTCATCATTTTTTGGAATAATCAAATCAATTTTGCTTTGTATTGCAAACCAAGATTGTTTAATTTTTGATTTGCTTAGTGTCTTTAACTTTGTTGATGACTATGATCAGAGTAGATCATGAGTATGAGGGCCCATGTAAAGATGGTTCATGGCCCATGCATTACTTTGAATCTCTGACCCTTCTTCTTGAATTGATAAGAAATTAAACAGAAGTCATCGACACACAAGTTTGAATAAGAGTCACAATAATTGTAAGTTACTGTTGGGCTTTGGCAGATCCTTGAAGGAGATTGATTTCATCGAACTAATTATCAAGGGTTTTGAACGGGAACATGACTTGAATGCACTCATCCCGGATTTTTTTTTGTATTTTTTTTGCTTTAGCATTTTATAAAGAGTTTAGGATTTCAAATATGTAAATTGTAACCTAATAAGCTTGTTTGAATATGATGATACATAAAAAAAAGACCAGTCATCACGGCCGTACACGTGGCACGAAGACCCATCACAAGAAAACAACATCCGACCTATTGGGCCAGACCATAAAGCTCAAGAAAAATGAGGCCTACTACAAAGGCCCGAACTAGGCCCATCACTAAGAAAATGTAAACATGATCCGAATCCAAGCTCAAATTCATGCCCGATACACGTTCTCTCATAAAGAAGAACATTGCATCAAGAAAGAGTCGTGGAGGGACCTCCACAAACGCATCTCCATTAAAGAGGAGACTGTTACAGAAACATCTTATTCTGTTACGCCTTACATGCTTAAGTCACGCAGAGAGTTAATCACGATCATTATAAAAGGTAAATAGAACATTCGACAAAGGTATGCAACTTTAACTGAGTTTTTGTCCATATTTATTTCATTCTTCCAACAGAGTTACTAACTTAAGCATTGAAGTGCCTTCGGCCACCAAAAAGGCGGTCATTGGCAGTCTAACAGTGGTTTTGCAGGTCAAACTCGCATGAAGACGATTTTTAAACGCATCAGTTTGGCGCTGTCTGTGGGGAATGACGAGTTTCCGATTTCTAAACGCAAAACAAATAGTGATAGAGTTCACCACAATCTAACAAAAGATCCACAAACCATCGGAGGAAATGATGTAGACTACAGATCCCCGATCCGGTAATGATCGCGACCACTCTCCCACCGACGCATCAATAACGGCTCAATTAGAAGATACAACCCGAATCACCGAACCAATAGCATCTGAGAATGAATATCCGCCGCACGCAATAGTCCAGACAACTACCTACACTACCACGGATCCTCGGGTAGATTCGCTCATAACCCATATGGAGCACATAACAATGATGCTAGAAAGGATCACGCAGAAGCACACTCAACTAGCTAACCCGGTTCAAGCACAATCACATCAAAACTCCGCCAATCAAACTCGAGAGAGTGGTGAAATTCCAGCATAACCCCAACAAGGACACTTCTAAAACAGCGAGCTTCCTCGAGGCAGAAATCCATTATATGAATGAATGCTTACCGAAATCTCATTCAGAATAGGAGTCACATATCCTAATGTATTATACGAATTGGCAAAACTGACATTTTCCGATGCCCTCATGAAAACATCTATGCTGAAAAAGTTCACTCCCCCAAAGTTCGAGGTGTATGATGGTACTTTCGGCCCAACCGATCATCTGAGACACTTCCACCACATGATGACTCTGAATGAGACCACAAAATCAATTTTATGTAGAACATTCCCAATCAACCTCACTTTTACAACGATAAATTGGTTCAATATTCTATCATCCATATCGATAGATTCCTTTCAAGCTCTGTCAACCGCTTTCATCACTAGATTTATCGGTAACCAACGAATGAGGAAAGGGCCACACTACCTTTTGCATATCAAACAAAAACCTAAAGAAATAATACAGGAATATGTCACACGCTTTACCAATCAACTGACAATGATCGACAGAAGTAGCGATGAATCAACCACAACAACCTTCGTGGCTGGATTAAAGAGAGACCCCTTCTTCGACACTCTTAACCTAGAGCCCCCAAAAAGCATGGCAATCCTGCTAAAAATAACACAGATTCATATCTCCCTAGAAGAGATGAAGGCAGCCAAGAAGAGAAATGATCAAGAAAGAGAAAATTTCTCAAGAAAACTAGAAAGAAAGGAAAAAAATAAGGGAAGACGATGGACAACAGGAAGGTAGCAACCCGTCAAAGAAGCATCAAAATAGCGGACAAAGCGATTCGCGACAACTGGAATTTGAGAGGTTGCAACCAATGGGAGCTCAACACGAACAGGTAATGAACGTAATGAAGACCACGTACAAACCATACACAACTCTGAAGACAAAGTCGAGCAAACATACTAAAACATATAGCGAAGTGGGATAACAATAACTGGCTGCTTCCGATGAGAGGGGACCCAAAAGGGAGAGACAAAAGCAAATACTGCTCATTTCATAGGGATCATAGGCACGATACCGAAGAATGTTACAACTTATAAGACAAAATCAAACACTGGGCTCATAAAGGACTACTAGACGAGTTCATCGGGATGCCAGAAAAACAAATCGAATGAAAAGATAAAACAGACAATGCTGCGGGATCAAAAGAACAATCCAAATAATTGATATACACCACGCACTGCATAACAAAATGAAGCAAAACACACGAAGAAGCTAGTCAAACCCCTCACTCAAACCGATCTATATCGAAACAAGGGTACCAACGAAACACTTCATAAAACATGGAAAAACTTACATCACCCAATCCGTACAAATAAAAGGACCTCATTAGCAGTCGCAAGTTTGAATTGAACCACTAAACAACACGCGAGGAAGAAGCAAAGGAAAACAAAGTGACAAAAGTACCAGTCCCCAATACAAAGATTGACAACGAGCGAAGGAAGACGAAGCAAACCATACTGTGAACCAGTATAAGAGCCTAAATGGCCAAAACTGATGAAATACTCAAGGAAACATCAATAAAGATTACGAATTCAGGAACTCCAAATTTTCGTGCGGACAACAAATCAAATAAGTCAATAAACTGGTCGTACAAGGCCGTCAGACAATAAAAGTTGGACACACAAAACTTCTGGTCTGATCAAACACGAAGTAAAGGTTGGACACTCAAGTTACCTAAACACAAAAAACTTCAAATCGACCGAGATGTCGAACTAACGAAGTAAAGGTTGGACACCCGAGTCACGTAAACACAAAATTTTGAATCGATCGAGATGTCGAACTAACGAAGTAAAGGTTGGAGACCCGAGTCACCTAAATACAAAAAACTTCTAATCGACCGAGATGTCGAACTAACGAAGTAAAGAAGGTTGGACACCCGAGTCACCTAAACACAAAAAACTTCGAATCGACCGAGATGTCGAACTAACGAAGTAAAGAATGTTGGACACCCGAGTCACCTAAACACAAAAAACTTCGAATCGACCGAGATGTCGAACTAACGAAGTAAAGGTTGTACACCCTGTTGCGGATTTTATTAACCTAAATTAATAAGCTAATAAACCCACTTGTAATAACCGCAAGTGCACGGTGTATAACTTGAAGACAACGGCAAGTACGGGTCGATCCCACGAGGAAAGTTGATGCAATTGAATTTTAGAAATTATCTAAACTAATTTAGAGAAAAATGGGGTTACAATGTTTTTAAAACTAAACTAAAAATAAATTAAAAATAAGAAAAATAAAATAAAATAAAAGATGGATGTTGTGGGGTTTGGACTCACCGATGAGTTAGCAAAAATATTTAAATCTAAATTACTGAAATTATAAATGAGAAGCTTTAGGGATGAGGATCCCTTGCTTACACCGAAGATGTGAACATTAAAATTCAATTTCAACCATATCAGTTTCTGTCAAACATGAACAATTTATTTCAAGCAAATGAACTCTTACCGAGCATTAAGTGTCTTTTTAGGGCACACTTAATCAAAGTTCAAGCTTAATAATTTTTAGCACATGCTTTGAATTTTGATAAAATGTGAATCTAACTACCAAACATATCAATTTTTAATCGAACATGAAATAAAATGTGAAAGCAATTTATCAAATTTCTGAAATAAAATTGTAATTAACAATTAAGCATTTAAATCGGTAAAATAAATTAAAATGAATTATGCAACCCTTTTGGTTTGTCGCAAACTCGATGTGGTGGTACTCAGCAGATCAGCAGGTGGTCCGAACACAAATCCCGAGAAAAAGTTGCAAATGCTCTGTGGCTGCTTAGAAAGAAGTTCGGGTGTGAATAACCAAAACTGATTTTTGACTCAGTCTCCCGCCAGAACAGTGGTGCGCCTCTGCGCTTCTTCTCCAGCGTGACGCACTCTGCTTCACCGCTACTGCTTCGCTCCTCGCGAGCTTCCTCTTCTCCCGACCGGCTCCTGAACCTGCAAAAGAGAGAGAGGGATGGAAGAACAGAGAGATGCGATGAAAATAAAAAAAAATAGAGAGAGGGATGCGAACACTGCCTTGTTTCTGCTCCTCTGTATCGTGGTGGTTGTGTTGCGGCTCGCGTTGCTCTGAGGTGGTTGTGTTGCTGAAGAAGAAGAAGAACAGGCAGAGAGCGAGATGGGAGAGAGGACGAGAACGGGTGACTGAATCAGGCGATGCTCCCTGTTTCTGCTGCGCGGTTGCTCGGTGGTGGCTGTTGTTCGAGCTACTGGTTAGGGCTGAACAAAAAACCGATCAAACCGATTAAACCGACCGAACCGATCTAAATCGAACCAATCGGTTCGGTTTAAATTCAGTTCGGATCGGTTTCGATTTTAAAAAATTCAAAACCGAAGTGGTCGGTTCGGTTTTTGGTTTCTATGCAATTTTAACCGACCGAATATATATAATAAATAATATATATTTTATATATAAATAATACAATATGTTTAAAATAGTCAGCCGGTTCGGTTTTATTTCGGTTTTGGTTTGATTTTAGTCGGTTCGGTTACGGTTTGCATAAATTAGAATCGGTTCGGTTTCAAATCGGTTTTGTTAATGGTCGGTTCGGTTTCGATTTGAAAATTTTAAAACCAACCTAAGTCGGTTCGGTTCACGGTTTAGGTGAAAAATTGAACCGTCGGTTCGGTTTTCAGCCCTACTACTGGTGGCGAAGAGAGGGAGACAGGAAGGAGGCCGAGACGAAGAGAGGGCGGTGATGGCGAAACTCGGTGGTGTGGACGGTCTATCTGGCTCTGTCGCGAGGTGGAAATTTAATGTGAAGTAGGGTTGTCACGCCCCTGTTTCACGGTGGTGGTGGTGCTCGGGTGATGGTGGAGGCTGCTGTGGTTGTTGGATGGTGGCGGAGAGACAGATGGTGGTTGATGGTGGATGGAGGTGGTGATGGTGATGAGAATCACTGTATGAGAAAGAGGTTTTGATTTTCTGTAATTTTTCTTTTCCCTTTTCTTCCTCCAATTTCTCATCCATTTCTCTTATATTTATAGAGAATGAACAAAATGAATAGAGATGTGATTCATGGAGCGAATCAAATCTGGATATGGGATAATTGGGAGAATATTCTTTGGGTTGGATTGGGCTTGACATTAGGTTTGGGTTTATGGGTTTGGTTTTGGGTTTGGTTATGAGTTTAGGCTATTTTCACCTCCACTTTCTCTGAAGTCACCATCTGGGATTGTACATTGCATTTTTCTTTGATTTCTTCGTTATTGCTCCACATTCTACAAAAACACAAAAATTTAATAATTAATCTAAAATAAGATAAAAATAAGGATTAACAAAAATATAATAAGAGGTAATAATGTTATAATTATGTGATTATCAAATACCCCTAAACCTATATTTTGCTAGTCCTCGAGCAAAACAAAGAAAAAAAACCGAAAAGAAAATCCTAACTCGCTTTCGCAGGAATCGTCGGTTGCACTTACATTTGAAAACGTGCAACAAGGCTTTGAACCCCTAGATTACCTCTAGGGGACGAGTTATAGTCTCGTGAGGGTTTTTAGAAAATGTTACCCACAAACATTACTGACTCAACAAAACTTGGTCAAACAATGTTTATTTTAAAACTTCAAGAAATGCAAGAAACCAACAGTGTCATTTTAGTGTATCAACAAATCTCCAAATAATTTAATATTCTCCAAAGGTTAGAAAAAAATCATAATCATCCTCAACTCAATGTGTGTGTGTGGATAGCACTATCAACATAACTTTTCATTTCAGTGTAAAACAATGACTAAATCTCCTGTAGAAAGTTTTTTTGACTTCAAACCTCTCATGTCACTCACAATAAAACACTCAGAGATTTGGTATTTCACTCAGTTTATATGTGAGGAAAGAGTAAATATTGGAAAACAATCATCTCACATATAGTATTGTGAAGAACGAACTTTTCAAGAATGGAATGAACATGATCTCATGGACAGGAATATCAATTACTTTTGGGAATGTTGAATCAAACACCATAGGTCTTGGTTATTAAATCTCCACATCTACGGAACCAACCTTTACCTAAGATCATCTAGGACTTCGTTGGGTTGTAACGGGGATTGGGTAATGGTTAATAAGGAATGTCTAAGGATTCTAACAAAAATTTCTAGGAATATATACACCCATTCACGAACAATTAGGGTTGTTAAGAATAAACCGATGTTGCGCACCATCAATTTTTTTCTTAATTCTCACATCTTTGTCCTCATTGACATTCTTTTTCTGCCCTTTTTTTTTTTTTAACTATTTTTCTTTTCTTCAACACTTTTTTTTCACATAGAGGATTTATGAAATATCTCATATTTTGCTTTTTGATGCCCTTTTTACACCAAGTATATCCATCCATACACATTCCCAGAAACGTTGGGTAAAGGTTAATGGGTTAACAAATAAAAGTTATTCTAAGGCTCGAAAGGCTACAAAAAGGTTAATGTTATGGGTAAGTTAAAAGGCTAGTTAATGGTCTAAAGAAAGAAATGCCTAGATCATTTCCTAAGTTTGGGTCAGTATTATGACATCTCAATTGAATAAGCCAAGAAGTTCTAGTGTAATAATTCAATTTTGATGTCATTCCCAAAGCAATTGATCAGAAAAATGAGAATAATGAGATCATTAACGAGATAATACGGACTCAAGAAAAATCAGAGTTTATGTATAACCCTCGAAAAAATAGAAAGATAATTGAGTTGAAAAATCTTATGAACTAGATCTAACTTAAGGATCATACTAAACTTTCAGTCTTTATCAATATACCAATATGTTAAGTTGGCTTGCATTTTCTTGAGTATAAAACATTTAAAATCCATTTTCATAATTGCAAAAGACCAAGTTTTCTTGACAGAAAAAGCACAATATATATATATATATATATATATTTTTTTTTTTTGAATCAGAAAAGAAAACACTACGAAAAAAAAATGAAAAATTCACCGACTCATGAACCCTACCCCCAAACCTAATCCAAACATTGTCCTCAATGTTTAACAAAATAATTCTGACAAATGAATGAAATAAGTACATATGAGGAGGTTAGAACAGTATTACCGCGGTGAAGATTTTACCAATTTCCACAAGTAATCCACCGATGAGAGCTCAGTGAGAAAAGAATTGTGGATTAGTTAATAGAAATAGATAAAATACACACTCAACATGCATTCTTTACAACAAAAGTTGGGCTGCCTCCCAGTAGCGCTTGGTTTAACGTCATCAGCCCGACAAATATTCTTCCTAAAAAATGGTGTATCGAAAATTGGAAAGGAAGAACATGACAAACACTTAGTCCATGGTCGTATATCAACAACCTGAATAGTTGAGGATCAGTCCACCAAAATATAGCAATCACATGTGACATAAGATATACTAGCACATCCCAAAAGTTGCAAGGACACCATCTAAAATCATATAGAAATTGTAAAGAAGCTCGCATTCCTTGGAAGTCAGTAGGGATCTTAAACATGAATGGGTCGCAAGTAGTAATATGCAACAAAGGATCCTCCCTTACTCCTAAAATGGAGCATCCTAAGTCTGGTTCCAAGTCAGAAGATTGGATAATTTTCACATCAGGATGGTGAAAATTAAAATCCTCACTCAGGAACATGGGATCCACATAATTAGCCCTGGTCAATGGAAATGTGATGCAAGTAGATGTAACTATAGATATATCAGGTTGTACAAGCTCATCACATGAATCACACAAAGATGTTGGGCTGGATAGCTCAACAACACCCCCAACCCTAGAGTTGACACTACTTATGGATTGCACTCTCTTACTAGATATCTCTCCCGACTTCTTTGGGACAACCTGTTTTGAATTCAATATAGATGAAATAATAACAAGCAAAGTATCATCAGTACCTGAAAACGCATACCTGAGGGTGTCAGGTAATTGTTTAAGGTCAAGCTCAGGTGGCTCAACTGATGGGACTAGTTTTGACTCACTGAGTGGAAGAGGCTCCACTTTAGACTTCCATTTATAACTAGGATCCACAATGGGGACTGAGTCAAGCAAATCATTGACTTCCCTAATGGAATCATCAACATCAAAGTCTAAACGAAAATGAGTCAAACAAGCCTCTAAATGGTCATGTGTATCATGAAAACAGTCAAGGGGAGACTCTAAAGAATGTTCACAGTTTGATTCTATGCATGAGTCACTAGGAAGGCATATGTCTAATGAGTCAACATGGGAAGGAGATGTCTGCAGTGTCTCAAAATTTACAGGTTCATCAATAAATGAGGCTTTATCAGCCTTCTTATGAGAGGAGGATGCAACCTGTGCAAAATTGGGTGAGGATATAATAACACTTATGTCAGGCATTCCTACCTGATTGTCAACCAGTTTTCCACTCCTAAGGGTAGTAATGGATTGGACATCTTCACTGTCCAGCTCAGATGTGCCACTAATTTCAAATTGACCATTTGGGTTGAAAATAGGTTGGCTAGGGACTTCCTCTGACTCTATCTCAAGACGTGAATCAACTATCTGACTCAAAGTCATCTCAAGTTTCCAGATAGCTTGGGAGTTTTGTTGATAAATAACTGTCAATTCTGTGATATCCTGAGAATTTTGCTCAAGCATTTTTCCTGTTCGCTCTATAAAAAGGTTCAAGATATCCTCTAACCTTGATGTGTTGGATGGAGGAACAACTTGATGAAATTGAGACTCATTATCAGGAATGAAAGCTTGAGGAATGTCTAGAGGGCCTTCATGGTACTGACCATGAGCGCATGAGAAGTTAGGATGATAGGCTAAACCTGGGTTGTAATAATCTAAATATGGATCATAATCAGGTCGTCACATGACATTAAATGCATTGACTTGCTCAGGAAACAAAGATGGATAATCCCTAGTGTTCATTTTTTATTTATTTTTTATTTTTTATTATTTTTTATTTTTTATTTTTTATTTTTTATTTTTAAATCACTAACTCTAAAAATATACACAAACTTACACGCAATTAGCAACCAATAAATGCACAAGAAACATGCCTCCCTAAGCAATCAACGTTTTTGAGATCAGTTATCTTTTTATCTTTGGGGGACAATTATTTCTTATGTAATCTTTATGACAAAGCAATGGGTGCTACAAGTTGATCCTAAGAGTGTACACTTTACACCGCAAAGTTCAAAATCAGTAGGCCAGAGTTTTGTTTCAAAGAAACCGGATCATCACACAAGGGAGGGAGGTCACAATGGTCCAATTAAGTACTTCCTTGTGCTGCCGCTCTGTAAGCCAATAGATGTGAGAACGATAATGTTAAATGTACACTTGAGGCTTGTGTTCCTAACCCAAAATTGTTAGTTACACCAATTCTTCTTGTGGATCGTAGCTTACTTATGACTTGGCGTACCGGGTAAATTACCTTTGTGGCAGTGGCCTCGCGGAGTTCATTGAATGATTAAACCCATCGTCACTTTTAGCAGCGATCAACACAAAAATTATTGGATTCACCTTGGTCTTGGTTGTCTTATGAACACCGTACCTAAAAGATGGCTCTATCTAACTTACTAATTGATTTTAATTATGTTTGGCTATTGGTTGCACATAGCTAGAGTGATGAGGTGGGGATATCAAGTCCCACCAGTTTCTATTTAGAAGCTGGGTCTGCTTATTATGAATTACTAAAGTTTAGCATCCACAATTACAGAAATTAAACAACCAATCACACAATTTTAAACAATTACACAAAACACCCGGGTCGCTAATACATTGCGTGTGATAGAAGTATTTACAGTGTGCGTATTCCGTTCTGCACAAAAAGTTAGCACAATTCAAAAAAAATGTCCGACTTATTTTTATCTGTTTCACTCAACACACAAGCACATGTAAATAAATTTACTGGTCTTGGTCTTAGAAGTCGGATTTCTAAATCACAAGAAATTATTGGGTAACAATTAAAATTGTTTCCCTATATTTTCTTTTGACTTAGAGAATTTTGGGTTTTTTTTTGTGATTAAACAAAATGAAAAACAGTAGAGTTCTCAAAAATTATTACACCACACACTCGTAAAACGAGGTGAAAATAAAATTAAAACTCTCCTCACAAAATAAAATAAATAAATAAAAATTTAAAATTAAAATTAAAATTTGCTTGATCACCTTGATGTTTGCAGGATCGTCCAATTTTATCGAGAAGCGTGTATTCTGCAAAATCAAACAAATAAAACGAAATGAGTGTAAAAAGAACTTAGCAAAATAAAAATAAAATTTTTGTTTTTTTTAGTGAAAATAAATCTTAAATTCAATTACACCGCAACCTTCCCCGGCAACGGCGCCAAAAACTTGTTGCGGATTTTATTAACCTAAATTAATAAGTTAATAAACCCACTTGTAATAACCGCAAGTGCACGATTTCTAACTGGTAGACAATGGCAAGTACGGGTCGATCCCACGAGGAAAGTTGATGCAATTGAATTTTAGAAATTATCTAAACTAATTTAGAGAAAAGTGGGGTTACAGTGTTTTTAAAACTAAACTAAAAATAAATTAAAAATAAGAAAAATAAAATAAAATAAAAGATGGATGTTGTGGGGTTTGGACTCACCGATGAGTTAGCAAAAATATTTAAATCTAAATTACTGAAATTATAAACGAGAAGTTTTAGGGATGAGGATCCCTTGCTTACACTGAAGATGTGATCATTAAAATTGAATTTCAACCATATCAGTTTCTGTCAAACATGAACAATTTATTTCAAGCAAATGAACTCTTACCAAGCATTAAGTGTCTTTTTAGGGCACACTTAATCAAAGTTCAAGCTTAATAATTTTTAGCACATGCTTTGAATTTTGATAAAATGTGAATCTAACTACCAAACATATCAATTTTTAATCGAACATGAAAGGTGAAAGCAATTTATCAAATTTCTGAAATAAAATTGTAATTAACAATTAAGCATTTAAGTCAGTAAATAAATTAAAATGAATTATGCAACCCTTTTGGTTTGTCGCAAACTCGATGTGGTGGTACTCAGCAGATCAGCAGGTGGTCCGAACACAAATCTCGAGAAAAAGCTGCAAATGCTCTGTGGCTGCTCAGAGAGAAGTTCGGGGTGTGAATAACCAAAACTGATTTTTGACTCAGTCTCCCGCCAGAACAGTGGTGCGCCTCTGCGCTTTTTCTCCAGCGTGACGCACTCTGCTTCGCTCCTCGCGAGCTTCCTCTTCTCCCGACCGGCTCTGGAACCTGCAAAAGAAAGAGAGGGATGGAAGAACAGAGAGAGATGCGATGGGAACACAAAAAAAACAGAGAGAGGGATGTGAACACTGCCCTATTTCTGCTCATCTGTATCATGGTGGTTGTGTTGCGGCTCACGTTGCTCTGAGGTGGTTGTGTTGCTGAATAAGAAGAACAGGCAGACAGCGAGATGGGAAAGAGGACGAGAACGGGTGACTGAATCAGGCGATGCTCCCTGTTTCTGCTGCGCGGCTGCTCGGTGGTGGTTGCTGTTCGGGCTGCTGGTGGCGAAGAGAGGGAGACAGGAAGGAGGCCGAGACGAAGAGAGGGCGGTGATGGCGAAACTCGGTGGTGTGGACGGTCTGTCTGGCTCTGTCGCGAGGTGGAAATTTGATGTGAAACTGGGTTGTCACGCCCCTGTTTCACGGTGGTGGTGGTGCTCGGGTGATGGTGGAGGCGGCTGTGGTTGTTGGATGGTGGCGGAGAGACAGATGGTGGTTGATGGTGGATGGAGGTGGTGATGGTGATGAGAATGACTGTATGAGAAAGAGGTTTTGATTTTCTGTAATTTTTCTTTTCCCTTCTCTTCCTCCCATTTCTCATCCATTTCTCTTGTATTTATAGAGAATGAACAAAATGAATAGAGATGAGATAAAGGGATGATTCATGGAGTGAATCAAATCTGGATATGGGATAATTGGGAGAATATTCTTTGGGTTGGATTGGGCTTGGCATTGGGTTTGAGTTTATGGGTTTGGTTTTGAGTTTAGGTTATGAACTTAGGCTATTTTCACCTCCACTTTCTCTGAAGTCACCATCTGGGATTGTACATTGCATTTTTCTTTGATTTCTTCGTTATTACTCCACATTCTACAAAAACACAAAAATTTAATAATTAATCTAAAATAAGATAAAAATAAGGATCAACAAAAATATAATAAGAGGTAATAATGTTATAATTATGTGATTATCACACCCGAGTCACCTAAACACAAAAAACAATTGACCGAGATGTCGAACTAACAAAGTAAAGGTTGGACACCCGAGTCACTTAACACACAAAAAATTTCGAATCGACCGAGATGCTGAACTAACGAAGTAAAGGTTAGACACCCGAATGAACAAGGACCTCCGGTCGAACAAAGTATCGAAGTAACAAAAGAACTCTGAGAAGGCAGACACAAAGTCAGAGCTAAGGGAACGAGTCAATACTGTCTGAAAAAGACACAGGCGAAAACAACCATTTACAAACAAAACGGAAAAAACAGCAACGACCAACTGCTAAACATGCAACAAGCACGAAAGCTGTCATAAAAGAACTTGACACAAAAGCCATGATAGTTACAAAAAACAAGAAAAGTTAATCTTTATTGATAAACACTACTCTGTTACATTCGGAGAAGGTGATAAAGAAGCAAGAGAGGAAACATGAGCAATGGCGGGATCAATATAGGTTGGAACGGGAGAAAAAATCTTTTCAGGAAAAGAGAGCATCAACGGCTTCGAAATACTTGATGATAGAAGGGGCAATGACTCCTCTGCTGCTGGAGCAGGTTCCTCGGCATCATCATCCTCAAACGCTTCACCAACCAAATGACGATACTTAGATAAGTCTTCGCCGAGCCCTTCAATATAATCAAGAAGCTCAACGCGCCCGTCAACAACTCGCTTCCAATTTTCAGCTTCGACCACACGAAGCCTATCCTTAGCCGCAGTGAGTTCATTTTGGCCGCTGCAAGCTGCTCTTCAGCAGTGGAGAGCATACCGGAAGCATTTGCCTTGACATCATTAAGCGCAACAGTTATATATTCCACCCGCCCCTTAGAAGCGTCACACATAAGGGATTACTTCAATCTTGAACAAGAAGCTTCATCAAAAGTTGTTTTCTCAGCGGATAACTCTTTTTCCACATCATGAAAATGGCCGCAAACCTCATCTAGCTTAGCTTTCAAGGAGTCAAGATCAACAACAGACTTATCCCGCAGATTCTTCGCCTCTGTCAAAGATCCCCAAGTAGCTGCGACAATTTTCTCCGAGCCTGTGCATTGCATTTTCAACACATCAAATTGGGAAAAGACATGAGAAAATACCAACAATAGCACTGCCAACCTTCTCTCAACGAATAACTTTTTTTCCACATCATGAAGATGGTCGCAAACCTCATCTAGCTTAGCTTTCAAGGAGTTAAGATCAACAACAGACTTATCCCGCAGATTCTTCGCCTCTGTCGAAATCCCCAAGTAGCCGTGACAATTTTCTCCGAGCCTGCGAATTGCATTTTCAACACATCAAATTGGGAAAGGACATGAGAAAATACCAGCAATAGCACTGCCAACCTCCTCTCCAAAAGAGCCACTTGATCATGACCAGCTCGATAAACCGAGCCCATTACCCTCGCGTAAGAAAGATGATTCATCCCGTCCATTATCTGTTCAAGATCACGGTCGATATGATCAAATGAGTCAAGCACATACATCAAAGGCCTCTCCACCAAACGCCTGTACCCTTCATTTACCAATCTACGTGCATCGTCCCGCATGTCGAGATGGGTAAACCAACGGAACTCGTCGTCAGACTTGATATGGATATCCTTCGGCCCAGACTCAATCCAGCTAATCCGTGGATGGAGGACGCGAAGATCCGGAAGCACCGAAGAACCACCTTCGACAGAAGGGATAACAGATGGAATAACAGTAACAATGGAAAAACCACGTTTACTGTGAGGCCCTAAGTGGGCGGACCTGAGGTGAGGGTTGGAGCCCAACAGGCCCAATAGGCCGAGAGGGGTTGGACGAGCTACAAGGGGAATCACAGTCCCATATCGCCTGGGTAGGGGAGGAGGATGATCCTTATATGTGCGGGGTCAGCTCCCCATTGTATCGAGGCCTTTTAAAGCCGTGAGGGCCGGATGGTAGCCCAAAGCGGACAGTATCGGTATAGTGCGGGAGGGGGTCGTCACAGTTTGGTATTAGAGCCTGACCCAGCCGAAAGTGTGCCACGTGGAGGTGGGCCCTCGGGCAACGTGGACGTTGTGCCTGTGTGGCCAACGAGGATGTTGGGCCTTAAGGGGGGTGGATTGTGAGACCCTAAGTGGGCGGACCTGAGGTGAGGGTTGGAGCCCAACAGGCCCAATAGGATGAGAGGGGTTGGACGAGCTACAAGGGGAATCACAGTCCCATATCGCCTGGGTAGGGGAGGAGGATGATCCTTATATGTACGGGATCAGCTCCCCATTGTATCGAGGCCTTTTAAATCCGTGAGGGCAGGATGGTAGCCCAAAGCGGACAATATCGGTACAGTGCGGGAGGGGGTCGTCACATTTACCCTCTTGTCGAGAAGCATTCGCGGCAAGGGAAGAACTGACAATAGCTGCAGGAGCAGGATAAACCTGTCGAATAGGAGAGGAAACTAGAAACCCGGCTGCCTCGCTGACATCAATGGAAGAAGAGGGAGAATGAACCCTGAAACACTGACCACCAGCAGTAATTTTAGACTACTCCACTGCCAACTGGAGCATTTTCTCATTAATGACTCGAGGGTCGTCATTAGACAACTCAGCAGTATCCGAAACACCATAGGCAGACAAAAGCTTCATTTCATCGTCATCCAATGGACGAGTAATCTCCTTCTCGCTCCTTTTCAATGCGAACCTCAACTCCTCATCCTTCTCAAGAGATTCACGATCTCCCTTCGCAGCATCATCACAGGTAGGACCCGGGCGGGAAGCAGTATCCTGAAAAGGACTCTAACGTGTCACAAACCGAGCAAAACTATGATTCGAAAGTCGTTTCTTTCTCGGGACACGACCAGGATCTACAGGCAATAGCCTTGAGGGACTCGTAGACCTCGCAAGTTTTCTCTTCGCGAAACAGGAACAGAAGTAAGAACGGGAGCATTGAGATCCGTAACATCTCAGACCGAACTCACTTCCCAATCATTGCTAGATAATCATTCACTGATCTTCTGCTCCTCAACGGATAAAAGAAGATCCTTCCGCCTATTGGGGACCCAGAATGATCGAAAAATCGAACCACATCGCAATTGAAAATAGTCAGAATTCACGAAAGCGTAGAACCAATACCACGACCAATCGCGTATGTCATCACTAAGATTCTCAAAACAATCGGGGGAGCGAAGGAAGCAAATATCCCTATACACCAACAGACCAACCACCGAATGCAAGATCCTAGCGATTAAGGGAATACCAGACAGAAGAGTTCTCGCGTAAGAAGACACCATCACCTTCCAACCATTAGAGCCCATTTGGGCAAGAGAAATGCCCAAAAAATTCAGATATTCCTAGAACAGCTCCGAAACAGGGAATCAAAAGCCAGAAGAGAACATGCACGAGTATAATGCAATGTATCCAGCCTTTGGGTTACAAGGGCTATCATCCGTCCGGGTAGAACAATCTCGAGGCCAGGCGGGAGATTATAATTAGAGCGAAGGGTCTCCAGAGTCGACTGAGAAGCTCTATTAGGAAAAAAGTGAGTCTCGCATAGGGCTAGCGACTTACCACTTAACTTGTCACCAACAGACATCGTTGAAGAGCGAATAAGCGATGAAGATGAAAATAATGAAAGAACAAACAAACCCTAAATTCAAAGGTAGCGTGAAGAGGGAAAATGTATTCGTCACATTTTCTTTTATAGAGCCGAGCAATTAAGAGACGACTCATTGGATAGCGTGGGAGATATGATGGCTATGAGAAAACCCAAAAATGTGTGCGAAAGACGAACGGGTAAACAAAGGATCGAGACACCAACTCACGAAAAGCAACTGACATCATTAAAAACAAGGTAATGATGAATTTGAAAGGCAAACCATCACCAAAGTTAGTGGCCACGTCAACATGCCCACTAACTAAGGGGGGAGTAGCTGATGATACATAAAAAAAGACTGATCATCACGGCAGTACATGTGGCACGAATACCCATCACGAGAAAACAACGCCCGACCTATTGGGCCAGACCATAAGGCCCAAAAAAATTATGCCAACTACAAAGGCTCGAACTAGGCCCATCACTGAGGAAATGTAAACATGATCTGAATCCAGACCCAAACTAATCGAAGCCCAAATCCAGGCTCGATATGTGTTCTCTCATAAAGAAAAAGGACGTTGCATCAAGAAAGAGCAGTGGATGGACTTACGCCTCCACGAACGCATCTCCATTAAGGAAGATACTGTTACAGAAACATCTCATTCCGTTGCGCCTCACATGCTTAAGTCACGCAGAGAGTTAACCACGACCATTATAAAAGGTAAAGGGTACATTTGACAAATGTATGCAACTTTAACTGAGTTTTGTCCAGATTTACTTCCTTCTTCCAACAGAGTTACTGACTTAAGCATCGGAGTGCCTTTGGCCACCAAAAAGGTGGTCATTGGCAATCTAACAGTGGTTTTGCAGGTCAAACTCACAGGAGGACGATTTTTGGACGCATCAGAACCTATGAAACAATCACTCATTCTCAACCATACACGTGGCATGAGCTAGGCTTCAGCGTAGTCCCAAGTGGACCCATGCACAAGACTATTGTTCAACTCGTAAGTCACGTGTCCAGACCCAAGACACGTCAGCCCCAGAGGCATGAGTCTCAGAGCTTGTCTAGGATAATAAGGCCTGAATGACGAATCTTAGAGTTGACACAGGCCCGAGATCCACTCGCACGAAATCAGTTCTAACCCAATTAAGCATTGGGTCCTAAACAGAGCCAATTGCCGAAGTACTCAATCATGCACAAGTAAAATCTTATACAAAATCTCCTCCTACCATCACGCCCTCGATCGCAATGACAATTGGGGAGGGAAGGCTCGCTATAAGAGTCGATGAAATGAGGAAGAAATGTACACAATTATACACAGTGTAATCTTATATATAGTCTTCACTCTTTTTCGAACCGATATCTGACTTAAGCCTCAGAGTGCCGTCGGCCACCACAATGGTGGTCTTGGGCTTAACCGCTGCTCATTTTTTGCAGATTGGATATTATCAGGATCAGCAAGGGCAAATCTGAACACATCGGAACTTGTGCACTATAATCAACATTCCAACCAAGTAGGAATACAAGTTTGAATAGGATGAGGGTTAGAGTTTTGTTCTATTAGAACATAAAACAAATTTTATTGTTAGATTGTGCAAGATAATTTTTATTGGAGTTTTAGTTATTTTAAGTATTTGCTCCTGCTCGACCTAGGGGTGGGCAAAAACCGATTTAAATTCGATTAACCGATCGAACCGGTTTTCAAATTCGGTTCGGTTACCGAACCAAAATATGAGTAGAAAGAAAATAATTTAAACCAAAACGGTTATAAACGGTCGAAATCGGTTTACATTTTGAACCAATCGAATAATAACCGAACCGACCGATTAATTAGATATATATATATATATATATAAATAACTAAATAACAGGTAGGTGTCAATTCCTGATTAGTGCAACAAATGCATTGCAGTGCACCTTGTTGCACTGAATCACCCCCTTCTCTCTCACTTTTTAATTTTGGGCTAAAAATTATGGTTATAAAAAAATTGGGCTTGTCAAAAAATTGGGCATGTTTTAATGAAAGTCTTTCAAGCGCTTGAGCTTGAAATTTCGGCCAACCGAACCGATCCAAAATTCGGTTCAACCGAATTCATCAGTTTAAAAATACAAAATTTGGTTTCGGTTTGGGTTTTGGGCAAACCGAATGAAATCGATTCGAAATCGGTTCAGGGCTCAAAACCGAACCGAACCGACATTGCCCACATCTAGCTTGACCCATCAAAATTTGTATCACAACGCTAAAATCTTGGAAATATACCGTTAAATCTCAAGCCACCGTAGCAAGGATGGAATGCATGAAAAAACCATTGTCATCCTCGTTTACTTGGCTATTGTTATGATTCACTGAGAACCTCAAGGTATTTGTGCCACCCCCTCCCTTCTGGGTGATAGTTCATAGTCGTATATTTAACTAATTGCCATAGAATTTTAATATATTTCTTGCCCCTTTGTGAAAATCCTCGCTCCTCCAAAGGATGAATTTAAAGTGTGCTGACACACAATAAAAAAATATATATATGTCGTGAGTTTTGTAGACCGTACATATAATTTGCGATTAAAACTATTGGAATAACCATTAGAACTTTTAAAGCACGAAAAAAATGTGAAGTCGCTTCCTGACGTCTTCCTCACAGTTCAACTCAAATATCTTGATGAACTAGAAATCTAGAAGGCAAGACTTTTATTTGACAAACTTTTTTAGTCTTCCAAAGATTATTACACATAGCTGATCTTGAATATTACTTGTTCCTTACACTCCCAAAGAAATCCCCAGAGAATTTGGTTCATATTTTCCTTAACCCAGAACATCAGTATAGAGTTCAATTACATTTTTCTCAAAGCGTTTAGAGCTTGCAGGTGGTTTCCAAGGATTGAGGAATGACTGAATAAACTCAAATTATGCCCTTGTGGTCTAGAGAATAAGAAGCAAGTGTTTTTGCTTATATTCAAAAAATATAAAGAGGTTGGAAACACCGGGTCGGTATCTGATAATATTTGATTGACTGCTTCAACCTCAACAGGGCTTGGCCTAGACTTAACCGGATCATAAACTCACAAGGACCTCGAAAACAAGAAAATGAAGAATGAAGAGTCAATATCTGATGTCCAACAAGATATGCAATATAATCTGAAGAAACATGAAAACCAGTCTCAGGGGTCCAGGTAGAGATGTCAAAGAAGAAAAACATAAGCATCTTTGACAAAGAAAGCCTTGTGTACTTGAGCGACTGCAAAGCGTTCCCCACAAACCAAAATTCAAAAATTGCCCCAAAATGCACCTTTTGCCGAATCTGAACGTCAGATCATTGCCAAGGAATATCATGTAAATTGCCTTGAACAGTGTTGAAAATTACTTTTTACCGAGATCAGGAACACGAAGGCCATTGGCTTGCATCTTCTTGTACATCCATTGCCAGTTCTCCGGTCTCACCTTACCCCCAAGAGCACGAACCACAGCTCCACCACTGCAGGAGCCCACTCTGCAACAATCCTCAAGGTGTAGTCCCTTCACCATTCCATACAGGAATCCACTTGCAAAGAGGTCCCCAGCTCCAGTGGCATCAATGGCTTGCGCCCCCCCATTCCAGCTGGTAACTTACAGTGCAATAAGATTGGATTTTGAATTAATCTACTTGTATCAAGTATCAACTGTGACAGCCGAATGACGCCCAATGAACCAACTCAAAATGGTCATCTCAATGAGTCTACAAAACAAGTGTTCTGGTGGGATTCTAGCTGATACAAACAAAACAAATTGGTCATCTCTGAAAACTGTTTGTGCCCTCATTGGCTTGGTTTAATATATAACTTGAAGAAAATCATTGAGAGTTTTTTTTTTTTTTTTCTTTTTACTATCTCAATGATTGCTATGTCCGACCAACAAATATTATATACTTGCACATGTGAGACATCCATTACTGACAAAAAAGACTGTCTAATATACAAGTTGGGGAAGGGAGTGACCCCTGCAAGAAGAGAAATGTAGTAGCTATACAAGACAAAGTGTGAAAACCAAACAAAAGTGGCCGAAAGCAAATGCAACATTATCTTAGCTTTTGTCCTCTAGAGATTCCCCATTTAGGGTTTCTATAATATATATAAAGATCAAAACTTTTCCTTTGGACTAAAATCTCTGCAAGTGATGTACACAATGTTTTCTGCCCTTTAGCACTTCACTCGGTTCATTTTACAGCAACCCAATAAATTTTAGTTCAGCTCTTCACAGAGCCAAATTCAGCAGAGCACATAGACAGAAATTCAACTTCCAACTGATTGTTCAGTTGCTTATTGGCAACGAAAATAAGCAACTGAACAAGCATTAATTTGTAACAATATCAAAGTCAAACGAGAACAAATAATTACTAATATGGTTCTGCATGTGTTGATCCAAATAAAGCACATAACTAAAAAAACATTTCTTGGATACACGGAATGGAAAAACATGATGTACCTGCTGCGTGTGCACCACCAGCTTTCTCTAAAATCAAATTTCTGGGTTTTATGAACCAGCAAAAGAGGAAACCTAGAAGCCACACTGTTATCGTATCTAATTTATGGCTCTGACACCAAAAATTATTGGAAAACAAAAATAATCCGTTCAACATGGATTGCACATAACAACAAATGTCGCTCGAGACATCAAACCTCATTAAGAAGACTACCCCAACTTAGAATATATCTCCTTTAAGAAGATTTCGGTGTTGATTTATCTGGTAGGACATTGTCAGGGAGAATAAGCTCTGGAGGCACTTCACGAACAACACCCAACATTGAATCATACTCCTCATCCTTGCGAGCAAACTTCTTACGCAAAACCTTTTCAAACTCAATCTCGTCGAAGGGCTTGGCATTTTCAGCTGCATGGACTTGCGCCAAGTTGGTGTAATTGGTGGCTGACTGAGAGATGAAAGCTATCTCTTCTTCTGTGAGTTTCCTCAGGAACCTTGCAGGGTTACCTCCCCAAACCTGTGACACAAGATAGATTTGGAATAAATGAATTGGGTCACACGTTTCCATGTACTAAAGAAAATTTCAATAAATTTGCACTGAAGTTGGAAATGAGAAAAAGTTGATAAAAATAATCAACAAACTAGAAAAACCAACTAAGTTGACAATATCAGAGGACTTTATGGTCATATTAAAGAGGTACTTCACAACCATCACTACGAAGAAAGCAAAAAATGATAAAAGTCTAGCAACGATCTTGATTAAAACTACATTTTGTTTCACAAAACAGGGCAGTCATATCAGAGAAGGAGATGGAGAGAACTTTTTTCTACATTACAAATACAATTTGCTAGAGAAGCCTTACTTGATTTATCAGCTCACTGATAGCAATTATCGGAGAAAGCAAGAAGAGATAAATATCAAATTTCCAAGAAACTCAATAGAAAACCTAATTATATTCATATAACTCTACCTATTGCTGTCAACAGCCAATGACCTATTTATAAGAACTTAAGGGAAATCTTAGCTAATTTGGAAAATACCAAATAAGCAATACATTCTGGAATAACCTTAATTTGGCTCACTTGTTCATGACTGTACAAACTGCAGACGCATCTCAAGGATGTGAATCATGTGATTCTATCAGGTCCTCCCAACTTGGAAAAGCTCGTCCTCGAGCTTACAGGTCAAGGCCAGCCTCTGATTTATCCATATAATTTCTTGTAATGAAGAAAATGGTCAATGAAGAAATGCCCACCAATGCAACATAAGGGTGGACATCCAACGTGTGAATCCCAGCTGCTCTAAATTCATTTTGGAAATGATGGGGCAAAGCATTGCTCCTAATGTGCAAAAGGGAAATGCTACAAGTAACGTAGGGGGCGATCCCTGCAGTGGTAGATGATTATATTTAGCACAAAAAGGGAGAGGTTTGCACAGTCCTGGCTATGTAGCTTGAAGAGTAAATGACGAGAAAGCAAATTCCCAAAGGGTTTTCTGTTTCCGAAGTAAGGGTGGTCACTATGATCAGGTAGAGACCGCCTTTTAAAACACTTTTCTTCTATCACCTAAAATTTGTCAGGATTAATATTAGGGACAATTGTTGTTGAAGCTGCGAACGATTGAGTAGTAGGATGCTGGATTTGGCATCGGGGTGGTAGTTGAGGCAGTGATGTCTGTGGTGGATTGTTGGAGCGAGAGTGCGAGAACTGCCATTCAGTATCTTACTGGTTTTTTCAAAATCAGAGCTCTAGCAGAGCTCCCTTGGCTGATTGTTTCAACATTAGAGCTCTATCGGAGCTTCCTTCAAATTCGTCATATGGCTAATGATGATTATCCTCTTAAATCTTTACTTGTTTAGTTTCTGTTGAAAGATGAGTTTGAATTTTAAAACAAAAATGGTTTCTTAATTTTGAAACTCTCTCTCTATTGTTTAGTCTCATATCTTCTATGTAACTCACTGTGGAGGAGTTAATAAGGATAGTGTTTGGACTTGGGCTTGGACCCCAAGGGGTACCCACTTTAGTGAAGGAGGGAAGAGTTAGACCAATGTTGGTCCACTCCACACGCGCGCGCCACTGCCGCAGGCCGGCCGAGCCGAGTTAGGTCGGATAGAGATGAAACCTGATGGAAATGTTGAAAAGTTAAAGGCTCGTCTTGTAGCCAAAGGATTTAGACAGAGAGAAAATGTTGACTTCTTTGACACATTCTCTGTTACTAGAATTGAATTACATCTATTCGAGTGCTAATTTCTCTTGCTGCAATACACGATCTAGTATTGCACTTTGCACCAAATGGATGTAAAGACTGCTTTTCTTAATGGTGATTTAAAAGAAGAAATTTACATGGACCAACCTGAAGGTTTTGTAATTCCAGGGCAAGAAAATAAAGTTTGCAAACTAGATAAATCTCTTACGGTTTGAAACAAGCTCCAAAACAATGACATGAAAATTTTGATAATCTTATTATCTCACATGACTTTAAAGTGAACGAAAGTGACAAATGCATTTATTATAAATCTGAAAATGGCATTTGCACTATTATATGTCTATATGTGGATGATTTGCTTATCTTTGGTTCTAATATTCATGTCGTGAATAAAGTGAAATCTTTATTGCGTGTGAACTTTGATACGAAAGATCTTGGAGAGGCGAGTGTAATCCTTGGTATTAAGATTACTAGGTCTGAAAAGGGAATTTCTTTGGATCAATCACACTATATTGAGAAGATCCTAAAGAAATATAATTACTCTAACTGTAAACCTGCATGTACTCCTAATGATCCTAGTGTAAAGTTGTTCAAGAACACCGGTAATGGTGTTAGACAATCTGAGTATGCGAGCATCATTGGTAGCCTACGATATGCTACCGATTGCACTAGGCCCGACTTGAAAAATTGGCAATTTTTTTTTTCAGAAACGAAATCCAATCAAATGGAAAATTGAGATACTGGTCCCAGAGTCTAGTCCCGACTTGTGGTAAATCAGGTAAATCCGAAAAAAAAAAATAAAAAAAAATACCAACCTTAAAGTGCCATTTACTTGCATAGTAGAGACAATTGGCACTAAGAAAATGGAATATTGGTTTCCGTAGTTAGTTAAAGGTTTGTCAGACGAGAAGACAAACCGATGAATTGTTTCTTGATCATCAATATTAAAGGGGTCCAGTTTGCATAAGCCATGCTAGCTTTGAAGGTGAACAAAAAATTGTGGGAACTCGAAGGATTCTTGAGAATCCATACCAACATAAATTGAAGTCATAACTAACTTTCCTCTTGGTTCCCAAAACCACCTGAATGTGCATGTAGACAAACCGCAAATGTGATTTCACAATGAAATTGGGAAGATTCTAGAGTATTCTTAATTAGAAGAGGCAAAGTCATTATCCTTGGATACAATTTGCCATCATCTCGATAAGGGAAGATTTTAAGTGAAATATAAGCTTCAGAGAGAGGTGACTATGAACAAACCTCCCCAGCAGGGATCTTTGTGTTCTGTCTCACAAGAGCTCCAGCAGCAACCATGGCGTGTTTCTCCACAACCACTCCATCAAGCAAGGTAGCACCCATCCCCACAAAGGCCTCATCCTCGACAGTGCAACCATGCAAAACTGCACTATGACCTGCCCAATACAAACTCTAAATCATTTGGCAAGATTCGAGTGAGGCATATTTGGTTATTTCTATGTTCAAAGCAAAAATTACGAGGTCATAAACATTAAATTACTAATATAGAAGAGCTCTGGACTTACCAACGGTGACATTGTCTCCAATAATAGTGGGCAAGACCTTCCCACTCAGATTAGATTTTGCTACATGCACAAGGGAGTTGTCCTGTATATTAGTTCCAGACCCAACGCTTATGCTATTAACATCACCTGCACATGAAAAGAAGTTTAATGGAGAGTAAAAAGGATATTTCTACAGAAACATATAAGGCCACTGAGAATACAGATCAAATTCACCAATACCATCTAAAACCAAAAGCACGGCCAGAAAAAATAGACTTGCTTTAGAGGTTCGGGACTTAAAATTTTTTTAAAATCATGGTGGAATATGTATATCAATGGTGTTTCGTTTCTTTAAGCATGCCCAAAGATGAATAGCACATCAGATTTATAGTGACAAATGTTAACCAATAAATCCGCCCCCTTCAGTTTGTGAGTATATAGAAGGCAATGATGGCTCATTAAAGAGACAATAAACAGATGGCAAGTTCCTAAATCGAGTGACATAGGTATATCCAGAGCCCAAAGTTGAATAATAATAATAATATGTAATAAGAATTTCGATTCTGGTCAAATTGCCACCTCTAGATGTTTTTGACTTTTTTTCACAAATCTATCTTACAAGTCAGAGTCGCTAAGTGAAGATTTTCAGGGCTTATAATCTGAAGGATCCAAAAAGTTGGACAATAACAACCGATATAAGAAAATAAATAAATATATATAATAAATAAAAGATGTCAAACTATCTTTCTAACAGGGTTACAGGAACAATGACATCGTCCTACCACAAAAGAGCGAGCACGGCCTGAAGAGTAAGAAAGCTGTAGCAAGTGAGTAACATTTGCCTTCCAAACATTCTTTAACTTAAGATGTTTTTTCTTCCATATAAAAATTGATTAATTTTCAGATTAACTTGACAAGTGAGCATCAGTGTTTAGACAAAAAGTGCGCCCACAGACTAGAAGTTATTACACTGCTACTCTGAATAAGTTAAGGCTCTCGATCAAATAAAATCAAAATATAAGAGCATCATAGCAAAATTTGTATACAACTCTTGTTCAATACAATTGGTTTTCATGCCTATAACTTAGAGATCTCGCAAAAGCATACCACCTGCATTTACTATACCAGGATAAATATTCATCAGATCAAAGGTGAATTTGCTCAAGGTTCTACCAGTACCAGCAACAGTGGTTTTGTTCTGTAAGTGCTAACAGGAAGGTGTAATGAGGCGGAGGGTGACACAAGAAGAGGGAGGACACAAGGCAGGTCTGTTGATTTTCAAATGTAAAGTAAAAGGAAAATTCCTCCAGAAATTGCAGGTTACATCCAAGAATTGAGAAGGTGTTCTTAAGGGGTGCATGAAAAGCAGCACAAGTGAAGTCAGTTCACAAGCGGAAGGTTCGCAATGAGATTCAAAAGTTGATTTTTTTTTTTGGTCAATAAAACCAAACAATGCATTAAAAACACAAAGGGAAAGCAAATACACCAGCTTGGAATTGAATTTTCAAATTTTCAAATCCAAGAAGTAGACGACAAATGGAGATAGTGCCTAGTGGTTAAGTTGTACCCTCCGTGAACAGTTACAGCATAGGAAAGGATTTGGTGATACTTCTGCGCAAGTAGATCAGAGCCTAACTTATAATCAAATGGTTGAGAAGAGGCTTCTAAAGTAGTGAGTGATGATGTGAAAACTTACAGTACAGTATTTTGGGTGGAGGTAAATTCTGTTTGTGCAGGCAGCTGGGACCTGGGACGAGAGAAGAGAGGGCATGGTCTAAGGGATGAGGCCGTGCAAATCAATTCAGTACCTGAGGTGCAGCATACCTATGATTTTGCAAGGTCAAAGGTATATGTACCTCGGCTATGGCGCTGTTAGATAATGACAAATGCCAAGCATAAGTGGGGCTGAAGAAAATTACGGTCCAGTAGCCAAACCTAGTAGGCCTGTTAACCCAAGGCCCAATCAATCGTTTGCCAAAGGGTATCACAAAAGAAATTGGGCCTCCTCTTGTTGGATTCTAGTCCTATCAGAAGGCTAAGCTGTATTAACCAAGTCCAGGACAGATCCTTTCCTTGAGTGGGAATCCCAGTCCTCTCAAATCGAGCGTTTGTTCAAGATGGGAAGAAAGGCCGTCCAAGATCAAGGTCAGGCCAGTAAGTCTACCTCGCTCATCCAGAAATCAATATAGGTGCAATAGAGGGTGGCCTTTCAAGTAGTCTCTAGAGTCAAGCCTTATGTCCGTAATTCTAACAATTAATTCTGAATCCAAGCAGATAGATTACTGGAGTTTGCAGGTGTGTGCGCGCTCCATTTAGGCAAATTGGAGAAGATGCTTGACGATGAAGCGAAGTGGGAAGGTCTTCAGATTAGCTCTTCCATGAGGTTTGAAGATTTTGCAAACAGAACAACAATAGCTTTAGAGAATCAACTAAGAAAAATTTTGATTTGTTCGATGAGGACAAAGAAAGGATCATGGATCATGGATCATGGATCATGGATCATGGAAATGGCAATGGATTCACAAGTAATAACTAATTTAGGAGATTCATTTAAGAGCGGGGCAGTCGTCGTCTGGTTGGATTCTATTTCAATCAGTTTGGGGTGTTTAAGGGGGCAGTTGGATTAGGGATAGTGTTCTTCTCTTTTTCTTTCCAGATGATTACACATCTTTCCCACCTCCCACCCCAATTGATCATATCTTCAACAACATCCCTCGCGCTTAATAAGAATTGATCATTCAATCTAGGAGACTTAAAGAGCTCATGTGGCCCATGTAACAATTTCCCATGTGATTAAGTCATCTCAGTGATTAATTACATTATTTGATGAAATAAGTTAGCAGATACAGATGTTCATTCCAAATAAATATCTAAAGATGGAAAGCAAACAAAATAATTGTAGTTTAACATACATCCTTGATGGAGAATGTCATAAGAACACAAGTTCAGGTTATCTATGCCTATATTTCAATCAAGATGGAAACTTGAGTGGAATACGTTAGAAGAATCTCTCTCAATTTGAGTGTACAGTACAGTACACTAAACAAATACTTTTGTAAATGACCTAAACTTATCTGACGAGGGACGCTCAAAGGTTGGAGGTATATTAATTATTTTCCATTGCACTCATTTAATAGTGTTCAGTGTTTTTATAAGTAGCTAATTTATAGTTTAATATGGATATGCTTTATAACATGTGTTCAACTCTATGTTATAAAATCGGTGACTAATCAACGATAAATCCCCAATTAAACTCTTCTCGCTAGTAGGACGTCACGATTTTGAATTAATCATTTGAATAATCCATTGGTCGAATAATCAGCGATATTTTGCTAATTTAATGATTAGTCACTTTCAAAACTCATCGATTAACCGGTCCATGGCAATGTGTTATATACAAATGAGAAAAAAATTTGAAGTTTAAAAAAATTGCCTTAACCCCATCAATATCTGCCCATAAGAGAATACATGAGTGTATGGAGAGACTAGAGAAAAAGAAAGATGAAAAAAAAACGACTCAAGGAATAACAAACAAAACTATAGAATACGGAGTTTACTACTCGATACACATTAATACTCACTGGATTCTTAATTTTGTTATAATTTGCCTTAAATTATAATAGTGATGTTTAATACTCGATACACATTAATTTTTTTCTTGAAGTAATCATATTACTTAGAAGGATAAAGAAAATTTATCTTACAATTCACATAAGTATTTTACTATTCATTGTTGACTGGGACAAATATCAAATAAGAATTGGAGATAAAAGAGGGCTAGGATTGAAGTTGGGAAGATCTTGAGGGTTGAGATTCATTCTCCTTCTACAATGGCAAAAAAATTGTGAAAAAGTTAGTGGAATGTACTTGTGGCGGAGAGAAAGTATTGTGTTTTCCTTTTTTCAAAATGAAAACTATCATAACTATTTACGTAGTTGTCGGATTTTGATAAACATGGTATCATTGAAATGCAATTTTGAAGATCTTTCCAACTTAAAATTTCAAAATATGTATTTTATTTTTAAAACATGCAAGTGTTTTTAAGATTTTCATGCCTAAGTATAATATTTTCCAAAGAAATAGACGAACATTTTATTGAACATTCAAACAAAGACTCGAAAAATTCAATCAATTCTAATATTAACCGAGTTTGACTTTAAAAAAATTAGTATTCTAAAATATATATTTTTGTGGAATTGATTGAGGGCAATGTTGGGGATGGTGATGTGAGTGTCCAGTGTATGATAATTAACCGTAAAAATAAATAAACATATGTGGAGTGTCAACGGCACGGGTAATATGCTAGTATGCTATGCACTTGAAACGTATAACGGACCCATAACGGTCCAAGAGCATTATAGGTTATAACGGGACATAATGGTATATAACGGAATAGTTTTTTAAATATATTTTTAATACTCCCACAAAGTATTAATGTAATAGAGTCAAAAAAATAAATTATGTTCATAACATTAAATTCAAAAACAAAAAAATAATAATAAAAACACCTTCCCTTCGTATGAGAGTGAGATCGCAACAGAGAGTGCGATAGACTCTTCGTCTTCTTCCTTTATTCTACTCTCGTTCTCTGTCAAACGGCGAGGTCTAGTTCTCTGCCGATTGGTGACGGCTAGCTCAAGTCCTTTTCTATGAGTCTAGGGTTCTCATTCGATCGAGAATGAAATTGGTGATTGTTTTTTTTAATGTACTAGAACAAAACGTTAAAACGAGGTTATTGATAAAAAAAAAACGTTATTTCAATAACAGTCATATAATGCCATTATATCAGATCTATGATACCATAACGTGATAATGTCATAACGTAATGGCTCACCCCCGTTAAGAGTTATATCGGCATTATAACGTCGTTTTAACTGCACAGCTAGTATGTTTACAAAATACATGTCGATTAATTCTAATTCGTCCCGATTAATCTCATATCGTTCCTTAACTAATTAGAGTTTGATTCGTGATTTAACTACATAGGTTCAACCACATAATATCTAGCATTTTCTTTACATGTTATGAGTTGAAGATTACTCGCCACTCTATGTAATTTTGGTGACATACCCATAGTATAGATCTAATTTTCATGTAACATTTTTTCCCAAATATTGACATGCAAGTATTCCATGTTTCCATTTGATACGCTTTGTTTCCACTTTTTTTACACATGAGATCTTCTATGAGAAAGAGTAATTAGACTAGATATATAACCAGTCTATACTCTCTATTTAAAAATTAAGTTTTTTGCCAAAAATAAAAAAGAACTTTATCGTGTACTAAATTTCCACATTATTAAGAGAATATTGACACTACCAAAAGTTTCTTCCATGGCTTTTATTGAAGGGAAAAGCAAAGAAACAATTTCATATTAAATATTATGTTAAAAAAACAAAATAAACTCCACTGAAATTTTTTGGAGTATTACTTTTTTGAATAAAAGTTTCCATTGCAGCCATCAATAGCTACATGGATGAGGTCCCGGCTTACAAGGCCATAGAGATAGAGGCAGCCGAGCTTAGGAGCAAATAGAAAGCACGGGCAACAAACACACATAGGCCCCAAAATCCAAGAACCAAAACTATGAAATACAAATGAAAATAAACATCAACAACCCATGGGTAAACAGGCCCTCCCATTGCCTACAGGGTGTATCCAAAACCAAAAAACCAACCAAGCTTAACCAATTCAGATTTCGCATTCGTGTCATAAGAACTCCAATACGCAGCTTGTCCAAATCAACTCCTGTTGCCCTTGTGATGAGACTACAGTGGGTGGATTCAATCTCTTCGTACTTAAGATCTGAAGAGATGTTGCCTCATAAGAGAACGAAGGACCCAACATATCATTAAGACCAGTTGTCTGGCGATGAACTTGTTTTTTTCTTTTTACAGTCTTAACCCCACACATATCTTTCCTGTTGATCATCTCAAACGCTTCACACATGGTTTCAGACCACCATCAAAACTCTGATTACCTATAAACGAGCTCTTGATTTCAAACCCAAAAATTAGATTTCTGTTACCCTCTTTTACTATAACTAACGGAGTTTGGCCCAAATCCACCCCTTTTTCTGACTCAAAAGAGGTGGATTACTACCTAGGAAGCACCAATACTTCCAAAAATTCATCAGTTACGGTGTCATACATACACTGATACAGCTCATATACATACACATGTCTCACATGGTCTTTGGAGTGTCGTGCAAGGATAGGTTTTGATGCATTTTGGAGTGTGAGATGTGCATGTTTAAGATGCATGTGTTTTGTCTTTTTTCTTATTAGTCGTGACTTATGTTATTGATGTTTAGGAATTACTGCATTTTGGTTTAAGAGACCAAATGACTTGGGTTTTTTGTGATAATGTGTTTTACTTATGTAATCATGTTTACGGATTTATGAATTTTGATTCATTGATTATATTAGTATATTTATAATTTTAAAAGCTATATATTAAACTTGATGTATCACGGTGTCCATATTGTATTCGTACCTTCGTATCTGTGCATCCTAAAATACAACCCAAACATGGATCTGTATCAAGAGATTCCTCGACGCCACTAACTTCCAGATCATCTGTGCCAAGGCTATCTATACCCCCACATTAGTAAGGATCCCCTCCTAATCCACCACACCATCTTCGACCTTAGACTGACCCACATGGAACTTCCTCCCCACCAACTAAAAGGACCCTACCGACAAAAAGGACTCGAAAACCCCTCCAAGGTGAATCTTTTTTAATCTCATCAATCTGAAGTTTAACCACTTCTCTAGATCCTAGGGCTGCCAGTTACATTGGAAAATCCGATACCGACCAACTCCAAACCGAAATTTTCCAAAAAAAAAATCCAATTATGAAATATACGAATTTGAAATTTTCGATTTCCGACATTCTGAGATTTTTTGGAATGGAATTGGAATCTGTTTGAAATATCTGATTCCGATCCAAAAAATTATGAAACTTTTGAAAGTGTTCCGATCAAAAAAATATTCACGATTATTAATTCCAAAGTATTTTGATCCGATATTTCCCATTTGTTTCAAAATTTTCTTAAATAAGTAAGATGCCATTATCATATAATATATTGTAAGTTATAACTATATATTTTCATTATCCTATTAATAAAATAAGATTATATATCATAATTATAAGTTATAACTATATGTTTCCATTTAACATAAAAATAAAATAAGAATTATAATTTATAAGGTATAACTATATGTTTGAACTAATCATACCAATAAAATACGATCACATACATTATGAGTCCCGACATGACCAATAAAGTTGGTATCTTGTCTTTTGAGAATAAATTAAATAATTCTTTTTTTAGAGGTGAGTGTAATTATATATTTAAAAAAGAATTAAATCGTAATTATTATATGAAAATTCCAAAACTGTTAATTGAAGTTTCCGAAATGTGAACTCCCTAAATTTTTTTGAAAATTTTAACTAGAGTTGAGTTATTATATGTTGAGTTTCGGAATCAAAAATGGAAATTACAAAAAAAAAATTCCAAGAAATTCGAAAAAAATCCGAAAAGTGAAATTCCGATAATTTAATTGAGTCTAACCCCATTTTTTCAAAAATTCAATTCTAAATTTTTTCTGAGAAACCCCTCAAAATTTTGAAAAGTGAAATTTCAAATTTTTTTTTTTTTTTGAAAAATTTTCAATTCCAATTCCGAAATTTTGGAATGAAAATTGGAAACGAATTTTTTTGAACGAAAATTGAAAAACATGTTTCCGATCCGATCTATCTAAAAAACAGCCCTACTAGATCCCCATAGAACAAGAATCTGATAGAAGTCAATGGGGGGCTATAACCAAAGAATCCTTACGAACCAACAACTTATTCAGTCGTTCGCCTTCAAACCTCTAATCACTCATCGGCACAACCACTAGAATGTGAGGGGTGCATGCTAGATGCCAAGGAGGTGGCCCTCTAAGCATAAACAATAATGAAACAAAATCTACCTTTGCTAGCTCCATCAAATAAAGAAGTTTCAAGTATGGATCTTTGCTAGCTCTTTCCAATAACTCCCCCCAATTCACCTTAGTATGATCCATACCATCAAAAATTTGAAATGTAGCCGCTTCAACAAAACCCGTGCAGGACTACCAATGGAGGCCTTCAGTTTTGCCAAAGTCACTATTTATGTAGCTCGAGGATTCGAAGGGTGGGATAGAAAATTTTAGAACATAAGTAAAACAAAGAAATTACAAAGTGAACAACATACATGAAGATTGATCTGGTACTAGTTTAAAACTCTAGCCATTATCATCCAAGGGGTTTAATTCATTAAAAAGATAATGAATGCTAATAAATCAAGAGAGTCTTCTAACCTATTCTACTCAAGTGCTCATCTTGATGGAATCATGGAACTCAAATCAAGAGTCTTCAAACCTGTTACACTCGAGCGCCCATCTTGACGGACTAAGGTTAGGGATTTTCCATCTCCATAACCATTATGAGTTTTGTTTTCTATTATGATTTTTTTTTCTAGTACTCCACTACTAGATGTGTATTGGAAACAAGCATTTTTCCTTGTATCTTCCTACCTTATTTCATCAAAATAAATAAGTTAATCTTTTACCCTAAAACAATACCAAACAGCATGAGTAAATTTTTTGGGATCTCTATTTTTGCTCCCTTTTGTTGTTAAGGAATAGTAAAATCGATGCTTCTTCACCCACCTCTAAGGCTCTAACTAATCCTTGAGAACAGATGAAACTCGATTGACCAATCTTCTTGATTCTATTCACAACAATGGTTAATAAAAATAAGGCAATAGATTCAACCCGTATTAAGTGTGGTGTATCTGAATGGGGCGTAGTATTGGCTTCGCAATACCACAACATGTAATCGTGAGTAGCATAATACATAGTACATTATTAAAATTAAAAAAAAACCATTCATGTTTTATAGTCAAAGAAATTATCAAGGAAAAAAAAATCTAGGTTAATGGAATCTAGCGACTAATGACTACGGACCTGAAATACTCAATATCAATCAGTCTTTCTAACCTATATTACTATGCCAGTCATCCTCCCATTGGACACATAATCTTTCATTCAAGATGTCACTAACTCTTTTAAGTGTTAAAGTTTGAGGTAGCTTACATTAATTGTTAGAAATACGGATTACAATTGCTTCACTAAGACAAATAATTATACATCCTAATCCCTTGAGGTGGGTCCTTAGAGAAGTGGGAATTAGCAACCAATGGTTTTCAATGCTGGTTATATTGACCACTCCTAAGCCAAGTTCAATGTTTCAATTGTCTGCATGACGAACGTTGAAGGGTAAGGTTGTGTTTCCAAGAACCCATAACATCGCAAGACAATGTTGTGTGCTGAATGCTAATCACACATTCTAAACGCATCTTCATATATGTTCAAAATCAATAACATGTTCTACAAATTCAGTAGTCTCAAGCATTCAGAGCGCAACATACCTCTCAAGACGCATCCATACCAAATCGAAGATGCCTGTCCCACTTGAACGTCTCCGATAATAGATGCACTTGGTGCCACAAAAGCATCTTTGTCAACAACTGGAGCTTTGTCAAATATGTTCATCAAAGTTCGGTGCCTAGACACTAATATAACATCAAAACAAGCTAGTTAGCCAGCAAATATCGAACATTTAAAATATAAGATTTAATGGAAGGCAGATATAGAGAAAGAATAGACGACAAAGCAAAGCCTCAGTTCTAGTGCATGATTATTTATCGAAGAAGTATTGCATACAAGAAGCCGAAGAGGTACCCAACAATCATGGAGGAAGATACATGTATTCATCAAAAACAAAGTCTTGTTGGCCTATATCAGCTTGAACCTCTCTTTGAATTCATATTTTGCTATCCACACCCAGTTCATGGACATCTAAAAAGCAAATGGTTATTTATACCCCTATTTAACAAAGAAATGACAGGTATAGCTGTGCCCAACACACGCCCGCACTTGCACAAACATGAACATACATTGTGAATACTTACCATTGATTCCCTGATAGCAAAAGTTGTAACAAGATAATACTAAACTGATCTGCTAAGTTTTCCACAAAAGATAAGATGTTCCAGAAAACTCTCAAAATACCTAAAACAACCCGGTAAGATGTCTCCGACAACAACTAGTTCATCTGGTAGATGATATAAGGAACACTGAACAACAGCAAAAAAAAACTGCTCCTTTTTACTTCAAAAAATATCAAAATCCAATCCATTTCAAGGTAGGCACCCTGAGATTGGAACACTTACAAAACCCAAAAGCTAACTCGAGCTAATACCCCAATTGTTCCCAAAAAGAAGTATTTTTTTTTTTTAAACAATCCTGGACTGCGCAGGCATAGATAAACACGAAATTTGGAATTTCATTTCACAATAAGATGAAAAACGAAAAGGAAAATTAGGGTTTTGAAAGGTGAAGAGAGAAGCTTACATTGCTCTTGGAAGTAGTAGTTGCCTTGGAGGCGAGAGCCGAGACGATCGATGGCTTGGCCGGTCTCACGAATCCAGAATCCGACGGTGTAGATCGCTTTACCCAAAGTCCCCATCTTCTTCTTTTTCTTCTCTTCTGTGAGAGATTCGATCAATGAGTTGAGTTTGTGTTTCAGTGAAAGAAGTAAGGTAATGGAAAGGGGGGGGGAGGAGGAGAAATGAAGTGTGAAAGAGAGGGAGAGAGGGGTGCAGAAGATCCCAAAGCTATAGGAGTGGTCCCTCAGGTTTTGGGGGTTAGTTAGTTTGCATATTGTTTTGGCATCCTTGAGGTTTTGCAATTTGACAGAGAATCCTTGGCTATGTGCACCGTATTGTACATAACTAATTGTCAGGGGCCCTTGTTAACGTACCTCTTGATGATCAACCCATGATCATAGGGCATGACGCTAGTACGTGTATGGGAAGAGTATGTGTGAAGGTACAAGTATGTGTGTGCAAGGGATAGATAGACGATGTGAAAGACTCAAATGGATTAATCTAGTCGTGTGCAAGTGGCAACACTCATTGCGCTATTTAATGTGGCATATGTGTATCTGAAACCACGTTACTTTATTGATTGTGTGCTTCTTTTTGTGATTGTACTAGAGTATGCCCAGTGCCATACATAATTTTATTTTTGTTAATTATTTTGTACTGAACAACTCTATCACTATCCTCATTTTCGCTCTCAATCAATATTGAAGTGTAAGTTTATTCTAAATATAAGCTTATTCAGTCAAATTTGAATCAGTTGGGGAAAAATTTAATCGCCAAGAATGAATTCTCCCCTAATATTTGAATTCACCAAAATATGAAGTTTTGGGTTTTTGTTTAAATGTGCATTAAGATGCTCGATTCATTTTTTTATGTTATAATCGACATGTCTCATTGCTTTTTAAAATATTGAAAAATATTAAAGACGCGAAATACATCATATGTTTTTAATTATAAAATATATATATATATATATTTCTAATATTTTAGCCCTTGTATTGATCATTGATTTTATTGGAAAAATCTTCAAAAATGCATTTCAACGATACTAAGTTTATCAAAATCCGACAACGATGTAGATAGTTATGATAAATTTTCTTTTTGCTAAAAGGAAAACACAATATTTTCTCTCTTTGCCACATGTACATTTCACCAACTTTTTTCAAAAGTTTTTCATTATTTTTGCCCTTCTACATATTTTATATTTACAAATATGTCATCATAGGAAATTAATCTCAACCCTCAAAATTCAATGCATTTCCCAATTTTCAATCATAACCATCTTTTATCTCCAATCTTTTTTATTTGACTTTGTCTCAGTCAGCAATGAATAGCAAAACACCACTCTGAATTGTAATATAGATTTTCTCGATTGTTGCTCATTGATTTGCTCGGTGAGGGCTATTTCTATATAGGTGTTTGGGCGTTAGTGCAACATTATTTGTAAAGTTTTTGTTGTGTTTTATGGCCGCCAATAGTGTCTTTTGTGTTGTTCGAGCATTTAAGCAGTTTTGAATTTTTAGCGAGTATGGGGCCCGCATTAGTCAGAGTGGATCCAAATAGATTATAAACCGTGTTTTTAATGTTTTAGAACCCTCATGTGGTGTTCTCGATGAGTTGGAACAGGTGTGGTTGTACACATTTTACTGCGTGTTTTTCGATTTAAAAGGCGAAAAGTCGTGATGAGTATAAATAGAACTTTACCCTTTTATTTCGTTCTCTTTTTTACTCATTTTTCTTCTTCTTCATTCAACTGAGACATGCAACTCTGATCATGTGAAGTTTCAAGGGTTTATGAAGCATTTTCTTGGTGGTTAGGGTGTAGATCTTTGAAGGGGTTTAGTTTCGACTTGTTTTTTACACTTTGGTAAGTTGGGGGAGTGGTGTTTCAGCTAATCCAGGTGTGGTGTAAGACTGTTATAGCCATTACAATTTGATTTCGAGGTGAAACCAAGTCAAAACGGCAAATATTCAAACGAGATTTCAAGTAAAGAATGTAGGATTCAACTCGATTGCGATTTGGATAAGGTTTTCGAACTGATTTCGGTGGATCCAGGTGAGTAAGATCTTAGTTTAATCCGATGCATGGTTTCTCCCTTCAATTGAGTTTACATGTGTGTATTACAGTTGTTATTCATCATTTCATTTGATGCATGTCAATGGACTGAGTTTGCACCTCATTTCTCACTGATTGAGTACTACATAGTTTGGTTTTTGAGTTCAATTGGTTGCTTGAATATCAGGTTGATGGCAGATTTGAATACGTATACTTTGATTTATTTGAATATGTATAAAATATGTTCAATTGTTTGGTGTATGTGTGAATGCTTGGTCATTGCACAATCAACCATCAACAAATATACCAAACAAGTTTCAATTGACTTTGTATTAATTTACAAGTAGTACGGTATGAGAGTGTTATAGTTGAATCTATCGTCGGTATTGTCTTATCTCGTTGTAAACTATGTATGTATTGTGAACATTTTATGTAGAATTATGTTTCGATTAATATTAGTTAATATCATTAATGATTTTAATGTATTTTATTATTTACAGGATTCATCTTTTCAAAAAGGTATGAAAATAGGCATTCCCTTCATTGATATGTTTAAAGATATAAGAATAATTGGTTATGGGATTTGACTAGTTTGAGTTTACAATTCAATTGATACATCTATTATATATCTTTGAAATAGCTACCCAATAATTCAAAAAACTTTTAAAGCCAAATCACATGAAAAAAAAACCAAGATGTTGTGTTGTCTTTCATTTAAACCCTAAGACTAATAAGTACAAGGTGGTAATAATTATGAAAAAGGAAATTCACAATGTTCTTTTAGCTATTCTGAATGAAATATATACAATAAGTACATGTGAGTGAAAAATGTTGGATGATAGTATATATAATTTCATTGGGCACTAATTACAGAGCCATTGTGAGAGAGCGTTCACATTTCACATGTTAGATAATAAGTGTGTACTTTTTTCCGGTGACATAATTGATAAGGTATTACTATAATTAGGTTTGCCTCCAATTGTCAGTATTAATCGAAATCTAAATCTCAAGACATATAAATGATTTATGACTATATTTGATTCAAGTAGAAGTGAAGAATATCATTTGTATATGTGAATGACAACTGAGTACGGTAAGAATGACTCATGGGTAAAGTTGCACATTATTAGATTAAAAAATATTATATACCTCTTCAATTTGAGTTCTTAAACAATTATCAACTTACTTTGAAGTAAATCTAATGATGACCAAAATAGTTTATAAACTTTGAAATAAGATTTTCACCAAACTCAAAAAAATGGTCATGAGATATCGTTAGTAGATTCAGTACCCGATCTTAAAAGTTTTGTTCCACTATTGAACATACAGTGAAGTTGGACAATCTATATTTTTTGTACAATCGATACCTGGTTATTTTTATTATGGCATTATCTTCATAAGCGAATAATTAAATACACAAGTATTGCCGCCAACTTACATAATTACACAAACAATGAATGACTAATTTACAATGCGAGATGTCAATTAACCACGTAGTAGCAAATCAATCAGCTCACAATTGAGAGATAATTATGAGTTTCTAATTGCAAACAGACTCGACCCTAAGGGCATACTACAAATTTAGTGGGCTATACTCATTTTCTTGCCACATCGTTTGTTTTCTTGATTGTTTGTTTTCTTTTCTTTGTTGGCTTAGAGAAGAAAAACATTGAACTTCACTCATCTTACTCTAAGATAACACTTTCTATAAAAACAAGAATGGTAGTGTGTTCTTCAATAGCCAAATCCATGCATCCACAAAAAACTGACCTTATAGAAAAAAATATTAAGGCCATGCCAAAATTTTCAATTCTAAGCCCCCTAAAATTTCAATTTTGGAGCCCCTAATTTAAAATACTATATATATTGGGTTCACGAAAATCAGGGTCAATTGTAATTAAAATAAAAATATGGAGGCTACTATGACTAAAAATGAAAGGCTGATAAGAATAGAGGTTAACAACGAGTGTTGAATGCATGACAAGTGGATTATAATATAGGTTAACAGTTGGCTAGTTTACACATACTCGGTAACAACTTGGTTGAGGAGCGAGTAGCATATTTGGGGAGTAATTGGCAAAACTATAACGATTAATCCCAATACGAATTTATAAAAACCTAAGAACACTTTGGCTGAAGGAGTACGAAGAAATTAAATATCTCAATACCTATCATAATATAAATGAACATCGTTATCGTCAAAATAAATATCACACTTTACAAAAATAAATGCATAACAAGTTTTATCCTAATAGATAAGAAATATAATATTGTGAAATTTAAATTGAGTTTAATCATCAAAACATTAGCTACTTCACTATATCCTAGTAGCATAATCTACTTGTTATGTTTGATGTAAACTAATGAGATTTAATTAGAGAAGTAAAATTTACTCTTGCATTAGTCTAAAGTTTTGAAAAACAAAAAACATGAAAGTGATGCAGTTACAATATTATAATTACCTACAGAAGAACTAGTGCAATATGGCTGATAAGTGGCTAAAAAGTAAGAAAACCTCAATTATGTCTCAGAATCTTGGTGTATTCAAAACATATATATTTTTTGAAAAGAAGAAACATTGTCATTATGCATAAACCCCCAGCGCTACAAATAACATCACAAAGTGGATTAGCATGAAGATGGAGGCAAAATTGCAAGGTTGCCAGCTATAGTACTTTGAAAAAATTGTTGCATTTGTTATTGCACTAAGCCATGATTGTTATTCCTATATTTGTTTCATATGCGTCCATCAAAGTCGTATCTGGCCTCAACTTATTCCTTAGCCTTTGTTGCTTACCTACCTCGACTCTTAGTTATTGATTATCTATTTCCACCAACTCAACGCTATCTCTCGCACTCTCAATTGTACCATGAGTGAAACCCGATTTAGTAGTTCGTGAGCTTAGCCTTATGCCCTGGCTCAATCGTGTGTCTTGATCCTGTTTCAAGAACTTCACTCATAATACTTGACTCTTGGTGATGAGTACCTTCAAATATAAGCTGGACACGCACAATATCCATAATTTATTCTACAACGAAGGTAAGTTAATTAACTACATTAAGAGCCCACAAATAGTTTAAATATGTGAAACAACAATATCTAATATTAGAAGTATGATGCCCTATTACTTATTTCCTTTCATTTTATTAATTGATTCATTTTTCTGCGTGTTTACTAAGTTAATGATTGCAAAGTTTCAACTCAAATAACAACTTTTCAATAACAAATGAAAAAAAAATCGACATAAAGATAGATTCAAAAAAGTAGTAGGGAAGCACATTTAGGGTTTGTACTTGAACGTTTAATTTGTTCGAGTCAAAATTGTTTTACTAAGGGTGTGTTTGATTGCAAGTTTTCCCAGGGAAAATGATAATATATGCCTCGACACGTTTGTTAAGGGTGTTTGATTGTTTAAATTTTCCATGAAAAACTTTATTGAACACCTAATTTGTGTAGCAAAACTGTCAAAAAATCATGATTTTTTATTTTCTTTACATTTTTTCACATGATCTATTCCTTTCTTCCCCTTTAGGAATTGATTTTCTCTGCCTTAGAATAAAATATAAAATTTCTAAAACCATCACAACTCTCCATTGTTTGAGAAGTAGAGCGTCTACCTTCTTTTCTAGGTCACCTTCTTCGTGTCTCCCTTATTCTCCAAATCGTCGTATTTGTCACGTAGTCTGCCTCACCGATTGTCTCTATCTTCCTTCAGATTGTCTCACATTCCTTTTTTTGTCATGTAGTCTCTCCCACCTTACAGATCCTCACTTCAAAAGCAAGCAAGGTTTGTCTATTGCGCATAGATTGTACTCTTCAAATCAAATATGGGATATGGTATTTTGGCCTTCTAAACATTTAATTTGTTTTAGATCAAGATCTAGGCTGATTTGTTGTGTTTTAGTTCACAAAATTTGGGTTTCATTGAAGATGTAGAGTTGTTGCTCAAGTTTTGAGCATAAGGATTGTGGTTCAAGAATTCCAGATCACGCTTTCAAGAATTTGCGATGATTGAAAATAATCGCCAATTGATAAATTTAAAAATTTTCTTGAAATAAATTATGGTCATGTTAGGATGATTATTTTGGAAAATTTTCTTGAAAATTTTCATGAAACAATGAAATTCGTATGTTTTTTGGTTGTTGTTGTTGATTTTTTTAAAGGAAAATTAAAGAAAAAAGTTCCATGGCGGTGCTCTTTGTAGCAGGTACCAAAACATGCCCTAAGTGGGGGTAGGGATGGCAACGGGTTGGATTTGGGCTAATCCGTCCCCATCCCCGTCAGGGATTGCAGATCCTTGAATCCGCCTCGAATAACAATTTTTTTTTAAACCGTCCCTGCTCCACACGGATTGGTGGATATTTGCCCCACCCTGTTTAACCGCAGTGGGATGACCGAAGGCGAATCAATGTCGTTGAGAAGTGGAAGTGAATCAAATTTGTTGTTGTTGCTGTTGTTTCTGTGGAGAAAATATTTGAGAGATCTACTAGTGCTAGAGCTAGAGTTAAGGTTAGGGTTCTTCTTCTGTTGATCTTGGTTGGGGGACTGGAGAGAAAAATCCCCCCTCTCTTGCAACTTATGTAACTAATCATAAACACGACGATAATAATATTGACAATTGATAACTGTAGAAAAAGTAACCAACAATATCAGATAGAAACTCCTTCAACTGATTCAGACCATTAGTTGGCTGCTGATCCAACCCCTTCTTACCTTGTTCAATCAAGAGTGGTGATTGATATGAGTTGAAATTGCTTGTATTTTATGAGCATAAAAAACAATATTTTGGTTGCAGAAGCCTTGGATGAAAACAACAATTCCATGGATTTTGATTACTCTCTTAATTTCATAGGTGATAATCATAACAAATCTTATTTTGGGCGGGTTTGCTGGTGTTGTTGCCTCTCGAGACCCAAAAGTTTTTTCATCTGCTCGAACAACTTAGAGCTTTTGTAGAAAACAAGTACATATCTGATGCTGGAATTGAAGAGGATGAAGGAAAAGAAATGGAATCCTGATGATGCACTTGATTTGATGATGATAAATTCACTGTTGCTGTGATGGATTCCATCGTTTCTTTAGGGCTCGCATAAGTGTTGGATTTCGAAGAGGTTGAACCAGAGACATGGTTGATCAATCATACAGTAAGAAATGTAGGAGATAAAAGGAGTGACGGAGGCGAGATGGGTTCTGTCTCTGTGAGGCGATTGGAGAGGGGAATTAGGGATAAAAATGATTCACAGATTTAGTTTTTTTATATTAAAAGGGAATTTTAGTAATAACACATAGATGAGTGAATACACGCGGGGCAGATATGGCCAAATCCGTAATCCTCCTCGAATCCATGACGGGTAAGCTTTTCATCTCCGAATCTACCCCAAAATTTGTTTAGGCAAATACAAAATCCTCCTCATTTTGGGCGGAGCGAATATCTGTGTAAATCCACCCCAATACCAACCCTAAGTGGGGGTGCTCTTTGGTGTGGGGAGCAATTTTGAAGTCGGCTAGGATGAAAATTTGGTTTGTCGGGGGGGGGGGGGGGGGGGGGGGGTGCTCACGCGCACAATGGGCAGGAGGGGCTCATGCGCTTCTATCACAGCCGTAGCATCAAATCCGACGGCCCACATCGATGGATTTCAAAATTATTTTATTTCACATTTTTGGGCAAATGGGAAATGAAAAATTTGGAAACAGGAGGGTTTCCTTCGATGTGAACTTCATGAAAAAAAAAAATTGAAACTTCATGAAAATTTTTGCTCCTTCGTGAGCTCTGATCTAGGTTTCCCTTCGATCCGCTCTGAGATCCACTCTCCTTTCAAGCCGCTCTCTTCGCGACGAAGCTAGGGTTTCCCTTCGATGTGAACTTCATGAAAATTTTTGCTCCTTCATGAGCTCATATCTAGGGTTTCTCTTCGATCCGTTCTGAGATCCACTCTCCTTTCAAGCCGCTCTCTTCGCGACGAAGCTAGGGTTTCTGCGCAAGAGCTTTTTCTACTCCAACTCCAACTGCAGGTAACTTCCAACTCATTTTGATTTTGTTTAGTTTGCGAACTTTAAACCAATTTTCAACGAAATTCAGAAGAAAACTCCATAAAAACTAAACATAATTTGCACAATGAAATAATAAATTTGTTCATTAACTTGCTTAAAAGAATCGTATTATGGAGGTTTAGTTTGAGGAAGGAAAAAAATTGTCCATAAACATGTCAATATAACACTCAATTTTCTCTGAGAAAGTTGCCAAACCAAACCCCAAATTAGGATTTTGGGGGCTTTGTGTGAGATTTGGTTCACATATTTTGATGTAAAAAAAAAAAAAACAAAAAGAACAAAACTAAACCTTAGTTTGGCGAACGAGTCCAGAAACATTAGAAAGTAGGACAGAAAGAGGAGACTTCAAGGCAGAGGATTGCTTAGAAATGTTCTTCTCATTACTGAGATAACACACTATCAACCATGGAAACCTTCCCAACACAAACACAGTCATCAAAATCAGTCTTGGTAGGCTACCAGCGAAATTCCATACACTGAGGAAAGTGTCTTCTGATCCTTTGAGAGCAATTAGAGCATCAGCCACAGTTGAATTGTTATGATTATCCTTGAATTGTTATGATTATTCTTGAATTGTTTGCTTCTTAGTTTAAATTGGGCTTTTAATGCAGGAATGGCATACAAAGCGTATGTTGTTTATTGCGGCTGTAGACCAGGAGTATACATGACTTGGCCAAGTTGTTTATCACAAGTAGATGGTTATAAGGGTAGCATGTACAAGGGTTTCACATCAGCTGAAGAAGCGTGTGAAAATTACAGTCTGTGGATGCGCTCAGAAGAGGCAAGAAGAGAGCCTCAGTCAAGAAGAGACCCCGACGAAGATATGAAACCCAATCAACCAAATCACATTCGCGAGCATAGTGGTGAAGAAATTCTCGATCAAATACATGAAACCCAAGTCAACGATCCCTGGGCTTTTACAAGGGAATTGATCAATGCCATGTTAGTGTTAATTATAGTGATTCTTGTACTTGTTATTTTGAAGCTTTTGAGTGAATGATATGTGAGGTTCTATTTTGTAGTTTTATTTTGTAATGTACATGAACAAATGTTGTAATGAATTTCTATTATGTAATGGAATTATTGGTGAATCAATACACCTTCTTTTGTGATGGTTTGGTTTTCTTTTGTAACTTGGAAATTCTTTTATGATTGTTTTCTTTGCTTCTATTATGTAAGAAGAATCCTGCAATATTTGATACAGTAAGAAGAATCTATATGAATTTCTTTTGTAACTTGTAAGAAGAATTCTCTACGAAGAACTAGAAATTCTCTAGCATGCAGAACTAGAAATTCATACAAATTGCTCTTTTACTAGAAATTGCTATTGGCTATTGGCTAGAAAGAGCAAGAACTTTACAAGTGAATTGCTATTGGCCGATTGCTACTAGCATGCAGAATGCTATTGGTTATTGGTTGATTGAATGCTATTGGCTGATTGCTGTAAATTCATTCAGATTGCTGTAAATTCTATGCAACGTTTGGCTTATATTTCCATTGTTATTCTCTGTATATTCTCTGCAACTTTTGGCTAATTCTCTGCAATGTTATTCTCTGAACATTGTAAATTCTCTGCAACTTTACAATTGAAATTCTCTGTCAATTGAATGCTCTAACAAAAATAGTATGTTTTAAGCCCTTGTCAGATAACAACTCTCTGCGATGTTTGCCTATTGACGAAGTCTTGATTGTTAATTGAATTCTCTGTCAATTGAATGATCTCTGCAACATTGAAAATAGTATGTTCTAAGCCCTTGTCAGATAACAATTTTCTCTGCCAATTGCATGAAAATAATATGTTCTAAGAAATTTTCTCTGGCATTTTTTTCTGACAATTTTTTCTGCAGATTACAATTTTCTCTTATGAACAATATTACATGTCGGAGTTGAAACAAGAATGGAGATGGTCTATAACCCAGAGCATAACAAAAAATTCTCTACATATGAACAAAAAATTCAGACTTTACTACATGTCAGAGCTGAAACAAGAAATCATCAATATTACATTCAAATTCTCTACATATGAACACAAAAAATCAGAGCATAACAAAAAACCACTTCACATTTCTCTAAATGGATCAAAATCTTTGATGTTGTACTCGCTATTATTATCTAAAGATGCATGTTTGAATTAGACAACAATGATTATGTAATCAAGCAATGAAATCACTTGGGGAAATGAACATTTTAGGGTTTAAGAAAAAAAGAAGACATGTCACGACCTGTCCAAAAGTAAGATACATATTTAATGAATATCCAATAGATTTTGATTTTGTTATAACCATGCTAAATGCGAAAGAAGATTAAAATCCGATCCGATCCGATCCAGAGGGAGGGCAACTACCAAAGAGTCAAAAATATTCAAAGCGGCATCTACAAAAGAATATTTCCTCCCTCCACCTTCACCAATCTCATCCATTCGACCAGAATAGCCCATGTTGCTCCTAAATCTCAATAATACCCCTTCTTTTTCCAGGCATCAAATCCAATCTATACAAAAATGAACCCCATATCAGTAAATTCAACCCCTTACAGAAATAAAGAAGTCAAATTCTTTGTTTCGTTTTGTTTTCCGCGGGTATTATTTTCTCTTCAACCTGTCGAAAAACAAAATTTGTCTTCAAATCTTTCCTTCTTCACTGTTCGTCAAACAGAGACCTCTTTCGCTTCAAATGCCCCTCTCTGCAGATCTGCATTTGAAACCCTAATTTCCCCAAGGTAATCTCTCTCTTTTGTTGCTTTCAAAACCCTAGTTTACATCCGCGTTTTCATTTTGATTTCAGGTTCTGTACCAATCAAACTCTAATTTGTGATTTTTTGGTTGTTGTGTCAGATCAGATCTGCCTATCCAACTCATAGAGTTGTTCTCTGGTGATATTTCCGTATTCAATTGAAAATTTAGGTAAAATTTCGTCAAATTCACGCATTTGGGACACTGGAAATCTAATTTTCTTGTCCTTAAATTAGGTATCGTTATCAATTGGGGAAAATTGCGTGCTAAAAACCTAATTTTATGATAGCTGACACTAATTATTATAATGGGTTGCTAGGGATTTAGATTGATGGAGGGATTAGGAGCTGAGGACCCATCGGCCGCGGCTCCATTTGCGAAATGGAGAAACGATTTCTCAAGGATTTTTCAGTATTATCTTGATAGATCTACACCTCATCCAGTTGGGAGATGGTTGGGGACAGTAGCTGTTGGATTGATTTACGTGTTGCGTGTATACTTCATTGAAGGATTCTATATCGTCTCATATGGGCTCGGGATATATATCTTGAATCTATTGATTGGGTTTCTATCACCACAGGTTGACCCGGAGCTGGAATCGTTGGATGGGGCTTCATTGCCAACAAAGGGTTCGGATGAATTTAAGCCTTTCATTCGCCGTCTCCCAGAGTTCAAGTTCTGGTAATTCAGTGGATCATTTTACGTTATGCTTTAAATGCTTTACTTAATTCTTTAGTGAGGCTTCTTTAATAGTCAAATATCTAATGTTCGTAATTCCTTACTTACTTTAATTTCACACATTGGTTTGATTCACTCTGATAGGAATTGTGTCCTTTGTCTCTAGATTATGCTACTTTATGGTTTTATTGTTCTACTTATCTTGACAACTGATTCAAGATTCACTTATTCGGCTAGTAGGTATGCATGCATAGTTTATCTATTCTGAGATTGCTGTTCAGAAAGATGCTTTCCAGTTCTTTCCTGCATGTTGCGACTCAACAATTTTAGTGAATGCAATTTCTCTGAAACATCAGCTAATTCTGAATGAAATCTGATACGTCCTTGAAAGTTGGAATTAGATTTCATACCGGTAGTATGATACGCGCAGAAAAGGGGAGTGATTCCCATCGGACGCATATTGTGGCTTTGGAAGTATGGTATGGTGGGTGATTTTCAAGTTTTTTTTTTATTGAAGCTTCATCAAGTTCAATCGAGGCAGTACTCTATGGTGGGTGGTAGTTTTGTCCACGTCTCGATTTGTGTTGTCATCATTGCGGACGGATATGGGATATTAGTAGAGGAAAATGTGATTGTGTGGTAACAAGTGTCTCCCCTTGCATCGCGGTGGCTTCCTTCAATGGATTGGGGACAAGGCTCTTAAGACCTTTTCTGAAGACTCTTTGCCTTTTGTTCCAAAATTTTTGGTCTGGCCAAGGAGCTCGAAAGCTTCATTAACCGTTCCTTTTTTTAGGATTCTTCATTTCCAAAGGGTGGCTCTTTTGATTGGAAAGCTGAATGGCTTTTGTGATTTACTTACTTCCAATTGCTAGAGGATGCTGACTAATCGGTTAGGAAAGAGCATAAAGAAAGTTTATCGGATTGCTCCATTTTCTCTCACTTGGCTTATGACAATATCATTCCCTTGAATTTCTTTCATAATCTTTTGGTCAAGTTGGAGACGAGGAAAGGCGTGCCATCAAAGGTGTAGATGATGTTGTGGAACAAACTTCCATCTAAGAAAGTTTTATTTGGAGAGTGGATGTTGTGGCTTGACCTTTGTGTGACTTGTTGGTGGGAATTTATTCCCCTTTTTCCTTCCTTGCCATTGGAATTATGTGGCACATGATTTTAATAGGCTTCGTAATATACTAGAAAACTGGCATTAAGAAACCAGTTTCGTTAGCTCCTTTCTAAGTAACGGCAAATGGGTATGGGGTGTGTATAATTCATGCGGTGCAGTGGTGGTGTGGAACTTATGGAAGGAAAGTAATTCTAGGATTTTCGAAGAACGAACTAACAGTGGAGCAGGTCATTATACGGATTAAAATTACATATGGTTTGGGTTTTAACATGGCTCCCTCTGTATGCAGTTAAAACAACGTTATAATGCTGATATAACTCCAATATAACATTTAACGAAGGTGAGCCATTATGTTATGAAATTATCACATTTTTGTATCACGGCTCCGATATAACGCCGTTATTGAGATAATATTTATTTTCAATAACACCGTTTTAACTTTTTGTTCTAATATATAAAAAAAACACTCATTTCATTCTCGATCGAAGAAGAAGGATTAGAGCTCACCATCGCCAATCGACAGAGAGCCAAACCTCGGCGGTTGACAGATAACGAGAGAAGGGATGAAGACGAAGAGTCGATCATACTCTCTATTGCAATCTCACTCTCATATGAAGGGAATATTTTTTTTCTATTAATGTTTCGATGTTTTTGAATTTAATGTTATGATCATGATTTATTTTTTGTCTCTATAAGATATACTTTGTGGGGATATTAAAAGTATATTTAACAAAATATTCCGTTATATACTGTTATATCACATTATATCACGTTATAATTTATAACGCTCCTGGACTGTTATAGGTCCGTTATCCGTTTTAACTGCATAGCCTCTGAATGAGGCGCCTTATTCTACTTGTATGGGTGGGAAACATAAGTGTAAAGATGGGTTATTTATTTATTTAATTTTAACTTTATTTATTTATTTTTACCGTTACGCTAGTTTGATGAATGAATTGGCCTTTGTTTTTTCTGATTGATCTTTTATGAATAGTTAAAGCCTGCATGGCACGTGTCCTTTTTCTAGTCAATAATCTTTATGGTTACCTTGTTCAATACCTAGTATTGCATTTAATGAGATCTCATACTTTGTAGAAGTCATTTATTTATTTGTAATATAAGCCTCGATGTGTAAATCTCAAGTGCCTTTATCGAATCTCAAGTGCCTTTATGACTCTGGTTAGGATCGTACTACTATTACGTTTGGAAGGATTCAGATTTTTCATTACCATGTTAACCAATGAAGTACAGTCCTATTCCACAAGTTGGTTTTCTGTGTCTGTCTCCCAGATTATGGACCATTAATTTATTCAAATATAATTTCTGATGCAATACAAGCTTTATTTACAAATGATTTGTTGCATAGTCTAATAGACTAATAAGGTGAGACATCTGCATTTGCAGCATCAAACAAGTCGCCTGCTTGCCTGTTTTGATACCTGGTGGATAAATATTGTATTCCTTTTAGCACTTCGTTAATAAGTTGTATGCCTGATTTGCAGTGCCTTGTGAATAATCTGTGTTCTTGATGCCTAATGCTATTTAGAAGTTTTTCAAACGTCTTCTTCTGAGAGGAGCATAAGTTTGCATGCCTCAAGTGCCTTTACTAGTTGCATTCCGTATTCCGTTTTTCTTTTGGTTGGTAAGTGAGCTATGGATGATAAACCTTTTTGACATACTTCATCTGTAGTCTGTGCATTGCTATTGATGCTGCTCAGGAGTTTATGAAATATGTAGTCTTTCCATCTTTTAAACTTTTACTTTTTATGGTACATATTTATGAAGCTGGTAAAGGTTTCTTCTGTATGAGATTGATGTAGGCTTATGTATATTCGACTGTTCCTTACTTTATCTTATGATGATAGGTATTCCTTCACAAAGGCTTTCTGCATAGCATTTATCATGACCTTCTTCTCCATGTTTGATGTTCCTGTTTTCTGGCCCATTTTGCTCCTTTATTGGATTGTTCTTTTTATCCTCACAATGAAGCGGCAAATCCTACACATGATCAAATACAAATATGTCCCCTTTAGCGTTGGAAAGCAGGTAAACATCAAGTAGTTCTTTTCATTAGCACTCATAACATCTGATTTTGGTGTTGGAGGTTGTAATGTTTCTTCTTTTGATTTGATTTTAACAGAAGTATACTGGGAAGAAGTCTTCTGCAAGTAGCAGTGGCTTCCCAAGGGACTGAAGTTCGTGCTTGCTTAGCTCCGACACAATCTGAAGAAAGGAAGTCTAGTGCCACCAGATTGTCACCATTTTATATATTTTTTGAAGACCATATATTTCATGTCATTGTGGGTCTGGTACTTCCATAGAGATACTCTTCACTTAAAGATCAGGCTTTTCTTTGAAGCTAGTGAAATGGCCATGGCAGTAGTGGAACTTGTGAATACGTAGTTAGACTGAAGATTCTTGGACATTGTTAGCAAATGTAAGATGCATGACTAATAGCTCACTTCTCTAGCTTGTGAGGTTCAGAGTTGAGGTTTTAATGTTGGTGGGCTAACTGTTTAGGCAATCAATCTCATTTGTTACCCTTAATGCATTGTGCTGTTAGGATTTTGGTTTAGTAGCAGAAAACTCTTATACTCAATCCGGTCTTTGAACTATCAACAAATAAAATTGCGTCGATTTGGGCTATAAAGCTTCACTATCACAATGAGTAAAATGTTGTGGGTCTACATCAATAATTGCGGGTTGATGTCATGGACATTTTTTACGGCAGTAAATTATGCAGTTTTATTATGTCAGGAAGAACTGACTGGACTTGGACAAGTCCTGCTCCAAAGGACGCAAAATAATTCGAATCTTGGATCTGCTCACAATGTCTTAGTCCATGAAGAATTGTACTTCAAATGTTTGTAGGTGTGTAATTTATTGCGTTTTAATGCTTTGCAGTTCTTCATTACTTATGGTCCAATGATGTTGGTGCTGCTCTGTCTACGATTTTTTGTATATGAAAAATCAGTCTCTTGTTCATTTTTGTCGGCAGAGGGATTGTTTTGGATAGAGTCTGTTGTAAGTTTGCTTTTTTGTTAGATTTCAAGCAAGCAAAACTTTATTACCCTAACATTAATACACTGCAGAAAGAGTAGTCTTACAATGAACCTAAACAAATAAACACAGCTCAATGAAGTGAAGCTCACTTATAAACTTGTATTAACATAACATGAATGTATGCACTCATTTACTTGTAACGATTTTAGCTGTTAACACACAACACAATTGTCCAACAAGTGTCAGAAGGAGATGGTAATTCCCTTCGAAAGTCATGATCTCACAATTGGGTATAGTCGACCACGGGAGCTCTTCCTGTAGATGCTCATGAACTTGGCCACAAATTCTGCACGGGTTGCATACAAACCAAGGATTTGTTAAATGCCACAATCATATTCACAGTACTGAGTCGAAATTTCTATTAATGCTTCATTCAAACACTAGTTTTCGTAAAAAAAATAATTTATCTAATTTTCTTCTACTTGACATTTCAAGTTCTGCAGCTAACATAAACTTTCAGTTGGTGGTATTTCAGATTATATCTTAAAAGTCCGGTGCATGAGGAGATACTTGGCGAATGAAGTCTGGTCTCGACGGGAAACCTGAAAGTATGCTTATAGGTACTTTTATCTTGCATTGGTTCCTTTATTTACGTTTTAGTTTAGTTTTTCATAATATTCCTTCACAGATTACTAACTTAAAGAGTGAAATCACTTGCTAATGAGAAACTTGTTCTATGGTCATACTAGAATGCGTATTACCTTCGAGTTTGAGTAGAGCATTTGTTCCCATCGGGAGTCTCTTCTCCTGCAGAAGTCAAAATGTTTATTTATCTCATTGTGGCTAACATATATAACCAGATCAGAAACTGCCACTTACATAGTATGCATGCCAGTAATATAGTTCCCTTCTTGAACTAGCTTCAACTCCCTTAAGAAACTGTTCCACAAGCTTCTGCAAGTTTTCCATATATAATTCAATAAAAATGATACATGCAGATAGATTGATTTAATTTTGTTGCGCACTCGTACCTGGAGAATCAGTTTGGGGTCGACAAAATCCACCAGTAGCTTCTGAAACTTTCCCCGTATAAAAAACAATCTGATGGAGAAGTACATATCAAACTCAGTCATTCATAGAAAAATTGTTATTATCTCAATCTCTTGTTATAGTATTGATACAAACCTTTTGGGTGATGGATCGGCTAGAATGGCGGCGGCAAGGTCTACTAGAACCTCTTCCCAGCCTAGAGAAATTGGTTGTTCATCAACAAAAGGGTAACTGCATCGGTAATAGACCTACATTATGGTAAGAAGTATTGAAAATCAATTTGATGCTTATGAATGCTTCTTTTTGCCGTTCTTACTGGTGGGATTTGCATGCTTCGAGTGCCATGATTGCTTTCCTCAAGTTCTGCTTTGATTTCACTGCAATTTTAGCTGCAAAATTCATGGGCAGATCAAAATTCTCCTTCCTTGCTATTTGTATAAGAACCTGCATGATCTGAAAATATAGAAACCGATCAAATGGTTAAAAGTCTTCTTTCTTGGGAAACCTCGTTCGACCGTTATTCATTTGAGAAACAAAAACTAGATCAACTTGGCAACATCTGAATCTGAAAGAACCAAGAAGACTTGTTAAGTTTTACCTTGCACCTATGCCTTCTATTATTGAATAGTCAATCTCATGAACTAACTGCCTATTTATTGATTTAACTGCCTAGTTATCGATCACACGACCTAAATCTGAGCTACTAGCTAACAAGAGGATGGTATATTGCAATAGGGTGAACATGCTGGAGGAAGTATGCTTACCTCATGCGTTACTGGGACATCAACACTGACAACTTTGCAGCGGCTTTTGACTGAATCAAGGATATCCGCATCATCTTCACAGCAGAGTATGATCTTACATGCATCCGTGTGACAATCCATTATCCATTTTATCAAGTGCTGAACATTCTCTTCTGCTTTGTCAACGTCATAAAGAACTATCACTGCATTCAGATAAAACCTAGAGTAAGAAAATGTGAACAGTGTTACTGTCCTTGCCATTTTACAAAGTAATACACTAATACCTTTGAAATCTGCGCTGGCATCGAGAATGCTGACTTCAGGAATGATTCCTTGATGACTAGTTATGTCCTTGACTAGACCCATTATTGCGTATCTAGCAGTCTGAGATTCTGATTTTAGATTGAGTTCCACATGATGAGGGCTGGAGGCTATTGGAACAACCACTTGCATTGGACTATTTTCCTGTGAAAGGTCTTTAGTGAGATCTGATATCCTAGTGTGAATATACGTCGTAGATTTGTAAATGAAATCGGGAAGTTAGGAGGGGGAAAAAAGGATCCTAGAGCACTAAAATAAACTTTTACAATCTAGTTTACCTGAATTTGGAAGTATCTTAAATCATGAGATATCTGCAGCAAAATCCGAAAAATAGTGAGTATAATTTGCATCAAGTATATGAATAAGAGATTGAAAGGTTACCGCAGTTGTTGAGCGTGACACCTACATTACATGCTGAATCGCCAAAAAAGTTGCGCAACAATGCCATTGTGAGTGCTTTCTTTCCAGAGCCTGGAGGTCCCTTGAACAGAATATGTGGGCAGCTATTTTGGGATATCTAGTTCAAGAACAAGAAAAATACTTGTCAATGTTGTGGAACAAATAAACCAAGGAAGTAGAATAGTGAATTATGAGTAACAATAATAAATACAATACAAAAATTAGTTACTAGCCTTTGGATGGAGCTTACCAGTTGCTTTAGAAAGCGAGCTTCTTGTTTGTGACAAGTGAAATCTGTCAAGGAAGTGGGTTGATGCTTATCAGCCCAGAATTGTTTCAGATTCTCAACTACAAGTGCCTTTTCAATGTATAAAGCTTCATCAACCTCCCTTGTGGCTTCGAGTGATTTTGAGGAGGTCCTACATGATCCTTTCCTCACACAACCGAACCATTTCTCTTTCGGGATCTTCTGTACATTAGTTGTGAACTTTCTGAAACTATCACTTGATGGTCTACTACCATCACTTATCTTGCTATTCTCCGTGCTACTTTTGCTCAAACTGCGCCTACTAGAGGCAGAGCTAGAACTCGTATTGGTTCGTGACATGACATTGTTAGATGGAACAACATGGATATTCTGATTATAAGTAGCATTTGGTCTTCTTTCATATATAGTACTGTCTCTTTCGGAAACTAGTTTAGGCCTAGGAGGGAAACTACTCCCAAAGCCATTATTCTTTGATAGAGGATTTTTTTGTGTAGACAATTTTGAGTACTCTTTAGAAAAGAAGATATCGTCGAGTGAGAGAGAAGAATCCGTGACAATTTCTTTTGAGAGCTTTGCTTCACCAGCCATTTCATTGATTTCACTCGCAGAAGGGCCATTCAAATGCAAAGAAACCTCCTTTCTTGGCTTAGGAACAGACATTGATCTATGACTATAATTCGATCTCTGACCAACTCTAGAACTTTCAAGATATGGCAAATTAATTCCATCTTCCTCGATAACAATAACACGCTTGGGAGGAGTTCGGCGACTTTGATTTCTACTAGATAAACTTAGAATATCATTATCATTTGCACCAAGTTCGTCTCTCCTAGTCTTTAAGGGAGAAACATGTTTACGACGATCTGAAATCAAATAAGGACTAGTATTTCTATGTGGCGAGACAACACCATTAACAGTATCATCTCTAGGTAGTGGACGTTCTGATCTCGAGTAAGGACTAATATTTCTAGTCGACGAGACATCATTTGCAGCAGGATCATCTCTACGTGATGGTTTATATGGGGATATGCTGCTCTTTCTTCGAATTGGACTAGTTATAGTCCTAAACATTCTAGGTGGAGATTCCACATCGAAATCATGATGATTCGAAGAAGAATACCTCTTGTTTCGGCTTAAAGGGCTGATATATCTTGCTGGGGTTTTGGGTCTATCAGCAACAGCAGGCTTCAGTTCATGCCATGGACTGTCTTGGCACTCATTCTCTGTATCAGAAGGTTCATAGCCACTTCGCCTTTGTTTCAAGGAAGAACTCAGTCTGCTGTTCCTCGAGTTGTTCTCCATTGGAAGCATGAGTGCTAAGCTAACTAGGTGAGACGAGCGGGAATAGTGTTTTGGAGTGAATTGTTACATTTGGAGGTGAGGGAGGAAGAATATTTCAAATAGATTCTTGTTGGATGGGATGTCGGAGAAGGTACGAGATTTACTAAGTTGAGGAAATCGTGGAAGCCAAGGGGTTTTGTCTTAGAGTGAGTCTGAATGTGTATGTATTTACAGAAAGTTTACAACTGACTAAGACTGAGTTGGCTTTTGGTGGTTCCTGTAATTTCTAAGCCATCTCCATGAAGTTAATTGGAAGTTTGTCTTGACGTTGGACATGCCAAAGGCAGGGAGCATCATGAAATGAACTAATTAAATTAACTAACCAGGTGGCCGAGGACAATAACTAGGCAATTCCACGCCTATGGTTAAATTTGTTTTTGGCTAAGTCAAGTTCGACAAAACATTTTGTGCCTTTGATATATTATTCAAGTATAATAAGTTCCGGTTTTGAATGTTTGGTTCGAAAATTCGAGGCAAGAAACTGTGTTATATTATTAAGATAAAATAAATATAAAAATGAAGATACAAATCCTAAAACATGTCCTTGCCAGCAAATTGTTGGTTGGCAGATTCCAGGACTCACCCAACTCATCCTCACACTGACTCATGTATTCAGTGCATCCTATGTGAGAGAAGAAGAAGAAGAAGAAGGTCAGTGCAATTTACCAAGGTCCTTATGCTCTTTTGCGTTCCCTTGGAATCATCAACGAGATAAACCTAGTTCTACGTGGTTGGAATCTAATGGAATTGTCCACATGAATAAAACAGTATTTCATTAACAACCAAGTGTTTGAATATTGTGAATTTTAATATGCTAGCACATATTATGGCTAGACGATTCAACAGTAGTTGTAATGAACATCACGTTTTAATGTAAAAACCAAAAAAGGAAGAAAAGAAAGAAGAATTCAAGTTTTTGCTATAGTAGGATGCTAGCTCAGCGCACTGATGAGCTTCAGAAAAAAGGTTATTGCTAAAAATCTTGTGCAGTTAGGTGATGGTATTGAGACTCTACTCCCACTGTTCAAGGCCTTACCATAACAGAGTTGTGCACTGGTCTGGCCTTTCAGTAATTGTAGGTTTGATTCGATTCCAGCTCAGTAATATTGCTGGATTTCTAATATTATTCCTCCCTCGCCTGAAGGAGTGTGTTGACTACTTATAGGATAGTTTTTTTGGTCTTCTCTAACAGCTCAGCTAGTATGGCACAATCTTATTATAACTTAATTAAGCCATATTAACGACTTAGAAGACTTGTCCAATCACTCTTACAAGTAATAACAATAATCCAATAAGTGGCGGACCAAGAATTTAGTCAAGGGGGGGGGGGGGGGGGGGGCGAAATGACAAATAATTATTAATTGATAATAGTAGTTATTAAGGGTGGAGTAAAATTTTTTTTTTTCTATCTGAGTTAGTAATTAATAAAAAATACATTGCATGTACCAAATTGAATCTAGTGTAGTTCAATTTTAAGCCAAAATAGGGTCGCAATATCGATGACCTTATAAGCAATGAGCAAATGAGCGTAATAACTAGAATATATAACTAAAATCACAAAATAATTAGGATAAGTATCTAGTTGAAGCTAAAAAAAAATATGAAATTAGCGAATATAATATAATCTTAATTTAATTTCATAGAAAAAATGGTTTATATAAGGCTCAAATCTTGTACGAATTAGCTAATGGTATATATTTTCATTGAATTCTATAGTTATTATTTTAGATATTAATTTCAAATATTTTTTTTGTTGGAGGTTTTATACCAATTGTGAACAAACAATTCATTTCTTTACTATTTGCAATTACATAAAATTGCGTTGAAAAAAAAAGAAGTAGGGGCATGTTACAATGACAAAAGTAGTAATTGTGAATAACCATAAAGAAATCATATGTACCAAGAGAACCGAAAATAGGTTTGTATTAAACTAAACAATTTCAAAAATTTTAATGTTTCCAATTACTAATAAAGTTGCATTGAAAATAAAAAAAATAAAAAAATCTTACACTCGAAGAGTATCGAACTCGGGTCATATTATAATTAGTAAACTTGTAACCACGGCACCATTAGAACCGCATTTAAATGATAGAATGAACAATTGTGATATTGTATTATACATTATATAATTATTATTATTTTTATAATACTAATATATAATAAAAATATTTTGAAAGTTGAGCCCTGGCCTTAGTAGGTCCGCCCCTGAATCCAATCACCTAATCCTTAACTTCACCTATGTCCACCGGATCATCTATCTTCAATCTAATCCAATCCAATCCAACTCTTGGAGTGAGCCTTCCCAGGCCAGGTTCACATTGCAATTACATCACAGAGGCTCAGGGAGCAGTATATGTAGTTCCGATGACTGATTATTTAATACTTAATATGTTTTTTTTAAATAGACTATAGACAACAGTGAACTTGTAGTATTATTTCAACTCCAGTCAATTACTCTACTCGTACTATAATAATAGGCCTTGGTGAACCTTACAATATCCCTCTGTAACAAACCCAAAGAATACACCATGGATGTTTGCTTAGTTGAGATATTAGGAGCAACTTCTCTCTACGGTGCTTGAATATGGACACCAACTTCTTGTGGTCAGGGATGTTTTCCTTGATAGGAACTCCCTTAAACTTCTCTGTCCATGCATGTAAGCTTAAGAAACTATCAACAGTCAAAAGATTTCTGCACAATAATTCTTTTAGTGGTCCTAACCAGAGAGCAATAATTCCATAGACCAATTTTGTCAATCCAACCAATCTCCACCAAAAAATGGTTGCTCTCCAAACATGTTGTGAAACAGGAAACATAACTGTTTTGTGAAACAGGAAACTATTTTTGAACAGGAAACAAATTCAGGAAACAAGAAACTGATTTTGAACAGAAACAGATTCAGGAAACAACAACTGTGAAACAGGAAACTGCTGTGAAAGAATTGTTGTATAACAGGAAACAAGACGCTATATATACTAGGAACTGTAGCTATTTTTTATAATGTAGAAAAACTTTGAAGCACAGGGAATAGAGAAAGATAATTGCTCAAATTGTTTCATCTCTTGTTGAGAGATTGTGTGAGAATTGTCATCTTCTTGTACCTTGTTCTTGAATATAGTGGAATCACCTCACCGTGGACGTAGGCGCAATTCGCCGAACCACGTAAACTTTGTGTCTCTTGTGGTAGGTTCTTGGTTTTCTCTAATTACTTTCATTGCTAGTTGCTCTATTTAATTGATTGGATCCTTGTGGTACTTGTGTGCAATTGTTGGTGTCTACCTGCTTCCGCAATAAGACGCAACAATTGGTATTAGAGCACTAAGGGAAATTGATCTTGAATTGTTCTACTCAAGATTGTGAAGATTCAAAAGTGCTAGGGTTTGTTTGTGCACAAGTTGTTTGAAGAAAAAATCGTAGTGAAGCTTCTTGTCTAGAAAGTCACAGGTTTTGTTTGCAATGGCATCCAAGGTGAGCAAGGCACATGTGGGGAAGTATGAAATCGAGAAATTTAATGGTAAGAACGATTTCGGATATTGGAGAATACAAATGAGGAATTTGCTTATTTCTCAGAAATTACACAAGGCATTACTAGGGAAGGATAAAAGGCTGAAACCATGTCAGATGATGAATGGGAAGAATTGGATTTGGAGGCTCGTGCTGCTATTTGCTTGTGTCTGGATAGAGACATAGTTTTTTTAGTTAATGAAGAGACTACGACAGCTGATGTTTGGTTGAAGCTTGAGTCACAGTTTATGACTAAGACATTATCAAACAGGTTATACTTGAAAACCCAATTGTACAGACTAGCAATGAATGAAGGCACTCCAATTGGTGATCATATCGCTAAGTTTACACGGATTATCTCAAATTTGAGAGATGTGGATGTGAAGATTGAGGATGAAGACCAAACAATTATATTGCTTTACTCCTTGCCGCAGTCATATGAAAATCTTGTACAAACAATTTTGTTTGGGAAAGATGAACTTACATTTGATGAAACTACCGGTGCACTCTTGTCCAATGAGATTCGGAAGAAAACTTCATCAAGTGGTAGTGGGAAAGATCAAGCTGAAGGGTTGGTTGCTAGAGGAAGGTCTCAAGTGAAATCATCTTCAAAGAGTGAAAAATCTAGATCAAAGTCTAGAGGTCCACAATGTCACAAATGTAGAGAGTGGGGGCATATTAGGAAAAATTGTCCAAATCAATGTAAGAGTAATCATGATAACAGTTGGAAGAGCAAGAAAAAGCAAGATAAGGGTGATACTAGTGAAGCAAGTTATGCATCTAGTACGAAAAATGATGAAGAATGTTATTCAGTTGCGGGTGAAAACACATAAATCTCTGGGAGATGGATCCTTGACTCTGGGTGTTCTTACCATATGTGCCAAAACAGGGAGTGGTTCACTAACTATGAGCACATTGATGGTTGTACTGTTTTGATGGGTAATGATTACGCTTGCAAGACAGTTGGAATTGGAACAATGAGGATCAAGATGTATGATGGTGTTGTGAGAACCTTAACTGATGTGAGGCATGTCCCAGCCTTGAAGAAGAACCTTATCTTGCTTGGTGTTTTAGACTCAAATGGTTATAAGTTTACAACGGTAGGTGGAGTTTTAAAGGTTGTCCGTGGGTCTTTGGTTGTCATGAAAGGGATCAAATAAGGTAACTTGTACACCTTGATGGGTAACACGGTAACAAGAAATGTGGCAGTGGGAACTTCTTCATCGGAAAGCACTAGGTTATGGCACATGCGACTTGGGCATATGACAGAAAAATGATTGTCTCTACTGAGCAAGCAAGGGTTACTGAAGGGTATCCAGAAACCGACTATGGAGTTTTGCGAGCATTGTGTATATGAAAAACAATGCAGGGTAAAATTTAGTACAAGCAAGCACAGGAACAGAGGTATTCTAGACTATGTGCATACAGATGTGTGGGGGCCAGCGAAAGTCGCCTCTAAGGGAGGTTCCAGGTACTTTGTCTCCTTCATTGATGATTATTCCCGTTACACATGGGTATATTTTTTGAAGTCTAAGAATGAAGTATTTGAGACATTTAAAAGGTGGAGAGCAATGGTTGAGAATAGAACTGGAAGAAAGGTGAAGACTTTGAGGTCTGATAATGGTACCGAGTATACTGAGGGTACTTTCAAACATTTTTGTGATCAGGAAGGAATTGTTCGACATTGAACTATTAGAGACACGCCACAACAAAATGGAGTTGCTGAGAGATTGAACCGTACTATGCTTGAAAGAGCTAGGTGTATGCGCTCCAATGCTTGTCTTGGCAGAGAATGGTGGGTTGAATCAATAGCCACCGTGTGTTTCTTGATTAATAGATCGCCACATTCTACATTAGACTACAAAACACCTTATGAGGTGTGGTCAGGTGAACATGCTGATTACAGTATACTGAAAGTTTTCGGTTGTATTGCCTACTATCATGTGAAAGAAAATAAGCTTGATGCTAGGGCTAAGAAGGCCATTTTCTTGGGGTATGCAAAAGGCGTGAAGGGTTATCGTCTATGGTGTTTAGAGGATAATAAATTTGTGATCAATCGAGATGTTACATTTGATGAGAATTCCTTGTTAGCTTGTACTAAAGCTAAGGAGTTGGTTGATAGTGGTGGTGAATCTAGTAACACTCAGAAAGTGGAAGTTGAAGCGTCTGTGGATGCAGCAGATGAACAAGTGGTTGAAGCAGGCACACATGATCTGAATTATGAGCCTGAAGACCATGAGGAACAACAACCAGTTGAAGATAATCAATCCCAGCAGCAACCTTTGGCCTTAACTAGGTCAAAACGATCGGTTAAGCAAGTTCAAAAATTTGGCTTTGAAGAACCGTTGAAGCACTATGGTCTGTTGAATATAGTTGATTTGGTTGCATATGCACTCTCTGTGGAAGATGATGAGCCAACTACTTACAAGCATGCCGCTCGTCATTCAGATTGTCAGAGTTGGTTAGTAGCTATGCAGGGTGAGATGGAGTCTCTCCAGAAGAACCATACTTGGGATCTAGTGTCGTTGCCTAATGGAAGGAAACCAATTGGCTGCAAGTGGGTATTTAAGAAGAAACAAGCTACTCTAGAGTCTGGTACTCAGTTCAAGGCAAGATTAGTAGCTAAGGTTTTGCTCAGAGGGAAGGCGTTGACTACAATGAGATATTTTCGCCTGTGGTAAAACACACTTCTATACGTGTGTTGTTGAGCTTGGTAGCTCATGGTGACCTTGAGCTTGAACAACTTGATGTGAAAACAACTTTCTTGCATGGAGACTTAGAGGAGGAAATTTATATGCATCAGCCGGAAGGTTTTAAGGTTGTTGGAAAAGAAGACCATGTTTGTCGTTTGAGGAGATCACTTTATGGGTTAAAGCAGTCACCTAGGCAGTGGTACAAACGGTTTGACACTTTTATGTTGAAACACGGGTTCACACGAAGTAAGTATGATTGTTGTGTTTACTTGAAAAAACTTTGTAGTGGCGATTTTATTTATCTTTTGCTCTATGTTGACGATATGCTCATTGCCTGTAAGAGTATGGTGGAGATAAATAAATTGAAGTCTCAACTTGCATCTGAGTTTGAGATGAAGGATATGGGTGCTGCAAGGAAAATACTTGGTATGGAGATAAGAAGAGAAGGAGAGAATAAAAAATTATTTCTTTCACAGAAGGAGTACCTTGAGAAGGTCATATCACGGTTTGGCATGGAAAACGCAAAGCCGGTTATTACTCATTTGGCTTCACATTTTAGACTTTCTCGAAAGTTATCTCCAGTCACAGTGGAAGAAAAGGTATACATGTCACATGTTCCTTATGCTAGTGCAGTTGGCAGTTTAATGTATGTTATGGTGTGTACACGCCCTGACATTTCACAGGCTGTTAGTGTTGTGAGCAGGTATATGGAAAACCCTGGGAAGAAACATTGGGAGGCAGTGAAATGGATGCTTAGGTACTTAAAAGGTACCTTGGATGTGGGTTTGGACTTCGGTGGAGATTCATATCAGGTTCGTGGGTTTGTTGATTCTGATTATGCTGGTGATCTAGATAGACGAAGATCTGCTACTTGTTACGTATTTCAGATATACGGTGCTCCGGTTAGTTGGAGATCTATGCTTCAGGATACAGTGGCTCTCTCTACTACAGAGGCAGAGTATATGGCATTGACAGAAGCTGTAAAAGAAGCATTGTGGCTTCAAGGTCTTGTAAATGACTTGGGTGTGGAACAAGATAGTGTTGAGGTTCTCTGTGATAGTCAGAGTGCCATCCACTTGGCTAAAAATCAGGTTCATCACGCAAGGACTAAACATATTGACGTCCGATATCACTTTGTTCGAGATGTAATTGAGGATGGTGATGTGTCTTTGGTGAAAGTACACACAAAAGACAACCCTGCTGATATGTTGACAAAGGTTGTTCCTGGAGTTAAGTTCCAACATTGTTTGGACTTACTCCACATTAACTCATGTTGATTGAGGGCCCTTTGGGGCGGTTTCGTGAGGTGACAAAGCTATGGTAGAGTGTGGATCAGTTTATTCTTTTGCCTTGTTTTGACTCATTTTTCCTTTAAAAAAAAAAATTCGCCGAGGTGGAGAATTGTGAAACAGAAAACAGAACTGTTTTGTGAAACAGGAAACTGTTTTTGAGCAGGAAACAAATTCAGGAAACAGGAAACTGTTTTTAAACAGGAAACAGGAAACTGATTTTGAACAGGAACATATTTAGGAAACAACAACTGTGAAACAGGAAACTGTTGTGAAAGAATTGTTGTATAACAGGAAACAAGACGCTATATATACTAGGAACTATAGCTGTTTTTTATAATGTAGAAAAACTGTGAAGCACAGGGAATAGAGAATGATAATTGCTCAAATTTCTAGGGTTTCAATTGTTCGATAACTTCACCGATTGTATTTGAATTTCTCCGATACTTTGTTGTTGTTGTTGTTTATAGTATCTGATGTGTTGTTATGGAACCGAAGACCTCTGCTTCGGTTCTACTTATAGTAACTGCAATGTGATTCTACTTCGAGAAAGCTAGATGCAATTTACCCTCGCTCATCACAAATGCCCTCTTGCTTGTGATCTCAATCATGTTCTTATGGGCAAACTCTATGTCGCTTCTCAAGTCTCAACAAGTAAAAGAGTTCAAGAACTCGGATTCTGTAGTTTTGATATGAAAATTAGGTATTGTGTGATTGTTTAATGATGGATTAGTGGATTGAAAGTCTTCTAATATCTGATATTTGTTTGAGCACTAGGCGTTTGATTAAATGTTTCAGTTGTATACTAGATTGTACAAAAGGCTAGGTTATTTTGCTTCAAGTACCTCTTAAGTATTTGATTGCCACCCAAAATGTAGTTCATGTCAACTCCATATTGTTTACCCAAGTGGATGGCAAACACACAATTACAGATAACATATCTCAAAAGGAAGCCAAGAAAAATGGATAACCTTATCAGGGGGATCTTAAACTACAACCATGAGATTGGACAAGGAATCAAAGTTGAATGTCATCCAGACCACAACAATTTCAAGTTTTATACACCAAACACATAACCACTTGTTCATTCAACAAATATATCATTATATAGAGTACACATGTGTTTCAACTGTGTTTTTTCTTGGAACAGAATGGTGTGTCGAATCCCCTTTTAATTTTGGGAACCTATGAAAAAAGCTTAATTAGGAATCAACCTCTGAATGAATATGACTGTGACCATCCATATTGTTATCCATAACCTTATCCCACTTGTGAACACTTGTTCCATCACATATACTCGTAAACTGTATTGTAGAGATGTACTACATTAGTTACTATGGTCAAAATAGTTACTATGTAAATAAAACTACTCCAAAAACATAACTTTATCACAAAATAGCCTTATGGATCATCATAAACTACTAACTGAAAAATGTGTACATAACTAAACTAACCACAATAAAATAAGTAGTTACAAAAGAAAAAAAAAGGTTACCTTTGATGGTGGATTTGGATTCCTCCATCTATTCGAAAGCAGGACGAAGCAAATTAAACTAAGGAAGGTCTCGAAGGTAGCTATAACGAGGCAAAAAATCAAAGAAACAAAGAAGAGACCAAACATTGTACAGGTTGTAACCAATCCAGATACAGGAAGTGAGGGAGTAAAATCCAAAGATGTCTTCTTCGAAGAATTTCAGGTTTTCGGAGGATTCCAAGATCGTGTTTATTACTTAGAGAGATAGACTACTTGGATACAGTCAATCGTCAGGTGCTTCATTTTATTTCACTCTTTATGATTTGTGAGTTATAATTTATTGATTTCTAGGTGCTTGAAGAAATTGGGTTCACTGTTTTCAATACATGAGTTGATGGGGCAGTGGGCATTTGTGTTTTTAGTGTGGATTTATTGTTTATATAACTTGAGTGCAGGTGCTGGACTTCTATTTTGAAAAATTTTGCTCGGTATCATTGTCGAGTTTGAATGTATATGTGTGTTTAGCCTGCGGGAAGTATTACCAAGAAAGAGGTATGAAATCTCATGCATATACTTAGTCTTGAAATGGGTCATCATGTGTATATCAATCTGGGTACCGAAAAGGTTTATTGTCTTCCTGATGGGTATGAGATCAGCAATCGCTTGCTGGATGACATCCGACATGTTCTTGACCCAAGGTGAGATTTAGTAGTGATAGGAAATTTTGGGTATTTAATTTATTTGGAGTATTTTGTCATGAATTTTTTATGTGTACAGGTTTTTGAGCTAAATGTAGTATATCTCTACAAACTACAATACAATTCTTTGGTTGATCTAATCTAAATTAATTGTGACTTGTGAGTGCTTTGATGCTGACATTGCAGTTCAAGCCAGATCCACGATTTGAAGAGGCCAAGCAGTTTATAAGAAGTGGTGCATTTGGTACTTACAACTACGACACACTCCTAGATTCATTGGAAGGGGACTCTGGATATGGATGGGGAGATTATATATTGGTTGGTTATAACTTCCCAAGCTATATGGATGCTCAAGCTAAGGTCGATGGATGCTCATATTTGTTTATTTATTTATTTATGGTGTTTTGTTGAATTTTTTCTTCTGCTTGGGTGTTGGTTTTGAATTTTTTTTGTTAGTAGGTGTTTATTTGGCGGGGTTTGACCTTCTAGTGAACTCCTGCTTCTTTTATAAACAATGGGGTTGGTTTGGATTAGATGACATGTAGTTTAGCTTACTCTTGGTGATTTTTTGCAGACTGAGATTCTGAAAATTTTTCTTGAGTTCAAAACATGGGCAATGAACCTGCTGTTGTTGTACTGATTCGTTCGCACACCTTCGTGAACGCTTGGATGAAACTCTGTCCTCTTCGCGCAAATAATTGTTGACCCTTTTGTCAAAGTTTATTTCCTACTCAACGACTTGAGTAGTTGAGAGAATGCAATCTCTCTATTTGTACTGTTTCTTCATCTTGTGTTTTCGTCTTTCCTTTCTTGCTACTATTTTCAGAAACTGGCGGCTTAAGTTCTACTGGAATGGTATCCTCCATCACCTTCGGAACTGTAAAATTGAAATTTGAAGCATTCACCTTCATATCTTTGTACTCAGGATGGGCCTCCAGAAATTTTTTTACCTCTGCAGGACACTTCATTCTCATCTCATTTGGCAATGATTTCATCGGAGAGAACCAAAGAAGCTATTATAAGTATTGTGTAATGAAATCAGAGTACCAGAGAAAACCCCATTTGCAATGATGCTAACAAGAAGCCTGATACTTGCATCATGTAATGATCTTTTGTAATGACAAACATTAATGTTGAGATTTTGTTGTCTTGTATTCACACTAGTATAATACTCATGCAGTTGGCACTATTACAAAGTACATAATGTTTTTTTTTGCTAAATATCATGTCCTTAACACCCCGCCACCATCCCTACGTTTGCTCTCAATCAATTTTGAAATGCAATATTCTAAAGTAAAAATATATACTATAAACTTTAGCATTAGAGTCGCTCAAAATTGAAAAATACTACCGGCGTGAAACACATTAGTTGTTTTTATATATTAAAATACATATTTTTAAATTTTAGTGTTTGTATTATCATTGGTTTTGTTGAAAATATCTTCAAAAATGTTTTTCAACGATATCAATTTTATAAAAATTAGACAACTAAGTAGATAGTTATGATAATTTTCATTTCGAGAAAAAGATACTTTATCTCTCATTCACGTGTACATTTCATCAACTTTTTTTACAAAATTTTCATTTTCTTTATCCTTCTACATATTTTATATTCACAAACATGTCATAATAGGAAATGAATCTCAACATTCAACACATTTTTTAACTTTCAATCCTAGCCATTTTTTATCTTCAATCTTTAGTTTGTCTCAGTCAGCAATGAATAGTAAAACACCACTATGCATTGTAATATAGATTTCTTTCATCTCTTTTTGAGGCTGCTATTATACGCATTGTGTTGTGAATTATTTGTTTACCTTGAAATTCATTAAAGTGCAGTGATTTTAATGAATGTAAATGTAGTCTATTAAAGATTTTGGATGTGTAATATCCATTTTTTAAAGGGTTTTTTTTTTTTTTTTTTTTTAATTTATTTGAAAAATGTTTTAAATTAGCTATAATTTCTATATGATACAAAACAAAATTGAGTATGAACTTCATTTGAAATCAGTGTATGTAACTATATAAAATTAGTATGAGTTGCAAAATGAATTCAATGTTCCGTTAGTATTAGTTTTATCATAATTAGTATGGGTTGGTTGATGATACAGTTATTCCATTAGTATGGGTTGGTTGATGAGCATCACCTTAGTTGGTATGAGCACAAAAATGTTACATTTCATTTTAGCAACATGTAAGAGCTATAATAAAAACCCCTTTATAGTATGGTGGCTAGTCATACGGATACAAAAATAACTCTTTTCAAAGCTATCTTGAGAAATTTTCTCTTAGGGGTGTTTGTTTATTCTTGTTTTTTCACCCAAAATTTGTGCCTACAAACCTCATTAATATTGAAAAGAGTCTCTTGATGAACAGGCAAATAATTCCCTTCAAAATAACAATATCTCTGTCTTGAAACAGAAATCAGACTCTGATGCTGCCTGCGAGCTGTTAGTTCAATTAAGCCCCATATAAGTATCATTTTTCAGTAAATGACCTTGGGAACCAGAGCGTGGTCAAAGGGTTCAGTTTTTACTTGAAAAGCCTCACATAACTGGCCAGGGATCCCATGATCAAGGAATGTGATTTCTCGAAATATGTCAAGATTTTATGAAATATTCTTATTTTGAAATTACCGAAATCTCTTTCGAAATCCGAAATATGTCGAAATTTTTTTGAGATAAGAAATAAATATTTTAACCTTTGTACATTTTAATATGTTTTAACCTTATTTTAGTATTAAAAATTTGTTACATGAGTGATTCTTTTGTAATATGTAGTTTGTATGACACTACGAGTAGTGTGAGACTACTTATATAGTATTTAAAAGTTTAAAATACACAACTTATATTGTTAAATTTGAAATCTCAATTGAATTTTTTACGGTTTTTCTACACAAGACAAAATATTTCTTGAAGTCAGAAGACCGAAATTAACTCGAAAAATGAAATCACAATACTTGCCCATAATGAAAATGATTCATTTCTATCCAACAGAGCCCTACTTGTAGTAGAGAATGGATGGAAGGAGATATGTTCATTAACACAAAGGTGTTGCACATATAATGTTGATCTGTGATGTATCACACGAGGCTAAAGATTTTTCATATGCAAAAGCAATCCAATTATCAATCACAAAATATTATGGAACAAAAACTTACAAAAAAAAAAAAAAAAAAAAAAAACTGCTAATATGACATGCATAAACTCTCACATTGTAGTAGAAGCCGAGATTACTAATAATGCTATGGATGCTTGACTGCCTTAAACCACTCCGTCCATCTATGCAAACGTGGGAATTTATCCGCAGTCAAAAACTTTATGCTCGCTAATTGTTCAATTGTCCCTAACCAGTGAGCGATACCTCCGAAGCCCAAGTCTATTAATCCAATATCATCTCCACCGAGAAAAAGGTTTATCTCCAAAGGCTGCGTTATCTTCTACAGTTTTCAGAACCTCCAAGCCATCCCTGATAGCCTTTTCTTGTTCAGCCCCATTAGTCTTATAAATGTTCCAAATAATAGGGCTCTGCATGCAGGGAAAAGATAGCAAGTGTTGAGACACGAAACATATGCATACAAATATGATTTGCAAATGAAGATAAAAACCATATCATCTACAAATGCAGCCCAGAACCGAGCAGTGGATCGCTCATAGGGATCTTTACGCAGCAGTGGGTAATGCGGCCATGTCTACTCAATCTATTCAAGGATATAACCATGGACTCTGCAGTATGTTTTCACGCCATGAACAAAGATAGGAATCTTCTTGTGAACTGGACTGTATTGTAAGAGCAAGGCACTCTTGTTGCTGAGATGTCCGCAATGTATTCATAATCAATGCCTTTTAGTTTCAGAGCCCACATCACTCTGTAACTAATACGGCTCGACCACGCTCCAAACAGTTTCACTTCTGTCATATTGGGGTGTTTATGGATTACATTCTACAAATGTGTTCCATTTATATTAGACTCAATTGCATTCTTCACATAGGCTATAGGCTTTCAATTGAAAAATTGGAGAAAGAAAGTCAGTGATCTGTGTATTAAGAGCTTCAGACAAGAAACAACTGGGATTATATAGTAGAAAAACTGATTGTTTTTTTCTTCTTCTTGAGATTAACAAATTTATACTACTATTAATCTGGTTATTTATGTGTTGACAGATAGAGATTGAGATACTTAGAGGATAAACTTTCTCTGCTTTATGAAAAAAATTGAAAAAAAAGAAAAGTAGATATGTTTGAGGAAGATATATGAAGTCATCTCTGACATAATAATGGATAAACTTGATTATCTTGTTTGCATTTTATAAAAACATGCCAGGCTCATAGAAGAATTTGTCCCCTTTCCTTCTTTGATGTCAAGCCTTAGAAGAGTTTTGAAATACAAACTACGTCAGTAACTTTACTATTTTCTCTTGAAAAAATGGACATAACATGAGTGACAAGGGTGACTGATATGCTTCTTCTGTTGAAAGAAAATAATCAAACATTACAAATAGACACAAATGAAAAGACGTTAAGTAGAAAATAGTCCAACATCTTAAACAACATATTGGCCATGCTCTCATGTTTTAGGTCACAAGTGTCATCATGTTTTATTTATTATTTTTTTTTTTTTGGGGGGGGTGGGGGTGTAAGGACCCCCAAACCTTTATATTAATAAAAAAAGAAAAAAAGAAATACATCATTACTCAGCTGAGCACATCGTCAATAGTTTCTAAGAACAGCAACAACTTCTGCTGGTGCATTTGCTTCAACTTCTGCAGTTTATGAAGCAGCATCAACTGGCACCTCTGCAGCCTTTGAATCAGATACAGCCGGTGCTTCTTCCACCCAATATTCGGTTGCCTTACCGGTCTTGGAGACGGTCTGAAACACTGCATCGGGTTGCACGTTTCCTTTCACCGTCACTTTTTGCTTTTCCATATCTATGTCAAAGGACTCCACACCTAATGACAATTGCAAATGAACAAAATGAACATCGAATCTGCTACTGCACCTTGCGGTATACACATCATAAAAAAAAATTTGGGGAGCAAAGAAGATTTCACTTTGGAGAATTATGTGCACTAGTTATTTCTACTTTTTTGATCACAATACCACATTTTGAATAATTTAGGAGAAGAACAGCTTAAAAAAAACACAAGGTCGGGTTTCAAAATAACCGTGATGTTTGGTTATAATAGTAATATAGAACATTTGAACCTAATACCAACACCCATGTATAGGTTAATAGTATTATAGACATTTTAAAACTAATTGATCTACCTATATACGCGGTCGAGACTGAAGACAACATAAATAGCAGCCGTGATGGAAGTCCCAACACAATCTGCTAATGAAAGTTTGACAGCCTAAAACGAAAGCTAATTGAGGTTCCTATAATTGGCTGCTAAAGACTGAAGACAACAAATAGTTCTCAGCCCTACTGGGACTTCCAGCACATTCCAATACTGAGGGTAAAAATATGAATGACAAGAGAGAGAAAGTGTGTCAACCTTCCATTTTGCTAAGAACCCTCTTCACAGCTCCGGAACAACCTCCACATGACATGCGGACTTTGAGTTCAACTGTCTGCAAAATAGAAGAAAATAATATATATCAGGTCTGCAATATTTTTAAGGCATAAAGAATACTGGCTCCATCTGAATGCACACAAACTTCCTACAGAAGTTATAAGTTGCACATTCAAAATATCCAACAGTTTTATAGGACATTCTAAATAACACGCAAATGCAAAGCAATTCAGACTGTAGAACTATAGGATCCCAAAAGACAGATTAGCATTAGTCAAGAATTGTTCTGTTTGTAATATAGTCTATAACTATAACCATCAAATTATGTCGGGGGCTTTCAAAGAATGCTAAGTTAACACTATAATTCCATTAGTTGAAGCCAATAAATCAAGAACATGAAATAACGCCTTTGGGTTCCATAGAGTGTAGATTATCTTGTTAGTTAATCTCAACTGTTTATACATTATATAGTAATATATAGCCATCCTCGAATTCTTTATAGGTTTTTTTTTTTTAGTTTGACACTCATTAGTTTATACCTATTAGTGTTTGGCCATCGTTTTGAAAACTAATTGAGTTTAACACTTGTTCTCTGACGAAACCGTTAAGTTTCCGTCAATTTTTTGTCATAAATAGTTTTTTTGGCCATTTTACCCTTACCTAAGGTTAAATGAGTCTAATTTTTGAATAATTGACTTTAATTTTAAGCGAACATTCAATTCAAATACGCCAAATAAACCCTCCCAAATTTGAAGAAAACAAACAAGAAAACTAATCACAATGTGTGCGATTTGGTGATCTTGAAAAGGATCCATGAATTAAGCGACTAAAACACCTTAATCTGAAACTCTAATCAAAACTGGGAAAAAAAAAAGTGAACCCTGTCAACACGGAAGTTGGACAAGTTGAAATTGATCTTCTCTTCTGATTTATCTGGCCTGTGTCCTCCTCCTATGTGCAATTTGAACATTTTACCTCTGATTTCAAGCATTAATCAATAGTCATCACAAAATCAATCCTTCACCAACCCCTATATCAGCATTGTGCGAGACCACGAGGGTGAATGGCGTTGTGCCACATCTACAAGATCAAAGTGAGTCGGTGTGCACGCGGCGCGTGAATTGATATTCATTAACAATGCATTAGGTTACTTTTGAAATCCATCTAAATGTTTATTCTTTTGCTTAAAAAACAATCAACAGGCCAGAGCTTGATTACATCTTCAAATTGCACAAGCAAGTGTATCTAGCTTGATTACATGTTTAACTTACACATGCAAATGCTTCTTCTAAATGGAACTACAGCATGACATGTGCAATACCATCAATAAGTAATAACTCAACGAAAAGAAATTGTTTTACTGGGCAAGTTTTTACATAACTATACCCTATAGTTGTAGTAATTTCTATCAATGGTTTCGGGGTGCCTCCGTGTGTGTGGAGGTGGTGGTGGCAATGGAGGTTGGAATTTGGGGGTAGAGTTTCTACTGGCTTGGAGAAAGAAGAGAGAAGAAAGGAGGGGTGGAGGCAATATTGAGTTTTAGGGTTAAAAAAATTAGAGTCTATTATTAAAAAATTAGACTCAATTAAATCAAAGTAAGGCCAAAATGGTACAAAAATTAGTCTTAATCAGTCAATGACGTTGACTTAACGGTTCCATTAGAAAATGAGTGTTAGACTCAATTAGTTTACAAAATGAGGGCCAAACTAAAAAAAACCCTTGTTTATACTCTGTAATTTGTATAGCTAAATATAACTATAATTCTTATTGTCATCACTTCCTTCCCTTTTCCTATTTCTTTTGACCAGTGTGTTACACCCCTTTTTGTTTTGTTTTGTTTTGTTGTTAACCCTTCATTCTTGCAAACACTCTCAATGGTACAAAAATACAGGTATACAATAAATTCCATATAATTACCAACAAAGCTAAAGACCATGCTGAACTCTGATTGATTACAACAAAAACAAAGAATAATTGCATCAATGACTAGTTCTAATAGCCGAAACCTTACGAGCTGCAAAAATCCATATTGGGAGAGTACAGCAATCAGGCCCAGAACAATAGACCATGTTCAGATAATTTCTATGAGAACAGATATTACCTATTATCAACATACAACTTCCTTAAATTTGCTCTTAAGACTTATTTTTTTCGTGGGGGTTTTCAGAAAATTTTGGAAAAAAATTATTACAAATTTACAAGAGTTGTAAACCAACACGATTATCCAAAACTAGTATACTAAGAGATCAAAATTGAATTTTTCTCCCAAAACAGGGGTTTTCACTAAAAAAAAAAAAAAAAAGGCAATAATAATAATAATTGGGGATTGATAGAATTGGAGTACAAACAATTGGTTCATGCACATCCATAAAGAAGCCATGAATTTACTAAATAAAAAGGTAATAAAGAATACATAAACAGCAAAGTAGAAAATTAATAAACACAATCACAAACAGAATCTCAAAACCCTATAAAAGGAATGAAGAGAGGAAAGATTTACCTGAGACATGGCGAATGAATGATGGGATGAGAGAAATCAAAGAAGAGAAGAGAAGAGAAGAGAAGAGAAGAGACGGGATGATTTGGGTGTGAGGAGGGTCTTCTACGACCACCGTGTCTTGCGCTTTTTATAGACCTCAAAAACTCAAAACGCGCATACATACATTAATAAATAAATAAATAAAACTTATCATTTTCAACACACGCTCGCACTCGCAGAGAAAGAAAAAGTAGCGTTGAAGCGATGCGCAGTACAACACCAAATTTATAGCGGAAAAGTATGCCAAACTTTTAAGAGAAAGAAAAGTAGCTTTGAAAAAACCTCAATTACACAACACCTATTTATATTTTACCCATTTTTAGATAATGTCGTCATTATTGTAACCCTAGTATATTTTTAGATTTCTAACTCTATGAGATGTTCGAATTGAGAACTAACAATTTTCTAATATTATCACATATTTAACCATAAGGAGATCATTCTTACAAAAAAAAAAAAATTGAACTTTGTCATAATTGCGACTCTTAAGGGATCAATTAGTGAAGAAAAGTAAGGAAAACGGAGCATATCTATTTCTCGGAAAATGAATTACACTTTATCAAGTTCACTTGAACAAGAGACCTCAAGTTCTTCTTACAAAACAGTCATACTGTCATCCAGAGGCGGAGCCAGGATTGCAGATAAAGGGGGGCAAACAGTGCACAACTATTCAACTAAATCAATTTCAACAGTGACACAACTTTACCTTCTTCAATTATTAGCTTCCCATACCAATTGTTGTCATGAGCAAGCGAAACGAGCGAGGCTTCCGCATTGGACCTATCATCGAGCGATCTTGTGTAGAGCGTGGCAATTTGCTTTCAGATTAGGTACATAATTGGTTCATTTGCAGCAATAGGTGGGAGTCCTAAATATCCGTCGAACGCAACAGAGACGTAGAGGAGCCAGGAGATGGCCATGCCAAGGTAGAATTTCTTGAAGCGGCTGCAGGGAATTATGATAAACAAGATTCAAAATGCATCATTGTACCCATCAAAAATTCAGAAATTCAATAAATGAAAGCTTCTTTTGAACGTGAGAGGGGCAACCTAAATGAAGGGGGGCAAAATACAAATTTAAAGAGGGGCAATATGGAAAATACAAATAGCTTACTAGGTTTTTTTTAAAATGATAAGGGGGGCAATTGACCCCCTTAACCAAAGGGTAGATCCGCCCCTGCTGTCATCTTCTCTTTTACCCTATTTAACAAAGTTTTCTAACAAACTCTCAATAGAAATTCAAATTGACAAATCAAAAGGTGACACGTGGTCAACCCTCCTCCATTCATCTAACTAAAACAAGAATTACATTTTTGCCATTAAAATTTTCAAATTCAATGTACTCGCCTTTTTCGCGCCATCCTTCTAACTTTCCCTCTTCTTTTTCAGACCTTACATTACCCATCCCATGAGAACATCCTTGTCCTCAAGGATGGATGTGAGGGAACGAGGCCGTGATATGAGTTAAATCCTCCCAAATTGCTTCCTGTTTAGACGCATTGGACCACTGTATGAGCACCTGTGTCACATCTCTGTTGTGATGTGGGATCAAACGACAACCTAAAATTGCAACAGGTTCAACCTTGAATTTTCCTTGGTTCTCAACTAGAGGCAACTGTGGTGATGGTGGAACCTAACTTAAGCTTCAATTGTGAAACATGGAAGATAGGATAGATTTTCGATTGAGGTGGTAATTGCAATCGATAAGCAACAAGGCCTACTTTTTCTACCACTTGAATGGGCCATAGAAGCATGCTGAGAGCTTGAGGTTGCGGTGAACATCGACTGAGGTTTGTCTATATGGCTGCAATTTTAGATAAATTCACTCTCCTACGTAAAAATTTATGTCTTTTCTATTCTTATCAGCATAATGCTTCATTTTCTCTTGAGCTTTCTAAAGTTTTTCCTTAATGATTTGCATCATTTGGTCCCTTTCCTATAAATACTTGGTTACATCAGGTGTAGATAAGGTCGTAATTGGTGGTAAAGCCAAAAGAGGGGAGAGTAACCATAAAGGGTTTGGAAAGGGGTAGATTGTATAGGCTAGTGCGGTAGGCTGTGTTGAACCAATATTTAGCTAAATATAGTCATCTTGACCAATGAGAGGGGCTCTCACCAATCATACATCTGAGATAATTCTCTAAACATGCATTTGTTCTCTCCGTCTGACCGTTTGTTTGAAGATGGTAGGCAGTGCTTAGTGCAAGAGTGGTGCCTAAAGCTAATAACAGGTCTTGCCAGAAAGCACCAATGAAGACATTGTCCCTATCTGATACAATAGAAGAGGGGAGTCCATGGAGTTTGTAGATAAATTGTAGGAAAACTTTAGCCACTGTAGATGATGTGAAAGGATGAGACAATGCAATGAAGTGACTATACTTAGTCAATCAGTCGACTACCACAAGGATCACTGTTTTGTTTTGGGATGGTGGAAGACCTTCAGTAAAATCCATAGTAATGTGTTGTCATGCATGCTCTGGAATAGGTAATGGTTGAAGCAACCCTCCATAGGATGACTGCTGTTTTGTTCCTTTTGCAAATGTCACAACCAGTTATAAACTTGATGAGTTCAACTTTCATTCCTTGCCAATAAAAATGATGCCTTAGTTTTTGGTAGGTGGCAATGATGCCTGAATGCCCACCCACAGCTGAGTTATGGAGAGCAGTGATAACCTGATGGCATAGAGTCCCTTGGTTGCCAATATAAACTTTGTTTTTATACTTGAGAATACCATGAGAAAAAGTGTAATTGGGCACAAAATGTTCACCGACCAGAAGCTGCTAAATATATGATTGAAATGTGGTATCGTTGGAATAGCTCTTAACCACCTCTTGTAGCCAAAGTAGGGAAATAGTTGTCAAGGCTGCACATTTGCTTGGTTCTTCAATGTAGCGTGATAGGGCATCAATTGTTTTATTATCATCACCCTTCTTGTATTGAATTTCATAGTCATACCCTAAAGCTTTGACAACCATCTTTGTTGTAGAACTGTAATCACCATTTGAGAGAAAAAATGTCTAATACTTTGGTGGTCAGTTTGTATGTAAAACTTGGACCCAAGAAGATAAGACATCTATTTTTTTTATTGTTAGCACAATAGCTGAGAGTTATTTCTCATAGGTAGACATAGATAGGTTTTTAGGCCCCAAAGCTTTGCTGAAATAGGCCATGGGTCTACCTTTTTGTGAGAGTACTGCTCCTACTCCTCTTGAGCTAGCATCTGTTTCCAAGGTAAAGTGGGACTGAAAGTCTGGAAGAGACAACACTGGAGCAGTACACATTGCTTCTTAAAGAGCTTGGAAGGCCTGGGTGGCTTGTGTGAACCATTTGAAATTGTTTTTCTTGAGAAGTTCTGTAAGGGGTTGGGCTATGTGATCATAGTATTGGATAAACTTTTTATAGTATCTAGTTAATCCCAAGAAGCTCCTTAGTTGTTTAAGAGAAGTTGGAGTGGGCCATCTAGACATAGCCTCAATCTTTTGTGGATCAGGTTCAACTCCTTGTGTACTAATGATATGTCCAAGGTACTCTAGTTCGGGCTGAATGAATGAGCACTTAGACAACTTTACATAGAGTTGATGTTGTCTAAGGGTGGAAAAGGTAGTGTGTAGGTGATTGGTAATGGATGTACTATAGATGAGTATGTCATAAACAAAAAACAAGTATTAACTTTCTCAAGTAAGGTTGAAAAATGTGGTTCATTAAATCTTGAAAAGAGGCTGGAGTATTGGTAAGCCCAAATGGCATTACCTTGAACTCAAAATGACCGCGGTAAGTCTTGAATGCAATTTGTGGATGTCAAGAGGGTGTACCAGTATCTGATGATAACCACACCTGAGGTCTAATTTTGAAAAAATTGTGGCTCCATGAAGCTCGTCTAGGAGTTCATCTATCAAAGGCATGAGGAATTTGTTTTTAATAGTGATTTCATTTAGCCTCCTTTAGTCCATGCAGAACCTCCATGTATCATCATTTTTCTTCACCAAAAGGATAGGTGCAGCATAAGGACTATGTGAATGTTGAATAAGCCCTAATTGGAGCATTTCCTGAATCAGCTGTTCCACAATTGTTTTTTGCATGTAACGTATTTTATAAGGGTTTTAAAAAGGATGAGTACTACCTATTTTGAGAGGAATTTTATAGTCTAATGACCTAGTGGGAGGTAGGCTTTTGGGTATGTAGAAAATATCTTCAAACTCTATCAGTAGCTTGGAAAACATGGGATGAGTTTTCTTGGTTTGATCCAAGTGAGAAATGGCTTCTGAGATTGAAAATAATTGGCCAAGGAAACATGAAGTATGTCTTTTTAGGAAATTCCCCAATCCCTTTGACACCAACATATAGATTGAGCCTTCATTTGTAGTTTCATATAGTGTTACAGGTTTGCCTCGAATGTTAAGGGTGATTTGAAGCTTTTGGAGATTGAAAATGATAACTCCAAATGGTTTCAACCAATCCCACCCAAAACCATATCATAGTCTCCTAGATGTAAAACCCTCACTTTCCCTTTAAATAAAACTCCTTGTATAAACCAATGTAGTTTTTGACAAATGGACTGGTTGATCAATTGTTCCCCATTTGCAACTTTGACCACCATCTGTGGAGTTAAGGTGGTTGGCCAATTGGTGTCTCTAATGACTCGGGGATCCACAAAGGGGTGGGTACTCCCTATATCCACTAAGATGGAAATAGTCTTCTTCTTAATGTACCCCTTGAGAAGTATGATATTGACAGAGAAGCTACCATGAATGGCATGGAGGGAAACCTCCATATCTTATTGGATTTCCTAAGTTAAATCTAGGGTATTTGTTTGCTCAATAGTGTATTCTTCCTCAATTTCTTCATCTGGTACTAACATGAAGATCAGAAGAGAGAAAGTATCTTCATTTGGGCTGGAGTAAGTCTTTTTATGGGTTGTGTAGGTGTACTGAATCTAATAGGAGGAGTTATGTTGTTGGAGGGTGAGCAGGTGGCCTTAATAGGGTTATTGGTAGACTGTACTGTGCTTAGTTGACTGTAGGCATTGAGACCTAAAGCTAGAAAAAGAGGGAGTGACAGTCGTACTTGATTTTGGCAGGAAAGTAGCGCATTGATTAGGTCTAGATGGAGTGTGGTTTTGGATAAGAAATGTTTGTGCATCTTAGCAAGCGTGTGAATGCTTGTGCAACACTAGTAGGCTTGAACATCTACACTAAAGCATTGATTTCTGGCTTTAGACCACTCAAAAAACTTAAGGGATTAATAAGTGAAGAAAAGTAAGGAAAACAGAGCAGATCTATTACATGGAAAATGAATTACACCTTCTCAAGTCTACTTTGACCTCAAGTTCTTCTTACAAAACAGTCATACTGTTCATCTTCTCGTCTACCCTATTTAACCGAGTTTTCGACCAAACTCTCAACAGAAATTCAAATTGACCAATCAGAAGGTGACACGTTGTCAATCCTCATCCATTCAACTAACTAAAACAAGAATTACATTTTTGCCATTAAAATTTTCAAATTCAATTTACCCACCTTTTTTCGATCCTTCTACCTTTCCCCCTTCTAATTCTTCCTTTTCTTTTTTAGACCCGACAAACTTCTACTTGGAATTTTTGTAAGTCAACGCGTGTAATAAACTGTGTTTGTGTTGTAGTCATTAAAATATAAAATACGTATACAACAAAAAATCTTTGATGTAATATCATGTATAGCAACGCGTCTAGAGAGCGAGAACCTGACGCCAGAAGAGCGCCAGGGCGTGCTGTCCAGCATGTGTTGAGGAAAGGGTTTGGGTTTGGGTTTTGTTGTTTTGGCCTCTTTTTTTTTTTATCACACGCTCTCTCTCCTTACTTTGTTTCCTCCACCTAAAACACACAAAAACACACAGTGAGAAGCTCTTCTTCTTCCCAAAACAAGTCTTGCTCTTCATCTTCCATTGAGATCGTAACTTTTTTTTTCTCTCTCTACTACTAACGCATCCTCTCCTCCTTCTTCTTCTTCTCCTCCTTCTTCTTTTTCTTCTTCCAAGTTGACTTCTTGATAGTACAAAGCATAAAAAAAGAAGGTTTGAGTTTTGTTATTCATGGTGTGGAGAAGTCATCTTCTTCTAAGAAGAAGAGGCTTTTTTATGAAACAGACAGTCAAGAACGAAAAGGGGAGGAAAGGGTTCACCTTAAACTACAGAAACAAACATGGCAATGATCAAAATTGAAACTTTTTTTTTTTTATGAAACAGACCTATTGAGATCAACTCAAACTTTTTTAAACATAGCGATTTGGATCAAAATTACCATAAAAAGAGGAAAGCCCTCACCTTGGAAAGATCAAGGAGGCCTTTTCACGGAGATCAGGATCAATGAGTTGCAGCACCAACTGCTTTGCAGAGCCCATTTTTTTGTTTTTCATCTTCCCACTCTCTGTAATCAACATGTGCGTGACAACAGGTCCTGGCGGTCTCCTGGCGTCAAGGCCTGGCTCTCTAGACTGATTACATGTATAAGCTTGTGGGTTTAGGTATATCGAAGTGATTTTGTTAAAAAGAAAAATCGAAAAAAAAAATATTTTATTTTTTAAACCCCTGATCCTAGAGAGTGAGGGCAGGGAGCGAGGGAGAGCCCAACACCGCCCACCCTTCTAGAGATATGCATCATTGTCCATCTCGAGGAGGGTGGGCGGTGTTGGGCTCTCCCTCGCTCGGACTTGGCTCTCTAGACTTACTCTTTTTAAACATTCTTGGTTGTACTTTAAAAGGTGGGTTTGCAGTACAAAAGCCAAACGGAGGGAGTACAAGGTGAGTGAGATATCTTTATATTTGGACAGATAGTTTGGTAGTCTAATTTTTAGCCGGCCACCAACATGGGTGAAGTGGGGTAGTGTTTGCCTACACCATTGGTAATCTAGTCTAGTGTTTGGCATGGGATAATGTTTCATAAATTCTGGGGTTTATAATGTTTTCATGATTGGTGTAGATTTGTTGGGCAAATGGGAGACTCTATGGTATTCTATGTCTTATGCTGATTCCTTCAACTTGTATCCATTTATAACTCTGCTGTAAATTTCATAAACAAATTCTGAAATTTAGTAGGCAATAAGAGAGAAATGTAAGAACTTGAACTGAAATAAAAGTCTTTTTTATTTTACGTTGCTTTCAAAAATATCACCGAATTTTTGTATATAAACATGATCAGTGTCTTTCATAGTTATTGTTGTTTTTTTTGTTTTTTTTTCTAACAACAAATAACAGAATCTAAATCACACTCAAAGAATTTCCTGACTGAAGATTCAGATGGTTTAGGAAGACAAACAAAATAAAACACAAAAATCACAACCACCAAAAACTAAATGAAGCCAAATAAATCATTCTCCTTTTAAGCAGAAGCTCCATTGCATCTCCAATTAGTATTTTATGAGGCTTGATCATTTAATTTTGGTTTTCGAAAAATTGGAACATATGCCCACCCTGAATGTCAACATATAAGAATATCCTGCAGTAGGTATTTTGCCCAAATTCAACAAATAGTTCTCAGAAATGATGGACAGTTTTTTTTTTTTTTTTGAAGAGTTTAAATAGCTAGGTTTATTATGTCATTCCTTGTTTTATCATTCAAGATTCATGTTTTATTAGTATCCTGTTCAATAACATGGATGATACTTTGATCGAGGCTTTATTAGTATCTTGTTCAACCTGTTGCTATCTCAAGCTTATAAAACAAAGTAAGCTTTCAAAATTGTGGCTATCTCTTAGTTGACCATCAGTTGGATTAGGTTCCCATTCATTTTAAAATTAGAATGAGTCCACCTAATAAGATAATGAATCTTTAGACTATCCCGACCAAATTCACTAAACGCAATTGCTTCCGGGGAAGGTTTGAAAGATGAATTATGTATTTTGTGGCGGAAGCAAAACAATCACTTGAAACCAACAAATCGATAGATGTGATTGATAAAAGGAGGGTTTAAATCTCTAGTTCCTAACAATATAAGTTTTTGTTTCTCAAAACATACCCTAAAATCAACTCTATCGAATTATTTGGGCCCGACAACCTCAGAAGCTCAGACCCTAGCCATCAAAAAAGGGCATATAACTAGTGTATTTCGTAAATTTCATGCTTTAACAAAGGGATAGCTAGTAAAGTTTTTGGGCCCAGATGGATTGAAACATACGCAGATTATGTAGCTCATTATGAGGAGGATGCGAGACAACACCAAAACACTTATCCCTTGACACTGTTTGTGCAAACCACTCTACACCGTGATAATATTGTTATGAAATTGAGGAAAACTTAAACTTATAAAATACTCTATTCTAATTAATCTCACAAGGATACAAAGACACCACACTCACAAAAAAATAAAAAAAATTAAATACACCATACTCTGTGTACATTACCACACCCACTCACAATTCACACTCACCCTTAATCTTATACTTCACCACACATCACACAATCTCACAATTTTCACAACTCATGACCCAAGCCTCACTCAACTACTTGGATATATATCTTACAAATATCCTCCTCCTATTTATAAGTGACTAAGTCGGTGGGTAAGCCACCATTTTTTACTGTCATAATCTTTTCAACCTTCTTCCCTTCTTCAAACATTATAGAGAAATCTCTTTGTTTTTCAATGTTTCTAGAGGACACCAAGTCGGTGTTGTCTCTCTTAACATCCCCCCTTAACACCGACTTGCTACAATTCTAAGGTGGTACATCATACTTCTTCATTAATTCATTGTTCTTATTGTACCATATCATGTCAAGTGCTTCTGTTTTTTTCTGCCAACAATGCAAGCTTTGACGTCTTGTTCATCATCTTCATTACAATTTCCTTTTTCCCTTTATAGCTTCGTGATTTGTCTTCCTCGTGTCCTCCTTCAACATCTGCAAAGTAATATCTATCCTTACCAGTGATGTTTAGATCCTTCGTGCAGTCTTCATCTCCAACACTTGTCTTTGGCTTCATCTTGTTACTGCTTTCTCTATCTACTATACTCATGGTAGAGTCAACATTCTCTTGTTGCACATCTTCAATTTTTCCTTCCTGGGCTTCAACAATCTCCATACTTTTCGGGAGTGGCTCCACATCATTTGGTGTCTCCGCTACCTTATACTGAAATTCTTTGTCTTCCTCCACGTATTTGGAATCGACTTCTCAATCACTTTTGTAATCAATATCTTCTTCGATCATTGTTAGGGCTATGTGATCTTTAAGCTCCTCCCATTTTGCATCGTTGTCTTCATAGCCTGTGAAGTCTGTTTCTTCTTCAACAACATCTTCTATCTCAGTGGTTGCGAATGCTACAAAATCTCATTCATTTTCATTATCTTGGTGATTGCTAGATGTCACCAAGTTACCTTCAACAGTCTTCTTCTTCGACCAACAGTCTTTTGCATACTGACATCTCTTACCACAGTTTGTGCATTGTTCTACGATATTTTATCTGCAATAACGTGCAATATGACCTGATTTTCTACATCTGTAACATGTCCTTATTTCTCTATTTTCTTGTTTGTCATCACCATCATTATTTGAGTGTCCTCCCTTGAACTTATCTTGTTGGAAGTCTCTTGGTCTTCCTCCCTTTATGTTACCATAGTAGAGGGCTTCCTCATTATCATCTTTGATTGAAATTTTCGTCATTTGCTTCGCCAACGTCTCTTGGTTTATCAAAAGACTTTTCAATTCCAGTAAAGAGGGGTGTGTGGGCCACCCTCGAATTGCTGCAATAAATCCATTGTATTCGGGTCGTAGCCCCCAAATAATAATTCTCCTCATGCGGGTTTCACTAATCGTTGACTCCGCATCTAATTGTGAAATCTTGTTGTATATATTTTTAACTTTCATAAAATAGTCATAGATAGATATGTTACCTTGTGCAATAGTGTCAATCTCGTTCTCCAGTAATTGTAGCCTAGCATCGTTAGCTCTTGAGAATAATGCAACAAACGCGTCCCATGCTTCTTTTGGAGTCTTTGCATCACGAATATGCTCAATCAAATCCTTCTGAATTGAAGACTTGAGTGCAAACATATCCTTTCCAGCTCGTATTTTCTACTTACTCAACTTTTCCGCATTTGCAGGAGTATCTTCTGGTGGAACAACATCATATTCACCAACAATCTCCCATAGGTCTTGCCCTTGGAGATACGACTCTAAACACGACTTCCAATAAATGTAATTATTGTTGTTAAGTTTCTCAATCCCGTTATGTATGCTTGTCATGTCCGCCATAATTTCGACAACACTTCAGCAATAACTCCGCAATGAACCTCGCTCTGATACCAAAATGTTATGAAATTGAGGAAAACTTAAACTTATAAAATACGCTATTCTAATTAATCTCACAATGATACAAAGACACCACACTCACAAAAAAATTAAAAAAATACATCACACTTTGTGTGTACATTATCACACCCACTCACAATTCACACAAACCCTTAATCTTATACTTCAGCAAACATTACACAATCTCACAATTTTCACAATTCATGACTCAAGCCTCACTCAACTACTTGGATATATATCTTACAAAGATCCTCCTCCCATTTATAAGTGACTAAGTCGGTGGGTGAGCCACCATGTTTGAAAACATAAGCCACCATTTTTTTACTATCATAATCTTCTTCAACCTTCTTCCCTTCTTCAAACATTCTAGAGAAATCTCTCTGCTTCTCAATGTTTCTAGAGGACACCAAGTCGGTGTTGCCTCTCTTAACAAATATTGCATTAACTTTAAGAGAAATGATATCACAAGCTAGATCTAGTGATATGTGTCGTTAGCTCTTCATCTCCACCCTTAGATTAAGGTCAAAGGTCTCACTAAAATAAGTAATTAACCCACTTAACAAAAAAACTTTCCCACTTTTTCCCCTTGATTTCTTTTTATTTTACTTTATTAACACTAAAATAGAGAAAATAAAATCCAAAACTTTTACACTTCCCCACTCTTCATGGAGAATAAAAAATACAAGTTTGTTTTCCATTGCATTAAAAAAAAACCCCTAAGAGATGCAAGTCTGAAAGTATATCCAAGTAATAAGTATGTTTTGATGCAACACCAACTCGGAGTGTTTCTAGTAAAACTTTTTTTATGTGATACCTAAATTTTATTCCATTAACAATCAACAAAACTTTCACTTGGAAGATCGATGATTAACATGATATTCTTTGATCAATGTTCTAAAAATTGCTAGGCGGTAGGCGGGCAGCGAGCATAGGACTAGCTACCGGGGCCTAGGCGATTTCTTCTTTATTTACTATAATTTATAATTTATAAAATTTAAGCATAATATCAATATATTACTTCCAATTCAATGCCAATATACATATCCTATATATATATATATATATATATATATATATATATATATGTAACAGAGTCTTAATTTTTTTATTTTTTTGAACTGTAAATAAAAAAATTCAAAAAATTCAAAAACCTGCCCTGGTTGCCGTCAAAACCGATTTTTAAAACACTACCTTTGATATATGACATTGAAAGCATGTACAGAATGTGTGATTACATGGCTACCATGGCATGACAGAACATGCTCGTGAATAAATAAAGATTGGAAGAATGAGGAAGAAAAACAATGGAAAGAAAATTACAGAGAAATAAATGAAATTAGGAGGATATCATTTAGGAAATACCAAAGAGAGAAAATGAAAAACTAGAAGTATGTGGGAAGTTAACAAAGAATTCTTTAGTGTTAACAAAGTTAATACTTTATCATAGCCAAAATAATCTCTACAAACTCAAAAAGTGTTAAGTCAAACTCCACTATCCATTCTCACATTTTTACTCATTCTCTTATTTGTTCAATTCACATCCAAGTCACTTTTCCTTATTTTACTCAATCACTTTTCCTTATTTCACTTTATTACCTTTACCCTTTTCTATATTTTACTCTACTTTCCATATGCACATTTTGTTAATCTCATTCATAAACAACTTCCCATAATTTCATCAAGCCCATGTGTATGCTCAAAATACAAACCACCCCATCTTCACATTATCCATATAATAGTCTCACCTTCTTCACCTATAAATGCCCCAATATTTTAAGATACTAGAACACACTTGGGAGAACACTTTTGAGAGAGAAATAGTTGTATTATTTGTAGAGTTTAGAGAAAAATAAGTGAAGTGAAGGTCGATCTAGAGCTTACCATGTTTAGCTAATATCTCACCTTAAGGTGTGGGTGAGCCCATGGGGGGATAACTCCAAGATGGCTCTTTTATATTGATTTCTTTCCATTTTCATGTATTAGAGAATCATATTTAGTTAGATTGATCATGTAACATGGTTATGTCACGAGCCTATGAGGTATGTTATATTTTTTTTTCTTCATTATATTAATTCAACTCATGCTTTATTCTTCTACTTTTTAAGCTCAAGATTAGATAACTTTGTATACTTGCAATTTCTCTGACAAGCCCCTAAGTACAATGTATACATATTATTAGTCTAAGTTTCATTATGATTTGTTAGATATGTGGTGTTTCACCTTGGTGGATTCCTTTTATGTTTTTAAATCCATATTTGATTCTTAGGTTACTAATATAAATTAGGCTTGAAATCAATCTGAGCATAATGCCATATTTTTCCATCCTAATGTGAGATGATACTCTACCTTAGGATGTGTTAATGAAGTTGGAAAAAATTAATCTAAGAGTGGCATAATGGTGTCATTTATTCATGATGGTAAACCCAAAGCTCTAACTCTCATATTTAGGTTTTACTTTTGCATTTTATTTCATGCACTTCCATTTATTTTATATTTTCATCAGCAATATCTTTATTTTACTAGGTTAACTATTTCAGGTTTGATTTTAGAATAAGTTTCGAATTTTATTAAACCCTCCTTGTAGGTTTCGACCAGTACTTACCGGTTTCTAACTCAACAGACAACCATGCACTTTGTAAGATTTGAAATCAATTATTGATGTTGCTGCTGCTGCTTTTCTATTGTTGTTCTTGAGAAAATATGGTGAGAAAGAATAGAGGAAATTGAGAGTTTTGTATTTAACTTGGTGGTGTCAAACTAGATGTGGTAGTGTTGGACAGAACGCCGGTGGTGATGGTGTCAAATAGAATAATTGGTAATGTAAAAAAGTTGGGGCCTATCTGAACAATATAACGAGAGTTCCCCAAATGAACAGTGAGTTTGTATGTCTTCAACTCTAAATTTTCTTTCCAGTTTTTCCCTTTCAACTCTATGGTTTTACAATAACAATTAAAAGGTGGGTGAGAAGTGACAATGAGTGTTTATGTCATTCAAATGAAAAACACTATTACACACTTTAACCATTTTACACTCACAAAGTTAACCTATTTATAATTAAAACCAACCATGTAAACATTTATTAATTATACCTAAGCCCCTAATATAATTTATTTGAAGCCCTCAAATTATCTATAAATTTTTAAAATGCCTTTAGATCTAACTTTTAGATTTTTCATTTTTCCCTCCACATTACTTTTACAATAAAAACGAACATCTTAAACATTGATTACTTATACCTATGCTCCTTACATTAATTATGTGAAGCCCATAATTTATTTATAAACTATATATAGACCCTTAAAATTATAAATAAATATTTTGTTTAGGAATTCAATAACAATTTTTTGCTTATTATTGAATTGTTGTAATAAAATAAAATATTGAATATCCGCACACTTAGAGTGCGTCGACATCCTAGTTTGATATTCATGAAGTTGATGTCGAAGTTGAACACCAAATCAGCTTGAGAATCCAACGCACTCAAGGATAACCAACTAGAACCCGATTTGATATGGATCAATCTTGGGTTTGTGCTGGCTCCTTCATCGGCTGCCAGATGCCTTAGCAAAATTTGAAAAGGTGGCCCGTCGTATGTTAAGTATATTGGGCTTAGTGCATAGGAGTCCTAAACCAATGTTTTGTTGGCTTTGTTTTGTATATGGTCTTGACTTAAGTTCATATCCCCTCGGGATACAAGATTAAGTAGCGCAAATGATTTTCTAAATAATTGCTACAGCTTGGGGTGGACATCCCATCTCACGATCCCATCTCGGTCCCATCCCATCTGAATTTTTGGGGTCCTTTTGGGATTGATCAACCCATCCCGATTTCGTCCCGTCCCGTCTCGAGCTTATTTATTTAATATTTATAATTATTAATTTTAATCAAACTACTCTTATAAAGGAAAGTTTAGGATGTGTTGAAATTAATCAAAACATCTATTGTTTGAAAACTTGATTGATTTGATACTTTTTGTTTATATAAAAACTTTAGTTTGAATATTTTAGGTCAAATAGAATCCATGAAAATATATGTTTTTTTCACATTTTAGATTGGTTATACGACAATTATTCTTTTATCACATAAAAGATGCTTAACATAAAAAACTGTAAGTTTAATATTGGACCATAAATTTTATATGAAGTTTAATATTGTTACAATGAAAGCTATAGATACATAAATTATGCATTATTTATGTGTGAGCACTGTTTTTTTGTTATTCTTCATTGAAGAATTATTTAGAACATGTTCATCCCATTTCGTCCTGTCCAGAACACGTTTGGGATGGGACGAGGTTGGGATGAGGTCTATCCAGCTCCGATTCCAAATGAACGGGATGGGATAGGGATGAGGTCCATCCCGTCCCATTTCGTCCCATGCCCACCCCTAGCTATAACTTCTTATGGAAGCATGGAACACCGTTCTAGTTTTTCTTCTGATTTCTACTAAATTGTTTTTATTCATAAAATTTAGACTGGTTTTCACATAATTTGTGTGGTTGTATAAATTTCTTTTTACCCCATGTTATCAAGTTATTAAAAAAACCCATGTTTGGATTTGTGTTTTTTAAAGATCGCCCAAATCATACCCAAAACCAAATTAAATATTCATCTTTTCATTGACCTAAACCCTACCCTCAACTAAAACCAAACCGTTAGTTCAACCACTTTCGACTGAAAACCTAAAAACCTTTTTAGTCCCCTCCTCACGATGCCTTCCGCCATCTGCAACGATTTAGGGTTCTTCAGCCTCTTGCTCTCTTCAATCTCGAATGATCTCTACTTCGTCTTGTTCCCTCATCTCCAACGACCCAGGTTTATTGTTTTAGCAGACATCGAAAAATGACTAAGGTTTTTTCGACGTTCCCAAATTGACTCAGTTTAGTTATTTCATAAAAAAAAAGACCAGAGCTAGTCATTTCAAGATAAGAAAAAGACTAGGGCTAGTCATTTTGACATGACAATAATTTTTCACAAAAATATAGCATACGACACAAACATATCAGCCACAAACCAAATAAAAAATAATCACAAGCAACACAAGAAACTCACGTAGAAGGGTGATAGGAATACTAATTAAAAGTTAAAATAAAACAGAAGTTGAAGCATAATCATGGGGTTGCCCACATTCCCTTTTTTTTTGAATTATTGGAGTATCTAGGTTTTAAGAGATTTTTTAGTTATAGAAATTAGTTTGGGATAATTTCACACACACACACAAATAAAAAAAAATAAAAAATAAAATACCTACTTCTAAAAGATAGAAATTTTTATTTTAGGTTACTTTAGTAAAACATGGGGTGAAATTTGGCAACCTTCCCAGAAACTGCTAGCAAGAATCTGAGTTGGGCTTGGCTGGCTTTTGGTTGTATGTATTCACAACAAATTTTGGGTTCCTACGCAAATGGCCAAGTTGCAACCCTAGCGTCAATTATAAAGCAATTGCTTCTTACTAAAAAAAAATTGATAATAAATTTTTTTTTATCCTTTAACCTCCTCCACCCCATGACCTAGTGATACCATCTGTCACTGCTCAATCACCGAGACATCACACATTTGACAAAATAATAATAATTGATGATACATCAAACCATCCTCTAATCTGCATCGTACACGTGTCATGATAATCTCATCAACAGATCTAAGCGGGCATGATTGCTCACCCAATCTAGCAGAGCCCATACAACTCTAAGCCCACTTTGGCAGAATCCAGTAAGTTGGATCCAAATTGCAGTGTCTTACTAAGCCCACACGTCACAAGGTCAAGTGCAATACCCGTATGGGCTAACAAACAAGTATCTGGGGGCTCGACCTAAGACGGGTAAAGCCAACAGTACATTGGTTTCGACTAGGATACAAATACCAGAGTATAAGTAGTGCATGGAAGCTCCCTTGCATGGACAATACTCCAAAAGGAAAGTTTCTCCGACAGATCTAGGAGCACAAATCGTGTAGGAAAATTCTTCTACATGGACGACTCCTAACAAGGAAATGATCTCTAGCAAGATATATTTCCCTAAACTATGCCACTAAAGGCCTAGACGAACAAGAATTCTCGCATTATAAATAGGACACTGGGTTGATGAACAAAGTTACGCTACAAAACCCAATTTACAACTTTAAGCATTTTTCAAGCTTTATTTAACTTTAGCATCAGAGTGTCATCGATCGCCACAATTGTGGTCTTTGGCTCATGTGTGTTCCCTATCTAGGTCAAAGTCAAGATCAAGGAGAACATGATTCGATTACATCATTAATAAACAACTATGATCACGAAAAAATCAGCCATTAATTCCATTTTTTGGTGAACTAGATTTTTCATTTTCCTGATAACTTTGTCTGAAAATGAATACTCAATCAGAAGCCAGCTCGACTAACCTGATGAGGGTTGCATCAAATTCTTTGGAACTAACTAACATTTCCCCATACGACTTTGATTAATCGATCAGTTGACATTATCTACGAATCAGATACAAGCCTCTGCAACCTAACCTTTGCAAATTAACACTTCACCTTACTTCAAATTATCTGCTCACGCACAGTTGTGCTAGCTAATTAAGATGTGAAGCTTCAATGTCCATAACTTGTGTGTTGTCGAAATATATATATATAAACACAGTGGACACATGAAGGAAAATAATTTATTTGTTGGAACCTCAAGTTGATAAAAACTTGATAATGGAGCTAGCTTACTCATTGACCAAGTCATCTAATTGCACTCGTGAACTTTATACAACATTATTTAACAGAATTAATCGGTATTATATCCTTGTTATTGGCATCTTAATCAAAATTCCACCCTTCCCAACTACCATTTACAAAGTTAAGCAGATGAGCTAGTTCAAAAATAAACAAATAAAATGATTTGTGCAACATCGACGTACATATCTTAAGAAAAAAATACTAAACAAATAAAAAATCACTTTAGGACAAGCTAATATAAACATTTTTTTTAGCCACCAAATAAAATATTACCTATGTTCTTCTTAATTTAATTATTGTCTTTACCCTGTTAACTCTATTCTGATTTAAACTTCTAATCATGGTTGTTAAGCTTACAATGAGCCGTAGATGTCACTGACACCATACCCACGCTGAAATATGGTAATGGCAGTCATTTTATGAGGGGTATCGGCCAACCAACGATCATAATGCTCGAAATTAGTTTTACTCAAATCCATGATACATCTAATACAAATGTCAAAACGGGATGACTTTAGTCATAATATATTTCATCCGATAGGCTATAGAATCATCATATTTTTGCCCATGGTTGTTACTTTGATCTCCATTGCCTTAAATTAATTGAAACTTATAGTTGTCAATTTCTAACAACTTTGATCTAAATGCCAATTTTCAACTTCTAGCCAGAAAGCAGTACATTTTTTCTTCTTCAATACATCCCATAGTTGCTAGCCTACTTCAAGTAAAGTAATCTCTACAATACTTGTAGAAAATGTGAAAGATACTCAATGCCTACACTTCCATATTCTCCCCTCCTTTGTCAAACTTGGTAATTGATCAACTTTACTCCCAGTTACCTTATCGATGAATCACACTCAAATTTTACTGAACTCGATCAGGGTGATTGTATTTGTACCCAAATGCCTTGACATATATAATAGCTAGCTAATTAAGAATCCATTAATGTATCCATACATAAAAAAAAAAAAAAAAATGCTCAACATGAAGGTAAAGAGTATATGTTAATTGTGTAGGTACGTATCACAATCAGTCTCATAACAACCCTCCAACTACTGACCTACTAAATCCCAATGTTTATTGTTAAATATCAGACTTTGCTCAAACAAAACCATTACTAAACAACAGAGTTGTTTCAAAATCATTGCTAAACATGGCCAGATAATGTCTTATAGCTATCCAAGTCTTCTTTGTCTCTCTGATCTTCCTTTCATATATAAAACCCTTGAATGAGCTTGAAAACATTTTCAAGCTTTTCAAGGAAATGAATGGGAGAATTTTTGTTTTGGTGTTCTTCTTTTGGGCTCTTCTTACTATTATCACTCCTACTCTTGTTATTTGGTCTGCTTCTGCAAAACCCAGTTTGGGTTCCCCTGGACCTGGTGGTAAGTGTTAGAGACAGACTTGCTGTAATCTTTTATTTTTAGCATCTTTTGGCTTATTGGGTTGTATTCAAGTATTGATTTTATGGGTTTTGTTTCAACAGATGAGAGAGATTTTGGTGTCAAGGTTAGGAGATTAATGATGGGTCACCCACAGAGTTATCATTGGATAAAAGTTGCATCGGCTCCTGCACCAACACCGATGGCGTCGTCCAAGCCAATCACAGGAGAGGGACTACATTATGAGCTGATGTCTGCAATAGAGAAAATCATTGAGATGCCGAGGAAGAGAAAGACTGTAAATATACATTGTTATTTCATATAGATACACAATTGATTGGGGAAATGAGGTTTTTATTAGAGTGAATATCAAACTTGTGATGCTTTCCAATAAACAGCTATGATATATAAGACAATTGAGGTATCTAGTTGGAAGAAATAATGAGATCCCAATAGATGCTAACATGTAATTTATTTCACTCAAATTACAGATTACAAGTTTCCATGGCGAAGCAAAGACCTTCAGGATGTTATGTGCAACAAAATTGTGGTTTCTGAATTGAATTCGACTACATTTTCAATGAGACATACATTTGTAGGAGGAAAAAGTTGTATAGGCTTTAAAAATTGGAGGAAGAATCAACAATTGTGGGGAACAAGTCGTGCATCCTTTTGGACCAAGTTCATGTAAAAATTCAGTGTAACTTGCCATTTTGGTTACTAAAATTGCAATGGTTTGCAAGAACCTCATTATAGGTTTAAAAAATTTTAAATGCACGAGGTTGACACATGCCAAACAACTTCTTTGTTTGAGATACACGAGCTTAAAGGCTATAAAAAAACATTTTTCATTCTCACCCAAAGCCTTCATATTGTTTTTTTTTTTTTTTTTTGGCACAAGGCAAGTGTCACGCCCAGTTTTTTCTGAAAAAACTTAAAATTTCTTAAAACCAAAAGTTCAAATACAACAAATATAACATTTATTACAAAGTTTGAAGTCAAACCCAAAAACTCTTAATCAAGAAACTCTTCAACGATGTTCGCCCCACAAGTAAATATCCAACAATGTCACCTCAAAAACTCTTTAACCTAAGAAAGACTTATTGGCGACATTCCAATAAGACGTACCCAAAAAGCAAAAAATCACTTGAGTCAGCGAGGTAGCTGGTATGAGTAATCCTCAACTCTAATAAATAAAATAAGTTACATAAATTATATACATAAGAAAGCAACAACTAAAAAACATGTAGTTCCTCAACGAGGAAAACGTGTCATATTAATAAATTCTATCATACTTAAAGTACACATTTATTTTACCAACACTTAACACCGTGAAGGTTTAACATGGTAAGTCTGATCTGCATAAATGTTAGTAGACTTACCATCTTACACAAAACGGTTAGAAACAAACGGATGAAATTTCTAAATTTATTAGTAATCATCATAAATATAATTTTTGTCAGTATTTCAATACTAAAATGAGTGATTTACTTTCAACAAAATACATATCATAGCCACAATATATCATTATGAAAATAACAATAAATACATATTTTACCTTAGGAAAGACATGTAGTTCTCATTCAATTATTGAATGAGCGTTTAGTTTATTCCCATAGTATATATACTAATATAATAATTAATACATAGTTCCCATTATAGTAAAATTTATGTTTTCTTTATTGTAAAAAACTTCAGTTTTTTCTACAATCACACTCTCCTCCCGTGTCGAACACACTTCACTCAAGTGTGCATTATTTGCCTTCAAAGCCACTCGAAACATGCATGTCTCAAGTGGGGTGTCACATCGAGGTTCATCTATCTCACCAGAAGTTCGATCCATAACAACTATATCATCATGTACACATCCGAACTCATTTGGAACAGTATATCTGGTATGCAAGCAAGTCTACATAATACATCATGTACTAAGTATACAAGCAAGTCTTTATACTAAAATCATAATTTTTTGTTCTTTTTTTCACTTTTTTTTCGGAGTAGTGGAAAAAAGCATAAAAATCAAATAGATCTCTAATATCTTAGCAACTCAACTTGCATAACAATCAAAATTCAAGTTTCAAGTAAGATCACATAGGTTACAGAATTTATCCTTCCACAAAGGATCTATAATGCAATCATTTTTTTTTCAATAATGACACTCATCAATAATATTTCAATATCAACAACAACACTTATCAATAATATATTAGTTTCAATAACACTCATCAATAATATTTAGCAAAAATTATTACAATAATCTATCAATAACTTTATAAGAGCCTCAAATAAATTTTTGGGGTGCCCATTAAGGTTTCACAGTCACCTTATATATCAAACAATATAAAATTTTAGTACCTTTTAAAAAATAATAAAATTTCAGGTTATAGACTTTACACCAACACGCACAAGTCACTAATATCACACATCAAATAAAGATCACACTTAAAATGTGTTTAAATAACCGTACATATATTGCTATAAATAATTAAATTTTATTAAAATATAATAAACAATAAAGTTATATTCATTAAAAAATAATATTAAACAAATTGATAATCAGTACACAAACAACATGCCCAACTAATAGCCATATTTACATATATAAAAAAAACTAAAATCAATTTGCAAACATTCATATACATTTAGACCTCTAGCACCTACAATATCCGCATAATAAATTTGCAATCAAGTGTGTATACAAAAATAATCTCTCACAAAAATATCAATTACTCTCAGTCATGCACATGTTTTATTTTTATAAGACATAAGAGAGCGAGAAACACTAACTTTCACTAATATTTAACAACTAAAAAACATACAGTTTACTAATCATAATAAAAAATCATATAAGAGAGAGAAAACTCACAAAATGTCCTCTATTTTAGTTCCAAATATATTATTCACTCCACATGTATACAATAAAAATTATAAATTTCAATACCAAGGAAATACCCAATCATTTTCTGTAACTCATAATTGATACATTATTTGCAAATAAATATTTAGAATAAAAAGTAGTATAAAGAGTGAGAAATACTAAGTTTTTCTACAAATTTTATGTCATATACAGTACAAATCATTGGTGTGGATAATATAAATTTCAATTGCATTCATGATAAGTCAAACCGCAAAACAAACTTTGCAAAAATCTTAGGGTTTCTACTTTCCACAATCTGACAAGTGACGATTTTCCCTGCATCGAGGAAACTCAAATCGTTGGATGGACTCCAAGCCAATGCTATATTTCTCATACATGTGTTATGAACCTACGGATTTAGTTTGAAAAAAATTTGGCCACTGGAAGGTCTTGATCCGCTGAAAAATCTAAGACTATACAGAGTTGTCTTATATTACGGGATTAACCAAAAACTTGGTTTTGAGTTTTTTCTTTAACCCAACAAATTCCCACAAGAATACAATTATACCCTTCATCTAAACGTAAAATTTCAGACTTATTTACATATTAAAATCTCACCCTAAACTATAGATTAATTTAGACAAAAATATAAAAGAGAATAAAGGACTCACCGATTTTGATTCTGATTCTTCTTCTTCTTCTTCTCTTCTCCCCGCTGTACAGAGATGAGAGATATTGATTCTCTGTTTCTTCTCATCTTCTTTCATTATTCATCTCCCTATCTTTATTTAGCAAAGATCCAACTCAATTTCAAACCTAATGAAAACATGGCCTAAGTCCAAAATCTAAAAATGAGCCCAAGCCCAAAAGAAAAATAGCACAAGTTTAAACTAATCTCATTTTTTATAAACTATAATGCAAAAAAATAATGAATCAATTATCGTAAAAATAAGGAAAAAAAATAATTTATCTATAAAGTATCTTTACATAGTTGAAAAAATGTGGGTGTTACAATAAATACACCTCAAAATAATCTCGTCCCAAGATTCAATAGAGGAAATTACTAGGTAAATAATTCTACATGAAAGCTACAATTTTTAGAACGAAACATTACTAGAGTGCCAACATAGAACACACCAATCATAATTAAATTTCTACTAACACTCTTTAAGAAACAAATCATAATATATATATCAATAACGAGCAAGTAGCACATGTACAGGCACATACCTTCATGAAGACAAACACACAAAAGATATATTATAAAAATTCAGTAAGTATAAAAATGCGGGGTGCTACAGTTAGCAAGGGTTGAGGGGCCCCACCGTATAAAATTAGTTAAAAATGGAGAAATGCCACTACTAAGGAGGATATACCCGAACCTTCAACACCGAAATACACCCCCAACAAAGGGAAGAAACTACAAAAATGACCTCCTTAGGTCGTTGTGTCCTGACATACCACTCTCCATTAACATCCTTGCTTGCAATAGTCATTAATGTTTCATCCTAGGGATGGCAGTGGGGCGGATTTTCACGGATATCCGCCCCACTCGCCCCTTTTGGGGCGGATTTGGTAAAGGATTTCTGGATTTTGGGGCGGATACGAATTTCCAATCTGTATCCGTTTATTAATCGGGGTAGATACGGATTTAACCATATTCGGCCCGCGGATATCCGTTTAATTAGTGAAATTACAAAAATACCCTCGATTTAATTAGTGAAATTACAAAAATACTTTTACTATATAAAGGGGATAAACGTATTATTTGATTCATTTCATTCTCCCCCCTCATCTCACATTCTCCCCCACTCACTCACATTCTCCCCTTCTCTCTCACAGCAAAGGCGGAGGCGGAGGCCGTGGCCGAGGCCCGAAGGGTCGTCCCTTCTTCTCTCTTCACAGCAAAGGCGGAGGTCGAAGGCCGAAGCTCGAAGCTCGAAGCTCGAAGGGTCGTCTTCGCCCCTTCTTCTCCTTCTCACAAACACTCATCCCGGCCGGCCGCCTCCTCTCCCCTCCCCTCCCTTCCCCTGGTCATCTTCATCCCTTCATCTCAGATCTGATATCTGAGATCTGTGAGATCTGAGATCTGAGATGAGATCTGATCTTTGATCTCTGATCTGATGAGATCTGCGATGAGATGAGATCAGATCCGTGATCTCTGAGATTCTTTTGATCGATTTTTTTTTGTATGGTTTTTTGTAATTTTTGTATAGATTCTTTGTAATTTTGTGTTACATCTAATGAATGAAGTATAATAACTGACGAATGAAGTATAATTTATTGTAGTTAGAATCTTAGATGAATGAAGTATATAATTTACTGTTGTTAGATGGAAGATGAATAACTAAATTTACTGTAGTTTGTAGTTAGATGGAAGAGGAATAACTAAAACCAGTAACTGAACCGCAAACCGTAAACGGATTGGCGGGGCGGGGCAGATATCTGCCAATCCGCATGGGGCGGTTACAGTTTTTAATTTAAATTGTAAACGGATTGGCGGGGCGGATTTGGGGATCCGGTATTTCTGACGGATCGGGGATGAATTTGCTAAAATCCGCCCCATCCCTACTTCATCCAAAGGAGACATGTAAGTGAAATCTCAATCGCTTCACTTATATTGGCCATTTTTATCCACTGTTCTATTAGCTTCTCTAAGAATATGAGAGAACTTCACTACCAAACTTCATCCTATAGTTTGTTTGATTTTATCGACTACACTCCAACACTGCCAAGGATTATTATCATCTTGTATACAATTTATGGCTCATATAGAGTCACTATGAACCCATAGTTGTTCATAACCTTGCTCATGGCATATAAGCAACCCTTGCTCAATAGCTGAAAGTTCAAGGATGTTGTTGTACTTATAAGTTGCACAAAACAGTAATAACACGCTACCCTTATCATCCTAATGAGTCCCTGCAATCCAGTTCTAGTCTTAGACAAAACACAATATGTGTTCAAGAAAACCCATTGTGGGGGAGGTGGATCCCATTGGTAAGCACAAATTTATTCAAACATCAAATGGGATTTTATTTCCAACTGATCTAGGATAGTATACTCTTTTTTATTATCAACAAACAAGGACTTTTTAGCAACTGAACTGATCTTTGTTTTCTCTTAAGATGATAGCCAAACTATTTACATTGGTGTTTCGAATCCTATCCTAGAGAATGACTCTTGAATTCTTTCTTTCTATATATTGTTAAATGTAACATGGCACACATTTTGAAAAGGCAATACTTGGACTTCTTGGTTGCACAATATTTCTTTATCCACCTCCATTCTCTTAATTGAAATAAATTAAGGACTCTTTTCTCTACCATATTTTCCTTGGCACAGTGGACGAAATCCTTCTACTCTTGGCACTCAAAAGATAGGTGTTCAATTAAACCATGGTGGGGTCTATGGGTAATCAAACCTTCATACTATAAGGGTGAAATATCTCACTTTTAAGATCTACAAAGAAGTGAAGAAGCTCAACATGATTTGATAGTTGATGCGTTTTTGCATAACTTGATTGTTTAGGCGCTTTAACATGATTCGACTTTGGAAAGCTTGAGGCATTGCTAGTTAAAGCTTTCATAAACTTCATCTTGGTTGAAGGCAAGGCGGAATTGTAACCATATAATTTTTTGCTCATTTGGTAAATCTCAACATCTTATCAATTTTCTCAGACCCAATGTGGTCGCTTGACTTAGCAATAACTCCTCTCCAAAATGACTTGAGTTTGAAACGATTACCGTAAGGCCTTCAATTTGGAGTCAAGTCAAACTTTCTCAATCCTCATGTCAAGTCATTGAGCTAGCTTCATATGAAAAATATCATAACACCACGTTCAAATGGTCCAATTTACCCACAAAGGAGCACTCAAGTCTGCTCACATTGTTGAATCAAACTAATACATCTTCGCATGAAGCTTCAGGAGACGCCTGGTATTGACCCGAACATAACTTGTCACAAGTTCAAGATGGAGGCTGAAGTCAGGTCGGTCCGACAAAAGCCCAAAATAATGGTACCTGAGAGGAAAACAATAGTAAATGAGGAGAGTAACAAAATCCTCGAAGGCGACTTCATCAGATTAGTACAATACCCAAAGTGCTTGCAAACATAGTTGTTCTATCTAAGAACCACGTTAAAATCGAGTGTGCAGTTATTTTATTAAACCTAGTAAAACATACCTGATTGACTCGTATCCATTACTGTAGATCAACGATATGGTAAATGCATCATCTAATTATGGTAAGTACCGTCTTATGAAGAAGTGTACAAGCACACTTCTTTCATCACCGATCATAATGTCTATTGCTACAAGGTAATGTCGTTCGGTCTTAAGAATGTTGGCACCACTCATCAAAGGTTAGTGAATGTGATGTGTATTGACATGATTTATTAGTGACACAATGGAGGTCAACATTGATGATATGGTCGTAAAGTCAAAATAGTAACTTGAGCATCAACAAGATTTGTAGAACACATTCGACCGATAATGATGAAGCTCAATCCATCCAAATGTTCATTTGGATTATTGTTCTAAAAAAATCTTATAATAGTTGATTACCTAGAGGAGTATCGAGGAGAACAAAAAACATATTTGAATCATCATAAAAATAGTCGTATTCGGCAAAAAAAAGTCCAATAGCTCACATGAATACTTGCCTACTCGTGTCCAAATTGAATGACAAGTACGTAGAAATATTTTTCTTCATTTTGAAAAAGATTTTGTGAACACTGCACCACAATTGCCTATTAGTAGCGGAGCATTTTTATACTTGTGTCATGAAAAGTCGAAGTTTTAATGACATTAGAATCTAAAAACACTATGGAAAATGTTGCGGGAGATTAACAAAATAAAACCGCTTCATTTGGCTTACAAAAATTTAGAAAACCGCTCAATCACTTTAATCAAAAGGCAAAAGCTCCCACTCTCCCTCTCGCTATTGTTGTTGCCCCAATTTTTTTTACTTAGGAATACCAGGGAGAGAGGGAGGGGAGAGAAAGATCCAGAGAAATCGAGAAAGATGTATCTAACGAGAGAGAGAGATTGAGGGAAAGAGAAAAAGATAGAGGGAGAGAGCGAGGGAGATAGATCAAGAGTTCAAGGGACTGAGATCGAGAGACAAAGAGAGACGAGAAACAAATAAATCGAAAGACAAAGAAACATCGAGACAGTATCGAGATTGTGAGAGACATCACAGGGGAGAGGGAAGACGCGGGAAGAAAGAAAAAAAAAAGAAATAGGAGAAACAGAGAAAAAAAAAACAAAAAAATATAGGAGAAGAATAAGAAGAAGAAGAAGACTACCTTGAGAGGGGTCTGTGCTCTGTGGCTTGGATGAAAATGGATCAACAATTACTTCCCCATGTTTTTCTCTTTTCTTCTGCTTCTACAGTTGGTTTGTCTAAACACAGTGGCCAATAGTTGCCATGGACAGCAGGATAGACGGTCAATCTTGTTGTGATCTGTAGTCTGGCGGATTACAACACTCAGAGCCATTGACACAATTTACAACAATTTAATTGATGCACTTCTAGTGGTGAGGATTTTGGTTAATGAGTTTGAGTTTTTTCTTGGTGTTTTTGGGTCAATGTAGTAAGGTGTTTGATTTGATGTCAATGTGTGCTTTACATCGTCTCATTCATTTCTCCCCTTGTGAAGTATATGGGAAGACAATTAGGAGCATTCTTCCTAAGGATCATCCATTGCGCCAAGTAATGCCCTCATCAATGTCTTTTTTTTGAAATTTGACATCTTTGATATATGTTTGGTTGTTTTTGTCTAATCGAGAAAAATGTACTTTTGTTTTTGCAAAATTTGGTTCGAAATGGTTGATTTGTAATATTGAAAAATGTAATGTCATCTCATACAGTCTGGCACAATATACATGTTACTGAGCTAAAGATTTTGGAATTAGGATTATTATTTTTAAATGGTTGCTCTTCTTTAGAATTTTGAATAATTGTTGATCTAGAAACTTTGATGGTTTGAAACATTTCTCATTGCTATTGATGGAACTCAGAAGTAATTTTCATTGGATTTTTTACGATAGTCCTATGTTATTTGCTTATTTACTTAACCTTTTTATTTGCACGTGTCACTTGTGGACAAGATTTCGAGTTATATGTTCGCAATGAATATGCCTTTCCATGCATTTTTTTTTATCTATTGAGAAGCAGTGGTGGTCATATGCATGTGCAAAACAATTAATTGAAACGATGATTTATGGTGGGTTTAAAATTGAGTTTCTAGTAAATTATAAACATTAAAACAATTAAAATATTTCCATTTGTGATACAATACCCCCTGAAAGTGTATCTGTGAGCCTGAAACAGTAATTGTGATGACTCGATCCATATGGTACGATAATGTCCGTTTTGGGTCTAACCGCCCTCGCGACTTTAAAATGTGTTGTACCAAGGGGATCTAACCTCGCACATATATACACATCTCCTTCTCTCACCCAGTCGAGGTGAGACTATAGCACCTAGGTAGCCTGCTAGCCTCTGAGCCCGCCCACACAAGGAGCTGTCAACCTTAGAGCTCGCCCACACAGGGTCCAACGTCCATGTTGGCACACTTTCAGCTGGGTCCAGTTCTGATACCATTTTGTAACAATTTGATCCACATGGAACAATATTGTTCACTTTGGGCCCAAGGCCTGAATGACTTTAAACGTATTGTACCAATGGGATCTAACCTTGCACATATATAACACATCCATTTCCCTCGCCCCAAACGATGTGGGACTATAACATCATGATAGCCTATCAGCCTCTAAGCCTGCCCAGACATGGTAGACTGCCAGCCTCTAAACCCGCCCAGGTTGTCCGAATACCCTCATGGCTTTAAAACTTGTTGTATCATAGAGATCCAATCTTGCACATATATAACATATTTCATTCCCTTACCCAGGCGATGTAAAACTATAATACATAGGTAGACCGTTAGCTTCCGAGCCCGCCCACACAAGGTAGTCTGTCAGCCTCTGGGTCCGCCCACACAAGTTAGCCCGTCAGCCTCAGAGCCCTGCCACATAGTATATTACTATAATGCATAAAAAAGCTCAACGGTGTGAATTACAAATAGGATTCACAATACAAAATATTTATGATATCGAATCTCGGATAAATGTGGTTTGTTTGTCGAATATCTATTGATTATAAACAGAAAACTAACAATTGAACTTATTTTTATGCAGATAGTACTCTAAGTAGAACTATATGCAAGTGCTTTCAACTCGCCTATTATAAGTCAAATATTTATATTTCATATAATGTCTCTGATCATAATGGTCAAAACATTGTCTCTGCAGGTTGCAGCCGTGGAGTACATAAAACTCATGAGTGACAACGTATCATCATTGTCTTCTGATGTGCAATTCAATGTATATGGTTTTCATTTGATTTCACATTACTTCTTTTCCATATTCACGACTCTCATTGTTTTTCCGACTGTCTGCTTCGAGGATAGTAATTTCTATTTCAGTTGGAGGTGTGATTACATCGAAAGTGGTGTCTCTTTGGTTCTTGTGGGCGGGTGTTATTGATAAAGTTGGATTTCATCGAAGTGAAACTGCATTGGAACTGACAAATATGTCTTTTGCAATTGGATTTTATAGTGTGTGCTATACCGGGGATTCATTGTTTCCAAATATCTTAATTTCCAGAAAGAGTGTCACAATTCCCTAAAGTACTTATTATCTGGTAATGGGCTAGCCATTTCAAATAGATTTATTTTCTTCTTCTTAATGTCTCATTTCACTGATTATTAATTGTATGTTTTGCAGTTTTATAGCATGTTGGCTCCTGTATAACGGTGTAGCTATATGTGGCTATATCATGTTTGCTGATGCCATACAGTCTCAATTCACTATTAACACGACTCCCAATATGTATCTTCCAAAATTGCAGTTTGAAAAAAGATATTGAATGAAACCCAATTGATCTTTTCTCCGGAGGATATAGCTTCAATGAACTTGTTGATATTCAAGTTTTTATTTAATTGATATGTATTCATGAGACTAAATGATTTAATTGTACTTCAGGTAATAAATCCATTTACGAAGTATGCATTGCAAATTTACCCAGTTGCACTTAGTCTGGAAGAACTCTTGCCCACAGCTTCATGTTTCATATCGACAAGTATCAGAATGACATTGGTTTTATCCATACTTATGATGGCATTAACAGTTTCTTATTTCGGTGAGAACTTACATAGTTAATTTGAAGGAATATAAAACAAACAAAAAAATATTTTTATCAGGTCAACAAAATTTTGGGAAGTCTCAAATTATCAACTGTTTTCTAATATTTGAGTGCAAATCTTGTGATGTCATTAATCAAATATTTTTCAACAATGTTTGTGGTAAGTTTCTTATAGACATGGTGGCATTTTATACTTGAAACATATGTTATAAAACCCCCAAACACTATGCGGCTAAGAACAAACTGCCTTATTACTTATGTTGTGACAGATTCTCATCTTCCCATGCGCTTGCTACCTAAGGATATTTGGCCGTCGCTTATGTCGTCTAGAGGTACTTGAATAGAAACCATGAACTGAAATATTTGTTTCTCAAGCAAAATAAGGTTGTACATGGTCTAATGTAGACTACTACCCAACTTTTTGACATTTTTGTTATTCGAATGCTTTAGATTGGAAAGGACATTGTAATTATGGCGATAATAGTGGTGTGTTAATGTATTGGTTCAACTTCAACTATTAGAGAATAGCTCATGATATGTTTAGTAAGAGCTCAAACTGAAGCGAGGTAAGGTAAAACTTGTAGTTTCTGCAAAGCCCCCTCGAAGGGCCTAATCATCAATAGGAGTGAAAATTTACACTAGGTACTCATACAAGCTTTTAGTTTCTTTGTCAAGTGAATAGGTGTGAAATAATTTGAGACTTGATGTATAATCTATGGGTATCATCAATTTTACCCCTTTCAATGAGCTTTTTGGAGGCATTTGTTTTCACTTAAATGATGTAGAGATACTAGGCTCTATGTAAAAATCAACAAGTTCACTAATTTTTTTTTGAAATTTAGGGAAGGTGAGGGTTATACAATCCATACTGAAACAAGGTGGAGAAATGGGTATGGTAGTATATGAAGAGATTTTTTTTTAATTGCCACATTGGCTAAAGTTGTTGTGGTTTTCAATTTCGACAAAACAATTATCGACTATGATAGGGATAATTGGGTGGTGGATGAATTGGGTGTTACTGATGTATTTGATCAACTCTTCCCTACCATGCCTTGGAACAATTGTTAATGGTGAGTTTTGTTTTCATTTTCTATTATTTTTCTTCATATTGGGTTTTGATGATTTTATTAGTCTTGTTGAAAGAATACTTTCTTTTAGTATGTAGCAATAATGTATTAGTAGTTTTTGAAATTTATATTTATTTTATGCAATCTATTCAAGTTTTGTGTATTAATAAAATATACTTGGTTCTTGAACTACTCAGAATAGGATGACAATGGACTTCATATGAAGGGAAGGACAATCGAAGACATGGTTGAGTGCTTGCTGAAACAAGCTCCCCTGTATCCCAACATTATTTCTTCCATTAAATCTACTCAGGCTCTTGGGTATATGTTCTTCTCTATCGTTTCCATATTTTGTTGGGTGTAAAGAATGATTCCACTTCCTCTCGTCATGATTGTGATATATGGTGAAGATAGACTGCTTGTTGTGCAGTTCGAAGATACCGGTGAACTTAAACTTTTATATATTAATTTTTAAATTAAGTGATTAAGTTTATATCTATTGCTCTTGTGTAAAACACATTGATCATGTCCTAATATAGCCCGTCTTCTTAAGCAGGTATAATATATCTCCCAAAATTGGCCAGTGTGGCATGGAATAGGTAGCAAGAAAATGTTATTCTTAGCAGTTGTTGGTCTCGATGGGCTGATCTTGTATGATATACGTTGCAAAAGATGGCGTGTTTTCAGAGATATTAGCTAGGAACAAAGGATCCAGTGCAAAGGCTTGTTGTGGTTGGGAAAACTTGTTGTTGTCTGCAACTATATTGATTCTTCTAACATGTAAGAATTTTATCACCATTTATTTGTTTTCATTCTTATAATCAGTTTTGACATATGGATCCAAGTTATCACAACAAATGGAATTCATGGTTTCTTGAATGAACATTAATTTTCTATTACTAGCAAATGTACACCTTAATGGAATAATAAGTTACAATGGAACTATTTTGTATTACATACTAAAGATTTCCTAGTGAAAGTTATCCAATTATAACCAAACACTGCCTATGACAGTTTGACCAAAGGAAAAAAAGCCGACCTTATTGAAGAAGTTTCATGGTTAGTTTAAAATTCATTTTTGCTTCCAAATTTATAATATTAACAATATATGATATTCTTTCTCCACCACATGTATACACCATTGGTCCACATAGTCTTTTTATTCTTTTGAGTTTGTTTCACTTCTCCTTTACAAATTACATATTTATACTGGAAGGAATCTCAACCCCCAGTTTTTATTACTTAAGCAGGTTTTTTTTATCTATTTTACGGTGATAGTGAATCTAAACCAAAAGTTATAAACATATATCAAGGAGATGAAAAGTTACTTAAAGTGGTTGAATAACAGGTTGTGCATATGAAATTGTTGTGTAAATAAGTGGTTGTTCACTACACCAGAAATATGAGGGTCTGCAATACCTAAAGATATAATTATTAGGGTCCATCCATGTTATTATGATTTTCCATTGGTTATACCTTTGAATTTGGCCCTGTGAATGTTGCATGTGGTGTTTTTGTCTTACACGAGTTTGCTTTGATGTATCTTTATGTTTATATGATAGTTGATGAAGAAGAAGAAGAAAGTAACGTGATCAAAAGATGATTCTATTTACCATGAAGAAATGAGATTTTCGTACCATTACGTTTACATGTTATCTAAGGACCAATGAGACTAATTGTTGGATTTTCGTACCTTTATGTTTACATATTATGTAAAAATGAAATTTTCATACATTTATTTTGTTATGCATTGTACTTATGGTAGTTTATGTTTTTACCATATATTAAACTATTATGATTATAAAGAAATGAAGTTTTCATATACGAGTGAATTCTATTTACTACTGAAGTATTAACAGTAGGTAGAACATTGTAAATGATACCAACATACAATCACTAAAAACAAATGGGTAAAAAAGACAAATACTTTCAATAACATTTTAAAGTGTCACGAGTAACTAATTTAATAGCTTTCTAAAAATGTTGTAGGAAATTGTATAAAAACAATTTTTAAACGATATGAAAAAATTACAACAGTCTTTTGTAAACGTCGTTAAACAATAACTTTTAATAGTGTTCCAAAAATGCTATCATAGAGCAAGACTTTTAATAGCGTCGACTGACACAACAAACTCTATAAAGTACCATATCCAGTTATAGCGTTTTTGGTCCACCAATTGTAGCTCAGTTGGTCGGACATCCACTCTTCTTGTGAGAGGTCGCGGGTTCGAGACTCACCAGTTAGGATTTGGTGAGTTTTGGCCCGATTATTAGGAGCACATTTGCTCCGTCGTTGACAAGCCTTCGGATATTGAATGCAGCTGCTTCGATGGACTAGACCGGAGTGAAGCGAAAGCGAGTCTTCATGCAAGGTGGAGGCGATGGACCGTAGCGAAAGCAAGTCTCTATGCGAGATGGAGGCGACGAGGATATTAAGTGGCAACAATATTATAGCCTTCGGGCCTGGTTTGGTTAACCCTATAGGGTCAGTCATGTAGCCTTCGGGCATGAATTAATAAATAAATGAAAAGGGTCAACGACCCAATTTTTTAAAAAAAGTTATAGCGTTTTTGACATGTTATGAATGAGGATTTGTGGTGTAGTGCAAATACTTTTTTGTATGTTGAAAAAATGGCTCACGTGTATAATTGCTTACTCATGTTCAAACCGAATGATGAGTATGTCGAAATTTTTTTCTTGATTTAAAAAAATATTTCATGATATATTTTTTGTATGTTGGAAAAATGTTAAATTTTTTAGAACACGTTAAATATATATAAATATGTAGAAGAGTAAGATACAAGTAAATGAGCCTAACAAATACATTATATGAAGGCTAAATACATAATTATCCCTATTAAAATAATTTGCGTCATGAATTTTTTTCTTAGTTTTACGTGATATATCAAAATTTAGGAATAAACACAAAATATTTTGAGAAAAAATAATATAATGTACTTCATAACTTATTGGTTTGTTTCACAAAAAAATGTCAAGATTTTACGAAATATGTCGAAATAACTCCTCCAGATTAGGGTTGAAAATTGAGCTGCATCATTGGTTTGAAAGAGTTGCAAAACGAAACCGAACCGGCTTTCGTTAACCGACTCGGTTGGTTTTGATTTTGGTTTTTGAAAATGTTTCAAAAAAAGTTGAACATTTATTCATCTTACTTAACTTGCTCACCATTCACCTCTTACCTATCATCTTCCCTGTGTCAAGAAATTTATGTGTTAGACTACCACAAACCGAGTTTGTTACCGTATTGTAGCAATTGAAGTATATTAAACAAATGTTACAAAATATTATTGAATAATGAATGCAGCTGAACGTTCTCTCTCTTTATTTGCTATATATATAATATTGTGAGGAGAATCACTTAAGAGAGAGAAAAATGTATCAAACCTTTCATCATACTTGGAGCTTTGCTTTGCAAAATAAAAAAAAAGATACCAAAAAGTAAAAGAATGATCCATAATTATTTGTCGGACATCAACTACTCACCCGAGAAAAAAATTGCATTTATTAAACATGTTACCCAAAAAACTACTTTAATAAAGGTGAATATTTCAATTTACTTAATAATTTATGTTTTATTTGTAAGATTTGAAAATAATTACATCTCATTGGTTGGTCGGTCGGTTTCAAATGTAAGAAAATCATAAACCGAATCGAAATATTCGATTTATGAATATTTGAAACCAAAACCGACCCGAACCGAAAGTTAAGCCAATCAAATTAGTCGGTTTGATCGGTTTTTTTATTCAGCCCTACTCGAGATAATATAGTTTTATATTTTGACACTTTAAATTTCGACCTTCAAAATTCAAAATATTTCACGAAATTTCGTGAAATCGCACTCCTTAATATTGATTATCAAAAATTATTTTGTCAATTACTAGGAATACTACTTTCCTCATGATAGAGACATTGACATTAGAATAGTATATACGAGATTAATAAAGATTAGCATAGCTCATTAAAGTGTATAGGGTAAAATAACCACTCATGATTTAAATAGTTGTGAGGGATAAGTTTGTAATTATCAGTGTCCTTAACATTAGGGAAGAACAAAGGATTCACCATAAATGAATTAAAATGAAATTAAACAAAAAAAAAATTATTCTTATTCTAAATATTACTTGGACAACAAGAAAGAGATGAAGCAATGATGCGTGCCATTTCCCCCTCTTCTCATGACAAAAATAACAAACAATGACTCATTTGTTAAATGGCCATATTGAGGAAACTAATGATTAGAGCCGACATGTGTCTCCCGGCCCACTCCCTTTTTGCGCTGGCTTTAGAAAAACGCAATATCAATCTAGTTTAACAAACAAAATAGAGAAATAAAGAGAAGAAACAATTTGAAAATCCTAATGCCTTATTGTTGTCCTTCCTAATTGAAGAAGAAATAGAAGACCATTTGAAGAAGTCATTCACCAACTGATCAGCACGAACTCTCACTGGAGATGATGTTCTCCGTCCAACCACTACTATGTCTACCAATATTCATATTATTTTTGGTCTTCACTCTCATTACTTGTTTCTAATCAACCAACTTGAATTTTTTCATTTGACTTCTTCTCTTGATTTTGATGGAAGTGAACTTCATCATTATCGTCTCATCCATCTATCCCATCCTCTATATCAGACCAGTTCGAATAGTAATAGGTGCGTAATCCATCTCATCTTCAAACTGTAGTTGTTTTGGTTGATTTTCAATGCATTTGATCATTTAAATTGTGTTGATTGATAGTACACCTAGAAAAACTCTCACTATATGTGTCATCATTATTACATATTTTTAATTTTTTTTTTGTAAAAACTAGGTATACCATTTTATTTTATTTTATTTACTTAATGTGACTTTCAAAATTTTTTAATTGTGGTATAGCTATTTATGAATCGATATTCTTTGCCATCATCATCATCATCATCATCATCATCATCATCATCATCATCATCATCATCATCATCATCATCATCATCATCGTCATTATTATTATTATATATTGACCGTGGATCATAGGTAGTAATGGTTCCATAGCTAAATGCACTACACTATCCTAAGATATCTTGCATTTATAAAAAAAGTTAACGCGATTGATAAAAATAATTAGTTAATGATGCAAATCGTTTCATTATTTCATGGTCGTTTCAATCTTGTGGTTTAATTTGATGTTAAAAAGCAAGGCTTGTGGCGTTATAGTAAGTATAAAGTGATGATTGATTACTTGAAATTTTTGTACCTATTATGAAATTAGTTATATTATGATGTTTATTATCGGCAACCTATATTTCGAGGATAAAATCTCCATTAAATAAATATTTATTTTCATAATGTCGTGATAATCCTGGAGTAAAAAGACTATAATAGACACTGAGAGAAATCTTAGAAATTTTAATAGAAAGTTAGTAATTAACTCTTTGGATTTTACTTGAAGAAATTAAATATCTTACATGTAAATGAAACCAAATGACATGTTTATTTCCTTAATTGGCTTGAAATGAGATATAGAAAGATAATTCAGCGTGTTGAAGGAATGTAGAGTTGCCATTTAAAAAATTCCAATGCTGGTTAAAAAAGTTTTTTGCATAGTAATAGTAGTACAAATAATGAATAATACAAATATTTATTAACCATTTTATACCATAGAATAAATTGAATAGATAAATTAAATAGGTAAGAGTAAATTTATATATTTCTTGGTAGTTTATTTATAAAGTTTTGCAATATAAATAGAACGGCATTATAATAACATGAAAGTGAATAGTGTAGTTTACAAGCTGTTGGATGAGAAAATCATCGATGAGACAACATATCACCTGAAGATGATCATGTCTTTCTGATTTTAGAGCTCACTAGGCACATATAATACCCCGTGGAAATTAAGCTTTTTGCAAACTTTTAACAGTTTCTAAAATTGTTCTTATTAGTTGTTTTGACTTAATTTTTTATTGTTGCAGTTCAAATTTTTTGTTTTCATAGCGTTTCTTGACCACTGAAGAGAATACTTTAAGCATCACTTTTGAATAGACGACTTCAAGCATTACTTTAGTTTAGAGAGACACCAAATGCTATAAAGACTACTCATCCTCCTAACACACGTAGAAAATCTTATTTTTTTCATTTTTTTCCATCTCTTCAAGCATTCTTTATTATATATTCTCAAACATTTTGAAATGAGATGCTTCATTTCCTACTTTGAAATTTGAATTTCATTGAGAATGAGATTCAATGGTGCCATGGCTAAACGAATAGAAGTTTGTTACTAAAATGAAACTGAACTCGCACGTCTTTCATGAAAAATGTATGATTCGGGTTCGAGGTTTTACGCATAAGTTAAACAGGCCGGGTTAGGGTTAAACCTTCTGACTTCCGAACTAGGGATGGTAGTGGGGCAGATTTTCACGGATATCCGTCCCACTCGCCCCGTTTGGGGCGGATTTGGTAAAGGGTCCATAGATCTTGGGGCGGATACGGATTTGGCCATATCCGCCCCACGGATATCCGTTTAATCAGTGAAATTACAAAAATACCCTTAGACTATATAAGGGGAACAAACCTATCATATTTCACTCTCATCTCACATTCTCCAGAGCACACTCGATTCTCAAAGGGTCGTCTCCAGTCCAGTCTCCTTCTCTCTCGGTCTCCTTTTCACAGCGAAGGGGACACTCGAAGGGGTTGTCTCCAGTCTCCTTCTCGGGTCGTCTCCAGTCTCCTTCTCACAGCGAAGGGGATCCTTCGTCTCCAGTCTCCTTCTCTCTCGGTCTTCTTCTCACAGCGAAGGGGACACTCGAAGGGGTCTCCTTCTCACAGTGAAGGGGACACGAAGGGGTCGTCTCTAGTCTCGAAGCTCTCACAGTCGTGCCATGGCCATCGTGGTCATCTCTGTTTCCTCTCCATCTCTCTGCTTCGAAAAAATGACACCCATCCCGACCGCCTCCCTCTCCCCTCCCTTCCCCCGCCTTTCCCTAGCTGCAAGAAAGATCAAAGTTCTCAGATCTGAGATTCTTTAGATCGATTTTTTTTTTTTTTTTTGTAATTTTTTGTTATAATTTTTGTATGGATTCTTTGTAATTTTTTGTTATAATTTTGTGTTATTGATCTAATGAAGTATATTTTACTGTAGTTAGATGGATAACCTGCTTTTAGGATCGAACTGAGATCTCACAACGGATTTAGAGAATGAAATTTTTTTAACGGATATTTGGGCGGGGCGAAGGTGGTTTTTAAATAAATTTATAAACGGATTGGCGAAGCGGATTTGAGGATCCGTTATTCCTGACGGATCGAGGATGGATTTGCTCAAATCCGCCCCGTTGCCATCCCTATTCCGAACCCAACCCTACCCTGTGACTCGACCCATTGCCATGCAGAGACGTTAAAACTTAAAACCCTAAGCCCCCTCAGACACCTCTCTTTTCTTCTCCTATCTCCCCCATCTCTGAACCAAAACCCTAAAACCCAAACCTCCATCAATGGGTAAAGTGAAGGGAAAGCACAGGTTGGACAAGTTCTACCACCTCGCCAAGGAACAAGGCTACCGTTCTCGTGCCGCCTTCAAGCTTCTCCAACTCGAGGCCAAGTACAGCTTCCTCTCCACCGCACACTCCGTGCTCGACCTCTGCGCCGCCCCCGGAGGATGGATGCAGGTCTCCGTCTCACGTGTTCCCGTTGGGAGCTTCATTCTCGGCATAGATCTCTTCCCTATTCGACCAATTCGCGGCGCAATCTCGGTCGAGGAGGATATTACTACGCAGAAGTGTAGGGCGACGATTAAGAAGTTGATGGGCGAGCACGGGTGTAGAGCTTTTGATGTTGTTTTGCACGATGGTTCGCCCAATGTCGGTGGTGCGTGGGCGCAGGAGGCTACTAGTCAGGCTTCGTTGGTTATTGATGCTGTTAAGCTCGCTTCCGAGTTTTTAGGGCCCAAAGGGACCTTTGTCACCAAGGTAGATTCCATTTCCTTTCAGTTTCATTCCTATCTTGAATTGCATAATTTGATATATTTCAGTGAAACAAAATTGCAATTGAATTTTAAATAAGTGCGAGTTCAGAGGTTTGTGCATTCTATTATCAATGGCGTGGTCAACAAACAGTTGAAGTTTCTCAAGCTCTCATGTTGTACTACTCTACTGTAACACATGGTTCACATGTATTCAATGACTGAAAATACACATATATATATCTTGTGGATACTATTATCTGTGAAAACTAAGAATGGTTCGTCAGTTAATGATAATCGCTTTGATCCTTCCGTTTCTGCTTTATGGTTTTCTGACTGAGGTCAATGCTCAAAAAGTTGCGTAATTCAGTTTAGGGGTGGGCAAACCGGTTGAGGAACCGCGGATCCAAACCGAACCGGATCGTTTTACTCCAAACGGTTCGGTTTTTAATTTTAAAATTATGAAACGATTCGGTTCGGTTCCGGAACCGTTTAAGAACGGTTCCGGTTCCTAAATTTTTGTTTAAAACGGTTCGGTTCCGATCCGATAATTAAACAGTTAGATAATAAATTTAAAATCAGAGCCAATCTCACAACAATGTCTATATGGCCGAGTGGTTAAGGAGACAGACTTGAAATTTGTTGGGCTACACCCGCGTAGGTTTGAACCCAGTTGACGTTTTTATTTTTTACTTTTTTTTCTTCATTTAATAGAAGCCATGCATTTTGGTTTTTTGCATCTTCCATTGAAACTGAAAGACACCCTCACAAGCAATGGATTAGCCGCAACCCAAAGACATTCAACTTGCTCGTCGAATCAAGGGTGAACGTGCTTGATTGCTTGTAAAATGAGCTATGTATTGTTCAGATGTTATTAAGTTTGATTTCACTTTAAGAATTATATGTAACTTTGTCCTATTCAGATAGATATCTATTAATGAATTGTTGTTTATCGAATTTGACATTTTCTATCTTTCACATGTGTGAGACGAATGAGTTGTTGTCTATCAAACTTGACACTTCACTACTTGTGCAGTTGTGCTAGAGTGACCTAATATTGAAACATTCCAATATATTGGGGGAATAGAAATAATTTTTAGTTTATCACCAACTCTTACTCGCAGTGGGATGCATCTTCAAGTCTGCATAATATTATACAGGAGCCGTTTGGAACCGAACCGTTGTAAATGGTTCGAGTTAGGTTCGGTTCCAACATTCAAAATGGAGGAACCAATCCGAATCGGAACCGTTAAAATTTAAACGGTTCGAGTTAGGTTCCTCAAAATTTGGAACCAATCTGAACCGTGCCCACCCCTAATTCAGTTGGTCATATTTGTTAGTGAAAATTCCTGCTAAATTTGCAAAGTTGAAAGTTACTAACTGACTAGGATTGAAGATTGGGATATTAGGGCCAAAATAAAGGTTTAGTATTATAATGGACCACCTAATTGCTTATCAGGAATTATTTTCTCCATTGGGATGATGTGTTTAACAAGTAAGTTTCTCAATGATAATTTTGAGTCACAAATCATGAAAAAGATGTAAGAGCAAGTGAGACAATTTCTGTGTCAAAGACTATGTTTAGAAATGGTGAATATCTCCATTGACAGGGTCATAGGGGATACTTGTTTTTCAGTGTGCCTGGCGTTGGTGTTTGCTGATCAGAACCTTTCATTGAGCTTACGGAATTGAAAACTTATTCATAACTTCCATTCTAATTAGATGCACAAGCAAGCACCCCACTTTCAATGACCACTTCTGAGCCAAAATTTTTAGTTCTGACTAGAACAACAAACAAACAACACCTTATTTTAATGCTGTATATGATGATAATTTTTATTAATATTATTATTATAAATTTATTTTTACAGTGAAATCAAAGTATGGAGTTGATGCCTTGGTAGATGTAGCACCTTGATTGCCTTGAGTAGGTTAGGCCAAATTGAGTTGTTAAGTGATTTTTTTTTCTTAAATTTTTTAATAACAACTTTTGGTGAGTTTTTATTTTTTTTTATTTTCTTCCAAAGGTTGTTCTCCTCATACAAAACTCACAATAGAAGTTGAATAATTTAGCAAAACAAAAGAGAATCTCAGAGTTGTGGTTGTAAGCCTTGTTGAAGTTGATTATGTACAAAGTGAGGTTTTGTTGATCTTAATTCGTACCCTTAAAGTCTATCCTATGCAGTTAAAATGGATAATGGACCCGTAACGGTCCAGAAGCGTTGCATGATATAACGGGATATAATGGACTATTTAAAAAAAATATTTTTATACCCTTGCTAAGTATTATAGAGCAAAACACCATTTAAACTCAAATCGAGGAGATGAACTCAAATAAGTCATTGAATTCATCCATCCATTGGTACAACACCCCATCACATCACAATTAAACAATATTGACTTTATAACATTGAATTGGCGAAGTTGAAACATGAACAAAGACGGTCGATACTTACCAGATGGATGGAAAGGATGACTTTGGCTCCATTGCTCATCAAGTACTTGATGTTGTCAATGGCATGACAACTCAACGGTTAGAGCTTGGCGGATGGTACCACTTGGTCATGGGTTCAAATCCAGCTTGCAGCATCTTTATGGGTTCTGGGATCCTATAAAAACCCTGCTTGCCTTTCAAAAAAAAAAGTACTTGATGTTTGAACAACAGTTCTAACTTGTCATCCAATGGCACGTTCAAATCCACACGAACGAACAACTCCTTCCCCTTCAGATCACCCAAACTTCTTGTCGCCCTTTTTTTCCTTAAATAAAAAAATCAAAATATAGAGTGAATGAACGAGGTGATCAAGCAAAAATAAGAATGATCAACAAAGAGACAAATCAAAGATCAAGACATTTTTTTTTCATTCCCAGGTTACTCTCCTCTTTTCTCTTCTTTCTTCTTTTCAGCAGAGCCTGCGTCTTTGATCACCACACAACAATCGGTCGATCAGGGTTTAAGTTAGTCTCCTCAGTTGTTTCTGCCAATGTTTTAAAAGGCGATTGAGGCGTACGCCCTGAGGCGCGAGTCGAGGCGGGGCGCACAGAAATCGCCTCTGCGCGTACGAGTTGAGGTGCCAATTGAAGGCGTACGCCTCGAGGCGTACGCTTTTTTATTTCCTGATCAGTTGGCGTTATTTGGTAAATGGCTCCCCAAATGCACCTAGAAACACTGCAGTTGACAAGCAAATGGTTGATTGATTCATTGCTTGACATGCAAGACGCATTTGTTGTTCGCATGCCTACCTCTTCTAAGGAGATTGTCCCTTTTGAGGGTATTTCCAATTAAGGCAATCCAAATGAAAACACATGCTTTGGGGGCAATGTTACTGACCCATATCTTCTTGATGATATCTCTGTCTCACCCTTGGATACTACCCCCGCAGAGCTTAAGATAGACAAATTTAAGCTGAACTGATCATTCTTGCCGCTTTGTTCCAACCTATCGTCTTCATGCTGGAATCTGAACTGATTCTCAGTAGTTTAATCTGCGTTGAACGTCAAAGGTGGAGAGTCCTCCCTGTTGGTGGCCTCCATATCATTGTAAAACTTGCTCTGTATTTGTTTGAATTTTTTATATATATTTTCACTATTTTTTACAAAAAAACGCCTCGCTTCGCCTCGAGGCTACGCTTCGCCTCGGAAAAAGCTTGATCGCCTCGAGTCTTAAAAACGCTTTTTAAAACATTGGTTTCTGCTTATTTTTTTATTTTTTTTTTCATTCTTAGCAAAGCCTGCTTTTGCGATCGCCACACGGCTATCGATCGAACTCGTTTAGGTCAATCTCCTCAATCCGGTTTAGGTCAATCTCCTCAATCCTCTCTTCCCTTCTTCTTTTCTTTCAAATTATTTTTTCTTCTTCTTAGCAGTCTGCGATCGCACCTCTGTGTTTAGGTTTAGGTTTTTTCTTTCTCCCCTTACATAGCACCGTTATGATATAACATCGTTACACAAACGACCGTTATACCTCTTAGTGACGTTATGTCGGCATTTTATTGCCACCATTAATTACAAATGTTAAACTGCTGAAACGTAACAACCGGGACCTGTTATAAAGGCATTTTAACTGCATAGAGCTTACCAACTTGTTAGCTCCCAACACTCCATAGCTTAAATTTGCCTGGTATCTACCATTGCATTATGGAAATTATATTTTACCTTTCGAGTCTTGTTATAAGACCTTTTTTTTTGGAAAGCTGTTATAAGACCTTTGCCACTGATTTTATACCCAACCCAATAGGCTATTAAGGCCTAAAGTCTTTGATGACTTAGGTCGTTCAGTTCTGAAGGTTGATTAATCTCTATTCAATAACCCAACCAACCCTGGTGTTAGATGCTTTATGCAGTAATCCAAGGTGTAATTAGTACCTGTCATTTAGGGTCGTCTCCTCATGGCATGGCTTGGTGTATTATTACTATGAAATTCGAAGCTGCCTTCATTTCCTCTTTGCTGAAGTTCTTCAAGTGCTCCATTTGCTTTTCATCAATGGAATTGCAATGAAGTCCATCAATTGTAGTTTGATTGATTACTGCAATAATGTAGAGATGCATACAGTACCTGCCTTTCTTGTATTTGTTTGATAATGAATTTAGAAATTCCAATGGTTTATTTCCCTTTTTATTTTCTATACGCTGTCATAGTATTGATTGCTTTGTTATCTTGTTTTGGTGATAGGTTTTCAGGTCACAAGATTACAACGCCGTTCTCTATTGTCTCAAGCAGGTCAGATATGGATCCCTTCACTCCATTTGTTTGTTTCTCTATGTGATTCATTAGATTGATTCAACAATTTCCTTGACAGTTGTTTGGAAAGGTTGAGGTGACTAAACCACTTGCTAGTCGTTCAACATCTGCAGAAATTTTTGTTGTGGCTCAAAACTACAAGGCCCCTGCAAAGATTGACCCTCGCCTTCTTGATGTGAAACATTTATTTCAAGGTGCTATAGAACCGCCAAAGGTAATTCCTAAAAGCATTCAGCGTCAGAGGACTGAGAAACCATACTTTCACATTTTTATTTCACTATTTCATCGTACAAGGAACCATTCTCACGATCTTGTTGGATATAGGTTGTGGATGTTCTTAGAGGAACAAAACAAAAGAGACACCGTGACGGGTAAGCCTGCATATTCATTGCGTTGTTGACTTGGTTGTTAAATCCATGTAAAATTTAATGGGCAAATTCACATTCCAGTTGTTTTGTCGCTACAAGTTCATTTCATTGTATTTCATACGTGATAATTCTTGGACCTTAAGATGTCATAATATTCATAAGGAAATCTTGTATGCGTCGTCGATTTTTAATTTTTTTTTTATAAGAAATGTACGAGCTGACATAAAGCTATGAAGAATTTTTTTTTTCCTCATAAGGAATAGTATAGTTGGCCTGATTATGTTAATTATTGTATAACTTCTATAGTTGTTATATTTGTCATAATGTGGTCACATTTTGGTTCTCAACTTTCCCTTTTCCCATTACTTGAATCTGTCTGAAGGTATGAGGATGGAGTTTCAACCTTGAGAAAGGTGTCTTTGGCTTCGGACTTTGTGTGGTCAGATAGTCCGCTTGACATTCTCGGCTCAGTTACTTGTATATCATTCGATGACCCTGCTTGCTTACCTATAAAGGATCATACTTTAACGACGGACGAGGTTAGTTTTATGTCTGAAAGGATTCTGGTACCATTTATCATCTGTCTTCCTACAATGTCTTTTTACAGCGGTCAGATATGGCTGTGTCTTATTGTGTGTGCAGGTGAAAGCTCTTTGTGACGATCTGCGTGTTCTGGGGAAGCAGGATTTCAAACATCTCTTGAAGTAAGTTATCTGAACATGGCATGCACTTGCTTGTTTTTGGTGTTTACACATGTGCCGTGATGTGAATCCATCTGCTGAAGATTATGTTTGAGTTAGTTGATGTTTTAGGAAATGTGTTAGATTTGACCTGAAAACCCTCCAAACTAGAATGCATTATTTGGGAGTTATGATCACTACATATCTGATAAAAAAACAGGTTGGACATTATTCTATGGTAGTGGACAGAGCAACATTTTGCATGAAATGTGGTTGCAACTTGCAAGCTTATATCGGATAAATTCAAATCCATTATTTTTGTAGATTTTATTTGAACTGTTTATTAAGGATCATGTACAAAAGTGATATGTTAAAGTGCTCTCTTTCATCATAACTAGTTAAATTGTGTTTTGTTTGCTACTAAAAGTTGATACTTCATAAGAAGCAAAATGTTTTTTCAGTTCAGTTAAATTGATTCAGTCTAACCCAAATTTGAATCCGAGTTCAACTTTTGACGGATATATTTTTAAATTTGAATTTCGATATGAATGTGGATGGTTGAGAACATGCAGATCTAAATAGAATCTACAGAGATTTGAATGTCCAAGTCCAACCATTTATGCTCCATGGGTTGGGTTGGGGTTTCTCACTTGGTATTTCAGCAAGCTTGCGATGCTCCTTTCATGCATGGGATTGTTCTTTTGTAGTAATTCATGGAATAAGCAGAGTGGTTGGGTGGTCTACATAGAGATGGACCTTAACTAGGAGATCCTTTAGACCCAAAACCAATTGATGATCCCATTGGTCAGGCATGTTGGTTGATGGTTAGATGGGAATAACCCGCAGTGTAAAGATAAATATAAAAAAATATATAGAATACACAGAAGCTTATATAAATTAAAATTTATTCAAGCAAGGAAGTCCCAATAAACACTTCTGTATATGACTTGCAAAGTAAACTATTGCCTCATGCATCGATGTTACCTGATTTTGATTTGAGTAGCATATACAAATAAGCTATTGCCTATCTTACTAGTTAGTGGTTAACACATAGTTGTGGTAAGCTAAATCTTATGCTTGTTTTCTCGTATATATAGGTGGCGTATGCACATAAGAAAAGCTCTGTCTCCAGCTCTGCAAGTTGCTGCTAAAGATGTTCAGGATGATGTTAAGGGTGATGGCGATGAAGGTGATGATGATGATAAGATACTCAATGAAATGGAGGAGTTGACATATGCTATGGACCGCAAGAAGAAACGTAAGAAGAAAAAGCTTGCAAAAAGGCTTGCTAAGGTATAATGACTACGTTCTCTCTAATGTAATGTGGTTTACCAAGGTGCTAGATGGAGTATTTAGTTAGTACTGTTTGGATGAATGTCACCTTTATTGACTAATTTTAGGAGAAGTCGCGGAAGACCACTGGGATGCAGATTGATGCGCTTGCAGATGAATATGTTGACCATGAATTGTTCTCCCTTTCTTCTATCAAGGTTCGCTTTCTTTTTTCTTTTTCTAATTTTTGGGTGACAGTATGCATCACTGCAAGCTGTCTCCTTTGGTAGTACTTATACTAATCTACCCATGAACTCGAAGCAAATTGCCAGAGTTCAAATTTGATTGTTGATTTCTGCTCTCCTTGTTTTGATGGTGGTGCAGCATTAACAAAGTCTAACTACAAAGCTAGTAATTTCAGTCATAGCCTTCATGGTTGCACATTACTAGTTTTTATGGAGTGGATTTTGAGTGCAATTGATATGAAACGTATAAAGAAATGATTGTTGATGCAGTATTAAGTAATGAGTATAGTTATCAGATGATGGGTATATGATGTCATCTAAGATGGAAAATTATGCATAATGAAATATTATGGTAACTTACCTTTTGAAAGAATGACACTTATATACCTTGAAGCCCATACTATCTGGAATACGATGCACTAGAGATTCTTGATTGACAGATTAGATATGTATTTATGGGAAGTGGATCTATGAATCCAAGTTTGCTAGCATAACTGCTGTTCTATTAACTCGTATGCATACAAGAGAACACTGGATTTCCTCAAGCTGAGTTATTCCATCTCTTACATTTTGTTGAAGACGCCAACACGCCCAAGGGGATGTTGTACACGGTACCAATGCCATTGCTCGAAGTTACACCCATCATTTTGCAAAATTCACTAGTAGAGAATAGGCATGCTCTTTCGTATGAATTTCTATGGTTACAAAGTAACTTGTAAGTAGCAAATATTTAATCGAACAAAATGACATCCATAACTGGAAAGTAATATATTGTGTACAAGAGATATGACGTTATGGTACGATTACTTCAATGCCAATCAAGAATCCAAGAATTCATCTTATGTGTTGTTTTCAACCTTCACCCTCTATTCTGGTTTCATCGATAATCAATCAAACACACTTTTAACAAAATTCTTCTCATGTGTTGTTTTCAACCTTGACCATCTATTCTAGTTTTTATCGATAATGAATCAATCGAACACATGCCTGGTAATAAATGGCGTTATATCACCGGATCATAAATGTATCTTCATTTTGGTGTTTATTTTTGTCTATTTAGCAGAGTATCCTACTGAGTCGAATGACACGCGAAAACATAACTACATGGAAATGGATAAATTGTCAAAGAATTAGGACATACCAACGTGTTGAACCTTAATATATATAGTTTTTTATTTTCTTTAAACCTGATTGAACTTCCCATGTTTGATATTGGTTTCAATTAATATAACTTTCTTTCTTAGTTTTTGGATTGAATAGGTTCAATAGTTTATCTAGTGTCATAAGTATTGGGTTATATCAGCGATTTATCGTAATAATATCCTTGTTTTTGGTATAAATATCTAGAAGATACCTGACAAAATATCCAAAACATCTGTAGCACATTTCATTTATATCCTAATGTTTGGAATTCTGAACCCCGCTTCTATGATTTTAATCACATTATAATTGTTGGTGAGATGTCATGTATTTTGATTTTTTGTCTGATTCAAATAAGTGCATGTCCAATTCGAGTTAACTTGCGAATTATGAACAATTTGAACTACATCACTGGTTGGACATATGGTATTTTACGAATTAATGGCGGTCCTTTATGTATTGGTTGCCGTTTGGTCACATACAGGTACATTGAGCTATTTTTACTATTTTACTAGGTCTTCGCATTTGAAGGATTCAGCATGAGTCAACATATAGTTTTTGTATACTCGAGTCCTTGTATGTACAAAAGATGTGTATTCATGTGTATTGATCTTTGTTCCTATCTAATAGGGAAAGAAGGATTTGGAAGCTGTTGATTCTACTGAAGTTAATGATGAGAAAGGTGTTTATGGAGATAGTGATAATGAAGAAACCCACGAAAAGCATGGAGATTCAGGTAGTGATATTGACTCTGATGAAGAACACAGACGGTGAGTTTGAGTTGCAATTAATTTGATACAATTTGGATACTAGGATATAAGGCCTTTAAAAAGCTAAGACAAAACCAGTAGTATTTTACATTATTTATGTACTTTTGAACTAACTGCTACAAGAAAATGAGACAAAAATATAAGAGAACCTTATAACTATGCTGGAATATATCAAATAAATGGAACCACTAGATCTATAATTTATCGCTTACAAGCATCACGAATGAAATGGATACTGAACTTATGTGTGACGCGTAAGCTTCTCACTAGTGTTACCTCAATAGATAATTATTTTGAATAATATGATTGGCAAAATATTAAAAAAAATAAAATAAAAATTAAAGATGTAATACATTATGATCTGTTATTAATTGTTTATTCTTAATTTCATATATAAGGCATGCATATCTCAAATCCGTATATAAGGTTTAGGTGTATGGCTTCGTTAAATTAAGTCTAAGTTACATATAAAGTGGTTAACAATTTAACAAATTAATTACGACAATTAAAGATGTTAAAATATAACACAACAAAGTTGCACACGTTGATGGTGAAATGTAGGAAAGGCATAAGCCGTTGACATGTTGTAGGCTTGCAACTAAGATTGCTTTGAAGCTCATTTTAAGGTATAAGCTTCATATATTTTTTGGAATAAAACGTTTCGTCATGCCTCTACATTTAAAAACCTTGGTACTTGGATACTCACAAGTCATGGTAAAATAACAAAAACGATCAACACGTAACATAGTCATAATGGTCCAAAACGCTAGGGTATGAGAGATTTTTATTTAAGACACTCGTATGTTGAAATTGAGGCTTACGCCTCACAATGCCTCAATATGTTGCCTCAATTAAGTGAGATGTAAGCCTAATACAGTGTGGTCATGGACCGCCTCTCATTGAGGTTAGCCTCAGGGCATAGCATTAGTGCATTTTTGTAGATTTATGGAAAAGACAATTAATCGTCAATTGTTTTTATAATACTATTTGTAATGTTTACTATAACAAAATGGTGAAGATGAACGCACATTTAAATAGATAGCCACAAAATGTCAACATATTAATGCATGATCTGCTTTTGTAAGTCAAATGTCAACGTAAGGCACATTATACGGAACTAATAAAGATTTTAATAAGAGTAATTTGTAAAGCACAAACAAGTAACATAATTCTTTTCTTCTGTAGTGTTTGGGTAAAGGCCAAAAGGAAAAAAGATAAAAGCGAGAAAAGGGGAGCTGAATTGATTGATTAACTAGGCTAAGGCACCCGAGTAAATCTGAGTCACATGTTCAAAGTAAATCATACAGTACAATGGTTTTAATTCCATGGTCATTTAGTGAGTAGTGAGTCACTGAATACTTGTTGAATGAACTACTAAGATCCAAGTAGCGTATAATTACCGATTAAATGTATTTTCGTTGAATGTCTTGGTAGCATATATGATTTCTTGCAACCGAGGTTTATTCGTTTTTTAAGGACTTTTCTGTCCCATTTCTAAGGAATCAAGATATCCGTTCATTCCGATGTAAATCCTCATTATTGTTCTTCCACCGTCAGAGGGGATGCTGGGGACTGTTTGAGCAATTCACACAAACGTGGACCTCTTGCCAATTGATTATGAGTAGCTTTATCCAGATCAGAACCGAACTGTGCTAATTGAACCAATTCCAATTTTAATTTGTTCCATGGCTTTAATTTGAGCCCTCGTGGTACTGAATTTGATGTTATCTTACTGATCAATATAGAAAATAGGTTTCACAATGGATACCTGGAAAACTTTATTGGGACTCATAACATTCTCTCTATCATGTGCATCTCTAAAACTTACCTAAGCTTAGACCACAAAGCCTTTAACTAGAGTACACGCCTATGAAGAAACCATAATGAAAACCTTAATACCCCATATGTTTCACGTGTCACGTCCTCATCATATCACAAACAAAAATAACAATAAAACTAAAATAATAAATATTGATGCATTTGACATTTAACTACACAACAACAGATATCGTAGTGCCTATGTGTAACATGTGGAAGAAAGAAATGCATACAAGTATTTATTCCTCTCCCCCCCCACCCCCAACAAAAAAAAAAAAAAAAAAAAAACTTATTTGTTGCGTTTTCATATGCAGCTATGATGAGCAACTTGAGGAGTTCCTTGATCAAGCTTATGAACGATTTGTCGCTAGAACTGATGGGACTGCAAAGCACCGGAAGCGTGCAAGGCAGGCTTACGAGAAAAATAGCAAGGAACTATTGGAGGTATGGATTGAATGACAGGAACTTCTGTATTTTTTAGTTTTGTTGGAATGCATTTTGTCAGTCTACTAATGTTTGGCTTTAGCATGCTCATAATTGCATGCTTGTAATTTTGGCTGCCTTTCTCATTTTAGGAGTTGTTTGGTTGGGGCACATGATATCTTATAAATGTTAGATTTTGTAGGTTTGTGCATCTTCCAGAATGATTAACACGGTGATAGTTCCAGTAATGTACATGTCGTGTACCTCCTGTCTTGGTGTATTTTATTCATCAAGGAACTGCGCATTTCAATTTGGTTCACTTTAACATTTGTTGGCTTTGAAATGTTCTCACTATTTTCTTTCCATTATGTTTTTAATTTTATGAAGCGCAATCAGTTTTATTTATTTATTTATTAGCGTGAACATTATCTTGGCGAATTTTATGGCTGATGATATATATATGTATAAACATTTGGAAGCGAATGGGGATATCTAGGATAAAAAAATCTATTCGAAAGGAATAACTTTTCCATTCTATCCTGGCGGATATTGTTGTATATATAATTTTTTATGTATTGAGAACTTCTGCCTGCTTCTTGCAGGATGGTGGTGGTGATGATGATGTTCATTCTGATCATGATTCTGACATGGATCAAGCTGATAATGAAGTTAATCCTCTCATGGTATCGCTACACGATGAGGAACAACCAAATGAAGAGCAGATCACTGAGAAGTGGTTTAGTCAGGATATCTTTGCAGATGCATTACGAGAAGACGGTTTGGAAAAAAAGAACGACAGAGATGATGAAATGGAAGATGCGCAAGTGGGAAAATGTGTTGTTCCAAAAAGGATTGAAGAAAAAACTACAAAAAAGATTATAGAAAAAACCAAAAAAAAGATCGAAGAAAAACCCATTTCTCGTGTTACAGACTCAAAAGCCTCTCGAAGCGCACCTAAAGTGGAAGACGACTTTGAAATTGTACCTGCTCAAGCTACAGATTCAAGTGATGATGACTCATCCTCCGACGAATCCGAGGAAGAAGATGTTGACACAAAGGCTGAGATACTGGCATATGCAAAGAAGATGCTCAGGAAGAGGACCCGGGAGCAGATACTAGATGATGCATATAACAAATACATGTATGATGACGAGGGACTTCCCACATGGTTTGTAGAAGAGGAGAAGAGGCATCGTCAGCTGATGAAGCCCGTGACAAAAGAGGAAATTCAAGCAATGAAGGCCCAGTTTAAGGAGATAAATGCTCGCCCTGCCAAGAAGGTTGCACAGGCGAAAGCAAGAAAGAAGCGTGTGGTTATGAGGAAGCTTGAGAAAGTACGGAAGAAGGCAAATGATATATCAGATCAGACGGACATCAATGAGCGTTCCAAGACAAAGATGATAGATCAACTTTACAAGAAGGCAACACCAAAGAGACCTAAGAAGGAGTACGTTGTTGCCAAGAAGGGGGTTCAAGTGAAGGCCCCTGGCAAAGGGAAAGTTCTGGTTGATCGTAGGATGAAGAGTGATATGAGATCGCGTGGAATTGGCAGGCATGGGAAAGGCAGTGCAAAGAAGGGCAGGGACTCGAAGGGTAAAAAAAGTAAAGGGTTGAGAGGGTCGGCGGGTAAAGGCAAAAAGGGTAAGGGAAGGAAGATGGGAGGCACCGACTGAGCTGTCGTGATACTTGATAACACAGGTTTTACTTTTTTATTTTTATTATTTTTTGTTTTGCGTTTGCAGTTTTGCTTTTGGCAGATGGGTGAAACCCCATGTTTTGTTTTGGTTATTGATTGGATTCGTTACTGTTTAGATTGTAATATGTTGTTTTTGTCCTTTGAGAGACGGCTGTTACTCCATTTGAATTTTTATGTATTTTCATTTCTCTTGAAAGGGAGAGTTAGAGATGATGTAATTCCGAACTCATTGAGTAGGAGCGTTTTGCAAATCTTGTTACAATTTCAAAAGTTTGTTCCAATGAATGGTATAACTTTGGCACAACATGAATTTCTGAAGTTTCTGGTGGGAATGGATTTCTACAGTTTCTGACGGGAACTATCTGAATGGCGTTGGTTGGTTGTAATTGGGGTTATAGTTAGGAGAGTGGCAGTGAAAGAGAAGCTTTGTCAGTTGGTGAAGGTTTGCCAACCCGTGTTATGGTGAGTTGGCCAACAGTGTTAAATTTCTGTCGAAGATGGGGGGGGGGGGGGGGGGGGGGGGGGGTCGGGTCTGTTGGGCTTTCTTGGTGACTAAATCTGTACCTTGATTATGAAGTTCATTTGGGAAGCACACTCTAGGAAATCGTTACTTTGAATATTTGCATTTTTGAACATATTTAGGCATGTATAAATGGTTTGTGCATCTTTTGGAATATCTAAAGTACGAGTTTGTCTAGGCAATCAGGCTTTAAAGCCAATTTTTGGTCAGGCTTGGAAATTTTTACACTTTTAACCATTCTCTTTAAAACACAATCACAAACATTATTTATAGAAGGGGTAGAAGTGTAAAAAGTCCAAACCTGACTAAAAAATGGCTATAAAAATCTAACTGTCTAAAATTGGGGGGGCTAAAGGACTTATATCAGAATTAGTTGTGAAGGGTTGGGATCCAGGGAATAGTTTTGCAAACACCAAGGTCATGCATTTAAAACTTTCTTTATATTTTATTTTCTTTTATTTCATGTGAATGGTCACTAAGAGATTAAGATCTCCGTGTGAAAGTAATATAATATGAAAGTGATATAAACTTTCACGTCCCAAAAAAATGTTGAATGCTAATGAAGACAGAAACCAGATGGAAGAGAAACAAACCGGCCGAGTGATGCTGAAGCTCTATTGATAAGATATTGCATTACATCTAGGTGTCGAGGAAACCAGCGAGGGGAGGGAGGTGGCGGGGTGGGGACCGTTCACCTCCCTCGAGATGCGCGCACCAAAAAAGATGGCACACATCCCGAGGGAGGTGAACGGTCCCCACTCCGCACCTCCCTCCCCTCTAGTTTCCTCGACACCTAGAATTTCTCAATTCAAGATATTGCATTACACATGTAATTCATCCACAACCTTGTGGGATTCCATGATCTCGTCAGATAGCCCCCAAGTATAGTCCCAGGGCCGGCCAAAACTTGCCAATAGTAATAAAACCTTGTGCACCCAATTGTCAGATACAGTCGTTCTGTAGTGTGTTATAGTGATTTTCTGGGTGTCTACACTGGGTTTTTCCTTTGGAATTTTTCATTATAAAAGCACACATAGTAATGGAATTCAAGTCTTAAATCAAATTTCATGTAGAGCTCTGATAACTTTGCTACTGAACTATGAGGGATCGAGATTCAAACCATCATAATTCTTTAACTTGTACAATTTGAAATAGGTAAAAAATGTTCCTATTATCCTGCTCATTACTAGTAATTCTCAGACACTGTTTCTTATAAAAGAAAAAGAAATCATGTTTCATAACAGCAAACCCAGACTGACAATGATAAGGAAATCGCAATAGTTCAACATTTATGAGTTTAAGCAGTAGTATATCAGACTAGACACTTGTTAGCCCTTCGATACTTGAAAAAAAATAACACTTGTTTCTCACACAAACTTATCAAGGTACTCATCGACAGTGGTGTATTTGACATCTGGTAAATCTCTGAAGCTTCCAATCCAATTGAAGGTTCAATCTCAAAGTTGGTTTGGTCCCCTTTCACATATATTGAGTGGCCAATTGACAGAAGCACATTTAATGGATATTGGGATTCTGCAAAAACGTAAAAATCATATCAGAATTCTTTTCAAATGCAAAAAAACAATCAAATTGTTAAAGCAATATTGCCATTTCACTAATCACCTTGATATTTTTAAGAAGTTGTTCCTCTGGACATAAGTCCGTTCAAGAGTTTTGCCAATCTTCTTCTCCCACAGCGACACCAGATCATTTAATGAGTAAGTATTGTTGGGAGGTTTCATGTATAGAATCTTGTTCAAGGTTCTTGGATCGTCCACTGCCTTTATGGTGTACATGGCAATGTCTTCTTCCTTGTTATATATAACTGCCGACAAAACGAATCAAACACTATCAGCTGAAAGCCTTGAGTGTGTGCACAAAACCCCTATGTCAATTTACCTTTGGATTTCCATCCCCTAAGATGGTAACTTTGTCTCTAGGAGGGGTTGTAACTCCATTCTGGGCTAGATTAGGCAGAAAATAACCTGAAAAGCAGAAATGAGCAAAGATAGGTGTAGGAATCCCTGCAGCTTCTATAGCTCGGCGTATCTGGACCTTGGTAGCGTATGTAGTCTTTGTTGGTTCTACAGCATGAGTTCGATCCACAATCATTTCCAAACTCTGATGGGAGGAATCTCTAAAAGTTTAAGATCCATGTTAGCAAATAGCCTTTTACCATGGCCTCAAGTGCCTATAATAAAAATGCTCATTTATTAAACTAATTTGTCACTTAAAAATTTAGAATTTAGAGATTGTCTTGTTAACTATACATTCGCGTCTGAATTCTGGATGTGAACAGCGATAAGGGACAATTGCAAATAGTAAAAGTGCTTTGAATCACAATCATCAATAAATTTTTATTTCTTCAATATGCTAAAGCGCATATGTAAATCTATCCAGAGTAGAATTGGTTTGTTTCATAAATTGATATATCTATATGAAGTGCTTTGAATCACAATCATCAATAAATATTTATTTCTTCAATAGAATTGGTTTGTTTCATATATATATATATATAAAGGGTCTGTTTGGTTGCATGGAAAATAGATATGGAAATTGAAAACGTTTTCGTGAATTCCATTCTTAGGCCTCTCCATAGGACTTGGATTCCAATGAGTAGTGAGAAACAAGCTTATGAAGAATTAATTTTGGGACATTAAATAGACAACCAAGCAGTATAAATTTGCATAACAAGGGAAATTGATTCCATTTTCAAAGGAAATTGGTTAACCAGCATACCCAAAAGAAAAAAAAAAGAAAAGAAGAAAGGGTTGTAATACCTTGACATTTCCAGCTTCTTTAATGGCTGCAATGATCTTCACCTGATCTGCAACCTGTCCACCACCGACGGCAGAGATCACAACATCCACCTGCTTGATGGCCTTCACTAGACTCTCATGATTGTACAGATCTCCCTGCACCCCCAGAAACCAAAATCATATTAAATCCTCACAACCCGTCTAACAAAACATATAGATTACAAAATAAAAAAAACCAAAATAGCATAAAAATGAATTGGTTGATACATACAAAAAGTAGAGTAACCCCAGAGTTTTTGAAGCTTTCAATGAGTTTCCCTTTCACTGGATCAGAAACAGTGCTTTCTCTAACCAAAAGGAAGGTCGGGTGTCCAGCTTTCACACTCGCTTCTACGATGAATTTTCCGATGTACCCAGTGGCTCCGATTATGAGGATCTTACTCTTCTCCGCCATTTTTGAAGGGAAAACAAAGTGGTTGTTGATCACACAGGAGGACTGTGTAGATATAGGTGTGTTTTATACCTCTCGGTCCTGAAGCCTTTATTTCGTAGAAGAACTTGTGGCTACGAACGCTTTTAAGACCGAAAAACCGCCCAGCCCGGGAACCGGACCGAAAAATTCGGTCTGATCCGGGTTTAAATTGGTATTATAAAAGTCGGTCCAAAGCCCGGCCCGGCCGGAATGCTCGGTCTGGTTGTCGGTTCCTAGTTCCAGAGCCCGACGGTTACCCGGCCTGGCCCGGGAATTAAATAAATATTTTTTTTGCTATTTTTCCTATAGGGTTTTTAATTCATTCACAAATCTCTTCCTCTATGCAGAGCCACAGATTGGTCACCCACGGAGTACACCACCATCACTCAAAACGATCACTACCATTATTCCTCATCCACATCAATCTTCTTCTTCCATCACAGTTTTCTTCGGTGGAGCTCGACAGAGGTAGCATTTCTGAATGTAGATGAAGATGTCTATCAAGGTGAATGTAGCCGAAGCTTCGATCGACATTAACAACCCCATGTTCTCCAAATTCGTGCCTCACACTGGCCAGAGCAGCTGCAGGGTCATCCCATTGGATCGAGGTGCACAGTTACGGTGGAATCTCAGCTGGATTCACACTGGCCGAAGCTTCGATTGAACCAAATTCGTGCCTCACACTGGCCGAAGCTTCGATTGAACCAACATAGTTGATCTTGCTGGAATCTCAGCTGGATATGAAGATGTGGTGTTAACAGTTACGGTTTCACGACAGTATACAAGGCGACACTTATGGTAAACAAACTGACTAACAGAAACTTATGGAGCAATGAATGTTCACAGGCTGACACTTATGGTAAACAAATTGACTAACAGAAACTCGACTTCAAATCCGTCTAATAAGTTTGACACCAAAGATAAGGAGGTGTCCATACTGCCACAATCACTCCCACCAGTACCAAGAATGACCGGATTTCTACCAGCATCAGCAGCAACATCTTTCAACACTTACGATTATTTCTGGAAAAACTGGAGTGCTCAATCACCAACCCCGACACAAAATCTTACAAAAAACAAGGTGTTTTCCTCAAACAACATTAATCCTTGTGAGGAGCAGAAGAAGCTGGTCTTATCAAGAGGCAACGAAGCTGATTACTCATTAGTTCGTATCGATCCAGCTGACCTGCCAGAACGACCCCCAAGCTCCAATCGACCAACCCTGCATCCACTATTGTCAACCATCTATCTTTGTTTTTTTCTAAAAAAAAATCTATCTTTGTTCTTCTTGATGGAGAGGGAGGAGAAGGGAGAGGGGAGAGAAAAAAAAATATCTGGTTGAAAGAGATTGGACCGAGACCGGCCCGACCCGAACCGAGAATTCGGTTAATCGAGGTCCGGTTAATCGGCCTTATTCGGTCCGGTCTCGGTTTTCAAATTTCAGTTTTAAAAAATTCGGTTCGGGCTTTGGGTTTAGGTTTTCGGACCGGTTACCCGAACTTGCCCAACCCTAGTGCAACCTGTTTGATGAATGAATGACTTGATGACCTTGAGATGGCCAAATAGACCATGGTTTGACATAGTTTAATAGGGATGATAATGTTCACTGTGAAGCAAGTAACCATAAGGGTCCATAGGGGTGGGCATGTCATTCCTATCCATCCCGTTCGTTCGGCATCAGGACTGGATAGATCTTATCTCATTCTAAATGGGTTTGGAACGGGACGGATGAACGAGGTGCTAAATAGTCTTCTAATGAAGAATAACAAAAGAATTTTATCTCACATTGCTCACAAATCAATAATGCCAATGTTATGTACATATAAATGTTATGTAAAATTTATGGTCCAATGAACTTATAATTTTTTTTTTAATGTTAAACATCCATTGTGTGATACACTAATCAATAGTTGTACATATAACTCATAGTGCAAAACTAAATTAAACCATAATTTGGCGTTAATTTCTTAAAAAATAATGGTCCTATAACCAATCTAAAATGTTAAAAAAGTATAAATATTCATAGGTTCTATTTGACCTAAAATTATCCAAACTTAAGTTTCTATCTAAACAAAGAGTACCAAATCAACAAGTTTTCAAATAGTAAATGTTTTGTTAATTTAAACACATCATAAAATTTCTTTTAGAATAGTAGTTTGATTAAAAATTAAGAACAATAAACATTAAATAAATAACTTCGGTTGGGATGGGATAGGCGAGATTGAAAATCTTTATATCGATCTCATCCCACTCTAGATCGGGACGGGACGAGATCGGGATGAGTTTGATCAATCCCAAAAGGACAAAAAAATCGAGATGGGATGGGACCGAGATGGAACGAGATCGCGGGATGGGATTACCACCCCTAATAAATGATGTAAAATCTAGCATTGTATTAGACCTTCTCCAAGGGTAACCCCATCATCATCATCATCATCATCATCATCAATCGTTATTCTTATTCTTATTCTTATTCTTATTCTTATTCTTATCTTATCATTATTAATACCACTATTATTATTATTTGAAAGGCAAACGGGGGTTTTGAGGATCCCCAAACCTTATCATTAAAATCAAAGCATAAAGGTACATCAAATTTACACCACTTACTTACCCCTTCATCATTCATTTACATCATCACAAATAAATAAAATTTCCTGAAACTCTTCAATCAGGCTAAGAGATGAAACTATGAGTTTTAAGCTAAGGGTTAAACTCATAAAGTGAAAAGTTGTGCAGATGGTTACTTGGTGGACAAGCCTAAACTCGTGATCGTGATAGACAACAATCAATTCCTTAATCATCTTGCGACTATAATTCTTCATTCTCCTTCCCTAACAAATAGAAAAGGTCAGAGTAATTATTTTGAAGCACACAAACTTGAAAAGTAAAACAATAAAAAACAAGGAATAAGCTAGTTCTTGAAAGATTCCAGCAACTAATGTTCATCTTCACCTAACTTCTCTATTTTGATTTAAACCCTGAACTTAGGGTTTGCTTTCTTGATTCGAGAAGATCTTCGAGGAGCATCTCCCTTAGGAGACTGAGTAGTGATTACCTTACATTCATTTTCGCTAGTGTTTAGACCCACCATAGTAACTTCCTCAATCAATAGAGTTTTTAGATCTGTGAATTATTTTTTCAAGTCTTCCATGCTGAATATCTATATAGCTTCCTTATCTGCACTAGGATGGCAGTGGGAGGATTTTCATGGATATTTGCCCTGCCCACTCCCGTTTGGGGCGATTTTGGTTATGGCTAAATGGATTTCGGGGCGGATGCAGATATCCAAATAACATCTGTCAAATAGTCGTGTTGGATATGATTTGGCCATATCCGCCTCAGGATATTTGTTTAAGTATAGAAAATTATATAAATACCCCTGACCCTTAAAAAAACTAACCCTAATTACCCATTCGATCTCTCATCTCTCAGACTCTTACTCTACCTCTTGGACTCTCTCAGATTCTCTCTTTTTGTAACCCAAACAAGTAAGTAGCAAACATGGCTTCTTCCTCACTCCAATTCTCCTTTTCACATTCTTGAACATTCTCTTCCGATTCTCCATTGCAACCAACTACACAATCGGGTTAACTATAGCACCCTGGCAGACAACCTCCACCCCCCCCCCCCCCCCCACCCCCCCCACCCCCACTCAACCCAAGTAGCAGAGTTTCTAAAAACCCAAACCACCATCAACCGTATCAAGCTCTTCGACGCAAACTCAGACATCCTTCATGCCTTTGCTAACACCAGGATTTCTGTTGTGTCTCTGTTCCTAATGGTGGTGACATCCCACAACTTCCCAAGCTCTCGTCAGCCCAATCATAGGTTCTAAGACTGGGTTGGTTCATATTATGAGATTTTCTGGTGAGGTTTGTGGATTTTAACTTTTATAGAATCAAACTTGGAATTTAGGTTTTGTAGGTGTTGGTGCCACGAGCCGTGAAGAAATGTGAAGAAACTAAAGGTTCAAAGTGAAGAACTGTGAAGAAACTAAAGGATCAAATAGTGGCGGGAAACAACCGATAATTGAAATCCTGAAATCAGTTAAAGCGCGTGCCGTGCACATGACACACTTAAGCCCTTCTCACGTGTTCAGCATGTGATCCCAAAAACGGTTAGGAATTCACAAAAGCTGTTTCACAAAATCTGTTTTGGTTGTTACAGCAAGACCACTGAAAACAGGCTAGGACAGCAGGACCACTGCAAGCAGACTGCTACCGCAGGACTACGACGAGCCTCACGATCTTCACTCACGCGTTGCCACCCCCTCCATCCAGCTAGTATTAGGGTTTTCCTATATAATTGTAAGAAGAGTTAATGAAAGAGGAGGTTGTAAAAAGAGTAAGAGGTCTCTCTATGCAGAGAAGGTTCCCCTGTTATCCTTGTTTGAGTAAATCAATTTGGTTTGAGTTGTGATTCTTAGTTTCGATTTACTAGGATCATAACACTTGGTATCAGAGCGCTGGCTGAATGGGGGCAATCGAGACGCGAGCCAAAGAAATGGAGACTCACATGCGAGAATCGAAGAGACAGGTTAGTGAGGCTCTGAGCCAAATCGAGCTCTTGAAGAAGGAGATCTCGAAACTGGCCAAGAACGATGAGAAGTTAACTCAGAGTGGAGAGGAACTGAGGCAACACATTGACAATCGATTCGCACAACTAATGGAGGTCATCCAACATAAACAACCACCCACCTCTCCCGATATTCACACTGCTTCTAGTGGTTCACAAGTACCAGGGAACCCAACACAATAGTGGCCTCACGACCCTACCTTCCACAATGAGCACCCCCTGACCATTTTCGTTTTCCTAAGGTGGACTTTCCCCACTTTGATGGCACCAACCCGCGTTCGTGGGTGAAAAAATGTGAGCGCTACTTCCTGCTACACAACATATCTGGAGCCAACAAGGTGTCCATTGCTTCTATACACCTTGATGGCAAGGCAGACACATGGTACCTTGACTACCAAATGGGCAAGCCATCCATACCATGGCCTCAACTAGCGACTGATGTGTGTCTCAGGTTCGAAGATCCCATTAACGAGAACTATGTCGATGCTTTTAACAAGCACTAGCTACCAGACCACTACAGTGGAGGCTTATTATGAGAGATTTGAGGAGCTCAAATCTTGGATGGTGCTCAATAATGATTCCCTCAGTGAATCTTATTTTGTGCTTAGTTTCCTAAGTGGTCTCAAACCACACATCAAGACCAGGGTTCAAATGTTTCAACCCAATAGTGTTGCTCAAGCACTCTCCTTAGCTCGAATGCAGGAATTTTGCTCCTCCTCCAAACCACACACCACCAACCAATCCTCAACCACTGCTCGTTCTGGCTTCTCCTCAACACCTCCTATTGGCTCAAAGCTTCCTTTCCCCAGTCAATCCTTGCTCAACAGACCCCCACCACCCAAACCACCACCCTATACACCACCCATTAAACGTCTCACCCCTGCCCAAATGAGGGTCCGCCGAGACCAAGGGCTTTGCTATAACTGCGGCGAGCTCTATAAACCCGGCCACAAATGCAAGACTCAGCAATTGTACTTGCTGACCACTGATGAGGATCCCTGCGAAACAGATGGAGATGATTTCAAGGAGGATACTGAGGGTGACTGTGACAACTTAGTCACTGCAATTCAATCTGAGATGGAGCTTTCCATTAATGCTCTTCATGGCTGCCACACCTCGAACACCATTCTCTTGCGTGGATACATTAAGAAGGTCGCCATTTCCATCCTTGTGGACACGGGTAGCACGCACTCATTTGTGGACCCGAAAGTGGTTAAAGCCACTAGGTGGCCTGTCCATCAGACTGCTCCTATGAGTGTACGAGTGGCCAATGGCCAGCAATTACACAACACTGCTATCTGCAAGCCACTAATATGGACAGTACAGGGTACCTCCTTTAGTGGAGACGTGCGGGTTTTGTCCTTGGGTGAGCATGAAATTGTGTTAGGTGTCGATTGGTTGAAAACCTTTGGCGACATCACGATCAACCTGCAAAAGCTCCAACTAACACTGGTCCACAATGGTCACAGGACGACCTTACAAGGCTCACATAGCTCCACCATCAATATGCTTTTCTCCCTCAAGCAACACAAATACTGCACCCACCTAAACCGTACCTTTATTGGCCATTTCTGTCCCATTGATGCCACCCCCCCTTCACTCCAACCAACCCCACTCATCTCTGACATTCTCACCCACTTCCATGACATTTTTTACCCTCCAACAACTCTACCTCCCCAACGTCTCCTGGACCATAAGATCCCATTGAAACCCAACTCCACACCACCTTCCTTACGACCCTACAGACTCCCCACCTTCAAAAAACAGTTGTTGAAGAACTCCTCTCAGAAATGCTTGCTGCAGGCCTCATTAAACCATCGCAAAGCCCCTTCGCCGCCCCGATTTTTTTTGTGAAAAAGAAGGATGGCTCATGGCGTTTTTGCGTAGACTATCGCCGCCTCAATGAATTGACAATTAAGGACCGGTACCCAATTCCTCTTGTAGACGACCTCTTGGACGAGCTCCATGGTTCAACCATCTTCTCTAAGATCGACCTCCGCTCCGGCTACCACCAAGTCTTGGTCGACCCTGCCGATACCCACAAGACAGCCTTCCGCACTCACAATGGCCACTATGAATTCCTCGTTATGCCCTTCGGCCTCACCAACGCCCCCTCCACATTCCAAGCCCTCATGAATACCATTTTCAAACATCACTTAAGGCAGTTCATTCTCGTCTTCTTTGACGACATTTTAGTTTACAGTCGCTCCCTGGAAGAGCACTTGGTTCACCTCCACCACACCTTCTCCATCTTGCGTACACATTCCTTGCACGCCAAGCTCTCTAAATGTTCATTCGGCCAGCCCTCCATTGAATATCTCGGTCACGTCATTTCGGCTGAAGGAGTGGCTGTTGACCAAACCAAGATCAGCGCCATGCTCTCTTGGCCACAACCAAACTCCATTAAACTTCTTCGTGGCTTCTTGGGATTGACAGGCTACTATCGCAAATTTGTTAGAAATTATGGCTCCATTGCTAAACCTCTTACAAACCTGCTTAAGAAGGATTCGTTCCAATGGTCCACAATTGCAAGTGATGCATTTGAGCAACTCAAGCAAGCTCTATGTTCCACTCCTGTTCTTAAGCTGCCCAACTTCAAGGCACCATTCACTGTCGAAGTCGATGCCAGTACCCATGGGATTGGAGCAGTTCTAAGCCAAGACCAACATCCCATAGCTTACTTCAGCAAGTCATTGGGTCCTCGTAATGCTAGTCTATCCACTTACGAGAAAGAATTGCTTGCCATTGTGCTCGCCGTGCAGAAATGGAGACCGTATCTACTCGGGTCCAAGTTCCTGATTCTCACTGATCACCAAGCCATTAAACATTTCCTGGACCAGAAGTTAACATCAGTTTCACAACAAAAAATGGCTCTCAAAATTGCTCGGCTATGACTATACAATTCAATATCGCAAGGGGGCCGACAACAAGGCCGTTGATGCCCTTTCACGGCACCCTGCAATTGTCTCCAGCTCTTCTACTTTATCTAATTGTTCTGCTTTATCTAATTGTACTCCTGCATGGTTACAGGACGTCTCTCGCAGCTATATTGGTGATACATGGGCTGACTCTATCATGCCCAAACTGCTAGTGAAGGGAGATGGGGTACCCAATTATACCCTCCAACATGGCCTGCTTCGGTTTAAGTCCCGGATTTACATTGGATCAGCTGGTTCTCTCCGTCAACAACTGATCTCTTCGGTCCATTGTTCCAACTTTGGCGGTCACTCTGGCATCACTGCTACATACCAACGCCTACTAAGGTATTTCTATTGGCCCGGCTTGAAGCGTGATATTACTAAGTTCATCATTGAATGTGACGTGTGCCAACGTAACAAAAATGATCTCAGTGGCTATGGTGGCCTATTACAACCATTACATGTACCCGAGAGAGCATGGCAACACATTTCGATGGATTTCATCGAAGGGCTACCTGTCTCCCATGGTCATTCCGTGATTTTGGTTGTCGTGGACCGCTTCACCAAGTACAACCATTTCTTAGCTCTCACACATCCATTCACTGCCCCTATGGTGGCCCAAGTATTTTTGCAAACAATCTACAAGTTGCATGGTCTACCTGATTCGATCGTCTCCGATCGATACCGCACATTCACTAGCACTTTCTGGCAGCAACTCTTCGCAGCACTTGGGACGGCCTTACCTATGAGCTCGGCCTACCACCCACAAACCAATGGACAGACCGAGCGCACCAATGCCTGCCTTGAAACATACCTAAGGTGTATGACAAGTCAGGTTCCATCCAAGTGGTTTCACTGGCTTTACTTGGCAGAGTACTGGTTCAACACCACGTTCCACTCGAGTTTGAAACTCTCTCCCTTTCAAGCCTTGTATGGGTATACCCCTTCACTCCTTGCCCTCCCACCCATTGATACAACTGATATTAGTGAAGTCCAAACTTACCTCCAGGAACGCCAAGACATGCTAGGCATCCTCAAAGAGCGGTTGACGAAGGCGCAAGAACGTATGAAACATTTCGCTGACCGCAAGTGCACTGAGCACTCCTTCACTGCAGGCGACTGGGTGTATCTTAAATTACAGCCTTATCGACAGAATTCAGTCCATCTTCGCCGTAATATGAAGCTCGCTTCGCGTTTCTTCGGCCCCTTCCAAATACTAGAAAAAATTGGCAGTGTGGCTTATCGATTGCTTCTCCCTGCAGGGTCTCTTATCCACAATGTCTTTCATGTCTCCCAGCTCAAGAAACACTTGGGTTCCCACCAACGGAGCTTCCCCACACTGCCTGCATCGGACTCAAGTGGTTCACTCCGCCCTGAACCAGTGGCGATCTTGAACAGACGCATGGTTCCGCGCCATAACAAATCAGTCACTCAGGTACTTGTCCAATGGTCTTCAGGTTCGCCGGTTGACGCAACTTGGGAAGATTGGGCCACTATCCACGCCCGCTTCCCAAACTTTCATGCTTGAGGACAAGCATGGTCACAAGAGGGTGGTAATGTCACGAGCCGTGAAGAAATGTGAAGAAACTAAAGGTTCAAAGTGAAGAACTGTGAAGAAACTAAAGGGTCAAATAGTGGCGGGAAACAACCGATAATTGAAATCCTGAAATCAGTTAAAGCGCGTGCCGTGCACATGACACACTTAAGCCCTTCTCACGTGTTCAGCATGTGATCCCAAAAACGGTTAGGAATTCACAAAAGCTGTTTCACAAAAGCTGTTTTGGTTGTTACAGCAGGACCACTGAAAACAGGCTAGGACAGCAGGACCACTGCAAGCAGACTGCTACCGCAGGACCACGACGAGCCTCACGATCTTCACTCACGCGTTGCCACCCCCTCCATCCAGCTAGTATTAGGGTTTTCCTATATAATTGTAAGAAGAGTTAATGAAAGAGGAGGTTGTAAAAAGAGTAAGAGGTCTCTCTATGCAGAGAAGGTTCCCCTGTTATCCTTGTTTGAGTAAATCAATTTGGTTTGAGTTGTGATTCTTAGTTTCGATTTACTAGGATCATAACAGTTGGGTGCTGTCTGTAGACCTTATTTATTGTTGTGTAATTGAATCCATAGTTTCCCTTTGTTTTGTGTTGTTTAAGAGCCAAGTTGGGCTGATTTTAGTTAAATTTGTTTGCATTAGTTTTCACTTCCTTTATTCTGTTGGTTCTCAACTGCTTTGCTCCTGGCTTAAATAAATGTAGATACTGAGAATATATTTCATGACATGTATCTAGTAGGTTCAACATAAAGCAATCTGGAAAGAAATATGCATCTACACCCTCATCACTTTGGGCCCAAAATGAACCTACAAAAAATTTCAAGCCTAAAACCTCTTGGCGGGGCAGATCGGGGTGGGAAACCAACAAAACCGCAAATTTGTAAACGAATTAAAGGGGCGGGGTGGATATCCGCCAATCCGTGCGATGGGGATGGTTTTTAAATAAAAATATAAACGGATTGACGGGGCGGATTTGGGGATCCACGATCACTGATAGGGCGGGGACGAATTTGCTCAAATCCGCCCCATTGCCATCCCTAATCTGCACTGCTAATTTCCTTGCCATTCTCATAATCTTCTAACATTTGCAAAACATTTTTGACCTTAGAAAAGGTTACAGGACCATTAACACTGTCAAACTAGAAATCTTGTTCATCCAAGGATGTAAAGGTAGAACCCATTTGAAGGTTGTTTGGCGTTCTTGGAGATTGCATTTGTTCTTCCCTCTGATCTCAATTTTGCATCTCACTTTCATTATCATCTGCTGACCCATTTTCATTAATCCCAACTTGCTCGATTTCCGAAGCCAAATATGAATTTGTCTCATCTCCTTGGTTTTCTTCATCTCAATTCAGATTCTGATCACTGTATGAGTTATCCTCATCTACACCCTCCAACTTGGTTCTTTCCCTTCTAGATCAAAACTTGGTGTTCCCCTCTATTTGAAGGTATGCTTCCTTGAAGCTATGGTTCATCCCTCTTCAGTTGTTGCTGGGGTAGGAAAAAAACATGCTCCAATGGAACACCCTATACATACCCCTATTTTATCCTATTATCTTCATTCCCCTATATTTGGGGGCATCCACGCCATCTCCAAATACTTAAAAATATAAAAAAAAACACCATTTTCTTACTTCTCTCTTATCCAATCTTTAAAATTTAAATAAGGGATCCCTAAAATTAGCGGAATATATATTTAAATGATGAAAAATTTAAAGTGGGAAATGTAGTCAGAGTGATGAAAAAATAAAATATCCCTAAAATTAGGTTTTGGTTAAAATGGGATATGGTTGATACCCTGATTTAACTTTTACCATTGGAGATGCTCTTAGGTACCCATGAGTAGTAACCATGTACCCTGTTTCTAGTCTCGACCAAAGAATGTGATTTCTTGAAATATGTCAAAATTTCACAAATATTTTCGTGTGAGACTGTTTTTATGTAGTATTTAAGAGTTTAAAATGCATAACTTATATTGTTAAATTCAAAATCACAACCAAACTTTTTACACAAAACGAAATATTTTTTAAAATCAAGGGACCGAAATAACTCGAAAAATGAAATCACAATCCTTGGTCTCAACTTTATCTTCCCAATTTTGAGGAAAAAAAATCAAAATTAATAAAAAAAATAATAATAAAAAAATCAAAATAGGGACACATGTCCGTTTATTTTAAAGTCCAGTCTTAGTAAAAAGGATACCAGGTGCCATACCATAAATCAGAAATAAAAAAACAAAGATTTTTAGATAATTTACATAATTAATTTCATCGTGAACCAATCCAACCCGAAAAGGACAAAGAAATCTTAATAATGCATATTGAAATTGATCACTTTAAACCAAGGATTGCGATTTCGTTTTTCGAATTGATTTCAGTCCCTCGATTTTTAGAAATATTTCATGAAATATATTGTTTTGTGTAAGAAAAACGTAAAAATTTCGGTTTTGATTTTGAATTTAACAATATAAGTTATGCATTTTTTACTCTTAAAAACTACATAAAAAGTTTCACATGACTCGTAGTGTAATACAAACTACATAAGAATCACTCACATAACAAACTTTTGATACTAAAATAACATTATAACATGTTAAAATATACGAAAATTAAAATATTTATTTCTTTTCTCAGTAAAATTTTTGACATATTTCGGATTTCGAAAGAGATTTTGGTAATTTCAAAATAAAAAATATTTCGTGAAATTTCGACATATTTCGAGAAATCACATTCCTCTCTTTAAACTACACTCCTTGAGCACTCAGATGATTACCTTTTGTTATTATTTATGTCCAAAACAAAAATTGCACCACAAAAGATTAAGTCTCAACACCAATGCAACACTTATATATATCTCAAACAAATTGATCAAGGTATTCATCCACAGTTGTGTAGTTCAAATCAGGGTAAAGTTCAGTATTAACTCCAAATGAAGGTTCAATCTCGAAGTTGGTTTGGTTCCCTTTCGCAAACACGGAGTACCCATATGACAATACCATGTTTATAGGAAGCATAGTCTCCATCTAGAAGTAAAACAATTTTGTCATTCCACATATCACCTTGAACCATTTGAAGAATTTGTTTTTCTGGGATGTAAATCCTTTCGAGAGTTTTGGCAATCTTCTTCTCCCATAGTGATACAAGATCTCTGAACCAATAGTGGTGTTGGGAGGTCTAATGTAGATAATCTTATTCAAGGTTCTTGGATCATCCACTGCTTTTATGGTGAATGTAGCAATGCCATTTTCCTTGTTATAGACAACTATGAACAAAACGAATCAAAGACTATATAGCCTAGCTCTAAATAATTGAAAAGCTTGGAAAAACTCAATTTTATGATACTAGAACATGTTTAAACTTAAATTGAAATGTAGAAAATTGCAATGCATATTTACCACTGGGGTTCCTGTCACCTAAGATAATGACTTTGTTTCTGGAGGGGTTGTGGCGCCAACCCGGGACATAGTAGGTAGAAAATGGCCTTGATAAAATGTTTGCGGAAACATAGGTGTAGGAGATTCCTTCATCTTCAATTGCTCGGTGTATCTGGGCCTTAGTAGAAAATGAAGTCTTTGCTAGCTCTACAGCATGAGCGGCATGATCCACATTGTTTCCAAACTTTGAAAAGTTTTAGACACATCCTTATTACCGCGCAAATTGCATAAAATACCTGACATGATCTTCACTAATTAAATGAGCTAAAACTTAGGAAATCCATGTCTTGAAAGGTGATTAAGAGGAGAATTACTGCTTTTGTCATGGTTAGGTGTAACAACGAGAACATGAGACCTATAATTTAACTCAGTCATAGATAGGGATGGGCATGGGACATGATGGACCTTATCCCGATTTCATTCCGTTACTTTATCTTCAGGACGGGATTGGAAGGGATAAACCTTATCCTGACCTCGTCCCATCCCTAACAGGTACAGGACGAGACGTGATGAGCATTCTAAATTTGACAAGATTGTAGGATGTGATATAAAATCTACAAGATTTGACAAATTGCATTCGAATTTGGTGCCATAGGTGATCTATGTCTCTCTATCTATCTCTAACATCATCTATATAATTTAAGGTAACATTTATGGATGAAATCCATTGATACTATTTAAACTTGTGAATGTTTTTGTTGGGTTCTTGTACGGGTAATAAAGTTTGAGTTAACAACAAAGATGATTGCAGTTATGGACTATGAAGATCTAGGGACAGAACACCAATCCAAGAACTGGAAAATTGATCAACCCATCACCACCTATTCCTATTCCAAAACCCTCTTATTGACTTAAATGTAGTTTTGTTTTATGTCTTTTTGTTCCATGTCCTTGTAGTTGTTTCTTCAATTTCAAGTAAAATATCTGATGACACTGTTAAGAAGACATTGACTTGATTAGTTTTTACTTTTGTTTTTGGTGGATGGATGAACGTTTGATTTGCATTTACCTCATTCTAGTGTTTCTAGTCTATTATGACTTGTGAGAATGTAAATATTGTGATATAAGCCTTCCCTTGGTAGACATTGAAAGAATACTTTAGTATTCTCCAACTCGAATGCTATCTTTGGACACGCTCAAATTTTCACTTTCTTGCCCTGTCTCCACTATTCTTTTATGAAGATTTTTGTATTGTCTTCAACCAAATACATCCCTCAAGCTCATGAAACCACTTACTCTCTATCTTCCTTGCAATTGTTGCATCAAGAAAATTGTTAACCTACTCCATTTACAGTTGCTTGATTAAATGCCTTGGAGATGACTCAAAATTCTATCTTCTTCTGCAGCTGATTTTCTAATCTGAATTTGAAGTTTATGTTTCACTTAAGTAACGAATTCAGACTTAATTAAAATATTAATAATAGTGAACATTAAATAAATAAGTTCATGATGAGACGAGATGGGTGGGATTGAAAATCTTCATCCCAATCCCATCCAACTCTAAATCGGGATGGGATAACATTCTTGTCATAAACAATCAACAAGAAAACGATAAAACATTATGCATCTCAACAAATGAAAAATGACCACTTAATGGAATAGAGATTAGAGGTTAACAAGTTGTTGATATCTTATCATGAGGAGTTAGCCATATTGTGACCTTAATTTAGCTATCAAATTTGTTTCTCAAACTTATATGCTATATTAAAAAAAAGATATTAAGTTTGTTGGTGGCGCGGGTGGCTACCGATAGTGGATTTGAGGACGGTGGAGATCGGTGGTGGTGGTTGTATGATGATAGACGGGTTGAAGAAAATTAAAAGGGGGAAAATGTTCACGTGCAAACAGAAAAACTAAAAAGGTAATATTTTGTTTTGGACTAAATAGGTGAGAGAAAAATATTTTGGGTACTAATCAATCATTATCTATTTAGGATTTTGTGAGTTTTTGGCCGATTATGATAAGCAGTCATGTCCTCTCCCATTGATTAGCTTTTGGATATTGAATGTAGCTGCTTAGATGTTCAATGCAAAAATAAGTCTCCGTATGAGGTTGTTTAGATGAACGATGCAAAAGAAAGTCTTTATGGGAAGTAGATGTGACATGGAGTGAAGTGGTAACAATGATGTAACCTTCTGATAGGATTAAAATAAATAAAAAAGTCACGTACCCCTTTATTTAAAGAAAAATATCATTGTATCATTGTCTGTTTAGCTAAAGTGATTGCTAGAATGGAGACCATGACACCATGACGTGTTGTGAAAGAATTCACATGTATAACAGTACCTTGACATTTTCGGCTTCTTTAATAGCCGCTATGATCTTCACTTGATCAACTAGCTGTTCATGCCCAACGCTGGAGATCACAACATCCGCCTGTTTGACCGCCTTCACTAGACTCTCCAGATAAAAAAAATCTCCTCAATTCAAAATCATGTCATGAACATATTTATATATCATTGAAGCAATAGACAAACAACACCAACCAAGAATGGAAAACATGTATAGGGTTTGTTTAGTAATTGATGATACACCAAAATGGTCTCAACTCTGCGTCGTATACTTGTCATGATGATCTCGAGGAAAGATAGGCCCTAGCATCAGCCAAACACTGATCCGACCCAAGCAACTTTAAGCCTGCCCAATGTAGTTTTCCAAACGGACCCAAATTCTTACAACCTGCTTGGCCCACGTGTCTCACAGCTATCCTCAATACCCGTAAGCCCTGTTAAGGCATGTATCTCGAGGATCAGCTTCGAACGAGCAAGTACAACGGCTCATTGCTTCTAACTATGAAGTAAATTCCACAGTATTATCACATATGGAGACTTTTACCTATATAATAATTTCGGAACGGGAACTATCTCCCGCGTATCTAGGAGCACATGGCTAATATGGAAACTCCCCTCCACAGCACGACTACTAATTAGAGAAGAATCTCCACACAGATCTTCTTCCCTAAACTACACCATCGATGGCCTCGTTGAACTAGGTCTCCTGCACTATAAAAAAGACATGAGGTTGGTATGCTTTGGTACGCTACAAATTCTCTGTTTACAACATTACACATTCCTTAGATCCATGTCTAACTTTAGAATCGGAGTTCCATCGGCCACTACGACTGTGGTTCGTGGCTCACGTGTGTTCCTTGTGCAGATCAACAGGTTTGTAGGTCAAGGTCAAAGCAGGGAATGGAAAATGACTGCATAGTTTAGCACCGTCTGTGGGAACGACAAAGTTCTAATCTTTCACTAGCATCATCTCTCTTCAAAATACAAAGAGATGGTGACCACTAGATTGCGCAACAATGGGGAACATGGGGACAATCAAACGCTCAGGCTGGCGCAATGTCGCCGCTCTCGGCGGTGTCAGTGACACACGGGCAACAAACTCACACCCCTGCGCCAGTTACAGCAATGACAAACCCCATGATAGATTTGTTGTCATCTCAGATACAGCAAATCACCAAAGCGGTGGAGGCTTTCATACAACAGAACCCTCTACTTGCTAACGAAGATCAGGAACAACACATGCCTCCATCTCTGAAAGGCAACAAAGAGCAAGCACAAAAGAGTCAAACCCCTGCTAGTTCACATTGGACTAGAGGAGGCGGCGCAACTAATGCATAACCGACTCTCAGGGCAGAGAGGCGCGATCCTCAGAACCCCTTCTGCAAAGGGGTGCACGACCCAGACGTGCTGTACCGTCTCTCTATTCCATCGTTCGTGGACCGTATCATGAACGAGGCTCTCCAAAGAAGCTTACACCTCCAAATCTCGACTTCTACGATGGGATCACCGACCCGTTCGACCACCTACGCCATTACCAGCATGTAATGGCACCCAAGGAAGGATCTGAATCGGTGATGTGTAGAACTTTCCCTACTAGCCTAAAGAAGTCAGCACTAACATGATTCCACAGCCTCCCGTCAAATTCAATCGACTCATTCAAAACATTGGCGAAAGAGTTCCTGACGCGGTTTGTCGAAAACCAGCACCTCCGAAAGGTCCCACACTACATACTCTCTTTAAAGCAGAGATCCAATGAGACATTTAGAGAGTACGTCACGCGCTTCAACAATGAGCTGACACTCATTGATGGTTGCAGCAACGACACAGCCGTGACGACTTTCACCGCGGGCCTAAAGGAGGAAAAACTTTATGAATGTCTCACCTTGGAACCCCTTTTGGATATGACGGAGCTCCTCAAGAGCGCTTAAAGGTACATCACCTTAAAAGAGTTAGAACTATGAAGAAGCAAACATAAAATGATAAGAAGCCCTCTGATCCTAAAGACAGGAAGGAGGGAATGAGGCGTGAGGATGAAGAAATGAACAAGCAAAAGCGCAATGAAAACATGTCAGACCCTTGCTGGGCCAGAGAAAACATCCAATTACGTTGAATCTAGAAAAACTAAGAATATCTGAAATGACCCTCGAAGCAGCGCAGAGACCCCTCCAAGCGGGACAACAACAAGTATTGTTCATACCACAAGGAGGGTGGTTACGATACCAACAACTGCAAGAGTCTAAGGTACGAGATTGAGTACTGGATCCGCAAGGGCAACAAAAGGAATTTCTGAGCTTCGAGAAATGACCGGAAAGACTCAGGACCGGGGGGAGTCGACCAAGGAAATAGAGAAGGAGACTCCGGGCATAATCTATTCTTCGAGTCGGACCAGATGAAGACCAGTCGAACAGGTCCCGCAAGCGGACTCTATAGGAGATGCAGACTCAGCCTGCAAATGAGGACAGACGCATTTACTACTCGAGGGTGAAAAGTCCCATTCCCACCTTAACCTTTACAGACAAGGACCTCAAAGGAGTCCGAGCGCCGCACAATGACGTTCTTATCATATCGTCTCCATTGCGAGGTGGGAGGTAAAAAAAAGCTTTGGCAGATACGGGAAGCTTGCTCAACGTTCTGTTCTGTGCTATGGACCTCAAGGAAGATAAATTGACATCCTCAGATTACCCACTGATCAAATTCAGTGGAGACAAATGCTTCCCGATCGAGAAGATAAGGTTAACAGTAGTGGCAGAAGAGCCACAACTCAGAAAGGTTATGTTTCTGGACTTCATGGTAGTAGACGCATCGTCTACCTACAACCTTATCTTGGGAAGACCATGACTCCACCAGATGGAAGCAGTAGTCTCCACCCTTCACCAGTGTGTTAAGTACACTGCTAACCACTCTAATGGAACGATACATGGGGACCTACGACACGAGGCTGCCATTATGTTGCATTGAAACAAATAGAATGTTCAACTGGACCCTACAGTGCAATATGAACCAGAGCCAGACCTAGTCATTGCAGACGCATCATTCCACTCGCACGAGAACCCAATAGCGGTGGCTCGTTTCGAAAAATAAGGGGACAATCAGACGGTACATGAGCAATCTACTCTTCAACCCAGCAAAATGGAGAGGTCAATGCAGACGGGAGTACAATCCCCGACCTTCCGTCAGTGCAAAGATTAACTCCAACGCAAGGTCTACTATTCAGTAGCCTCAGTAACATCAGCGAAACTCGATAGTTCGCTGAAAGTATCAATGACAACAAGAGCCATTCAAATTCACTTCAGAGCCGAGTCAACTTCTTTCCACCAACAGTTAGTATTTCAGTTGTTTATTTTCCTTTCCATAGTTAATGTCGAGTTTTAGTTCTTAAAAACGTATGTGATTTGCAATCATTTAAGAAATAAAGAAAGCATTACGCAAACACACTCTATTGATTACTAGAAAGATGTAACAACAGGCGCCCTGAGGCGGATACAAAAGTCTACATACTACGAGCATCTGAATTTGATGCAATATAAAGTAAGGACTCGCTTAAACAATTCGATGCCAAAAGAGAGCAAAAGTACCCCAAGTAAACTTCACTAAACGACTCATCCGAGAAACATGTCCAAAGATCAAGGACAAAAGTGCGAAAAGGGGCTGAGAGTACAGAGCAATCAGTTGCTCCCCCCGAAAGTGACCCGACAATGGCAACACAGACCTTGCAACGAGTTGCAGACTTTCTCAAACGACTTCCGCCCCCCGAAGGAGGTAGAAGGGGGCAGATGAAAATGGCCGCAAGCGACATAGCAGTCAAGGTTTCACATGCCAAGAGAGGACATTTTTCCCATGCGCGATACTCAGGGTGACTCAGAGATACCATCCCCGGAAGCATCGACGCATCTGCCAACACTTCGATCAATCATAAGCTAGCAGCAGGAACCGAATACATGCAGGCATTACAGCACAACGTAACACCAAAGCGCAAGCGCATAAATGACAGACTCAACCCTTGGGAGGGAGTCCATACTTATTTTCTGCAACATGAGAAGAAATTATGAGACCTCAGCAAAACGACTAGGTGCTCACCCAGAACGGGTGACCATACACAACAACGATTCTCATCTTGACTGATCGGTGCAAATGTCAGGATATTCAAAGACACCAATGATGGAGATCTCCCTTCAGCCTTTGGAAAATCCAAAACATTTTCTTCAAATAAGAACATTACAGGAGATACGCTCTGCAGAAGATAGTGTCTACAACGATGAATAAACACCATTGTATAGACATAATGGTTTATCAAACGAGTGCTTCAACATTAGCTGTTAGCATTGAATACCATATGGGAAACGAGGAGATGGTTCCCAAGGATACTGTGTAGGTCCACGTTCGTCCAATCAACAAGGCTGCATCCAACCCCATTAATTAAGGGGGAGAAACCGATACCCAACTGTCTCACGATCCACGCTGTACATGTGCTACCATGCGATCAACATCGTACACGTAGTATATTGCGTACAAGAAATCCTAGCTATCACTCTACGGACCCATGGGCTTTGCCCACTATTCAAACAATATTCTACCACATGTCTGACACGAGCATTAGAAACCCTAGTCATCTCTGACACATGGATTACACCTGCATATCGCTAGGCGATTCAAGGTACTCCTATATCTTCATAACTCATCCGCACAATGCACTCTGCTCGTGAATATATGCTCGCATGCCGGCAGCTGGCAGAGCCTCCACCTAGTTGGGCAAGCTTAGTTAGCCATGGCTGATGACGACGGCTTCCAGTTCATCCCGACACCTAGTCCGCCCAGCATGGATGCTGAGGTTTAGGAAGTGGGAGCCTAATCAGCGCTGTCACACCTGGGGATGACGACTTTCCAAGGACTGCCGTCCCCTTCACGGACAACAGTCTCCGAACCCGATCAGGTAGGCCTAGCTGGTGACAACTGGCAACGATAGCTTCTGATCAAAGCCCAGACCTGTAGCCCCCAGATAAACTTCTAGGAGAACATGACTAACAAAGAAACTTCCTTCCATAACACGACTCTTAATTAAATAAGGATATCCACACAGATCTTCTTCCCTAAACTACGCCATCGATGACCTGGTTGAATCAGGACTCCTGCACTATGAATAAGACACGAGGTTGATAATCTAAGATACGCTTCAAATTCCTTGTTTAAAACATTACACATTCCTCAGATCTCTATCTGACTTCAGCATTGATGTACCATCGGTCACCACAACGGTGGTCCGTGGCTCATATGCGTTTCTTATGCAGGTTTGCAGGTCAAAGTCAAACTAGAGAGCGAAAAATGATTGCATCAATAACAATACTTTAGAAAAGTACAGTAACCCCTGAGTTCTTGAAGCTTTCGACTAGTTTTCCCTTCACCGGATAAGAAACTGTGCTGTCTCTAACCAAAATGAAGGTCGGGTGTCCAGCTTTCACACTTGCTTCTACGATGAATTTGGTCGTGTACCCTGTCCTTCCCATTATGAGGATCTTATTCTTCTCTGCCATTTTTGTTTTGTTGAGTTTGAGAGGGAAATAATGGAAGGAAATATTAGAGAAAGATAGTTGTTGGTGGATGGACACATGTTGGAATATTAAAACCACTCCAATTATCCATGGGCCTAAAATTGCCCATATACTTATCCACTGTAGTACCGTGTGAATTTACGGTGTAGTTGTATGATTGGTACCCACCGATATAGTTATAATCCCATGACTCCGCTATCGCTATCGCTTCCGCTTGATATATGATTGGATTCACCTTTTCTACAAGTTCGAGCTTTTAGAGAGTTGGCAATTTATCATGGTATCAGAGCATTGGTCCTCGGAGGTCGTAGGTTCGAGTCTCGTCCAGCGCAATCGCTGCGAGAATTTTCAGTATTTTCCTCGCGCTTGCGCTGAGGGGGAGTGTTGGAATATTAAACCCACTCCAATTATCCATGGGCCTAAAATTTCCCATGTACTTATCCACGGTAGTACCGTGTGAATTTACGGTGTAGTTGTACGATTGGTACCCACCGATATAGTTATAATCCCATGACTCCGCTATCGCTATCGCTTCCGCTTGATATATGATTGGATTCACCTTTTCTACAAGTTAGAGCTTTTAGAGAGTTGGCAATTTATCATGGTATCAGAGCATTGGTCCTCGGAGGTCGTAGGTTCGAGTCTCGTCCAGCGCAATCGCTGCGAGAATTTTCAGTATTTTCCTCGCGCTTGCGCTGAGGGGGAGTGTTGGAATATTAAACCCACTCCAATTATCCATGGGCCTAAAATTTCCCATGTACTTATCCACGGTAGTACCGTGTGAATTTACGGTGTAGTTGTACGATTGGTACCCACCGATATAGTTATAATCCCATGACTCCGCTCTCGCTTCCGCTTGATATATGATTGGATTCACCTTCTCTACAAGTTCGAGCTTTTAGAGAGTTGGCAATTTATCAGGTGAGGGGCTTCTAAAGAGTTCATTTATTTAAACTAATGTATTGTGGTTTATTTTGATTGGTTCAATTATGTAATTTTTAGGTGTTCAAGTTGTTGCATAACATTGGTCTACTTTGTTGGCTGTTGGAAATATTAATAGTCACACAAGAATAGAGGTAAAAGTTTTTTCAACCTAAAAGCTAATGGGAAATTAAGCTTTTATGCACCACCTCCCCTCCTCTCCAAATGAAATATAGATTGAATTGGTATCATAAAAAGGGCTAGTTAATGGGTTCAAGGCATCCGAATGCAGTGCAGTGCAGTGCAGTGAGTGCATTTGAGGTCAGCGATCCAAATGTAGTGCCATAGAGGGGATTGTGAACAAACTGAAGGAGCAATGAGTTGGCACACTGTATCCTTAATTAGCAGCAGTCCAAGACAAGGATTGCCTAGAGGAAAAGGCTTTTTAAGTCAAGGTGCTTCCGATGTTTCGAAATAGGGACACATATACCAAATCCAGTCTTAATGAGAAACAATAAAGGAGCCACGTGAATAAATAAATATCGAAGTAATCCGAGATATATGAAAAGAAAGAAGTCATATATATAATTCATTCCATCGTTAAGAGGGCAAAGAAATCTCAATAATGCAGATTGAAATCATTGAAGTTGATCAGTTTAAACTTTAAATCAACACTCGTTGAGCCCTCAGCTGATTACTTTGTTTTTTTTTTTTTATTCATGTAGCACCATAAACACAACACTTGTATCTCAAACAAATTGATCAAGGTATTCATCCACAGTAGTGTATTTCACATCAGAGTAAAGCTCAGTGGCTTCAACTCCAAATGAAGGTTCAATCTCGAAATTTGTTTGGTCCCCTTTCACAAACACAGAGTGCCCAACCGATAATATCATGTTTACTGGAACTGGGGCCTCTGCAAACAAAAGAAAACATATCAAACATGAGTCCCGGGCAATGCAAAATATCATTCAAATTATTCAAGTAATTTGTCATTCCATATATCACCGTGAATCATTTGAAGAAGTTCTTCTTCTGGGACGTAAATCCTTTCAAGGGTTTTGCCAATTTTTTTCTCCCATAGTGTTACAAGATTGTTGAAGGAAATAGTGTTGTTGGGAGGTCTAATGTAGAGAATCTTGTTCAAGGCTCTTGGATCGTCCACTGCTTTTATGGTGAATGTAGCAATGTCGTCTTCCTTGTTATAGACCGCTGTAAACCAAATGAATCAAAGACTACATAACCTGACTCCGAATAATTGAAAAGCTTGGAAACTGTCAATCTTATAATATTAGAGCATGATTAATATTGGATTGAAAGGTAGAAATTGGTAATGCAATTTTACCTTTGGGGTTTCCGTCACCTAAAATGGTGATTTTTTCTCTGGGAGGGGCTGTGGCTCCAGCCTGGGATAGAGTAGGCAGAAAATAGCCTTGAAAGCTGTTTGCGGAGACGTAGGTGTAGGGGATCCCTGCATCTTCAATAGCTCGGCGTATCTGGTCCTTGGTAGCAAATGAAGTCTTTGCTGGATCTAAAGCATGGATACGATCCACATCGGTTCCAAACTCTGATGGGAAGAATCTCTGAAAATGTTTAGATACATCATTAGTGCGAAAACACACCTTTTACATGGAAATAAGCACTGCATAACTAGAGTCAATGTTTAACATAGAATACACGACACAATCTTCACTATTGAGCTTAGACATATGAAATCTATGACTGAAAAGTTGATCAAGAGGTGAACTACTTTTTGTTATGGTTGGAGATATACGATAGTTTCATTGGAAACAATTAGATTTTACTCACCAATTTTATTTTATTTTCTAGCAAAATTTCAATAGTCTAATATTGATCATTTTAAGTAAGTACGTACTTAGAAAAAGCGATATAAGAACACTTAAATTCTTTTTTAATCAGAGTCGTTACTTACTGTGATCATAGCATGAGACCAACTATGACAACAAAAACTAGACATTTCCTAAATTTAAGTTATAACCAGATCCTTCAAAAGACCGACGATTTAACTGTTGTTGTCATAACCAACCAACAAGAAAGGGTTTAAAACTTCAAGCATCTCAGCAAACGAAAATACAATGATCACTTAATGGAAAAAGATTAGAGGTTTAGAAATTGACAAGTTTTGTTTTTTTAATAACTTATTACTAAATTATCAGTTGGGTTTAGAGCTTGACAAGTTGCTGATACTTGACATGAAACAAGAGTTAGCCAAAGTGATTGCCAGAATCGAGACCATGACACCATGTGATAAAATGAGTTTGTATGTAATACCTTGATATTTCCAGCTTCTTTAATGGCTGCAATGATCTTCACTTGATCCACTATGTGGTGTTCATGACCAACGCTGGAGATCACGACATCCACCTGTTTGATTGCCTTCACTAGACTCTCATGATCGTAAAGATCTCCCTGTATCCAAGTCAACCCGAAGTAAATTCATAGACTTATATATCATGGAAATAATTGTAGACTAATACACCAAGAAAACAAAACATGCATGGGGTTTGTTTGGCAACAGTACGTACTAAAAGTAGAGTAACCCCGGAGTTCTTGAAGCTTTCAACTAGTTTCCCCTTCACGGGATCAGAAACCGTACTCTCTCTAACAAAAATGAAGGTCGGGTGTCCAGCTTTCACACTCGCTTCTACAATGAATTTTCCGATGAGCCCAGTCCCTCCCACTATGAGGATCTTACTCTTCTCCCCCATTGTTTTTGTTTTGCAGAATTTGAGAGGGAAAGAAATGTAGTAAAGATAGTTGTTGGTGGATGGACTGAGGGGCCATTTTTACATGTAAGAGTTCATGATGTGGTCGTTATTTTTTTATTATTTCAATCATATGTTTTTTTAGGTTCAACTTGTTGCAAATAATATGGCTCTAATTTGTTGGCTGTTATTCAAGCCGCCGGAACAGTGGCAATTGCACCATATATATATATATATATATATATGCAAGTCAAATAAGAATCGCCAAAAACTAATTGAAAAGCTTTTACGAGCAGCCATGAAATATATATTGAAATGGAGTATTCATCAAACGTCAAAAATGACATATGGAAGTTGTTGGTTGCATTTTCTGATGAACAAATGTGAAAGACTACTTATTTGGTCAGAATGTCAAACCCAGTGTGCATGTTATATTGTGCAGGGGGATTCAGACCGTGAGCCAGTCATGTTTGCTAGCATTTTTTGGCTTTTTTTTTGGGTGTTTTTACACCTTTTACCCCATTCTCTTTAAAACACAACTACAAACACTATCTATAAGAAAACAAAGAAATTACTCTAATCATTCCATCATAGGCAAAGACAAACCGAAAAGGTCAAAGAAATTTCAATAATGCACATTGAAATTGATCAGTTTAAACTATACACTCTTTGAGCCCTCAGATGATCACTTGTTTTATTATTCATGTACTAAATAAGTAAATAGAAATTGCAGCACAAAAGACGGGTCTCAACACCAAGAGCAGCATTTGTATCTCAAACAAATTGATCAAGATATTCATCCACAGTTGTGTATTTCACATCAGGGTAAAGTTCAGTAGCTTCGACTCCAAATGAAGGTTCAATCTTGAAGTTGGAGTGGCCCCTTTTCACACACACCGTGTAGCCATAGCATGTTTGCTGGAAATGGGGCCTCTGCAAAAAAAAAAAAAAACATATAAACCGTGAGTCCTGAGCAATGCAAAAGGTCATTTAAATTATTCAAGCATTTTTGTTATTCCGTTCACCTTGAATCATTTGAAGAAGTTGCACTTCTGTGACGCGTAAATCCTTTCAAGAGTTTTGCCAATCTTCTTCTCCTATAGAGATACAAGATCGTTGAAGGAAATAGTGTTGTTGGGAGGTCTAATGTACAAAATCTTGTTCAAGGCTCTTGGATCGTCCACTACTTTTATGGTGAACGTAGCAATGTCATCTTCCTTGTTATAGACGACTGTAAACAAAACGAATCAAAGATTATATAACCTAGATCTAAATAACTGAAAAGCATGGAACCATCTTCAAAACACATTGTGTTTCACAAGGAGGATTGGGCTTGAAGTCCCTCAAATTCCTAATATTCATACTCACTAATGCAACCTTTCATAATTTTACATTTTGAGGCCCTAGCAAACTAAAAAAAGTAACATTTAACTGGTTCGAGCTGAAATTCAAGAAAACTACAAATTACCAATAGAAAAAATGTGTCAAAATTTGGACCATTTCAACACAATTCCTCGGAATACATGTTTAGATCCCGTCATTAAATATCTTGATCACGCCCAAGGGAGAATAACTTTGATAGGGGCAGTGGCTTTCTAATGGACAAGAATAAATTTTTTTTTCCTAATTTGCCTCTTTATGAGATAACGAAAATGGCAGCTATTTTTTTGGTTTTTTTTCCAAACTCCTCTCTCCTCCTATCCCTTCCTTCTCTCATATCTTTCTCTCCATTGTTCTCTTCCACTTTCGTGGAAAATCACAATATTAAAAAAAAATAAAAAAATCCAGGTTGTTAAACACCACTTGAAGCAATGAAAAGAAGAAAATTAAAATCCAAAATTTTAAGAACAAGAGAGTGTTTGATTAATTTTATGTTTGATTGAATAGTTTATGTAGAAACTTGAGGAGCTATGGGTTTCTTTGGTAAGCTCCAGACCCACATAAAATAATGATTTCAGTTCATGATAAACATATTATTAAGAAAATAAAGCTTGATCTTGGGTAGTAGATGCTTGTATCATAGATGGTGGGATGTTCAGAAAAGGAATCATGGTAGCCTAGACTAAAAATTCAGATTTCATTTCGGAATTTGAAGAATCTGAGGACGCATTTCATGGGTTTTGTTATGGAAGTGTACTTAGCAAAATTGAGCAGGAGCATGCTGGTGAAAGAAATTACACTTCAAATTTTCTAATCACTTGATCCTGTGGGTTTTCTGTTTTGGGTCATTTTTCTGTATATTTCATGGAAGATATGAACAACGGGGAGAGATGTTCCAGAATGCTATAGAGGCCATCAAGAGCAACGCTTTCTCCATCTAGTTTTATTCTTCCTTGAACTATTATCCAAGGAAGGGGTGCTTTGAACTTTTGCATTACTTCTTGTATTGAAAGATGGGGTATAAGGGTCTTTAAATGCAGGGAAAATGTTACTTGACTCTGGTTCATCCTCTTGCTCGTTCTTGTATTCATCTCCTTCTCCGCTATCCTAGAAAGTACCTCTTGGGATATCATCAGTTGTGATTGCTCTTCATTGTTCACTGATTTATTCCATTTCACCTTCTTCTTGAATAGTCTCATTGTTGTAGTTCACCACATCCATTTGTCTTGTCTCTTCATCTTCCATGTTTTGGACTCTCTGACTTTGAGTCATTTCAGGCTTCAGCCATCTGGCCTTTCTCTATTTCTTGTTCATTCGTTGCTACATTTCGAGACGTTTTGTTGTTGTTATCATTCCCATTTGTTTGGTTGTTGATTCCCTCCTTGTCATTCTGCTTCTTCTTAACATGAACGTTACTTAAGGCCCCATTCCAATGTTCTTTACACACTAGGGATGGCAACGGGGCGGATTGGGGCGGGTTTAAGCAAATCCATCCCCGCCCCGCTGAGGATTGCGGGGCTCAAAATCCGCCCCGCATATCCGTTTATTAGTATTTTTTAAAACCGCCCCGCCCCAGACGGATTTGCGGATATCCGCATAAAATAGGTTTCTAGGTGGGTTTTGAATCCCCGCCCCAACCGATCCGCCCCGCCTGACAATACAATTTTACATAGGTTTTAGTTTTAGTTTTAGTTTTAGTTTTTTTTTTTGAAAATGGTTTAGTTAATACTTACTTTAGGGATAAGGATATTATAGTAATTTGAGCAGTATAAACGGATATCCGCGGGGTGGATATGTCTAAAATCGTATCCGCCCCGAATAGTCAACGGATACTGTTTGGATACCCGAAACCACCCGAAAACCCATTTAGCCATATCCAAATCCGCCCCATACGGATTGGGTGGGGCGGATATCCGTGAAAATCCGCCCTACTGCCAACCCTATTACACACACACACACACACACACACACCCTCCTTGTCATTCTGCTTCTTCTTAACATGAATGTTACTTAAGGCCCCATTCCAATGTTCTTCACACACACACACACACACAATAATAGCCAATGAATTGTGTCTTATTTTGTTATTTATTTCATTTTAAACATTTTTTATATTGTATAATATAATCCTGATGTAATTGGATAGTAGTAATATGAACAATATTAGTAATTTAGACATATTAAGAATTCTAGTATTATTAGGACAGTGTTTCCTATTAAGTTTAGGATTTGTTTTAGAAGTTTGATTAATACAAATACCAGCGTGGTTTGATCATTGTAATTTGATTTTTGATGAAATTAAAGTTATTTTGTTTATTTTATCATCCTTATTTCAAATTATTCCATTATTTCAATTCTTGTTTAGTTTATTTCGACAAATTTTGAATTATTCCATTATTTCAATTCTTCTTTAGTTTATTTCGATAAGGACAAGGGTGTGGGATAGACCCATCCAGCACCACTGCAGATGCACCCATAATTCGTTCGACAGCCTCTATCACAACCCTTCAATCATCCTCCACCTTCAATAGTCGATCGATGTGCGGAGACAGTTGATCAACAAACTCGTTTGAGGATACTAGTTGATCAACAACAACTAATTCATCGAAAAATTGTATCACAACTTCCATCGCACCAACGACTGAATACACAACCACCATCACCACCCCTATTGATCGACTGCAATGATCGCTCTATCGCAGGCCACAACACCCATCCTCCTTCCCATCGCTCGCTACTTCCCACCCTTCAACATAGACCAATCGACAGTCCTATACACCTCAGTCGATGAATCGATCAACAAACCACTTCACTGGTTTCGGTTGATCGCCAACCCCAGCCCGCCGCCATCACACTCCTCTCTTTCCTCGACCTCCCTAATACCCCCTCCTCAACCGCATCGCAGCCCCCGCCAAATCCCCTTCCCAGTTTTAGTTCGTGAAAGAGAAGAAGATATCTTTTCTCAATCATTCTCTGACCACTTTTCTAAGAGAAATTCTACAGTGCCTGGTTCTCTGTGTCTAGATGGTACCAGACACATGCATTGTTGACGTGGTAGTGAAAACTTATTGTAAGTTATGTAGGTATTGATGCAATGTGTATTTATATATATAGGAGTAATGTACAATATATATAGGAGCAATGTGTATTTGTTGGATTTCTCTCCCAATAAGTTTTCACTGCCACATCAGCAACGCATGTGCTTGGTACCATCTAGGCACAAAACATGCATAGTAGAATTACTCCTTTTCTAAACCAGTCCCTGGTCATGAAATTTTCATTAAGTCCCTGAATCCCTCTAATTATTTAAACCCCAAAAATCATTTAGTCACACCACATAATTCTAACTCTTTTTTTGACGATGTCGGGGCTATTTGCAGCCACATGCATGGTTATGTACCACCACAAGGATCTGGATTTTCTAGTTGTCTTGATGTAGCTATTCACAACCACATACAATATTTTGTACCGCCGCGAAACAGTGTTGATGATCCAATTTGGGTCGATTTTATGGTACATTTTGAGGACCGCTACAGAAAAAGGCCTTTAGCGACATAGGCAAAACTGTCACTATAAACAACATTTCATTGCCATACATATTGAGCAACAAAATATTTGTCACGCAAAAGTCGTCACCACAGCTCTGTCTCGCAAACGTTTGCACAACGAAAAAAACTTGTCGCTTCAAATTCCTTTTAAGCGACGACCACAAAGTTTGTTGCCAAAAGGTTCGTCGTGTAATACTGTTTTGCAAGATATTCGTTTCGACGCAGGAAACAAAACTTTTCGCCGTGCAAAACTTACTTACGCGATTAAATATTTCGTCACATTAAACTTTGTCGGCTTAACTCAATGGTGACGCACCCTTTTGTCGCTCAAGATTATCTTTGCACGACGACAATATTCATCGCTCTAATGTTGCCCCACAGGTTCTGTCACCCCCAAACACGCTCGATCTATTCTTGTGCGACGAAATTTTTTGTCGCTTAAAGTTCAATTTAATAATTTTTAGATTTTTTTATTCAAAATTTTATTTTAATTATTTTGAAATATTTATTAACTGAACCGTCTCGCGCACAGATGGTTTGATATGTATTGCGGTTTTGTTAATGTAGTTAAATACGATTAACTTTACAAATTAATAATTTAAAACCATACCGTATCCATTATAAATTAATAGTTTAAAATCGTATTGTATCAATTACAAATTAAAAAAACACATGGTACATTTTTAGGACTGGGGTGGATGATGGTTCGTCAACGACAGCGGGAGGCTCGACAAATTAATCCCGATTGCTGGAGAGCCCCTAATAACATATTCCACCTAGTCGCTTCCTGGTTCTTTCGTTCCGCCTCTCGAGCTTCCCGTTCTGCCCTCTGCTCAACCTCTCGCACTTTGAAGACATTTAACTCATTCTGTAATTCCTCCACTCTCGACCGTAACAATGAAACAGTTTCGACTGACTGCTGCGAAGTTGAAGATGAGGTGTCGATCTCATGAACTCTAGCTTTCCCCATCCCCCAAACAATCTTTCCCGGTTTCGGACCTAGAGAATATCAACGTCTCCGTCAAAATATGTAATCCTGCATCGGGATTGTCGATTGTGAGCTGCTCCAATGGAGTTTTCAGGGGATGTTGCGAGGCCACTTGCTATGTAAGCATCTTGCTTCTCCACCATCGTTTCCTTCATTAAAAAAGTTATTAAAAATTAATAACTTTTAAAATAACAGAAGCGACAACATGCAAAAAATGAAAAAAAAAACCTTACATGCAACTTCCTAGCCACCACATTGCCAGACAGTGCATAAACATCCATGAACATGTCGATTTCTGGGAATTTTGAACCCTCCTACAAAACATTGTGAAAATAGTAAACCAACTAATATAAACATTTAATTGAATGTATTGACTAAAATTAAAACAATGAAAATTAAACATATTAATTAACTTACTAGACGTCGTTTCTTCACCCTGTAAAAGAAGGACAACGAACAAGAGTGATGTAAAATTTTCTTTTGACCTCGATTTGCCTAAGATCTTCTTTGTATAATTATTCAAAATATTCATCAAATGCTCTATTACATATATATAAATAAAAAGGTTTATTTTAATTAAATAAAATGTTAATGCTTACCAGAAATTCGGGAGTTCGAAAATGATCACACAACCACACCCAATCTTCAGGCCTATGCTCCGATTCGATTGGGGGTTGGGCCTTAACACTCTCCACATCATGAAAAGTCATGAAGTACAGGTGGAGCGCGTGGTTCCAGTTCTTATACCGATCCACGCACACCTCGATGATATATTCACGAATGTTGGGGTCATCCATGTCAAACTCAAAGTTGACTTGAAAATTTAAAGAATATTTATTAGATAACATTAAGGCCCAAAAATATAAGTTATAGCAAATCATGTAAAGCCCTAAAAAAAGGTGGACTCCAACACAGTCTAAAGCTTTTTACATATAGTCATATAGATAACAAGTTGAAAACTTAAAATAATAGAGGAATATGATACCCTAAGCATGCTCTCACGTTTATTGTGTTCTAAATATTAAATTTTAGAAAATGACATAAACCGAAAGCCACAAGTAGCAGAACATTTGAAGCTGTAATTAGTCATCAAAAGAGGCATGAAGACAACAATGAGAACTAAAGTAAACCAACATAAGAGTTGTAAAGGAGTCAGATCAATTTAAATTTTGTTTCTAAACATGGTTTAGGGTGCGGTACAAGGGAGTTTAGGCCCTGTTTCTGCTGCTATACAGAGCCTAAAATCTTAGTTTTCTTGCAAATTTTTCAAGGCATGTTTTTATTAGCAAGAATTACAGATTTTAGAAACTAAAAAAAAAAAAAAAAAAATCCCGGAAGTAGTCATGACCAGGCAAAGAACAGATACAAAGGCTAATTCCATTAGAATCCATATCTACAAGTAAAACAGTACAAAGAATATATGTAATTATATTCATTCTATAATAAATAAAACATAATCTACAAAACTACTTCCAATAACTATGACTGTCACCACAGCTAGAAAAAACAAGATAGCTTTAAACATGAGTGCACAACAGTACCCTTCTCCCGAAGTGACTTTAGAAGAGGTATCTTACAAATTGTGATAGCAACAAGCAGAAACATGCAAAACCTTCAAAATTTTATGCATTATTGAGATTCTAATTATTGAAAATTGAGATGAATGGCTAAAACTTATTGTGAGCGCATTCAACACCTCAGCTTACTTCTCGGGCTTGACCTATTTCCAAGATGAGGATGTCATCAGGCAATGGTTCTGAATGATTGTGCCAACGTCGTGCATCAACAACCTGTTAATCTTTGACGATTGCGAGCGATGTTGACCACGAGAATGTGTACGTTAGTGGTTCGTGTGATCCTTTGGGATTTTAATTGTCTACAGGCCCCCCTCGTTTTCTTTGCTGCTGTGAAATAAAAAAAAATCAATTTATGCCGAAAATGATGAGAAAAAACTTAATTTTTTTTACCTCTACGGAGCTCTCCATCTCCCTGGGGGGTGGGGTTTACATCCCCAGTCGTGGTCACAGTCTCGGGTGCAATCTCAGGAGCCACTGATAGGCAGTTTGTTCGCCTGGCTCTCCGTCGAGCTAGAACTAGAGCCAATTAGAACGGTGTTCATAGAACCTCATAAAAGGAATAAACTGTGATTGAAATCTTTTAAAGTAAGGCTGCTTTATTGCCAGTTGGTCTGCGCCAGTAAAGACCATTGTGACTGCACTGCCATTTCTGACCTTTTCGCATAGAGAGTGGTGTTTCGACGGGGTTTCTTAAAAGTCTAATCTTATTTTGATTAGGAAAACAAGGGTTCTTGAAAGTATTTAAGTTGTAACTTAAAATCGTAAGAAATCATCTGATCTTAAAGATGTCCTTCAAAGGCTCAGCTAGTTCTAGTACACCAAACAGTAAAATCTGGCTAGAACACATTTATGCCTAGTGTGGTGGTCTAGGGATTTTTTTACGTAATAAGTTACATCTTACTTACTTACAAGACATATGAAAATATCTAACTAAGGTGAGAATTGATTTTGAGATACTAAAAATCGTTCTCCACTTCAATAAGATTGGGTTTTAAAAATCAATCGTCTTTTAACTTAATTGAATATAATCAACTTATTGTTTGCTAGATGGATGGATAGGAATTGATTGAGCATTGTTTGTGTGTCATGATTAGTGCCCCCCTATAGGTACATTTGCATATTGTATTTAGTTTAGGTCATATCATTTTAGGTTACATAAGATTTTAGTTATTTTCAAAAAAAAAAAAAAATCTAGATTGATTCAAGTTCAGTTTCAAAGACTTTCTCTTGAGTTAGGAGCCATACAGTTATGGATTTTCATTGGGGAGATCATAACAATGCCGAGGCAAATTACTTTGCCTTCGTAAACCAAGGTCAACCCTTAGAATCAAGTTTTGATTATACCAATCATTTGTCACACAGTGATTATGGAAACCAAATACTTTGGAATCAACACCAATCCAATTGGGGTTATGAACCTCTTAGGCCCACACCATCCTTTGATCTCCAATATGTGCATAACAATGAGCAATACCTTAGTTGTACTACAATACCTTCACTAGAGACCAATCCATACCACGTTATGCAAAATATGCAATCCACATCATCTTCATATCCAATTAGCTCATTGGAGAAAACTAACTTTCTCACTCATTCCAAGAGAGCCTAGATCAATATATGGAATCCTTAAGTCAGTCCATAAAAGGGACAGAACAACGTCAGCAGACCACTGACAAACTTTTGGCTGAGATTTGTGATTTAAGGCTTCAAAATGATGTATTGATGAATGTTATGAATGAATGTGAAAAAAATCTATTAGAGGAGAATGATATATCTAATGAATTGTGCCACATTGATATACATATATCAACCCCTCAAACCCACTATATATGCTCACTTTTACACTCCACCTTATTTTATTTTTACACTCTTTCGTATTTTTATTTTATCACTTTTATACTCCACCTTATTTCACTCTAACACTCCACCTTCCACCCCATTATTTCTACTTATAAGTCTCACATTTCTTCATCTATAAATACCCCACACGTGAAGATACTTGAGAAATATTTTTAAAACACTTTGGAGAGAGAAATAGTTGAAGTAGTTGTAGTTTAGAGAGAAATAAATAAAGTTTGGCCTACAGCTTACTATGTTTGGCTAACATCTCACCTTAGGGTGTGAGTGAGCCCATGGGAGGATAACTCCAAGATGGTTATCTTTTAGTTTAGTTTATTTCCAAGTTTATGTATTAGAGAAGCAAGTAGTTAGATTGATATTGTAACTTGATTATGTCATGAACCAATGAGGTAAGTTAGTTGTTTTTTGTTTCATCATATGAATTCAATTCATATTTTCTTCTTATACTTCTTAAGTTCAAGATTAGATAAGTTTCTATCATTGCAATTTCTCTAACAAACTCCTACTTATAATGTTTGCATATTATTAGTCTAAGTTACATTTTGATTTGTTAGATATTTGTTGTTTCATTTAAGTATGGATTCCTTGTATGCTTTTAAATTCACAATTGATTATTAGATTACAAATATAATTAAAGCCTGAATCAATTTGCTTATAATGCCATATTTTCCATCCTAAGGTGAGATGAAAATCAAACTTAGGATTGAATTTGGATTGATTAATCTAAGAGTTGACTAAATGTGTCATCTACTCATGATGGTAACTTAAAGCCTTAACTCTCACATTTAGGTTTTACTTGGCATTTTTTTATTTCAAACACTTCACCAATCACTTCTTTTCTAACTAGGTTAAGTTTCAAAAGAGATTTGAAGATTAGTTTTCCAAATTTTATTGCTTTTTTTGTAGGGATTCGACCCGTACTTGCCATTATCTAACTCAATAGATAACTGTGCACTTGCGGTAAGATTTGAGATCGATCAAATTTTTTTGCGCCAGTCGGGGAGAGCAATGAAAAATGAGTTTTAAAATAAAATTTGAATGTTTATCACTAGTTTAGTTTAGGTTCATTTTCATAGTTTAGGTGCATTTGCATTGTTTTGATAACATTTGTAGTTTGGAAATTCTGATGCAACTTCATTTTTGCAAGTTTTTTGAGTATCTAATATTTACTGTTTTATTAAAAAAAAATATGTTTAATATACATGATTTGAACTTTCACCAACATCTTTTCATTTGTTCATTGGAGTAAAGGTTAGTGAGAAACAAAATTTTGAACTTGGACTACCTGTGCTGGAATTTGTATAGTGTAAATGACTGATGTTTGGACACGCACTACACCAAATTGGCACTTTGTAACAACTTTCAAAACAATATCACTTTTGAGATTTACAATCCACCAAACAATTTCAAAAATAAATTTAGTCACAAAAATGAAAAATAGTTACACAAAAAAATGATACAATAAGTTGGAACACCATGAATAATATCACTTTTTAACAATACTTTTATTGTATCACTTTGTTTATGAAAATGTGTAAAATTGTTAGGTAGATTGTTACAATTCAAAAGTGATAATGTTTTGGGGGTTGTTACAAAAATGTCAATTTGGTGTAGGGACATGTTTCTACTGATTGAGAGTTCTGTTTTGTGTGTTTCAAAATTCTAAATTGTTCAACATCTTGTCTAGTTTTTAGATCATTATTTGGATTTAATTTGGATAACTGGTCGAAATAGAATTTGAATTCTCGTAGAAGATTCATAATCTGGACAGTGTTTTGTCCACTTCAACTTTCCACCAGTGTTCTAAAAAGTGGCCTGGGCGGCTGCCTAGGCGCTAGTAGGTAGAGAGACGCCTAGACTAGTTGCTGGGCGGAGGGAAAAATTGGTCAGGGGGCCTAGGCGGGCCTGGGCGTTTTTTTTTTGTTTTTTTTTTCTTTCTCTGGTTGCAAATAACCAAAACCAATCGACCAAATACCCATCAAAATTTTTAGGTTTTGCAAAACAGAGAGAAAAGAAAAGGGGAAGAAGGAGAAGAAGAAAGAGAAGAAGAAGAAAAAGGGGAAGAAGGGGAAGACGAAAAAGAGTTTCCCGGCAGGTATCGCTCTGCTTCTTCGCTGCAAGCGAAGCATTTCGCTCCACTTTTTAAGTTTGGCTTGAGGACTTGTACTATACCTAAAGAAGAAGGGGAAGAACATTTATTTCCTCTATGTTGTTGAAACTCTATGTTATGCAACTTATGCTATTATAAATTTTAATGTAAGCTTAATTTTTCATGTTTATAAATTTTTCATATGTATTACTATTCTGGCATTAAATTGGAAGTAATTGATAAAATATAAATGTATTATGCTAAATATTTGTAAATTATGAAAATTATAATACAAAATCTAAAACCGCCTAGGCCCCTAGGCGCTAGGCACCTGCTGTCTAGCTTCCAAATGAAATTTTAAAATTTTTCTAAAAAAAACTTTGGTTTGTTAGAAATCCAAGAAAGTTTGTAAATTTGAATTTAATCAAGTATTAAACTCTGCACAATTTTTCAAAGTCGATCTATCAGTTCTGAAAATTTTCAGCAATGCATTGTTTTGCCAAACTTGAATGATTTTCAAAAATTTGGTTATCTAATTTGTTTTTGAAGCCATTAATTATTCTCCTATGATATAATTTTTATGGTTTGTGCAAAAATGATACTTGGAGAAGAGCTTTGGTAAACTTAGTGAACAATGGAGGACAATTGGATCATAATTAGGACATTTTTTTTAGTGATTGGGAGGACCTAAATTTGTATTATTAAGTTGTAATAGATAAAACAGGGTCCAAGATACAACCGGAAGTAAAGTGCGGTACCTCTTTCAACCCACTTCGAATCTCCTACAAGAAGTGTTCCTGAAATGTTTTTGAGTGTTTAAGGTTTTGCAAGATATCGACTGTGCTAAATTATGTAAGAGTGGACCTGACTATTTGCAACTGAATGGGACTAGATCACCCACCTCATCACTCCAAATCACGTTCAAACTTGGCCAAATTTAATAAAATGAACTCAGATAACTAGAGCCAATGAGAACGGTGTTAATAGAACCTCAGAAAAGGAATAGACTGTGATTGAAGTCTTTCAAAGTAAGACTGCTCTATTGCCAGTTGGTCTACGCCAATAAAGACCATTGTGACTGCACTGCCGTTTCTGACTTTTTCGCATAGAAAGTGGTGCTTCGACGGGGTTTCTCACAAGTCTAATCTTATTTTGATTAGGAACACAGAGGCTCTTGAAAGTATTTAAGTTGTAACTTATAATCGTAAGAAATCCTCTGAAATTAAAGATGTCCTTCAAAGGCTTAGCCAGTTTTAGTACACCAAACAGTAAAATCTAGCTAGAACATATCTATGCCTAATGTGGTGGTCTAAGGGTTTTTTACGTAATAAACTACATCTTACATATCATGTGAGAATTGATTTTGAGATGCTCAAAATCAATTCTCCACTTCAATTAGATTGGGTTTTAAAAATCAATCGTCTCTTACACTTAATTGAATATAATCAACTTATTGCTTCCTAGATGGATGGATAGGAACTGATTGAGAATTGTTGGTGTGTCATGATTAGTGTCCCCCTTTAGGTACATTCACATATTGCATTTAATTTAGGTTATATCGTCTTAGGTTACATAAGATTTTAGTTATTTTCAAAAAAAAAAAAAAATCTAGATTGATTCAAGTTCAGTGTTAAGGAGTTTCGCTTGTGTTAGGAGCCATATAGTTATGAATTTTTATTCTGAAGATCATAACAATGTCAAGGTAAATTACTTTGCCTTAGTAAACCAAGATCAACCCTTAGAATCCAGTTTTGATTATACCAATCATTTGTCACAAAATGAATATCAAAACCAGCCAGTTTGGAATCAACACCAACCCAATTGGGGTTATGATCCTCTTAGGCCCACACCATCCTTTGATCCCCAATATATGCATAACAATGATCAATGCCTTAGTTGTACTACAATGCCTTTGCTAGAGACCAATCCATACCACGTTATGCTAAATATGCAATCTACATCATCTTCATATCCAATTAGTTCATGGGAGAAAACTAACATTTCTCCCTCATTCCAAGTGAGCCTAGATCAATAAATGAAATCCTTAAGTCAGTCCATACGAGAGACAAAACAACGTCGACATGCCACTGACAAACTTTTGGCTAAGATTTGTGATTTAAGGCTTCAAAATGATGCATTGATGAATGTTATGGATGAATGTGAAGAAAATCTATTAGAGGAGAATGAGAGATTTGATGAATTGTGCGACATTGATATACCTATATTAACCCCTCAAACGCCTAAGGTAGAGGAAGTTGAGTGGATGAAACATGTGAGACAATGTGATGAGAAAGGATTGTGGGTGAATCATGAGTGTTGTGTTCAAGATGAAATTAGTCATGGTGATTCTATACCTAACCATGTGCTTATTGATGTAGATCCAATGAACACACAAGATGTTGACATAAGTGATTATCCAATTGAATTGTCATGTGACTCTTGTGATCTTTTGAACATTGGTGGAACATCCTTGTTCGATATAAAGGTAGAACTTGAGAAGTTTATTAACATTCTCCCCGATTTTAGAAAGTTTCCCGAGTTTAGACTTGAATTACATGTTTCAAAAATCTTGGAGGATTTTTTTTGGAAAATGTGAAATAAATTGTGATGAACTTAAAGAGGTCGATGACCTATCTATGCCAATGGCCTCTCCTAGAACACTAAATTGATTTTGCTCATTTTGACAAATTAAACTTGTATCATTATTTTGAGGAAACATTTTCTAAGCTTAAATTAGAATTTCATATTGGGAGGTTTCCTTGGATTCATTTGTGAGGCATGTCAAACCAATTGCATTTTGTTGTCCCAAATACACATGTTTGATATGACCCACAAATTTTTAGGTTGTTATTGTATGATTTATTATTAGAACAAGATTTTAGTGTATATATTAAGAAACTGAATTTAAAAAAGAAGGAAAATTTATTGACTATAATTTGATTGGAGCCTACTTTTGGATCTTAACAAAAGTCATTTGAGCATTGATGCCGTATAATGATAAATATTTTTCATTTCTACTCATTATTGTCTATCTTTTGTTCAAGTTTGACCCATAGTGTCTTATTTTAAAACATTGAGGACAATGTTTGATTTAGGGGGAGAGATATTTCAAAACTTATGTCTCATTTGAAAATGAGTTTCTAATTATTGAGTCAATTAAAAAAACAAAATATTCGATCTTTGTAACCCGAGTACTTATCCATGATGAGATTAGTTTTCATAAATCTAGTTGCAAATGCTTCGGAGTGTAGGATTTGAAAATTTTAAAGTTGGTAGTTTGTCAATATTAGACAATAGTTTGTACTACTCATAATCTAAACATTTTCTAAGAGTTTGCATTGAAAGTTGTGTTTTAGCTTCAAAGTTGGAAAAGTGGATTAGTTATCTGGCGAACATGAGAATAATTGTGAAGACTTAAACCTTGTAAGATTTCTAGTATTTCTTCTTTCTGAGGGTTATACGCTAATTCATAATTTCTTGAGTCCCACATTATCTTGTTGCATGATCTCTATAATTTTTGTTTCTGTCAAAAATTGAGAATAAAACATCAAAGTTGAATCATACTACTACAGTATGTTCTGAAGTTTACCCAAGGCATAGAAACCATGTTATTCTAGGGAAATGAATATAGGTTTTTCTTGTGTAGTTCGAGCTTTGTAGCCTACCCTTTTTGTTGTTCACCATTGAAACCAGTTTAAAGCCTGTTATTATTTAACCTACTAACCACCAATTCAATCCACTAATTACCCAATTATGTCTACCGTGTCATTTGCTTTTAAGAAATGTTAGGGATGAGTTATAAAAGAAAAAAAAAGATTCCATCATGAAATATTATACTCCATAGTCTCAAAAGAATTTACAAAGAGCTTAAAGATCCAATGTCATTTTATATAGTGCAAAAAAATAAAAATAAAAAGTAGTACTTTTTTACAATCAATAAGAAAATTGGATGTTAATAAACGAAAGAGTTGAGCCAAGCTTTGAAATCATCTTACACTTATCTTAGAAGATCTCTAACTTTCTCAAAAAAAAATTTATCCTTATCATTTATTGTTTACCCTTGTCCTAAGCCCCATTACAACCTAGTCAAATCCTTAGAAAATATGGCCGAAGTGTGGAGGGTGAATTAAGAAGTACTGTGGTGAATGAAGTCAACATTCTCAGTCAGTGTTCTAAAAATCGCTAGGCGCTGGGATGGCGGCGAGCAGGTGCCTAGCGCCCAGGGGCCTAGGCGGGCACCTAGGCGGTCTTAGGTTTTGTATTATTACTTTAATAATTTACAAAAGTTAAGCATAATACCTTATCAATTACATCCAATTTAATGCCAATATACATATGCAAAATTTAAAAACATGAAAAATTAACAATCGTGGACAAAATTTATTAAAACTCAAATAGTTAATTTCTAAATAGTTTAAAAACTGAATAAAAAATAATTAAATAGTTTATTTCTAAAAAATAGGAAAGAAAATAAAATAAGAACACAATCAGCCTTATTAAAAAATAAAAAAATAAAAATAAAAAAAATCGCCCAGACCCCGCCTAGAGTCCGCCTAGACCTCGCCTAGATCCCGCCCAGACCCGCCCAGACTGCCTAGAACCGCCCAGACTGCCCGCCCAGCCATTAATCTGGGCAGTTTTCCACCTTAGCGCCTAGGCGCTGCCTAGGCCGATTTTTAGAACACTGTTCTCAGTAGATGATATCCCTTCTTGAGATCATATTTATTGTATTTTGGAATTCTGATCCTTTGTCTTGCATGTGAACTATCTTTTATTCATTGTTTCATCTTATTCACATACATTTGAGATAAAATAGCCAAATCTTTGAGTGATTTCATTCTGAGTGATTATATTCTTTGTAAGATTTGAAGCTGAAGCGATTTTTCTAGAATGTACATAGATAGGTCCACTTTTAAAACTAAAATTCGCACAAAGAAGATGATTGAATTCTTTATATAAACTTGAATGAATAATTTTTATTTCTTTTGAATAGTTCTTACTGAAGTCACTTATTGACTTTTTTTTTTTGAAAGGCAAGCTTGGGGTGTATATGGGCTCCCCAGTCCACTAAAAGAAAAAGGATGATAACATTACATTCTCATATATTTTCTACCCCTAGCGTCATCAAAAATGATCTTTTTCAAGTCCTCCGCAAAAGAGCTAGGAATTACATCAAAGAACTCCACATTAGGTAACATATTGGCCAGCTTGTCAGCGGCCTTATTCGTCTCACGGGCAACATGCATAATTTTGCATTCGTCAAACAATTTCAGCATCTCTTTGATTCTTCGCGTAGTATGGATCGCCTCCCATGGGGGGGGGGGCCTTGTTAGTGTTGATATATGTGACTGCATTAGCCGAATCTATGCAGATGATCACTTTCTGATGATGCCCTCGTCTTGCCATAGTCAGCCCAATTTCAACTCCTTGAAGTTCATGCAGAATCACTGATTGACCTCTTTGTGAGCCAGCCACTGCTGCCAAAACATTGCCCATATTATCTCTAAGAAGAGCTCCATAGCCTCCCCGAGAACCATGTAAAGATCCGTCAGTATTAACTGTAATCCATCATTGTTCAGGTCGATGCCAGGTGTGTCATGTGCTGATTTTGGACTGGTACTTGATGTCTATATTCCATCTGTTAAAGAAGCTTCTTGTGTGTGGGGTATCGTCCACTTCCGGTTCCAGAACTAGAAGTCTTAATCTGACATCCTTGATGACCATTGCCGTTAAATCCAGCGCTGCCTTCTTTTTTAGATCGAATAATCTTCTGTTTCGTTCCAACCATATATGATAAATTGTTGCATTAAACACAAGCTTCTTCGCAATTGAGGCTGGGCAGGAACCTGCAAATCTTTGATTGCACCACTGTAATTCCTCTGTCCAGCCTAGTGGTTGATGACTGTATCCCATGAAATGTAACATATAGGACCAGACCAATTTAGAGTACCAGCAGGTGAAGAAGAGATGTTCTTCATTCTCGGGCTCTAGATTACATAGGCAGCACTTGGAGTTTGGGATCTTCCTCCAATTTTGAAGTTTATCCTGAGTTTTTAATCTTTTGTTCATTGCTAGCCATCCAATAAAACTGTGTCTAGGTATACGCCCTTTGAACCATATAAGTTTCGTCCAAGGGAGCACTGTTGTTTTACTTCTGATAGCATTGTATGCACTTTTACTTGAGAACTCCCTATCTGGTCCTCCCTTCCATATTACTTCATCCTTAAAGTTACAGTCAATTTCCACTGACTTTAGGTCTTCATATATTTTTGCAATTGACTCCTTCATATTGTCCCTTACAAACCATTTTCCTTCTCTGATTAATGCATTGACCTTTGCCTTTTTATGGAGCAATGAGTTATATGTCAGATGTTGAGGGAACTTCTCCATCAGAATACCTTTTGGATGTCAGGGGTCTTTCCATAATGATGTATCACTGCCATTGCCAATTGCATAACTGATTAAAGTGCTGGCCATTTTCTTGCAATTGAGAATATTTCTCCAGCACCACGAGGCGTCTTGAGGGATCCCCATGAGCCAAAAATCTCGTCCTTTGATCAGATTCTTCTTAGTCCATTGAACCCAAAGAGTGTCCTTGTTCGAGACAATATTCCATACATACCTTGTCATGGCTATCAAGTTAGCTGTCTTAATGCATCTCACTCCTAGCCCTCCTTCATTATAGGGGTGGCACACTGTTTTCCAGTTAACTAGAGGGACTTTAAGGTAGTTCTCTGAGGTCGACCATAGGAAGTTCCTCAGGATTGAGGTAATTTCAGTAACCACTTCCTGTGGAAGAGTGTAGCAGGAGCTCCAAAACACGTGCATGCTGTTTAAAACAGCCTTAATAAGAGTGAGCCTACCAGCATAGGATAAGGTCCTATTCTTCCAAGAGCTTACCCTCTTTCTGATCCTTTCTAGAAGTGGGAAGCAGTCATGATAGGATAACCTGGTGGAGATCAGAGGTAGTCCTAGATAGCGTACTGGAAGGTCTGAAGAGCTGAATTGCAGAATATCACTGAGAAGTTGCAGTTCTCCACTAGGGACTCCTGAGGCAAAATGGTTGCTTTTATTGCAATTTACTGTCAGACCCGTGCACTTCCTGAACATTGCCATAACCTGGGCAAGAACTGTTGCTGATTGAGGGTCACCATGGAAGAAGGCTATAAGATCATCCGCAAAGCTCAGATGAGTTATATGGGGGTCCCTACATTTGTAATGCAGTTTGTAGTCACCTGGTATTGCTTTCTCCTTCAGAAGCAGATGTAACATTTCCATGATCAAAACGAAAATGTAAGGTGACATGGGGCATCCTTGCCTGATACCTCTCGTAGCCTTGATGAAGCCTTTCGGCGAGCCATTCACTGATATTGAATATTTTGGAGTAGAGATACACATGAAAACCCAATTAATGAATTTGTCAGGGAACTGAAGTTTTCTCAATATGTGGGATATAGACTCCCATCTTAGAGTATCATACGCCTTACGAAGATCTATCTTCGCCGCACATCTAGGAGGCCCTTGATCTCTATGGTAGTTCCGTACTAGCTCGTGTGCTAGCATTATATTATCCTGAATGAGGCGGCCCTTGAGGAATGCTGATTGATTTGGACTAACAAGACGCTGAACCACTGAGCTCAACCTGTTCTTCATGATTTTTGTTAAACATTTGTAGACTACATTGTAACACGAAATAGGCCTGAAATCATTGAGCAAGGTTGCATTAGTAATTTTAGGTATTAAAACTACACATGTTGCATTTACCTCCAGCAAGAACTTTCCACTGGCAAAGAAGTTGCTGACAGCGTTGCAGAAATCATCACCTATGATACGCCATGCAGACTTGAAAAAGAAAGAAGAGAAACCATCCGGGCCTGGAGCCTTGTCGGAGTCTATCATGGATAATGCTTCTGTTATTTCATTGCAACTGACTTGCTGAGTAAGTTCCTCGCCTTCCTCAGTCATGACCACTCTTTCAAAGTTTATGTTATCGATAATGCTCGCATCATATGGCTCAAGCGCACCTCCAAAGACACCTTCAAAGTGCCTCACACACTCTGCTCCAATAGCATCAATGTCCTATATTTTTTCTTGATTGGCATTGTATAGGGATAGAATCTTGTTCTTCTTCTTTCTTTCCCTGATATAATCATGGAAGTACGCTACATTTTCGTCTCCTAGTTGCATGTGCTTTGCTTTGGCATTTTGTTTTGCTTCTGACTCCTCCCCTCGAGCTGCTGCAACGTATGCTTTAATGGCATCCCTTTCCTGAACCACAAGCTCAGAATTAAGAGGCTGTTGTTGGAGAGCCAATTGTGTTCTATCCATACGCTGCTTGGCTGTTAGAACATTTAAGCTGGCATTTATGAATCTAGCTTTTCGCCACTCAATAAGCTGATGTTTAACCCGTTTGAGCTTTTGGGTCAGACAGTACATAGCATTACCTAAAACTGGTTATCTCCAAGCCTGTTCGACCACTGTCATATACCCAGTTTCATGAACCCAATAATTGTAGAATTTGAACGGAATCGGTCCTGCATTCTTTTGTTCATAAATAGTTAGAACCACTAGAGAGTGGTCTGAGACTCCAGCAGTGTGAAAGTCTGCTTCTGAGTCTGGGATATTGGTAAGCCATTCTTGATTCACCATGACTCTGTCTAGTTTGGACAGAATCCTGTGCATCCCTTCTTGTTTATTACACCAAGTTAAATAGCAACCTTTGAACTTACAATCAAATAATTGTACTTTTTGAACACAGTTCAATAAGTCCATAAAATGGAAAGGTCTGATTTCATCACCACCAACTCTTTCTTGAGAGTTTAGTATGGAGTGTAGTCACCTATAATTGCCCATGGAGATTTAATTGTGCTGCCCATATTATTGACTTAATACCTATCGATAAGTTACAGGAATACATCTCTTAAGGCTTTCGCATTCAATTTGGAACTCTCTGAAGTTAAATAAGAAACACGTTATTTTTGTTCGAGTCCTAAGTATCACTAATGTTTGTGGGTATCTTTTCCTGAAAACCCTCACGAGAGTACAACTCGTCCACTAGGGGAACCAAGTGGTTTAAAGACTTATTACATATGCTAAACGTAATCGTGATTCCTATGAAAGTGAGTTACTTTTTCTTCTTCTTTTACTCTGGGACTAGTGAATGTAGGTTTAGGGGATTTGATAGCCTTATAAATGATACATTTTAGGCCCCTAATTCTATATTTGTTATGTCCCAATATCTAATAAAAATATCTCATTATATGTATTTTGTAAAAAATCAAGCACTAATCTCAAATCATACACAAAGTGACACAACAAGGCTAAGTTCAACAACTAAAAAACACATTGGAAGTTCACACATGCATTGTTAAAGACTAAAGATCTTCAAGCAAGACCCATGAAGTCAATCCCACAAAGTATCATCATCTACGGATCTCGAGGATATCAACTTGAAGATTTGGATATCCACATGGAAACTTCATCATAGCCAAAGAATCTCTACAAACTCCACTATATGTGCTCACTTTTACACTACATCTTATTTCACTTTTACACTCCACCTTATTTCACTCCAACACTCCACCTTCCACCCCATTATCTTTACCTATAAGTCTCACATTTCTTCATCTATAAATACCCCACATGGAGATACTTGAGAAAGACTTTTGAAATACTTTGGAGAGAGAAATAGTTGAAGTAGTTGTAGTTTAAAGAGAAATAAATGAAGTTTGGCCTAGACCTTACCATGTTTGGCTAACATCCCACCTTAGGGTGTGGGTGAACCCATTAGAGGATAGCTCCAATATGGTTCTCTTTTAGTTTAATTTATTTCCAAGTTTATGTATTAGAGAATCAAGTAGTTAGATTGATCTTGTAACTTGATTATGTCACGAACCAATGAGGTAAGTTAGATGTTTTGTATTTCATCATATGAATTCAATTCATGTTTTTTTCTTTTATTTCTTAAGTTCAAGATTAGATAAGTTTCTATCATTGCGATTTCTCTGTCAAATTCCTATTTATAATGTTTACATATTATTAGTCTAAGTTTCATTTTAATTTGTTAGGTATTTGGTTTTTCATTTAAGTATGGATTCCAAGTATGTTTTTAAATCCACATTTGATTCTTAGATTACTAATATAATTAAAGTTTGAAATTAATTTGCTCATAAAGCCATACTTTCCATCCTAAGATGAGATGAGAATCTACCTTAGGATGTGTTAATGAATTTGGAATGATTAATCTAAGAGTGACCAAAAGGTGTCATCTACTCATGATGGTAACTCAATACCTTAACTCTCACATTTAGGTTTTACTTTGCATTTTTTATTTCAAACACTTCACCAATCACTTCTTTTCAAACCTTAACTCAAATGCTTTTATTTAGTTTTCCATATGTTATAGCTCTTCTTATGGGATTCGACCCGTACTTGCCGTTATCTAACTCAATATATAGCCGTGCACTTGGGAGAAGATTTAAGATCGATCAAGTTTTTGGCGTCGTTGCCAGGGAGAGCAATGGAAAATGAGTTTTAAAATCAAATTTGAATGCTTATCACTAGTTTAGTTTAGGTTTATTTTCATAGTTTAGTTCCATTTGCATTGTTTTGATAACATTTGTAGTCTAGAAATTCTGATGCATCTAAATTTTTGCAATTTTTTTGAGTATCTAACATTTACTGATTTTTTTTTATTTTCTGATTAATATACATGATTTTAACTTTCATGGACATGTTTCCATTTGTTTATTTATTGGACTAAAGGTTAATGAGAAACGAATTTTTGAACTTTGACTACATGTGCTGAAATTTGTCTACTTTAGATAACTGATGTTTGGACACATGTTTCTTCTGATTGAGTGTTATGTTTTGTATGTTTCCAAATTATAAATTTTTCTACATCTTGTCTAATTTTTAGATCATCATTTGGATAACTGGTCGAAACAGAATTTGAATTCTCGTAAAAGATACATAATTTGGACAGTGTTTTGTTCACTTCAACCTTCCACTGCTTTTTGGCTTCCAAATGAAGTTTTAGAATTTTTCTAAATAAACTTTGGTTTGTTAGTAATACAAGAGATTTTTAGATTTGAATTTAATCAAGCATTGAACTTTGCACGATTTTTCAAAGTCGATCTATCAGTTCTGGAAATTTTCAGCAATGCATTGTTTTGCTAAACTTGAATGATTTTCAAAATTTTGGTTCTATACTTTGTTTTTGAAGCCATTAATCATTCTCCTATGCTATAATTTTCAGGGTTTGGGTAAAATGATACTTGGAGTGGAACTTTGGTGAATTTAGTGAACAATGGAGGACAATTGGATCATAATTAGGACATTTTTTTCTTTGAGTGATTGGGAAGACCTAAATTTGTACTATTAAGTTGTAATAGATAAAACATGGTCCAAGATACAACTGGAAGCAAAGTGCGGTGCCTCTTTCAACCCACTTTGAATCTCTTGCAAGAAGTGTCTCTGAAATATTTTTGAGTGTTTTAAGTTTTGCAAGATATCAAACTGTGCTAAAGTACGTAAGAGCGGACCTGGCAATTAGCAACTGCATGGGACTTGATCACCCACCTCATCACTCCAATTCACGTTCAAACTTTACCAAATTTAATAACATGAACTCAGATAACTAGAGCCAAATAGAATGGTGTTCATAGAACCTCAAAAAAGGAATAGACTGTGATTGAAATCTTTCGAAGTAAGGCTACTTTATTGCCAGTTGGTCTGCACCAGTAAAGACCATTGTGACTGCACTGCCATTTCTGACCTTTTCACATAGAGAGTGGTGCTTCGACGGGGTTTCTTAAAAGTCTAATCTTATTTTGATTAGGAACACATGGGTTCTTGAAAGTATTTAAGTTGTAACTTAAAATCATAAGAAATCCACTAATCTTAAAGATTTCCTTCAAAGGCTTAGCAGGTTCTAGTACACCAAACAGTAAAATCTTGCTAGAACACATCTATGCCTAGTGTGGTGGTCTAGGGATTTTTTACGTAATAAGCTATATCTTACTTACTTACTTACAAGACATGGAAAAATCTAACTAAGGTGAGAATTGATTTTGAGATGCTCAAAATCATTCTCTACTTCAATTAGATTGGGTTTTAAAAAACAATCATCCCTTACACTTAATTGAAGATAATCAACTTATTGCTTGCTAGATGGATGGATAGGAATTGATTGAGCCTTGTTTGTGTCTCATGGTTAGTGTCCCCCTTTAGGTACATTTGCATATTGCATTTAGTTTAGGTCATATCATCTTAGGTTTCATAAGATTTTAGTTAGTTTCAAAAAAAAAAAAAAAATCTAGATTGATTCAAGTTCAGTGTCAAGGAGTTTCTCTTGTGTTAAAAGCCTTAAAGTTATGAATTTTCATTGGGGAGATCATAACAATGCCGAGGTAAATTACTTTGCCTTCGTAAACCAAGGTCAACCCTTAGAATAAAGTTTTGATTATACCAATCATTTGTCACGCAATGAATATGGAAACCAACCACTTTGGAATCAACACCGACCCAATTGGGGCTATGAACCTCTTAGGCCCACACCATCCTTTAATCCCCAATATGTGCATAACAATGAACAATACCTTATTTGTCCTACAAAGCCTTCAGTAAAGACCAATCCATACCACGTTATGCAAAATATGTAATCCACATCATCTTCATATCCAATTAGCTCATGGGAGAAAACTAACATTTCTCCCTCATTCCAAGAGAGCCTAGATCAATATATGGAATCATTAAGTTAGTCCATACGAGGGACTGAACAACATTAGTAGGCCACTGACAAACTTTTAGCTGAGATTTGTGATTTAAGGCTTCAAAATGATGCATTGATGAATGTTATGGATGAATATGAAGAAAATCTATTAGAGGAGAATGAGAGATATGATGAATTGTGCCACATTGATATACTTATATCAACCCTCAAACTCCCTAGGTAGAAGAAGATGAGTGGATAAAACATGTGAGACAATGTAATGAGAAATGATTGTGGGTGAATCATGAGTGTTGTGTTCAAGATGAAATTAGTCATGGTGATTCTATACCTAACCATGTGCTTATTGATGTAGATCCAATGTACACACATGATGTTGACGTAAGTGATTATTCAATTGAATTTCCATGTGACTCTTGTAATCTTTTGAATATTGGTGGAACATCCATGTCCGATACAAAGGTAGAACCTGAAAACTTTATTAACATTCTCCCCAGTTTTAGGAAGTTCCCCGAGTTTAGACTTGAATTACATGTTTCAAAAATCTTGGAGGATTATTTTGGAAAATGTGAAATAAATTGTGATGAGTAAGGAAGTCACAGAATTTGCCCATTCTCATACCCTAGTGAAAGTTGTGACTACAGTGTCATCACTACAGCCGTCGATGAGGGTCAACTCGTTGTTGAAACGAGTGATGTATTCCCTCAGCATCTCATTCTGTTTTTGCTTTAGGGTCAGTAGCTAATGCGAGACCTTCCTGATTCGTTGGCTACCCACAAAGCATGCGAGGAACGTCGTCGCCAATGTCCGGAATGAATCGATAGATTTTGAATGGGGTTGTGTGAGACATGTCTATCGGCTATGGACGTTGTGTCTTTGTTGGCTGCTCTTTCACCTCTGGTCCATTGAGAAGCTACTGGGAAGGTGGTACTACTATTTTCTAGTCCATTGCGAGACCTTGTTGTCACCATCTTTCTGGTTTTCTAGGAAGGTGGTACTACTATTTTTTCTAAGGAATTTTGTCGTTCCTCACGGACGACGCCAAACTTATGTAGTCAATTTATGCTCTCCTTCCTCGCCTTTACCTAAACTTGCACAAATAGCACATATGAGCCAAAGACCACCGTGTGGAAGCCGATGACACTCTGATGCTTAAGTTAGATAAGGCTTAAGAAAGTCCTTAGTTCATCAACCTTAGTTGTAAATTGTCGACTGTAATGTACGACATTGTAATCCTAATGAGAAACAAGATTTTGTAAACCACAACTTCCATACGACTAGAATGTCAAGTATCGAAGCCACCCACAAAAATCCGGACAACCAAAGTCGAAAATCTCCCAGAAATGTCACAAGTAAAAGCTAAACAAGCTAGACATACGAGACACAAAAATGTGAAATAATAAAATTTTCATTTATCTTCTAAAAAAGATATTACAAAAAGAAGAAAACAACAACTAAGGAGAATCAGTGTCATGAACAACATCTTCAGGAAGCATAGGCTCAGCAGGCTCCTCGACATCCGAATCACCCATCAGATCCGGAACAACTTCCTCGACACCATCGAACTCCTGGTTAACAAAGCTACGGTATGGGGACATGTTCAAGCCTTGCGTTTCCAGGAAGTCCAAAAAATCATGGCGACCCTCGACCACTCTCTTAAAATCCGTGGCCTCTGCTGCCTTCAACTTCTCTGTAATAGTCGGCAGCTCGGCTTAGGTTGACGCTAACTCTTTGTCGACATCGGCAAGTTTAGCAGCAACCGCAAATTTGGTCTCTACAAACTCGGAATTCAGCTCAACAATGCGAACAATAACAACCTTATGCTTGGCAGAACACTCTTTGGTAGAACGAACAACCTCATCACGTTCGGCCTTTCGGTCGGACAACTCTTTCTCGGCAACATCTAGACGGGAACACAACCTGCCCAATTCCACCTCGGATGTCTCGAGGTCGGAAACAAACGCATCACGCGTAGCCTCGAGTTCCCTCAACAACTCCTATGCAGAGTCCGCAACCCTCTCATGTTCCGTGCATTGTGCCTTCAACAAATCCAGTCAATGGAGAACATGGGAAATGACCAAATGTGTATTGAGAGCTTCCGCTCGACATGAGTAGCCTAGTCACAAGATGCCTTACAGTCTGGCCCTACGACGACAACATAGGTAAGATGCGACATCCCTTCCATAAGATGTTGGAGGCCATTGTCAATATGACGACGTGGTTAACGCACGAGCATAGGAGTCTTGTTAGCCAACCGCTCGTGACAGCCGCTAACAAGATTGCGAGCACCATCCTGCACATCAGCCTCAGAAGGCCAGAAGGTCTTGCCAAGGACAGAAGAAGCGAGGCGAGACGCAGAAGGAGCAACACGAGATCTTGATGTCCCAGAAACAGTAAGCTTGTGGTCTTGAGAATGAGCAGCAACTTGATCCTCTACTGACGAATCATACTCGAAGTCGTCCAAGGTCTTAGTACCCTTTGGATTATTTGACAGCGAAACACCTAGCTGAAGCATTTTACTCTCGATAACATGCAAATCGTCAATCGAGAGGCCGACAGAATCCAGCAAGCCATAAGAAGCAACGAGTTTTTTCTCATGGTCATCCAGAGGACGAGAAACCTCCTTCTTACTTAACTCGAGGAGTACTCGATTTACCTCATCGTCCTCACGGGCAGCAGAATCATCCCCCGAACCAAGACCTCCTTTCTAAAGATAGGCAAGATGAGAGGGGTCATGGCGGATTCAAGAACGGAAGAAGCAAGCTTTTTCCTCTTCGAGACGCGACCAGAAATGACGGCCGATATCTTGGAAGGGCTAGGAAGCCTAGGAACTTTCATTTTCTTAACAGTGTTCCTAGGACCTTGAGCAGAAATAGAACCAGAGACTCCTGTATCACCAACACGTGCAACAATATCCTCAAAAGCGAGGCCTACCCTATCCAATGAAATCAGATTACTATGGACAACGATGTCTATAGTAAGGAAATCTTCTACTAATACTCAGGGAAGATCACAAAACTGACGACATAACTCCTGCACTTCTTAAGACAGTGACAACTCTACCTTCTTAGGCTCCCGAAAAGATTGCAAAATATGATTCCCGCGAAACCTAAAATGGTTGGAAGAAAGAAAAGCGTAGAATCAGGACATCGACCAGCCAACATACTCTTCTCGTTGGTCCTTAAAGCAGGGAGGAGAACGCAAGCGACAAGAGTAACTAGGGTCCACGCTGAACCCTACCAGGGAGTGTAAAACTCTAACATTCATAGGGATGCGAGCAGAGGCAACCCTCACCAAGGTTGAAATCATTACCTTCCAACCGTTAGGGACAAGTTGAGCCGAAACAATTCTAATCAAATCCAAGTACTCCCACGCGATAGAAGGAGTCGAAAGCCCGAAACCAGAATGGAACATACCTGGATACAAAGCAATGTATCCATGTCTAGGACGACAAGGACTGTTGCCATCTCCGGGGTAAACAATCGCCAAATTGTTTGGCAACGAGTAGTCATGACAATTGTTGTCCAAAGTCGCGCATGTTGCCCTCTTGGGCACGAAGAAAGCTTTGTAAACATCAAGGGAATCGCCACCCAAAACCTTAGAGTTAGACATGATTACAGAACGAATACGAAGAAACAAAAGGTTAACAATCAGAAAACGAGAAGGTACAAAAAGAATAATAGCATATACAATGCTTCACCTTTTTATAGGATTGGGCAACGAAAGAACCACTCTTGGAGAACGTGCAAGGTATGACAATCGCACGAAATCCCAAAAATCGCGCCGAAACAAACAGACGGATGGAACAACAACGACAAATATCTAGAGCACTAACCAAGCCGTAATGTTGCAATCAAAAAGCAAAACCACCACACAATTAGTGGGTACTTGAACATACCCACTAACTACGGGAGGCGTAGCCGATGATACATTGAAATAGATCGATCATCACGACCGTGCACGTGGCATAAAAACCCATCACGAGAATACAACGCCCGATCTATTGGGCCAGCTCATAAAGCCCAAGAAGAATGAGGCCAATTATAGAAACCCGGACTAGGTCCACCACCGAGGAGACGTAAACAGGGCTCGGATCCAGGCCTAGACAAATAAGAGCCTGAGTACAAGCTCGATACGCGTTCTCTCATAAAGAAGGAGAACTTTGCATCAAGAAAGAGCCGCGGAGGAACTTAAGCCTCCACGAACGCATCTCCATTAAGGAGGAGACTGTTATACAAAACATCTCCTTCCATTGCGTCTCACATGCTTAAGTCACACAAAGAGTTAACCACGACCATTATAAAAAATAAAGATAACATTCGATACAAGTATGCAACTTTAACTGAGTATTGTCCAGATTTACATCATTCTTCCAATAGAGTTACTGACTTAAGCGTCGGAGTGCCTTCGACCACCAAAAAGGTGGTCCTTGTCAGTCTAACAATTATTTTGCAGGTCAAACTCGCACGAGGACAATTTTTGGACACATCAATGCCCTAAAACATTTTTTGAAGGACCTGAGAGAAGAAATGATGTTTGTCAATACATTAAGGAAGGGGCGATGGAATATAAAGAGCCTCATAAAAAGGATAAACAAGTTATAGTTAGTACCCGAATGAACATTTTTAAATTCGTTCCATCTCTAGGTAACCTAGCTGGATACAACAAAACTTAGAAGGAAATGATAGGGCACTGGAAGCCTTCACGGATAAAGATTTGCAACATGTAGTCTTCCCCCATGAAGACCCTTTTGATGTGATACTTCAAGTCGGAAACTCTATGATCAGGAGGATCTTGGTAGAGGATGTGAATTTCGTTGATTTATTGTTCAAGCCAGCATTTTAGTGAATAAAGATAGACCACCATGAACTCAATCTGCAAAAGGGAAGTTTATTTAGGTTCAACGAAGTCGAGATCAAACCAATGAGAGATTTTATCTTGTCTATCTCGGATGAGTCAGTGGTGTTATCAATTGCTTCATAGTCTTGGACCCCTTGTGGGTTTACAACATTATCTTGGGGCGATCATGGATATGTTGCATAAGGATAGTTAATTAAAACTTACAACCAAGTCATTTGGTTCCCAACAACAATCAAGTCATAGAGGTAGTTGAGGCTGTAACTCAAGGAAAATAGACATTGAGAAGATTGCACACATTGGCAATGAACTTCTCGCCAATGAAAGTCAACATTTGATCAAGACGTTCTTGAAGAAGAATACATATGTGTTTATTTGGAGCATGGCCAGCATGGTGGTCATATATAGTGACAAAATTAAACTCATGCAACATATATATAGTATGTGCATGGATACAAATTGGAAGTCAGTCAAGCAGAAGAGAAGGACCCACCAAAGTTGGTTGAGGCCGTGGTAGCAGAGGTTGATCGACTAGTTGAGGCTAGGATCATCCGGAACTGCAATATATAAAACAGTTGGCAAACATAAACATTGTTGCAATCCCAAAGAAGAAGAAGAATGTCAAGGTATGCATAGACTTTACTAACTTGAAACAAAACAGTTGGAAAAATTGTTATGCCAAGGGTTGTTCACCTGAACAAAGCTAACATTTTTCTCACACTTCAAAGGATTATGCAAATTTCAGTGCACTAGTAGAAATTAAAAGGTTATCTGAAAAATTATGGGTTGAAGATAAAAGCTTCAACTTCTATATATAACACCATAATTGATGAAGCATATGGTCTAAATGGGGGATCCTAGATCATTTAAAGTGTCTGGGGAGTAGCGGAGAGTAGAAGCCTTGGTTCCATACTTGAAAGTTTTGAGATTCAATCCTTGTCTGGAAAAGCTGACTAGGTGGAGAAGCCAATATACTTCCTAATAAGTAAAACTTTGCTTGATGCAGAGACAAAAGTACACATAACTTGACATTATGATTTTGGCTTTGATCTTCTGGTTGCGGTGGTACTTTGAAAGTCTATCTTATCACATTCATTACAAATTAATATTCCTTCAAAAGCGGTTTTGCACAGATCTTGGATGTCGTTAGTGATAATGGAAAGGTGGACCATGACACTGGGTGAATTTGAGGTGCGCGCAGTTCAAAGAAAAAGTATCCTTAAAAGGGACAAGTCCGTCGTGGTAGATTTCTTAGTTGATCATGAGTGAAAAAATGAAGTCCTAACCAAAAGAACCTCTACCTAAGTTTGCGAGGAGAACTAAAGGATAACGGCTCTTTACTGATGGATCATCAAAGGCAGGCTAGCTTGTCTGGGGTAAAAGTTGTCCAAATTATCCTAGACAACATCAAGAATAACGCACGTTGAGATATTTTGTCATCTAAGAATGTTGTTGAATACGAGGCACTCTTTGCTGAACTTGAAATGGCAGCTTATTGGTTGAATATGAAAAAACTTGGGGTATTTTGTGTCTAGAATATGATTATCTAAAGGCTGTGGCCAAGCGGATCCGGGTTTTTGAAGGTTGAAATCCTCCATATTAATTGCCAATGGAATGGAGTACCAACTCAGTAATTTGCCTGTGGCGAATGTAATGACAGATTCAAAGTTTAAACTAGGGCTGGGCAAGTACGGGTAACCGGCCCAAAAGCTAAAAATCGAAAATCGGCCTGTGTTTATGAGACCCAAAACCGGACCGAGTTGACCAGGTAACCGAGGTCCCGGTTAACCAATTTACGGGCCGGTTTCGATCCTAAGAGCAAAAAATTACTTCTACAGTAAAAAAAAAAAAAAAAAAAAATTCATTCATCTTACGTACAAAAATTATATAAAAAAAAAAAACAATACAACAAATTACAAAAAAAAAAAAAAAAATCTTGATATTCGACTTCGACCCGGTTACAGACGATAATATCTGATCAAGATCTTGTTTCACCTGTCCAACGATCGTGATCTTGTTCCACCTTACAGACGATCAGATATGATCAGATCCGATCCGAGATCAAAGATCTGATCAAGATCCGAGATCAGATCTAGGGAAAGGCGGGGAAGGGAGGGGAGAGGGAGGCGGTCAATCTCGTTCGGTCGATGCTTCGCTGTGAGAGGGAGAGGAGAGGGAGGCGGCGGTCGATGGGTTCCCTCAATTTTGAATCCTCAATGTTATTTAACCTATTTAAATTTAAACTATTTTAAGTTAACTATTTAAATTGGGCCGGGCCGGTTACCCGACGGGCTTCAGAAATGGAAACCGAGACCCGGATCAGAAACTTCGGGCCGGGCCGGGCTTTTACAACTGAAACTTTTTTAATAAATAAAAACCGATCCGAACCGACCCGATCGGTCCGATTGTCGGTTCGGTCCTAGTTTTCGGTCCTAAATGCCGACCCTTAGTTTAAACCTTGCTGACCGCATTTGTGGTGAGAGGGGTTAAAAGATTAAAAAAAAATTACTCCATATTGGCCAAGATGAGAACATGCTTACCGCATCTTAACCTGTCACAGCTACACTCCAAAATGGAACATAAAAGCTTTAAATTTGCTTGCATGTCTTACTCAACTATTTGAATGGTGCCCAAATTTTCCATTTTTATCATTCAACTTTTATTTTTATTTTTATTTTTTGACTGGATGACGATGTGTTGTAATGAATTAATTTAGAAGAAAACAAATTTCTCATATGTATGGGGGCATAACAGTAATTCGAATTTGTTATTTTATTGAGAGAATCAAAATGAACATCTCCAAGCTGTCGTTCTCTCTGTCCAACGAATCCAAACGAGAAAATAAGCAGTTTCTTTTTTTCTTCTTCTTCTTCTGTACAACTGCCTTTTCCTCTCCCGCGCATTTGTTCATCTTCAAAGCTTCGTTAATTTTTCTTCTCCTCCTCGCAAAACGCTTCTCGCGCAGTGCGACTTCTTTTTCTCCTCCTCCTCCCAAGGTATGTATTTTCTTATAGACATTGTTCATTTCCTTCGTATTTTCTGGATTGGCTTTGTGTACTTGTTCGGAAAATAAAACCCCATTGTGAAATCCCATAATTTTAGAGAGATCAATGGGGGGGGGGGGGGGGGGGGGGGGGGGATTTATTTCGCTAAAACCTAATGGGATTTAGGGATTTTTGTTTTTTTTTTTTTAATTTTCATTTGTAGGGAGTATCCTAATGTGATCAATGCTGATCATTTGATTTGTGATTTGCGATACCAAATGCATTAGCATTACAACTCAGATCCATGGTGAGATTATTGAAAAATTCTAGGCTGCCTTGTTTGGGATTTTTTTACACTTCTACCCCTCCTGAGGATGGTGTTTGTTGTTGTATTTTAAAAATAAGGGGTAAAAACTGTAAAAAAAACTAAACAAGGCACTCTAGAATTAATCGTGATTATTATGTGGTTGATGTTGTCATAATTGTTAAGAGCAGAACTCAAGGGATTATTTATTTAATTGATGATATCAACTAAAATATTTGTAAGGTGTATTTGGTTTCATGGAATCCTATTCAATAAGAATCCATGAGGGGACCACTACCATTAGATTTTGTGACCAGTGACGGGAATGGAAGTTTCATGAACATGGAAGGAGTGTGATTCCCATGTTCATGAGACTTTCATTCCAACCATTGATCATAACATCGAATGGTCGATGATGACTGCCATGGGCGGAGCCAGGATTTTTGGCTAGGGGGCAAAAAAAAATTTAAAAAAAAATTTTGAGCTTTTTTTCACCTAAAAAATGATTATTCTATTGATAATTTTGAAAAAAAACACTTATCGTACAAGTTGTGTTTTCTTTTTTTTTCAAAGATGTAAAATTCTCAATCATTATAATTTGCTAATAATAACTGCCAAGCAAATAACTAATCATCTTATGGATACACTGGCAACATACCAAAATTTTGGTTTTCGAAGAAGTTTTTTCCTTACAATATCACTTGCTCAAGATAGGCATAATCAAAGCATGGCCAAATTAATGTGTCTTAAAAGGATGATAAGTAGACTTATGCCAACTTAACGAATATCTCCGTAAGAGCTCCAAATAGTTTAACATAGCTAAATGTAGATAGTGGTTAAAAATGGGTTTGATTTCATAGGAAAATAATTGGGTGAACATGAGGTAATGTTGATTGCTAGCAAGTGTTTGGATGAAATTGAAATGGAAAATAGTGTTAGAGGGTAAATTACATTTTCCATTGATCCAACAATGAGTAAGACCGAAATCTAGTGGACAAACATGGACTTTTCATACAACTGGATTGTTGTTTATAAAAATATTTTATTGGAAATGAATTATCTTATACTTATATATGAGGGGGTGGGGGCAAGTTAATAAAAAAAAATTGTGGGGCCTACATCATAGGCTAATGGTAGAAAGTATCAAAGTGGGGGGGGGATGCTCAAGTGGCTCCGCCCATTATGACTGCTACCTCAATTTAGCCTTAAATGTAGGGGTCCCCTCATGGATTCCCATAGAATAAGATTCCATCCAACCAAACAAACCCTTAGTTTTCCTTCTAATAAATTTTGTTAAAACAAATTTACTTTATAGATTTATTCTAAGTTGAATAATGAAATTCCTTGCCTTAAAACTGTGCATGACATGATTTGCGTCTTATTATAACAGATTATAGGCACCCTTCGCTTTTATTGAAATTAGGAATAACCAAAACCACACACTTCATAATGTATGAAAAAGTTATTACACCATCAAACAATGTGTAATGCAAGTGCACAGCTGAAGAATTCTAGCATATTAAAAAAATTTATCTCTTAATTTGTTAAGAACTTTGAATTCTTTGAAAAATAAGCGCACCATAATAATGGGAGTCATTCTGAACTCGATGAATCTCAAATCTAAATTGTAGAAAAAAAAAGACCAATCTTCATCACTAAACTGAGTGAAAACCCTCGTCTTCTTCTTCATACCCAAATTCCCTCTTTTTTGTTTCACTAAACTCTCTCTTGCTCTGTCATTTGTTCTCTCTTCTCTAAACCCTTACAACTGTTATTTGCGATCTTTGGAATTTGAAGCTTTCTTCTTGGTATTCCAAAGGTATATTCTCAGAATTCCACTCTTGCAACATTGGACTAGTATTTATGCACTTGCGCTTGAAATAGTGAATCCTATTTAGTTTCTTTGAAATTACTGATAAAAAACATATACTAAGTGAAATTCATAGTGAAAAACACCCTTGCTTAGCTAGACTGCCTTCAATTTATGTGAAACAAAAAAGCAAAGGATGTAGTTGCTCACAATGTTTCAACAATTTCAGGACAGGTAGGTACCAGGGCTTTTTGCGAATAGGATGCGAAGCGTAAGCCTCAATCTTTTAGGAGAAAAGGCTCTAAAAATATCAATTACATAGAAATAAATTCACCAAAGATATTATAAGCACAATGAAATGTTTCTTTTGTTAGGATATACCATTCCATTGTGGTACTGACACGAACAACAATAGCTATAAGCCTATACATAAGGAACATACTTAGTGAAATTATAAACTAATAAGGGCCAATGAAGTAACTAATAAACCAACATTTTTCAACATTATATAAGAACAAGCCTAATGATATTTTACCACACATCAAAGAAAAATCGATAAAATCTACCAAATAGTTAAAAAGGTAGTAGCTTTCTATATATATATATATAAAACACTTAAAAAAAATATGTTGCAGATTTAACAAATGTCAAAAAATGAAAAATTGATATAGGAAAAATATAATAATAACAAATAATTATAATAATTACATATCTCAATGATCAAAGAGATTTCTTTCTAGTCATGAATTTCCTAATAAGATGGATAAAAGTGACAATCGAAATTGGAAAATTTCAGGGTTGGAGAATTCAATATGGAAAATTTCTCCTAATGTGGGTTTTGGAGGTCTAAAGTAGGTTCATTAATCATTTATGTATTAAACAAGTTCGGAAGGGGTAAAATAGTAAAAGAACACAAATAAAATAACTTAGAAATTTTGCTCTCTGTTTAGCCTGGTAACTTGTAAAATCGAGGCTTAAGCCTCAAAGGAGAATGTTGTGGCAAGTCAAGTGGTATACTATTTTGGTTGATTTGCTTGCACATTGTTTTGTTTCTCTTAATACTAATTGGTGTAGTTAGCAATAGTAGTCTACTTATCTGGATGTGTGTTTTTAATTGCAGAAGTGGTCTTTTGACGCTATAATATTAAATAAAGGAAACCTTATGGATTTGTAAGGCAGTATAAAGCCTTCATTTGTGGAAGACAGAGATGAACGTGTCTGCTTTGTTAACTTCTGCAGGCATCAATGTAGGCCTGTGTGTGGTGCTATTTTCACTATATTCCATCTTGAGGAAACAACCAGGAAATGCCAGTGTGTACTTTGGCAGGAAGCTTACTGAAGATCAATTGCGCAAGAATCCATTTTGCTTTGATAGATTTGTTCCATCTGCAAGTTGGATAGCTAAGGCTTGGACAACTACTGAAGAAGAAATTTTGGATATTGGTGGCTTGGATGCAGTGGTCTTCCTCAGAATACTTGTTTTTAGGTGAAAACCCCACTCAATAATTGGCTGTTTATGTTGATGAAAGATATTATTGGGCACTTTTTTTTTTCTTTAATTTTTAACTTTGTTTTTTTACAAGTCTCACATGATAATGCCTTACTAGTAGTGCTAGTAGATATACTTTATTGGTGCAAGTCAAGCAAGGCTTTGACCCTATTTTACTAAAATGGGTGAAAGCAATATGAAGTTAACGAAAAAGCAGTGGAACAAACACCTAAGGCAAATAACACCTAGCAAGAGGAATACCTAAGGCAAGCCTAAACCACAAGGTCTTAGATAATGAAAATTTTAAGTCTGTAGCCCTATCCCGCTCACAATATTATTCTAGAGGCACTTTTAACTCTTGTTAATCTACTCCAAACTCTACGTACCCCATTTCTAAGATTTTCTTTTTACTATAACGGGATGGGGCTTATCATCTGTGAGCATGCACTTCAAATACATTCCTTCTGGAGTCTGCAAGTCTTTCTATGAATATCTTTGTCAAGATACCGATGAGTTACCCCATCTTCTAGTATGTGTTTTTACTTTCATCCTCATAATCCCAACTGGTAATTTTCACCTTCATTCTCATTGCTTCCATCCTCATTGCGATCATTTCTTCACCACTTTCTTTGTCAGATCATCGTAACAGCTCTGACATCAATCACTCTTCATTCACCACCGTCACCATTTGGCAACATTTGAACATTTTAGGCTGTCATCTCCATCTGATCCATGCTCATCACTCACTCTATCACGTAGCACCTTGTTAGCTTCGTTTTCACCTACTTTCTTGGAGGGATGCTATCGTTTACTTGTAATATTTCAATTGTCTCTTTATGGTCAACTGCCTCTTCCAAATTAGCCAATGCTCCAGGCTTACTTCCTTCTTGACTCCATTACTCCTTGGCTTCTTAGTCTTTCTCTTCTAGACACCTATCTCTTGAAGGTATTTGCCTTCTCTGTAACCAGTATGGTGGGTTCACTTTGTGTAGGAAAGCCATGAAAATGGTATTCACCTTAGGTTTCCTAGGAGCCTTAATGTTGGCAGGATACCTGTTATGAACCAACCAATTCTCCCAAAAGCCCGAGCTGTCCAGGAGGGGAAAGTCCATAACAAGGATCGTAACATTGCCCCACGTTTCCAAAGCCGACGTCCTCGTCGGCCCACTCTATCGACACTGGCCCAGTGAGCCTTCTCTCAGCTACCAGTATTCAACAACTTAGCACTATGCCCATACATAATGCTAAATTATTTTAATCCAGCCTGTAGGTCGCCCCTGCCGGGATTCGAACCTTGGATGTGGGGATTCGAACCTTGGATATGGGGTTTGGCTCTGATACCAATTGTTATGAACCAACCAATTCTCCCAAAAGCCCGAGCTGTCCAGGAGGGGAAAATCCATAACAAGGATCGTAACAATACCACACGGTTACTGTATGCTGAGAAGAATTACAGTTTTATTGATATTTCAAACTGATGGATATATTGTTAATAGTAGGAATTTCTATTATTGTTATTTCCTTGAATAAGTGGCTTTGGACCACAAGTAAAATTAAAGGTTTGTGTTCAAGTATCAGGGATTTAGTTCTATTTCTAGGGTTTCCTTTTCGAATTAGTTTACTCATTATGCAAGTATTTGATTTTTACAAATAGAGCCTTTGGCCATTGTAATAAATAGAGTATCATATGATCAGTTTCAAAGGAAAAAAATATTTTGCACAAGTCTATATGTTGGCTAGCTTCTTCTCTCTATGCGAAGTTAATCTTTTTTCCTCATGCAGTTGTATGTCTAATTCTTGTTTCAAGCTTGTATTCATAGCCTTAGCTTATGTATTATTACTTATTTTCATCTTTTTGCAAAGCAATCGGGGGTTGGAGGAACCCCACTTTATTGATTAAACAATGACATAAAAACCAAGAGGGAGGACATACTCGAGCCCTTGACACACCACGAAGAAAAACAGAGAAACAAACCAAAGAAATAAGCAATAAAAGGACCCTAGAGTCCCAACTAAGACTAGGAGAAAAAAGAAGAAGAAAAATAATCGACTCTAGAACTAACTTCCACAAAGGAACAAGAGTTACATCATAGTAATCAGCCTTGAAACCTTCTTGATATGTGAGCTCCTTCAGGTACTAATGTTTTTACCATCTGAGCAAGTCATTGGCATTATTGGATTTGGGTTCTTTGTCTCTGAGCGTGCATCTTAGCTGACACTGGAAAAAAAATAAAAATAGAGAACTACGAAGCTCACCAACGAAAGGATATAGCCATAAGATAGGAAGAATCCTTCATGAAGAAGACGTTCACACTCCATGGAGAGCACCAAAGAGGTAGAGTATTGAAACAAACACAGTTTTTTTTTTTAAACTCTGTAAACTTCAAATTTGATCCTTGTTCTCTACATACTTAGGATATATATAGTGGCCTGGGAACATCCCTCCCACTTCAAACCTGCATAACAACTAATTCTATACCTAGGAACATGAATAGAAATAACTAATAAATACTTAGGAGACTAGATGATGATTTTGAGAAGAGCGGTACTGTTTTCAAACTGCTGGGATCACTGTACAACAATTAGAAGGTGAGCCGTATATCGAAGAAAGCTCTAGAAGTCTACTTTCCAACACAACAAATGATTTGTTGATCTAAACCTTCTAGAGGGAGTTATGCAATTTTCGTAAGATGTGCCCAGGCTGACTTTGTGGTCCCTCCCTCGTCATTCCTCCCTGCATCATTAGTCCACATTCATCTTCATTGAGGTTACAATCGAAACAAAAAACTCCCCTTTTTTGTACATCACTTACTTTTGTTTCATTTCTACCTCCACATCCTAGTTCTATGACCATCACATTCATTTCCAACATTGACCCTTGCTTGTATAGTTTTGAAGTCTGGAATCACAAGAGTTATGTCCTCAAAGGTAATTATTTTATGAATTTATATATTAGGGTGTGTTTGGTTGCCTGGAAAAGAAAAAATTTCTCGGTAAACTAGTGTTGGAAATTTTGATCAACTCAATTCCTTTTTTTCCCATTCATAGTGGTAAAATTTTGCTTAGCTCTATGCAAGGATGCATGGACACGAACATGCACGTTGTGTCAGACACGGACCGACATGCTGACTCAACAATTTTAAAAAAACTAGGACACGTCATACTATTTTTGTAATAGGTCATATAAACATAAATAATAATCTAATAAAGTGCCTTCCTAGAGTGTTTGAAGAAGATGACACTCTCTTGCAAGAAAAAAAATAAATTAGAAAAGAAATAGAGGAGAGAAGAAGCAAATGAGAGACGAAGAAGCATAGACTACTATATGCTTTAGTGGCTTTTTGCCCTATTTGTCTTAAATCACAATTGAAAGATTCATTCACTTAAGATGGATCAACAACCACTAAATTAGGTGGTTATTGGCAAACATCCAAAAGTGAAAAATAAAATAAAGTTGGTTTTCGGGTCTTGATTGTGTCTTGACTCCTGACCAAGTTTCGGGTGTATCTGAGGCGTGTCCGACATGTTGACCATATTGACCATATGTCTGACACCTGCCAACATGCTGACCAAGTGTTCGATGTGTGTCAAACGAGTGTCGGTGTTAGATACATGTCAGACACGGATATGACAAATTTTCCAAAGAGTGTGCTTCCTTGGCTCTCTGTAAGGCAAATTTTTTCCTTGAAACTTTTTCTTGAGAAAAGTTTGCTCATCTTGCAACGAAACACACCCTTAGTTTCATCTCTTTTCTCAACCAATCTACCATTCCCTCCTCGTCATGTCTTTCATGCATGATGCCTCTACTTCTCTTCGAGGAAACTTTTAAACAATAGTATTCTTCTTGGCTAATTCCCATGATCAACTTAATAATGGCTGCCATTTGGTCTTTTAACTATTTGTCACGGTGTCACCCTCCATCTTGGTGTGTTAAGAGTTAGCTTTGTACTTGTTAGTTACATCTCGTATCTAATTATTTTTTGACATATTTTTGTCCCTATATCTTAGTAGCATAAGCATATTAGGGTATTTAAATAAAAAAATGAAATTTTATTTGATTAAAAGGAAAGTGGGTGTAATGAGAGAACATATCAGCATATCTTGCAGAATATGCTTCATTGAGTAGTTTTGTTTTACTAAAACTAAGGTATTTTGTTTTTAGTAATAAAGGTCAATGGAAATTTAATTGGGGGGAGTTATTGTCTATCGTTGGCTTCTATGGTAGAATCAGTCGAAAGGCCTGAGAGGTGGTGGTTTACCCTGTGATGGATGTTAGCGGTTCAAGTTTGCTTATCTCTAGCTCGCAAACTTAGCTGATAGAGCAGTTCGATCTATGATTTCTCATCCATAAACGTTGATAAGATCCTTCCATTTGAGTTAAATAAAATCTATGTAACGACATTCTATTTAAAAAAAAAACCGTCGATAGTTATCATGTCGGATGCTTGTGTCGACACTCACGATACTCCCACCGGACACTCCATGCTTAGATCATCAATTTTTCACGTATCTTTGAAAAGTTTCAATTCTATACTAATGCTACAAGCAAATAGTAGTAAGTTAGTAGTGTATGAGTAGCAACGTTGACCTACAAGCGTGTCCCCTAGCATATCTCGTATTGTGTTTTTTTTACCAATGTGTCCAACACTTCGTATCCGTGTCGGATACCTTTATCCGTATCCATGTCATTGCTACATAGAAAAAAAATGAATAAGTGAATATTAGTAAATGAATTCAAAGAACTTATTTAGCTTAATTGGTGGTCATTAGTTTGTCAAACTATTCTTATCATGAATAGGTATCAGAGAAGTATTAGAACCTAATTGGTAATTGTTAGCTCTGACTTGTAGACTTGTAGTGAATGGCATAAAAAATCCAGTGTTCATACTGTGTTGGCTCCGAGTTACTGAACTCATTAAAGATAGGCTCAGCTCATCTCAATTATTTTGCGGAAGGGTGCTAACTTAGCTGGGAGACGTTCAGGGATTGAAGGTTTCCAAAGGTATTTAAATGATTTAGGGATTCGTTAGAAACCCTACTCGCCTAAAAAAAAGAGATTCTCCCCAAGACTACTGAGAAGCAATTTGAGGATATTCACTCTGTGATGGTTTGCAAATACAAATTATATGTTGTAGATTTCAAGACAACTGAAAGTCAGAATCAACCATTCCTACAAGGGCGAGTCATCTAAGTGTCCAAGAGAACCAAATGTTTTTGTTGGCTGAGTTGATAAAATTGGTAAGATTTTGGGATATAAATCTTTAATGTGTCTTAAGGCAGTGAAATTGATGGCAACCAACTTAGTTTTGTTGGGGATATGGAGAATGAGAACAGTTTGGGATAGGGAGTTGTTGCAACAACCAGTTGTTCGCATGTGACCACATATTAGGGCTGTATTAGAAACTTAATTTATTCCTTCTGATCATCCACAAGAGTTGTATGGGAGGTAGCACAGTTTGAGGTAAAAGTTGTTGATAGTTATGCAGGTACTGTGCAGTCAGCTGAAAGTGCCAAAATCTGAAAAACAAAAAGTCCATTGTTATGTTAATGGAATTCGCCGAAATATTCAAAGATAGCTTTTATGTTGGGCCCCTAAGGCTATGAACGAGGTCTGGTTACGCCTGGAAAACTGAACTCATGTAGAAGCGTAGGACTTCCTTTTCTCTCTCTGTGAATTCGTCTTCTCCAACTGCAGAGATTGCCCCAAATATGATTTAAACTTTTAAAGTGCTTTAAGTGTGAAAATTTTAGTCACAGTTTCGGAAAGTGACGGACATGAATTGGAACTTTTGGAAGTGCAACTTGACAATACAGAAGCACTGACTCCACCTGATAATGCCTCAGATGACATGGGAATTTCTTTGGTTGCTGACATTGATTCTATTTCACTCAGAACTCAAGTTCTTTCTAATCCGGTATGAATTGATAGAAATTGGTCCATGTATATTAGTTGGCCTAGAAGCATAAGCCCATTAGGGCATTTAAATAAAAACGGTTTGAATTTACTTAATTTTAGCTGTACTTCAACAACATGATCCAACAGTAATTCAGTTGCTTTTGCGCAAAGTTGCAGACATTCTGTGGACAAGCCAGAACCCCTTCATTATGAGTGACATTGTAGAGGTGCAACTTGGGCGGGCTGGCCCAAACCCAACCCCAATTGTTGAGGGGTCAACCCACAGCCTGCCCAACCCAAAGTTGAGCTCATCCATGAGCTTAAATTATCGGGTCAAACTCAGGTTGGTTGCCTAAGGTGCTATCTTCTCCAAAATTTATCAACTTTTCAAACTAAAATGTAAGCCATTTAAGGGTGTTTGGGTTCTTCAGGTTGCTTGAGTTGCAAAGACCCCAACCAAGTTTCACTAACGTATGGGTCAAAATTTTGGGGTTGGGTCCAGGTTCCCCCCGGATCATGAATAGGGGAACTCATCTGCAGTTATGCTCCACCAAAGAGAGAGTACTACAAAATTACCTCCTTTATTTTTTTCCCAGATCTACACCTACACTGCACTGTTGTCTAAAGCTATGATGTTGTTCTCAGCGATCACCTCACCTCAGAGTTTGGGCATTGTTGTCGGCATTGCACATCATCAGGTCATTTCAAGTTTCCTTGGCATGCCATCTATTCACTTCCACACACACACATACACTCATAAAACTGAGCCATCCATATTATTCTAGGAATATCCTTTTTTATCTCTAGTCTTTATGGATAACATAACCGAGGCAATGCATATGCTTGCTTAACAATTCTCTGCCTCGACTTTTATTAGCACATCTTCTGTATTCGAAAGAATAATGTCTACATGGGGTGGGCTTGCTAAAATTTCTCTCCCTGTATTTTCAATTAATGTCTACTTGTTTTATGATCGAAAGAATCTTTGTATAGTTCTAAATATGCTCATCTTTACTCTAAGAATCTTGAGCAACATAGCTTGTGGTGCTACCTCATAAGGTTAACCATTTTCATCTTTCAGTTTTGCTATAAAAAATTTCTACTGTTTTATCATTATGCCCTATGGATTTGATTAAACGATTCTGTGATGTTTCATAATGTTAATTGAATATTTCAAGATCAGAGAATGAATATTTACAGTCTCAATACTCTGCTAGTTGTTTGAATAATACTCTCCATCAATATTGATCTACATTGGTCTCGAACTTTGTGGCAGTGAAATGGCCTTACTTGGTAATTCTATCTCTATTTCAAGTGTCAAGCATGTATTTGCAATCCAGAGCTTTTGTTTAGCAATTACTAACCATTAGAACAGGTTCACCTTTTTAAGCTGACTCCTTTTCCACAGTCACACCATCCATTTTTATTCTGTCTGCTATTTTTTCCATGCGATGTTACTGAAAATGTTCTGCATTTAATCTCATACAGCATTCGGATCTTCGCCATCGCTGCTGCGATCTGTATGTTTTCAGTAGTACCACTGAACTATTATGGACAAGAGATGGTTCACAAGAAAATACCTTCAGAGTCAGTTGAGGTTTTTACCATTGCAAATGTTGAAGAAGAATCAAAATGGTACGGATTGTAGTATTTTTTTATTTTTTGACAAATTCATCATTGATGAGTCATCTTGAGTATAATTTTTCTACAAATGAAGAAGTATACTTTAGCTTTTCAGTTTGGATATGCAATTAAACTTTTATACGTACTAGCATTTTGATTCTTTGGTGCTGTATTAAAAAAGTGGCTTGGCTCCCAACTAGATTTTTTTCTCAGTAAGAACAATATTTCACTTCAAACAAAAGAAGAAGATACAATGGAGAAAAGGACCAACAGACATGCCCTAAGGATAAGCATTACTCAAAGAGGACATTTTTTTTTATCAGAAAAACAAGGTGTTGTATTGATATATCAAAAAGAATGTTAGTAAAGCCACTAACCAATACAAAAACTATATACTGTCATGTGTATCAGGTCAACACTATACAATCCAAATTAAACATACAAGAAGAAAATAAAATATCTCTAAATTTCTCCCAATTAGAAGCCCACAACCAAAGAGTGACTTTGACATCTATTTAAAGAGTGGCAACTTCATTTCTGATCTCTTTAAAGATTTTGTTGTTTCTTTCCTTCTTTCCCTCCAAACCACCCATATGAAAGCATGAAATAACCTCTCCTAAGCCCATTTCCCAAATAGAGATAGATTGGACGGAGGTTGTGTATTGGGATGCCACAGCTCTGCCCATTCAAGGAAAGAATCTGAGAAGAAAGTGTGAACATGAAAATCATATAAGGCCACTCCCCAAAGTTGCTTTATGACTAAGAAAGAAAGAAACAAGTGATCAATAGATTCCTCATGATTCTCACACATCACACATTGATTAGCGAGATGCAAGCCCCTTCTTTTAATATTGTCAACAGTAAGAGTCCTCCCTTGAAGAATTGTCCACATAAGAAAGGTAGTTTCTGGATAGACTTCCTTTATCCAAATGAAAGAGTAAGCTTGTTGATTCTTTCATGAAGGTTAGAGTCGGGAAGAGAGGGAGCCAAGTATACCAATCCTTAATAGAATAATCATTGGCTTTGCCTTTTCATAGCCATTTGTCATCCTCCAAATCAAGTGAGATGCCATCATTAAGCTTGAACACTAATATTTTCTCAACTCTGAAGCTTTCAACAAAGTTCATATTGAAATTGGTCAAGTATCCACAATTCTTTAGAGCTTTATCGAAGATGGACTCGAGAAGGAAAATTACCGTAAGTGCATTGAACAGATTCAGGAAACAATGATAAGTATAGGCGAGATTAATAACCTCGGCAATGAGTTCATTACTTAATTCAAGTTTTGGGAAGATGATGGCTATCACAAAGCAACACAAAAGGGGCCCCTATGGTACCTACCTCGCTGCAATTAAACCTGGCTGATTCTATTCACGGCTTGATGAAACTTGGTTGAAACTTATTGGAGGTCCAAACAAATTAATGTTGAAGATTCAGTTGATGTGCTGTAGTTAGGGGTGGAAATCCACTCGATTTAAAGCTAGTTGGTTTCTAGTTGAAATGTGTTCTAATGCAATAATCTCTAACTATCAATTATTTATAATATCAGAAAAAGGTTTTGCATTATTTAGTTTATTTTTATAGAATGAGAGGATACGCGTAAGTAATGAAACTTGGATGATCCACATTTCAGAGTCAGTTGCTGATGAGCACATCAAACTATCCACGTAAGAGCCCTAACAGACAAGGCCTCATGATTCAATTACCAGGGGCATGCACTACCACTAAGGGTGTGTTTATTTCAAGGAAACTTTTCCCAAGAAAATTTGCTAAAAGTGAGAAGCGAGAGGATGGAAAGAGGTGAGAATGATGAAAATGAATTTTGTAATGATCACTATTGTCTAGGTTTGTTACAAAATTATGGAAAAAATTTCTTGGGGGTGGGGGGAGCTAAGAATTTTTTTGCCAAATATAGTCATCTTCAAGATCTAAGTGTTAGTTCTTCCTTTGGGGTATGACTATGGCCTTTATTACCGGAGTTACTAAAAAGTTATTCAAAAGGAACAAAAGTGGGAGGTACCAACCGATGGTGACCAAGCTTCTATCATTCTTAGGGTTGGTCAAGTATTACAGGCTCAAGATGGATAATACTTTCCATTCCTTTCCTATTTCTTTCTTTTTATAACTTTCCCATGGCAAATTTTTCTTGGAACCAAACACACCCTTAATCGCATCGGCATTAACTTTTCTCAACTTCTTGTTGATAGCCTGTCTTGCTATGGACGATGTAAGTGGCAAAGCACCCAATTCAAGCCAATAACCCAGCCGAAACATCTTTTTCAGTGGGCACTCCAAAGATTTGAACAAATGCATCATCCAAATGATGATTCTTTGGATATAGAAACACCACTCTATTTGCCTAAGTGAGTGTAATCATTAGATAATTTCTTCTACTTAAGCTTGTGTACGAGTTTTAGAGTGATGCAAAGGTGTTTCTGTTGGTGATTCTTGTGTTATATTTGGAAAAATAGAATTAGAAACTTAGTAGTATTAGTTTCAAATGTTACTTATTAGGATTTGGTTTTTATTTTAAATACTTAGTAGGGTTGTTAGATGTAAACTATTGTAATGAGGCCTACAAATCCAAAGAAAAATGGTTTGAATTTATCGGTTTAAGAAAGAGTTCTAGGATTAACTTGAACCCTAACCGTATTGGTGTTTTATTTGCTATCTTTGATTGCATAACTTTTGAAGCTTTAGGTCCACCAATTGTAACTCAGTTGGTCGGACATTCACTCTCCTTGTCAGAGGTCGCGGGTTCGAGACTCACCAGTTAGGATTTTGTGAGTTTTCGCCCGATTATTAGGAGCACATTTGCTCCACCGTTGATAAGCCTTCGGGTATTGAATGTAGCTGCTTAGATGGACTAGACCGGAGGTAAGCGAAAGCAAGCTTCATGCAAGGTGGAGGCGATGGACCGGAGCGAAAGCAAGTCTCTATGTGAGATGGAGGCGACGAGGACATTAAGTGACAACAATATTGTAGCCTTCGGGCCTGGTTTGGTTATCCCTATAGGGTCAGTCATGAAGCCTTTGGGCATGGATTAATAAATAAATAAATAAATAAATAAATAAAAACTTTGAAGCTTTAGCCGAAGTCTGGATATCTTATGTATACCAAAAGAGGACCAATGGTTTTTTCATTATAACATATGGACATGCCTAGTACAACAATAATGTGGCATACACCCAATGCACAATTTGGTACACATGTTGACCACACCATAACAATTCCTCACACTTCTCGTGGAATGCTGGAGAAATTTGAACTGTGGACCTTACGCTCTGATACCATGTGAAACATTTTTGCTCTACAATAAATTTTTTTTCTTTTTTTAATAAAAAACAAATAGATATCATTAAAAAGGAAAAGCAACCTGAGAAACTTGTGAGAAGAAAAGGCTGAAAAGATACAAGGCTTGTCCTTTATAATTCTCCAAGTTAATTCCCGAAACCAAATCATCCCTTTAATAGTTCACTTCCCCATGACTGAACACTCGAGATATTTGAACCCTGGACCTTCACTTTGATGTGATGTGAGTTTGCTAAAAGTTCAAGCTATTAGAGAAGGTGTTATTTATAGTGTAGGAGGAAGGCCATTGCTTTTTTTTTTTTTTTTTTTTTTTTTCTTTCTGATAAATACTTATTTATTTACAAAGTATACACATACCTCACACAAAATGAGGATGATGCAGGATTATCACTTTTCCGTCACTTTTTTTTTTTTTTTTGGTTGCATGGAATCATGTTCTACAATATATTTTTTTTAAATTAAGTAGAAGATGGTGGTTGTTAGTCATTCGAAGTATGAATCAATGTGCATACTTTATTTCAGTTGTATTCATAAGGTTATTCCTTGATTTGGATGCCTCGTGCATTTCTCTGGATTAAGCTGACTTTACTTCATTTCTAGATGTTTATTCGTTATGGTATAATACACTCGTTTATTATATCACAGATATTGTGTTTACTATCGTTGCATATATACACATTTGTAACAAATAATTTGAACAAAGCAAAAATGTTAAAAGTGCTACCTTTTCATGTTGTCTATATCTCCTGCCCAAGGGATATTGTTGTATACTTATTTCCTTATTAGGGATTTGCATTGGTGTTATCATTTTCTTGATTGAAAATTTCCACTTTTCATCACTCTGCTGTCTGTTTGTATTTTTATCAGTTTTCATTACTGATATCGATTTTGCAGGCTTTGGGTCCACTGTCTTGCATTATACGTGATATCTTTGTCAGCTTGCATTCTTTTATACTTTGTAAGAGCGGACTACCCTGACTGATATTTAATCTTTTGAGTTTTATTTCTTTATGAAGATTATAAGTGCCATACCATACTGAATTAGGAATACAAGAGCATTGGTAGAATGAGACTGGAGCACATTATTAATTCTCCTCCCAAGCCAAGTCATTTTGCTGTTCTTGTTCGCTCAATCCCTTGGTCTCCTGAAGAACCATACAGTGATGTGGTAGAGAATTTTTTTACAAAATATCATGCAGCAAGCTACTTATCTCACCAAATGGTTTATAGGTCAGGAACTATACAGAAAATAATGGTACGACATAATTCTCAACGATTTTATTTTCCTTTTCAATTTATATTTTTTTAACTTTCTTTCTTTAGTGTCTGCTCGTTTAATTCAAAGTTGGGCAGTTAAGAAATTTGTCCACAAACTTAATGCAGCTGGCTTTTGGCCATTTTCTCTTTGTAGAATGATGCACGTAAGATGTATAAGAAGCTTAAACAGTTTAAACCCCCTTCTGTTCAGCAATTGTGTGAACCATGTATGATAAGGTGTAATATTTGTGGGAGTATGACAAATTCTTTCAAAAGACTTACTAAAACCCCTGAGCGTGCTGAGGAGAAAACTACTGTTGGTCATGTGGATTCAGACACAAAAGAGAAGGTCATTCCTGTCCCCCTTTTCTGAACCAGGTTCATTTATTGTTTTTCATTTAGGCATTTCATTTGTTCAGCGTGTAATTCATTTTTACAGTTTGTTTCCTGTTAGTAGTTCTACTTGCTCAGTGTGACTAAGCATAGACAAAGAAAGCCAGATTGAAATCAGTAATACTAATTAAAGGAACGGATCCCTTCTTCTCAAGTTACCATCTAACTCAATTAAAAGAAGCAATATTTAAAACCTAAATGGCCCTATCTGTCAAAGAAACCCTAACAATCTTGTCTAAGATAGAATTAATAAACTAATTATGTGCACTCTTATTATGTATGGATGTCACACCAATTATTACAGCAATCCCCCACCCTCTTAGAAAAGCCTGTTTCAAGCTTAGAGTCTGGAACACCTATCTCTATTCTCAAGAAAGTAATGTCAAGAAAGGTCATATCAGCTTGAATACATTTCTGTTAGTTGTTAATAACATGACAATTCTTCGGACTTCACTTGCAACCGGTTGTGTGTGAGAACGTAGGTAGTAAGTATATTCAACAGAGCTTAAAACCTCGTTTTAGATTGTGAAGGCGCTGGAAAAGGTTTCATTCGTATTGTTTCAAAAGAAACTTTACCCACAAGGTCTTTTTCATTTTCGATCAACACTGAATTGGTCAATCAACAGTGGCGAACTTGTTTATCCCACCAATACATAGCTACATTAGACTACTTGGCAGATGCCAGCTGAACACACTTCCAGCCTGAAATATTCTTATGTTGCACAAATTTATCAATCTTATTCAACCAGTCCACAAAGGTATCAATGTTCATGGTTCCATCAAACTCATGAATTTCAAGCTTGATATCCCTGAATTGATTGCACTCAAGAATACGCCCCATGTGATTGATGGTAACATATCAACACTTTTCTATTTCTTTCAGGGACGAACTTATAAAATTCATCTTAACCGTCTAAGAAATCGGGTTCATACGAAGCTCATCACACCTCCATCCTAATCCAAACTCAGTCTATTGGCGACAGTGTGGTGACACATAAGAGCTGAAAACCAAGTCTACCTTCCTCTTGTCGCCCACCTCATTCTCAGCTCGGATGATGAAAAAAGGGTCTCTTTTGAAATTTCTTAATTTGCAATTAGATTGATTTATTAATTCGTGGATTTACTTTGATGGGTTCAGCGGAAGGTTACAAACAAAATCATAAACAAAACAAAGTTTCCCAACTTCAATGCATTCTCAAACTTCAATAATAACTAAACAAACTTATTCTTCATGCTTATTTAAACTCAGTGAATCCTAAACCTAACTCCTACTGGACTTGTACTCCTAGTTGGGCCTTAACATTGACCGACTCAATTATTAATTAAATAATACAATAAATAAAATATTAAAATTACATCATTTTCCCCCACTTTGAAAATCTCATCCTCGAGCTTTGAAGATGAAATCTCTGAAAAATGCAATGCTAAGATTCGACCCCGAATTCTTCCTTTGTAGTTGTTAGTACATCGAACAATCACAAAATATTTGGCCTCCAAAGATAATGTCCAAAACAAATCCTCTGGACATAATACATCCACTTCATGATGATATTTCTAAGCGCAAACTTTTTCTCGAACCGAGCTTCAAACATGTCCCAAATAGGATCACCGTCTAATGAATTGGGGAAATTAGGGTTCCTTGTTTGTGACAACCACCCTATTCTTGTGAACTTCTTCGATTTTCAAATTATCTAAATATGAGAATCTGCAAAAATTTCGTGATGTGTTTTGGCCTAACAACTAATGGCTATTGGATAACTATATACCCTTCATACATATCAATCAGGGGTGGACAGTGGTTTCTTCCAATCAACGACATTAGGGTTCACCTTTTCTGCTTCAGACAAATCTGAAAAGATTCCATCTCGTTGTCTAGCCCGAGGATGCAACTTTTCACGGATAGCTTCGTATTTTTTATTAACCAAGACAGAAGCCAATTGCTCCAAAATGCCCACAAGGGCTTTCTCCACGCGCTTCATCCTTGCATTGGTGACTCTAGTTCCCTTAGACGCCATCTTTGTCTAAAGATTTTATCGCTGTGATACCAAATTGATGAGTTCAGTAAAAGCTTATAAATCAAATCATAAACGAAACTTGATAGACAAAGTTTATTCTCAAAATTCAATAATAGCTAAATACAACTTATTCTTCATGCTTATTTAAACTCAGTAAATCCTAAACCTAATTTCTATTAGACTTGTACTTCTAGTTGAGCCTTAACATGGACCTACCCAATTATTAATAAAATAACAATAAATAAAAATTCATATTACATCATACTTAGCAATTGCACACAAGAAAGTACATGTGCGGGAAAAGTAAATGAGGTAAAGATATAACGTGGTTCACCGCTGAAGGGCTACATCTAGGACGAGATCACGCATCGACTATGAAGCAAATATCACGAGTACGAGAGTCACCTATAACAATAGTACACTGGTTTCACAATGTGGTAACACCTCGAGTTCTCGTTTCATACAAAAAGCTTTGCTTTAATGATGCATATCTTAAAATTAGCTTGATCAACATATTTGGTTCGAGCAACATACTTGGTCAAACGTCCTTTGCGTATACATGAGGGTTCCTTGTATACTCACAAGGCATGGTTCTTCCATCTTTTTCATTTCTCTTCCAACCTTTGTAATCCCTATTTAATCTTCATTTAGTTGCATAATACCAATTTTATGACATGACCAAGAGTTAGACTCTCTTGTGCACCCCTCGGAGAGTCAGCAAAGTGAGAATCAATGTCAACACGGTCCGGAGGATGTGCAAAACCAACTAAGCCCTTCTTTTCTTGGGTGGACATTGGCGTAAAGTGAGCTTTTGGGGTGTAAATTAAGGGCTATAAATTTCCCTTACATGAAGGTGCAATCTCTGTCGGTGCCAGTGTCAAGGAGTGGTTGGTGACTGCAGCAAGGAATGATGGGGCCAGTTGTGTTTGGTTGAGGTGCAAGGCCTCTTCAAGGACTTCACAACTTCCATATTTTCTTTGGTCGATTGAATTGATTGAATTGTCTTTTCCAACAACTGAAGAACATTCACAATAGGAGATGTGTAGTTAGCCCTCTCTGAAGTTGTTTAATATTTCATTTGCCTGTGTGGTGAGTCAGGTAGTCCCATGCAGAGGTACCTCAATTCATCCGTCCCCAACAAACATAGTCAAAAGAGGAGGAAAATGTGGCAAGTTGATCATAAGTCGTGCAGCTAATGATAGGCTCCCTAGTAGTTATATTCAAGGTTGGCCTCGAACCAATGTTTTCCTACCCTGCCAGAGGCAAACACCTTGTCCACTGGGCTACTACGTAGATCTATGTGGCTAATGGAAGATCGCACGACCTTTCATTGGCTGCACAAGGCAGTCCACAACCCTGTCTTCAAAGAGGCTTGCGGGAGGCTTGATCGTGCTGGATAGGCTATGGGGGGGGGGGGGGGGGTATTCGAGGTGTTTTGGGACTGAACATGGACGTAGGCCTCTTTGAGTGGGGTCATTAGGCAACCCTCTCTACATCTTAAAATCTCCTATTGTGGATGCTTTTAGATTCATTGTGTTGTGAAACTCTTTTTTTTTTCCGTCTGAGTTTTGCTCCACAAATTGGTTGGATGGAGTTTAGTACATGGTTTGGTTCGTTTCTCGGACATTGATCTTATATCTACCAATTTCTAATGTAAACAAAGCAAGCTTTGTAATAACTCTATTTCTCCCCCTAAAGCTGGATCACTCAGACTGAAGAAGCCCAACTTGTTCTCGCATGTCAAAATCTCTTGCATATTATGTGAAAATTCCCAACAGATGTTGAAATTTAAGATAGGCGTGATTATCCGCTCTCTCATTAGTCGTCACCTATCCAATAAGAAAACTTCAATTTTGTGAAATTAAATTAATTTTGGCGCCTACAATCTGACACTTGTACACACATATAGACACTATTGGACAAAAAAAATACTTAAATCATGTGTTTTTTTCATATTATTTTGAAGGTTCAACTTTTATTTACATATTATGAGCTATTATAGCAAGATAGTAATTTGTAAGTAGAAATATCGATCTACAAGTAAATTAAATAAACTTAATTTATAATTTGAAACAATAAATAAATAAGTAATTGATGTATGGACGTGTTCTCATTTTGGTGGCTCCTTTAGTCAACATGTCTAACGCCCCATTCTTGTGTTTGACCTAAGTACCTGTGTCATTGTATATAGTTTATGCACTACTTGGCAAGGAATGTGATTTCTCGAAATACGTCAAATTTTCACGAAATATTTTCTATTTTGAAGTTACCGAAATCTCTTTCGAAATCCGAAATATGTCAAAATTTTCCTAAGAAAAGAAATAAATATTTTAACATGCTATAATTTTATTTTAGTATCAAAAGTTTGTTATGAGAGTAATTCTTATGTAATATGTAGTCTGTTTGACACTACAAGTCGTGAAAATGCATAACTTATATTGTTAAAATGTATAACTTATATTGTTAAATTCAAAAACACAATCAAAATTTTTATAATTTTTCTACACAAAACGAAATATTTCACGAAAAGTTTCTTAAGATCAAAGGACCGAAATTAACTCAAAAAAACGAATTCACAATCCTTGCTACTTGGGAAATATAAATGAAGCCTAAATTATCATTTGGGCAAGGGAAATTTTTGATATTTCAGAAGTAGGGATGCACATCCATGAACTTAATCACATTACTCTGCAAGAGCTTTCCCACAGTTTGTACGAAATTTAGTTTAGGGACAAAACATTATTTTGATTGCCCATTTAGGGCCCACTAAGTTATTCTTTTATAATTAAGTACACTACTAAACTAATGTTTTTTATTTGTTTGAGCTTGGTTTGAACTTAAATTTTGAGTACAATTACGAATTAAGACTAAACTTTCAACTCATTTCAACATTGTTCCTTGAGATACGTGTTTAGGTTCGTGCTATTAAATATCTTGATAACGGTCTTTATAGGTGTTTCCATCCATTCGGGCGGTCTTGGATAATGGGCATTGCTATGCTTCCAGCCTGTGTCGCGCCCAAGTTGGGCCCTCACTTTATAATTATGATAGAAAAGTTCACCTTTTACCTTATTACATTTTAACACGTATCTCAAGTCATGCATGTCAAAGCAGGCTAAAACTTTATGATATAAATTCGTAATTTTCCTTAAAATTTAGCTCAAATGATATAACTTTCACTTAATCATTTGTATGTAGTGTTCTTAATTGAAAATGAAAACCAAGTGGGTCCTAAAGTGAACCAAGTGGGTCCTAAAGTGAGAAGTGAAAGTAGAAATTTGTCCGATTCCAAATTCTAATCTCTGAAAAGCATATGAAGACGTTTTCACGCTATTATTTAAAGTAATGAGCAACATTGAAACTTTAGATGTTGGTTCGTTTTCATTATTTATGCATGTGCGAGTGAGCGTGCACATTTGTTCATTCATAACCGTTAAGCATCACACAAGGCACACACAATTTGTGTTTTGATCTCTACCAATGAGCATAAGTCTCTTGTAGAACTGCTGAAGGTCTAATTCAATTCTGCAAATTTTAAGCCTGTTATGTTTTTTTTTGCTTCTTTGAGCAAACTAGGTTGGGAATTTCTAAACTCTTGATGCATTGACAACAATGTATATTTTGATAAGCAATATTATGAGTTAGTTTAGCAATATTAATATTAAGAATAATTAAGCCTATTAAGTAACGTCTCAAAATAGTAGTTAGGGCATTATTAGCCAATTAAGGTTAGATCAATTAGCTTGCCACATAAGTTATATTGTAAATGAGGCAAGGGTTTTAACTGTTCTTCGGTTGATGATTGAAAGAATAGTATTTTCTTATTTGTTTTCAATTAGCTTTTATCATAGTTATTTCAATTCTTGTTTGTTTATTTCGAGTATTGATTTGTTTATTTCAATTTACTGTTTCATTTATTTCAGTTTATTTCTTAGTTCTATCGATTAATATTCGAGCTGAAGTACTCGTTTTGTATGTCGCAAACAAAATCAGACAAATAAATATAAATGAAAGTTTGGAAGATGATAGAGGAAGAGAAAATCAAGGCAGTTGAAGCCATGGAAGCCTTCAAAAAACATCTTGGACACAAAAATAGAACAAGAGAGGATCCGCAGAGAAGAAGATTGGTAGAACAAACTAGCACTGGAACAATGGATCAAAGAAAATATTGAGACGAAGGTAGAGACGACCATTGAGAAGTCAGTAACGAAGGAAATGGAAAGGGAGATGAAGAGGATGAAACTATTGTTCAAAGAATTTTTGTAGGGCATCAAAGAGGCCATCGACACCCACAGGCAGCATCGCGGGTCCTTGCCCCAAAACTGCAGGCGGCATCCCCCCCCCCCGATAGCAACCCCCTTCCTGCCAGGCCGATTGACTCCATCATTCACCAACACCCCTCTGGCGTCTACCAACAACACGCCCCTCCCTCCCCTTGATCAGACAGGCTGATCGGCCATCCCTCGCCCTAGCTCGCCACCCCCATCACTCAGATCCACCCTGGCCCTCTTTCTGACACCTCTCTCCAGCACCTCGCTGACCTCCCACTTTATCACCACTTTCCCCGCTGTCTTGGGAAGTTTCCCATCACAACCACCGCTCTTCCACACCTCTTTTTCACCTCGCCCTCGCTTAGAGACCCTTTCTTTGAACCCATATGTCATCCATCACCCTCATAATTCACAACTTCATCTAGGACATGCAATATTTGAACCCAATTTTGGTAACTGGTTGAACCCTAAGTTCTTCTCACAATACCAACTTCCTACCTACTCCAGTTTTCCATCACATAACCCTCTTACCTTCTTAGGTCAAATCTTTTAATGAGGTGCTTATGCGATTTGGAGTTTCCCTCAATTTTCTGTTGCAGATATGACTGAGTTACTTCAGGGACATGTGAGACAGTGGGTAGACAAACAACAAAGAGATCTTAATTTGCTTTGACCGCCTACACAAGACAGATGACAGTTTTTACCTTCTTTAGGTTGAGGTAGAAGATTTGGCAGAGGTGGTAATCCTCCTTTTCACCCACCTAGCTTAGGCGATTAGAGCTTCGGTGGAGGTAATTATGTTGATAGTGATCAATTGGCTAGGCTGATAGTAGTAATGGAGCGTCAAGATGATACGAGATTAAAACTTGACGCACCTTCTTATGTGGTGTTGACATGGGTGATGCTTTTATGGATTGGTCTATGGAAATTGACGATATTCTTTATTTTAAGAACATAAGGTGGTACAACTAGTGGCTACCAAGTTGAAAAGCACTGCCAATCTTTGGTGGACGGAGCGTGCACGTTGAACAACTATGGGTTTACCTCTTGTCAACACTTGGGATGATATGCTTGAGATGATGCAGTATGCTTTTGTCCCTATGGATTATGAGCGGAATCTTATTGGGTGGTTGATGGGAGTTACCCAGAATGGATGCACAGTTACTGATTACGGTACAAAATTCTGCACTTAATGTATGCGTGCCAAGCCACATGAAACCTAACGACAAACAACCTTCTGTTTCTACCATGGCTTGGATGCAAAACTCAGGTCTATCTTAGCATTGGAGGAATTTGATACACTTTTGGCGGTTGAGAACATGGCTAAACATGCAAAAACAAAGTTACAACTGCAAGATCGTTCTGAGAAGAAAACTTTGGCACCTCTAACACGCACTTCCACTTCTTACACACCACGACCCATTCCTTAGGGACCTCTAAAGTGCTTTGGATGTTGTCAACCTGGCCATGTCCAAAAGGGAAGTCTATGCCGCTAACAGATGAACTGGATGAACGAAGGATGAATGAACATTTCTAGAGTTGGTCCCTCCAGTTGATGGCGAAGGCGAACTCATCTCCTTAGTGGCGGAAAACACAACTTGGAACCTTGAAGCTTGTGCACAAGCTTCTTCAACCTGAGGAGGTTGATGTAAGCAGTATTATGGTTAGTTTAGCAATATTATTATTAAAAATAATTGGGCCTATTAAGTAAAACCCAAAATAGTAGTTAAGGGATTATTACCCAATTAGGGTTAAGTCAATTAGTTTGCCAAAGAAGTTAGGAATATTATAAATAAGGTAAGGGTTGTTCATTGCTCTTTGGTTGATGATTGAAAGAATAGTATTTTCTAATTTGTTTTCTTATAGCTTTTATCATAGTTATTTCGATTCTTGTTCGTTTATTTCAGTTTACTGCTTCGTTTATTTCGGTGTATTCCTTAGTTCTATCATATTTTTCAATAATAACTGTTCATATCTTGATGACCATGTTTCTCGAAATTGCAGGAATGTGCTGCTGCATTTGTTTTCTTCAGGACACGTTATGCAGCTGTTGTGGCCTCTCATGTTCTTCAGTCATCAAATCCCATGTTGTGGGTCACTGATTTGGCTCCAGAACCACATGATGTTTATTGGTCAAACCTTTGGATCCCATATAAGCAGCTCTGGATCCGAAAGATTGCTATTCGTCTAGCTGCAGCTGTTTTTATGTTCTTGTTTATTATTCCTGTCGCACTTGTGCAAAGCCTGTCTCAACTTGAAGATCTGCAAAAGACATTCCCATTTCTCAAAGGGATTTTGAAGGTGTAAGTAATCTAATTTGTAATTGGATTTAAACCTTCATTACTTTTATTCTTCCAAAATTTTGAGAATTTGTAAATCTCTCACTCAACAGCAGAACTGCAGAATATTCTATTGAGCACGCAAATGGAAACTTTTGGTGTCCACTGACACTGAATAATCAAAGATAATTTGTATAGGAGCTAGGCTTAACTTTCATTGGACACACGGCTGGTGCTATGTGGGATTTTCCATGTCATCTTATTCCATTAGACATCAGCATGAGATTTTGTAGATATTATTATGTGTTTGGTTTTTATCAGTCTTGAAAGTTTGATCATTTCTTATTATTCTGTCTTCCCTAGAATTATTCTCACACTACGGTTGTTCTTTGAATACAAAGACACTTATATCCATCACATAGTCACTACACACTTAGACATCAGATACTTAGTCACTACCGTCATAGGCATCATATTCTTAGTCACTTGCACTCTCATTGCTTATACCCTATGGAAATTATCCTACCTATAGGAGTTGAGGAAGCAAAGTGACCTAAGCACTAGAAAGAGAGAGATTCTTTTCTTTCGTATTTTTCTAGAATAGTCTACCGAGAGAGTTAGTGTTGACCTTTTTCATCCCTCAACACCGAGTCACCACTGAATTCCAAGGTGGTGCTATGTCTCTTTGGAATGAGTTGTTTTACTTTATTGCCTATATGCAAGTGAGTGGTTTTGTTTCTCCTGATGGTGGTACGAGTTTCTACGCCTTTTTAATATTGAAGGTTGTGCTTTCCTCTCCCTTCAACTTTGTAGTTTGGCAGTTTATTTTCCTAATGTTTTTCTTTGACAATCAAAGTAGTTTACAGCCTTGCTAGGGCATTTCAACCCCTTGGCATAATCTCTGACTGCATCACTTGCTTGTCTAAAAACTATCGATTTGTGAGCATCGCATCCCGGCATTTTTTTACCCTCCCCATAATCAGTATTCTCTTATGGACAACATCCTCCCTCCCTTTGAGCACTCAAAATCAACTTCCCAGTCACATTCGTAGTTGATGTCATCCTCAACTCTAGAAAACAGCGATATGGTATTTTTCAACATTTGTTAATGAAGCTAGTATGTCCCGTTCCTCTTCCGTATTGTAACATTGTCAAAGCGAATCTCTTCTTCTAGGAATCCGCTTCTACAAGTTCAGTTGTCATAAAGTTACTTTTCAGTTATGTTTTGTTTCACCAACACTCTCTTGCATAGTGACTCTTTTGCCACAATTGAGGCATTCCCATCACCTTATTGTGTAATCTTTGCTTTGCAATTTCGTGAGAATGATCTGGTTTGCACTTTTTCTATATCATCTTATTGGCCACCCTCACCATTGTTTGATTCTTCCCCTTGAGCCTATCTATTTCATTAAGCAATCAGAGATAGACATATTACTTCTGTAATAGTGTCAATCTCATTCTCCAATAGTTGTTATTGAGCATCGTTAGCACTTGAAAACAATGTTGAAAAGCATCCCATACTCCCATGTCTGTTTTGCAGTGTTTGCTTCTCAATGTGCTCCCTTAAATCCCTTTGAATAAAGACCTTAGTTGTACATAAACTTCCCAGTCCATATCTTTCACTAGCATAATTTCTCTGCATTTTCTGTGATATCTTCTTGTGAGAAAACACCCATCACCTATAACAACTTCCCATTGGAATTGCCTTGGAGATATATGACTCCATACATGACTTACAATAAATGTAATTGTAGTTGTTAAGCTTCCATTTTGCATACCTGATTATCCACTATGTTTTTAGCAACACAACGACAAATTTTCCACCCCTGAATTTCACCATACTATCACACATGCCCTGATGGTTACTCAAGTTGCTCCAAAACAAAAAATCATGCATCCTGTAGCAAATTGTTGAGAATTATGACCCGTTCGTGTGAATACAAACACAACTTTTTTTATGACTGCAACAGTTGTGAAAAAATTAAGACTCACATAGATAGCACTCACTCACTGCACACTCACGCAACTCTTATTGCTTTAACCCTATGGACAAGAATCCTATTCATATGAGTTGAGAAAGGGGAGTGACCTAATGAGAATCGATCTACATGAGTTGTTTGGTGATATCTAGATAAAGATATTTGACAAGTTATTAGAAAAGAAGAGGTCCTTCTGTTATCTATGGAATAGTTTATCTACTGAGTCATTCTCGACATTTTTTAACAGAAACATCATTATGTTATCCCCTTTACCACACTCTTCTGCTTATTGCTCTTGACATTGAATTTGTTGAGACCTCAAGCAGTCTCCATCTTATTGATCCTTGTTCTGCTACCTGTTACTAGTTTTCTGGTGAGTTCCTTTACTGAGGGAATTCTATTTCAGTGCATTCAGGCCCAGACCCCTGTTCTTACCTCCATGCCTGATCTATAGACGAGCCTATTGTTGATCAATATATGATAGAAATCAGTCCCTCTATCTTAGTGGGCCTAGAAGCATAAACCCGTAAGGGCATTCAAGTATAAAGGGCCTGATTTATTTAATTTAGCAGTTATTTAATTAGTACGAAAGTGGGTGTAATGGGAGATTAATCAGGTAGTTTGCTGATACTAGAATTATGGTTTTTTTATTCTTATAAACAGAGGCCATTCGCAATGTAATTGCTCAAATTGAGTTATTGAAAAAAAAATGAAAGTTCAGTTATTGAGTTCAAGAACTTGTTCAGTTATTAGTTTTCTCAAACTATTTCCATATTACTATACATGTACATACTAAAGAGAAAAATTAGAACCCTCACTCATCAAATTGAGTTGTTAGCTTTGTAAGGAAAAAAAAGAAGTAATAAATCATAAATAGAAGAATATCCTCATTTTGAAAATGAGATTATATATATCAATTCATCCAGTAGAGAATTCAACCAAGCAGGGCAGGCTAGTTGGCTCAAACATGCAAAAATGCCAAAAGCAGAAAGCCGAGCTACTAAGGCAGAGCAGACTAGGAAGGCGATCGCAACACAAAGACATATCATGCTTCTACCATTGAGAGGCGAAAAAGAAAATTCCATTAAAAAGCGAAGACGGGAGGATGTTTCATGGGCAGAATCTATGGATGAAATTGGCAAGCTAGCTGTTGAGTACTTAAAAGATCTTATTTCAGCAGGGAGGCAATGCAGACAGGTGGTTTCGTACCAAGGCTGAAAGTGCGCTCTTTTTAAAAATAATCGATTAAAAAGAGGATTGGTTCTTCCACTTGTGTATGTGGATGACATCATAGTCACTGGGAGAGTGATGACTACGAAGAAACGACGAATCCCAACTACGGATATATAAGGGCCAGAACTGCTAAGGGCATTCCATTCGGCATAAGCATCTGGATAATTTGGAGTATTGGATTGATCCTTTGGTGGGAAATGTTCTTCATTTTAGATAATGAAACCATTCCATTACTACCAACCCACAAAAATACGACCTATCTGAGATATACGGTTCATGCCAAAAAGATACAAAGTTGGAGGCTTGCCTTGAAGCAAGACGCCCTGATTGCTCGTGCCGGCGAGGGACTGAAGCTCTTTCTATTGAGCCACTAGTTCCCGAAATAAGGTAATGCGATGCATAAACTCATCGAGGGGCATATCTTTGCGTCTATAATGCATTGTATGTCTCATAATGGGTCCCTTTCTTCTACCCTTTCCCGGGAGTCAATAACTATTCATAGCTATTACCTTGACACCAAAAAAGAGTTCAACCCAATGCTTTATTTCTGTCCTAGTTGATCCTGATTCGACATTAGAAGTATATTGATTGTTCCCCAATAACTGAATACTTTTGTCTGTAAATACTGCATATTTGATTCCATCCATAAATATATTTTCTCGACTTCAATTTTGACTCTGTTGCCTGGTAGTATTCGTATATAACTACGCCGTATTTTCCAGAAATATAACTTAGCATTAGATCGTCATTATCTAAACGAACTCGAAACATACCATTGCGAAGTGATTCCACTACAAGTCCTTCTAAGATCCATTTTTCATCTTTCATTCTAGATAAACCTCTTTAAGTATCAACTAAAGCTAAAAAAAAAGGAATGATATTAGACAACTCGTCCTTTCTCTTTCTTTCACAAAACAATTTGGGATATTTGATCTTCATCTGGGGTTCATTTCATTATGAAAAAAAATAAGGCGGATTAGTTAGGTCTTAAAAACTAATAGAATTCATGATCAACCATTCCATTTGTGCTTTCAGCAAGTAAGCGACGCAAAACTATGGTTTTTATGTTTTAACAATCGGATACCACTTGGATTCGTTTGAATTTGAAAGCCTTAAGATGAATTGACTATAGCAGAAAATGGGATTTAAAGTTGGGAAAGGTTTGTCTTGTGTCTCCGTAACAAATGGTCCATTTATTGATGGGCGAACGATGGGGATTGAACCCACTATTAGACTAGTCAGAGTATGTGATTACTAAAAAGATCACTACTATAATGAATTCAAGACAAAACTAGGGAACGCCTAAATGGAATGAAGGGATTCATTCTATTCGTCTATACAGAGTGAAACGACTTGTTGATGAGCTAGCTTTAGTCGTGCTAGCCGCATTCTTCCCTGCCTTCGCACAAGATTTTATAGTGGTGTCTCTTTCAAACCCTCTCCAAAATGCGAACCGTGCGGAGCCCAACTGAGTTCATTTTCTTCTTCCACTGGCTGGCTGCAGGGAAACACAACAGCCCGACCCCCTCTTGGGAAGCGGTTTTGGGGGTCCAACAAGCACTTGCTGCAGACGGCCCACAAGCACCTGCCCCTTCCTCTTCAGTAAAGCTGACCTCTTTTTCGCCGGTGCTAACGCAGTGGCACGTAGATAAGGAAAGCATAATCCTGAATACTGGCAAGAAAAAAATGGATGCGCGTTGCTAACGCGCAACGGCTTTCATGCTAGCGCGCTCGGCCCTTGCTTGTTTGCATGGCAAAGAGGATGGACTTTATCAGTTGCACTCTACCAACATTGGATAGAGCTCGGGAAGTCCAATTTCGGGCTTGTGCAATTATTTTCTCAACCAAGACATTGAGTCAGCATTTTTAAGCCTGGTAGAAACTAGGGGAACCCCTAGTTAACGATCAGGAAGAGAACCCTCTTTATATCAAAGAATACTAAGCATCTGAAGCTTGACATTTCTGGCAATACCGCAGGTGAAGAGGTAACTCTTATCTGGGTTGGGGGTAAGTCCAGACATAGCCTTGAAAAGATTTTGTCACAACTGAAACAGCGGCTCCCCCCCCCCCCCCCTGAGCTATAAGCTGAGTTCCCAAGTTATATATATATATGTCTAAACCATATCCATGTCCTGTTTTTAGAGAAACATAGTTACAAGTCCATACTGATTTAAGCACGATAAATACACAATTTTTAAATGAATGAAACAGTAGATAGGATCGATCTGATAATGTTTCTACAAATTTTCAGATTAATGCTAAATTTGTTAAAGTTGATACTTCTTTTATTATTGAAAAGACTAATCTGACTTCCTGCTAGTCCATTTTTAATCAATTAAGACATGTTGCTTGTCTCTCTCAGCCATGCACGGCGTTTGTTGTTCTATATTCGGCTGTTCCTAAAATGTGTACTAATAATCTCTTTAGGCTTGGCGTCGACTTGAGTAGGATTGCGTGGCAGAAAACTAAGTTTAGTAAGATTAAGTTATGAAAGTGGAAGAGGTGGCAGTGGATTAAAAGAATTGTTTTATGCTATGGAGATTGAAGTTGTGTGTGTCTATGTGGGGTTTAGGGAGTTTGGATAGGGTGGGTTGAACGAACACTTGAGTCTCAGACATAGGTGCTCTGCCAAACCACGATGCTTCAGGGTGGTTATACACTTTCAAAATTTTCCCGGTTCAACTTCAAGTTGAGTTTGAGGCTTCTGTTGCGGACTATGTTGTAGATTACAAATTTAGTTGGAATAACCCCTGAAGATGAGTTTCAATAGATAAGGTGTTCAGCCACATATTCAGATTGATTGATATTTGGTGAAATGTTCACTTTAGTGGCCTTTCTTCATATCCTAAAAACTACTGCCATTCATATTTGTGGAAGACGGAGAGTCTTGTTTTTATACTGCATTTGCAACTTGTCTCTTTCAAAATGTGCCTATTACTAACTTCACATATCCTTGTGCAGGAAATATGTGAGTCAGGTGGTAACGGGTTACTTACCAAGTGTAATCTTGCTGATATGTCAATTAACCGTGCCTCCAACTATGATGTTCTTTTCAGCATTTGAAGGGCACGTCTCCCGCAGTGGCAGGAAAAAGAGTGCTTGCTACAAAGTCTTAAGTTTCACTATCTGGAATGTTTTCTTTCTTAATGTTTTCTCTGGATCTATCATCAGAGAGATAGATGACATCTTTACCTTACGAAGTATTCCTGCCTTACTTGCAAGAGCAATTACAAGTCAGGTAATTCTTGCCCCTGAAATGTAGGTATTAGTATTTAGATATGTTTTTTGCTTCCTACAGTCACGCATTTAGCTAGTAGTTTATTACATCATCTACAGGTGAAAATGAGTGATAATTTTACCTGTTGATGTCTCTCTTGATACAATATGGTGTTACTTCTCATTGAAAGTGCTCATGCGCGTACATGTGCATGCTTGATGCACCTGTTTGCATCTCAGGAAACATGTTACTTGCCGAGTTTCTTTACCCTAGACATGTGAATTTCTCATGGGGATGAGAAACAAGCTGTATGCTTAAGATTCACAAATCATTTTTACAAATGAGCATTTAATGGTTTTTTAATCAAAATCTTATAGTGCAACTAAACACAACATCAACTTGGAGAGGAGATACAACCTATATGCTAATGAAGTCTGAGTAAGGGGTTGAACAATTTTTAAGTAGACAACTAACTGATTGTTATATAATGAAATCAATTCTAGTTTTATCTGTAAATAAGGTAGTTGATAATAACATTGGTAGTGCAGGAGATATTTCAGAAAACTTGCTTGAAAGTTATTTCATTTTTTTTCCTTGAAAGTTATTGACAATAAGGGTTTGTTTGGTTAGACATTTTCCTTTGGAAATGGAATGGATTCAATTTCCCTTATGTAGATTTTCGCCATTTGGTTGTCTATTTACTGACAAGAAATCGATTCTTTATAAGACTATTTTCCCACTACTCATGGGAATCCAAGTCCGAGGGGAAGGCCCTCGGAATCGGATTCACAAAAACGGTTTCAATTTCCATGTCTATTTTCCGTGCAATTCCAAAAATAAATATTTAACTTCCTGAGAGGAAATTGATCTTGATGGCTCAATGGTTCCTTTTCTTCAGATTCATTTTTACCATCCACAATGGCAGCTTAATAGGAAATTTAGATTAACAAGAAAGAAGTGCATACATGTCTGATTGATATGGCTTTCAATGTCTGCAGGCGAGTTTCTTCATGTCTTATGTTTTGACATCAGGTTGGACAGGGCTGGCCTTTGAAATCATGCAAACTTTTTCCCTTGTGTGGAACCGGTGCTATAGATTTGCTTTCTGGACGAGGGAAGTCCCATCCAGTTTCGCACTATCTTTTCCATACCACACAGAAGTGCCAAGAGTTCTACTGTTTGGACTGCTTGGCTTCACTTGTTCAATACTCATACCTTTGATTTTGCCATTATTGTTGTTCTACTTCTTCTTGGGTTACATTGTATACCGTAATCAGGTGGGGGTTTCTTCTTGGCTCATTGTACTGTGTTATAACACCTAATTCTCATTTTTGGAATCAAGATTCATGTTTATCTTCTGGGCTTGAAGTCTCAGTTTCGTTATGTATTCTCAGTTTCTTTTTCTCAACGTCCTTGGGTGGACAGTTACTTCCCTTATGTCTGGGACTCTGATGTCATCTGAATATTTCTATAGGGTTTGCTGCAAATGTCATGAGATTGTTTCTAATGATTACATATATAGTTTACAGATTCTTAATGTTTATGTCACCAAATATGAAAGTGGTGGACTGCTCTGGCCTATAGTGCATAATACAACAATATTCTCATTGATCCTTGCACAAATAATAGCTCTTGGAGTCTTTGGATTGAAACAATCACCAGTGGCGGCGGGTTTCATTTTACCTTTGGTGATATTAACTCTCCTCTTCAACGAATACTGCAGGCGGCGCTTTCATCCCATATTTAAGGGTTTCTCAGCAGAGGTACAAGAGATAACTTGATACCTTACTCCCACAAGCATCCACATGCTTACTAATAACTTCAATGTGCCAATTGTCTGTAGGTCCTTATTGACTTGGATCATCGAGATGAAGAATCTGGACGGATGGAGGAGATTTATCAACGTCTGCATCCAGCATATTGTCAGGTTCCACTGAATTCATCTGGAGACTCTGCAGCTGAGGAAGCCAATAACAGAAGGTGCGAGGACAGTGTATCAGTGGAGAAAAAACCAGCTTTGGGTCGCCCAACTTTTGCTGAATTCCATTTATCTGGAATCCGACAAGCATTTACTTGGCTCTCTATGTCAATTACATTGCAGGAAACAAACCCACCTAGGTAATCAAAATGCAGCCTGGAAAACGAAAATGCTTGTGAGCAGTGGAGTCAGTTCTAGATGTGTATTCATCTGCTATTTGTACAATGTTGTTATGTATTATTAATTAGGAGCCCGAAGTCAGTTAGAGTTAAGGTTAGTTGGGTAAGTGTAATGTAAAGGGAGCTTTAGGGCATCTCCAACCGTAAGGAGGAGATGACCATTTTACCCCAAAAACCATTTCTGACTGATGTGTCATGTTGTGCATTCAGCTAAAATGTAGAACTAAATGTATAAAGCTATGCAACCAGTTAGGGGTGACTGGCCTTTGAAGTGTACGTCAATGACTAGTTGTCAACCCCATTCTTTGATATACCCACAATTTCAGATTTAACACAAGGCAACGACTACCTCGCACCACCATATCCTCTCTCTTGCACCACTATTAATTTTATTATTATTTTTATTTATTTATTTATTTATTGACTAGTGATCCCTTCCATCGCAGATGAACAATTATCCTTTTTAACAAAAATAGTTCTATAATTATCCTTTCTATCGAGTTTTCCTAGCTCAATCTATAAATAGTCATTAGTTCATTATGCATGAGGTATCCAAGTAAGTGAAAAGAGTAAGGCTTGGGTCATTGTATGAGTTTTGAGTGTGAGATTGTGAGAAGTTGTTTGTATAATTTGTGAGTTGTAAGTTGAAATCTGCGAGTGTGAGTGTTGTTGTTCCATTTAATAAATTGAGTGTTTATAATTAATTTTTTGGTTGGAAATTTTTAACAATTTGGTATCAAAGCCAGGTTAGTGATTATAGGAAAGTTGGGCAACGACAAGGGATCCTGTAGTCACGAGGTGCTAGAAGAATCGAGTTAGCGTGGAGTTATCATTGTGGAGCCGCCAAAATTATGGCGTACATGGCAGACATACAAAATGGGATTAAGAGGTTGAACAACAATAATTACACTTATTGGAAGTTGTGTTTGGAGTCATATCTCCAAGGACAAGACTTATGGGAGGTTGTTGGTGAAGATGATGATGTTATTGCACTATAAGATACTCCAGCAAATGCGGAGAAGTTGCATAAATGGAAGGTACGGACTGGAAAGGCTATGTTCTCAATTAAGGCTTCAATCCAAAAGGATTTCGTAGAGTATGTTCGTGATGCAAAAACTTCGAAGAAACATGGGACGTGTTTGCTGCATTATTCTCAAGAGCTAACGATGCTCGATTGCAGTTGTTGGAGAACAAGATTGGCACTATTGCACAAGGTAACATGTTAATTTGATTGCAGTTGTTGGAGAACAAAATTGGCACTATTGCACAAGGTAACATGTTTATCTCTGACTACGTTATGAAAGTTAAAAATATATGTCATGAGATTTCACAGTTAGATGTGGAGTCAACAATTAGTGAAATTTGGATGAGGAGAACTATTATTCGGGGGCTACGACCAGAATACAATGAGTTTATTGCGGCAGTTCGAGGGTGGCCCACACAACCTTCATTATTAGAGTTGGAAAATATCTTGATAAATGAAGAGACGTTGGCAAAGCAAATGGTGAAAATTTCAGTCAAGGATGACAATGAGGAAGCCCTCTACTCTGGTAAAATGAAGAACGGAATGTCAAGAGATTTTCGACAAGATAAACTCAAGGGGGCGACCAAATAATGATGGTTATGTCGAGTAAGAAGACTGTGGAAAACCAGGTCGTATAGCATCTTATTGAAAAGAAAATATCATAGAAGCATGCACCAACTGTGGTAAAATAGGTCAATATGCAAAAAAAAACTGTTGGTCGAGGAAGAAGACTGCTAAAGGTAACTTGGTGACATCTGGTAATCACCAAGATAGTGAAGATAAATGGGATTTTGTAGCAATTGTGACAATTGAGATGAAAAGATTTCGTTGAAGAAGAGATAGACTTCACGAGATATGAAGACAATGACGAAGAATCGGAGGAGCTAGAGAACCACGTATCACTACCAATGATTGAAGAAGATATTGCTTATGAAAGTGACTGAGAAGTTAGTTTCAATTGGGAGGTCAATTCCGAATGTGTGAAAGAAGACCAAGACTATCATGATGAAATTGTGGAGACGCTTGCTAGAGCAGAAACACAACTAGATAAATGAAAATTTGAAGTGGTGCAACAAGAAGCTGTTGACTCTGCCATGAGTGTAGAAGTTGACGTAAAGGTCAAAGAAGTTGACAAATCAACGAAGCTTGCAAAGACAAGTGATTGAGTTGGAGACTCTACTAAACAGTAGAAGATCGCTGCCAAAGATGTGACTTACTTTGAGGATGTCAAAGGAAGACAAATGATGAACCTATAAAAGGAAAAAAAAAAATAAATAAATAAAAGGAAATTGCAACTAAGAAGATGGACGTGACATCAAAGCTTTGGAAGATGGAAGATGGAAGATGAAGTACAAGTTGGTGTTGAAGGGGAATGTTGGAATATCAACACCAACCTAGAGTTTTCTAGAGAAGACGAGAATTCTCCAAGCTCTAGACTCTTCTCCAACTAAATGGACTCCTCTTTCTTTAGATTATTCTACCACCACGTAAAATATCTAACTATCTAGAATTTTTTTTAGAAAAATATGTCTAGAACTATCCTTTCCCTAGAGCTTTCCTTGCTCAATCTATAAATAGCTATTAGCTCATTGAGTATGAGGTATCAAATTAAGTGAAGAGTGAGGCTTGTGTCATTATATGAGTTTTGAGTGTGAGATTATGAGAAGTTGTATGTGTAATTTGTGAGTTGTAAGTTGAAATTTGTGAGTATTTTTGTTCCAATTAATAAATTGAGTGTTTGTAATTGATCTTTGGGTCGAGAATCTATCTTACAATTCAGAGTGGTGTTTTACTATTCATTGTTAACTGAGACAAACATCAAATGAGAATTGGAGACAAAAGAAGGCTATGATTGAAAGTTGGGAAGACGTTGAGGGTTGAGATTCATTCTCCTCTACAATGGCATGTTTATAAATATAAAAATGTAGAAAGGCAAATAAAATGAAAAAAAATTAGTGGAATGTATATGTGGCGGAGATAAAGTATTGTATTTTATTATTTTATTTTTTTCAAAATGGAAACTATCATAACTATCAACAATTCTAGGTAGCCAGGCCAGCCAACCATTTTTTTTTCAGGGTTGGACCTTTTAACAATTTTACCCCATGTTTGTGGTTGTGTTTTAAAGAGAATGGGTAAAATTGTAAAAATGCCTAACCTTGGCAAAAAAAATGGTTGGCTGGCCTAGCTACCAAAAATTGTTGCATAACTATTTATGTAGTTGTCGGATTTTGATAAACTTGGTATCATTGAAATGCAATTTTGAAGATCTTTCCACCAAAACTATTGATCAATACAAACACTTAAAATTTCAAAATATGTATTTTATTTTTAAAACATGTAAGTATTTTTAAGATTTACATGCCTAAGTATAATATTTTTCAAAGAACGGACGAACATTATATTGAATATTCAAACAACGACTCTGAACATTCAATCGATTATAATTTTAACCGAGTTGAGTCTAAAAAAAATTAGTATTCTAAAATATGATTTTTTTTATGAAACTGATCGAGAGCAATGGTGGGGATGGTGATGTGGGTGTCCAATGTATGATAGTTAACAGTAAAAATAAATAAATATCTGTGAAGTGTCAATGACACGGGTAATATGCTAGTTTCTAACATGACAAGTTGGTTCAAATGATTGAAAAAATAAAGCGAGTAAGTGTTAAAGTTGGAAATTAAAGATAGACCTTGAGGATCTTGGCACCGACATTGGTGATGGTTTCTATCTTCTGGGGATGAGAGAAGTCGTAGGTATCGTGTCGGTGTTCTAGTCTCTTGTTGGCGAGGTGAAACCCTAGGTTAATTTCCTGTCACTTCTATAATCAAGATTCTACTATTCTCCTCCATTTCTCGCTTAGTTCAAACACAATTTTCTAATGCAGACAAACCAGTTATATAGAGAATGGAGGAGTAATATTGGAAATTTTGAGTTTACACCAAACCAGAGTGAGCTAAACACCAAACATGGGATGGGGGGACCCTTAGCAAGGGGGTCCCTTTCGTTCTTGTTCTCTACCACCAAATATTTTGCAGTAAAAATTGTATTGTTCATGTTGTTTGTTGATCTATCCATTTTGGTTTGGTTTTATGTCATTGATCACCTTAAAAAATAATCTTATTAGGAGGGTATGGGGGTGATGGAAGGGAGTGTCCCTTTTAGTACTTATGTCCTCCTCGTCTTCCACTAGGACACCTGCCCTTTACGGAGCTGCATCATACCAGAGCAATCAGTTCCTTCCAGGTACCTTGATAAATTATTTGTAGTTGGGGTTTTTCTTTTAGTACATCTTAGAATTCTTTAGTTTCCGAGGTTGGGGTTATTCTAATAAAACTTGGGATAATCATTGGGTGCCTAGACCATACACCCATTCAAAATAAAAGAAAAATTCTCATTTTGTACCCACTTTTAAATGTGACCCATTCCATATTATTTTTAAATACAAAGCAATGAGAAAACGCCTCGTCGCTTGTGAAGGTACAACATGAGAGTCACACTAGAAAGATGGTGTGCATAAGCATCACCACTTTGGAAAAATGGTAGATTTGCGCTGCCCTTCTGCCTCTACCTTAAGAACCAAGAAACTTGACTTTATAACACATACCTAACTTTACAATAAGGGTATGTTTGGTTGCATGAAATTCTATGTCATGAGAATTCATAAGGGGACTATTTAAATCTAGAGTAATTCTACATGTCGAGGAAATGGGCGAGGGAGGGTGGCGAGCACGTGCATGTGACGTGGTAAAAAAAAAAAAAAAAAAAAAATTGGGGGGAAATCGAAATTTTTTGGGAGAAGAAGGAGGGAACTGAGCTCCCTCCCCATTTTCTTCCTCTCCCTCTCCCCATTTTCCATCTCTCGACAGGTCTCCCCCTCCCTCTCCTCCAAACGAAGCTCTCCCTCTCCACCTTCATCGTCATCGACTCAAACGAAGGAGAAGAGAAGAAGGTCAAACGAAGCCAGAGAAGAAGAAGGAGAAGAGAAGAAGGTCCCTCGTCCCTTTCCTCTCGCAAAAGGTAAACCCGGACTTGATTTTCCCTCTCATTTTAGGTTTTTGGTTTTTGATTTTTTCATTAACAGAGGTGAAATCGAATACTAGGACATTGGCTATGGTGTTGAGGAGTGAGAGGGAGCTTTTGGGTCAGAACAAGGAGCAGGAGATGGAAATCACTGAGCTTAAGTTGATCGTTGAAGAGAGGAGGGAGCTGCGAGGTAATTTGCCTAATTTTTGTTAAAGTTTTAAGCTTTAGTGTCATTTTTATGGAATTTTTCGATCAAATGTGAGGTTTTTGGTTTTGGAATGAATAGGTTTTGATGTGTTTTGTTAGTTTTGCAGGTGAAGAAGTTGAAAGATTTGTGCTTGAAACAAAGGGAAGAGATTAAGGCATTGAAAGTGTTGTTTTGTTTCCTGATGTTATGAACACTCAACTTCAAGGTCTGTTGGAGATTCAGGGTTCAGAGCTGAGACAGGCCAAACGAGTAATCCTGACGCTGCAACGACTGGTAACTTCACTTACGGATCAACTTCAGTGTCTTGCTGACGATCTTGCGGAGGTATGATCAAATTCTTTTACTTGCTCAAGTTGTTACTGCAGTAGTATAATGTTTTGTTAAACTGTCACCTGGAACTCTAATCATCGATACTAATGATGACAATAATTTGTGATTCGGTATGCAGATGGGATATTGTGATAAGAAATACTGTTTGCTGAAATTTTATAGCACTAAATTGTTGGAGTTGATTTTGATAGTTTAAGGCAGTCCTTGATCTCTCATCTGTAGTGTATAATTGTGTCTGACATTAACACTATCATAAACTTTTGTGCTTTAGTATTAATATGTAATCGATCGTTTTAAGCATCGTGTAAAATATGAATTGCATAATTTTAATTTTCTGACTCGGCACATACCATTGTTCACTATACAAAACTTCATGTAGGTTTCACATTTTGCTCACATAATTTTGATTTAAATACAAAATTTGACATCTCATTGGTATACTCTGCTCTACTCTTTTTTTCTTAAAAAAAAGTGTAATGAGTGTGATCAGGAATGAAGCTCTTCACTACCACTGGAAATGAATATGATACCACCAAGATCTTGACTCCACAGTATGATCTCAACATAGCTGCCTATGACAGTTATGGGAAGTTGTATCTTAGTCCTTTGTTTGCCTTATCAATTGGATCGAGATTTGCGAGATTTACAGCTACGCTCGCTCACGTGGCCCTCTTCAATGGAGGGTATGCCCCTTTCTGCCGTTATTTTATACTCGAAAATACTCGAGGATGAATTTTGACTTGCTTCTCTCTAAATCTTGCAGTGACATTTTAAAACAAAGCAGATCAGCAATGAAAAACGTGAAATTGGACATCCATGCAAGATTGATGAGTAACTACAAACGTGCTCCCGAGTGGTGGTTCCTCGCTCTGTTATTTGGTAGCATTGGGTTCTCACTGATGATGTATTTTGTGTGGAAAGATGACATTCAGTTGCCATGGTGGGGAATGCTCTTAGCTTTCTTCTTGGCCTGGGTTGTTACCCTGCCAATTGGTATCATTCAAGCAACTACAAACCAGGTAGGTACACCCTTCAAGTTTCAAGTATGTTCATTTGTTAGAGCTTTACTGGAAATTAGTAACATAATTCTATTTATTGTTTTGTCGCAGCAACCGGGATATGATATAATTGCCCAATTCATTATTGGGTATGTCCTGCTAGGAAAACCCAATGCCAATTTGATCTTCAAGATATATGGGCGAATCAGCGCCATTCATGCTTTATCGTTCTTGTCTGATTTGAAACTAGGACACTACATGAAAATTCCGCCTAGATGCATGTTTGTAGCTCAGGTTTGCAACTGGAGAACCTCTTGCATTAACTACTTGGTATCTCACTTTTTTTTTGTTTTTTTTTTGTTTTGTAATTTCATTGATATAACCTTTACTTTTTTGAAGCTTGCGGGTACCATCATTTCTGGCATTGTGAACCTTGTTGTTGCATGGTGGATGTTGGGGAGTATTGACAACATCTGTGACGTTGACGCTTTACATCCGGATTGCCCATGGACATATGGTTTTAAACATAGATGGTTGCTAGGAGGTGGTATAGATTGGAACCTTGTTAGATTGTTACAGAAGAGTTGAGAAGTGAGAACCATGATTATGGATCTTCGACATGGTTGTGTAGGGAAATGTTTAGGATCAAGTCTTTTTCTGTACTGAATAGAGTTGTTGTATCATACATTTGAAAGTTGTAAAATTCCAATTTTCTGTTGATAGGTACAAGAATAAATAAAAAACATTTTCACCTTAGCTTTCATCAGTGTTGGGAGTTTCTCTAAATGTGTTGAATTGCCACAGTTTGGTTCTAAATCTGAAGGATCATAATTGATGGCTGGCTTCCTATTCTGCATATGGAATTTTGTCTCCAAAAAATGATCCAATATCTAATGTTCAATCGATTAATATGCTCTTTTATCTAAGCACGAAATTTGATTGGTTCTTTATAGATTTGAAACAATACATACAACATAACAGTGAGCATGGGTCGGAATTCTGCAGTGCAGGCAATTTCATATAAATGTCTAATCTTGGCATACTTATCATAACCTTGCCTCTTCATGTTCATCTTTATGCATGTATGTTGGAATTGCTATGATCATGTGGTGTAACAATCAAAATCGCTGGGAATTTGGTTAAGCATAAGATCTCAACATTGTTGTTTCAGTTCTGTTTACGCATTTGTGGTTTTAGACTGATAAGCATAAGATCATTAGTAACATGGTTCTGTTTATGGTTCTCCCTTATGAGCAAAGCTCAATGTACAATTGTTTTCTTACAGAAATGAATACCCCCTATTGCTATTGCAATCTCTTATTTTATAGCAATCAGAAACTAACAGTGAACTAACAGAGTACTCTGTTTAACAGAGCACCTAACAGAAAATCAGAAATCCTAACAGAGCAATTCTTTACAGACTCAAACAGACTACTATCAAACAGACTTGCACCAATTTTTATTTGTTCCTCCTTGAATGTGTGAACTTAATGGTCCAATTCACTGAGTCTTCTTCAGCAGGGTATCAGCATAATGTCAGTCTGCCAAATCTTCAGCATATGTCAAATGAAGTAGCCTGCCAAATCTTCAGCATTTTCATCATAGCCTGCCAAATGAAGTAATGCATAATGTCAGTCTGACCTTCGAGCAACTGCACTTCCTACACTTGGCCTCTGGTCGTATTCAGAACTCTTGGAAGTTTTCCCACCTTGTGGATGATACTCTTTACATGACTTTCTATTGTTACCATAAGATCCTTTCTCATATGAATGATCGTAGCCCATCATTTCATCAAATTCCTGTGAGAAAGAATGTCTCTCAAAAACTCTTTAAATACAAGATCCTTTCATTGTGATACATGATTGAAATTGGAGAATAAATTAGTGGTGTAATCACCTTAGACTTCAATTTGGCAGAACATGGAGTCAAACAGGGATTCAAATCCTTTAGAAACATGTCATCCTGATTAGCAGGGCTTGTTGGATCACCAGAACTGAATTCCTAAACAATGGTATGTGCCGAGTCAGAAAATTAAAATTATGCAATTCATATTTTACACGATGCTTAAAATGATCGATTACATGTTAATACTAAAGCACAAAAGTTTATGATAGTGTTAATGTCAGACACAATTATACACTACAGATGAGAGATCAAGGACTGCCTTAAACTATCAAAAACAACTCCAACAATTTAGTGAATTAAAATTTCAGCAAACAGTATTTCTAGATCTAGACCATGATGTAGATTGATGATCTTTCTTATCACAATATCCCATCTACATACCGAATCACAAATTATTGTCATCATTAGTATCGATGATTAGAGTTCCAGGTGACAGTTTAACAAAACATTATACTACTGCAGTAACCAACTTGAGCAAGTAAAAGAATTTGATCATACCTCCGCAAGATCGTCAGCAAGACACTGAAGTTGATCCGTAAGTGAAGTAACCAGTCGTTGCAGCGTCGGGATTACTCGTTTGGCTTGTCTCAGCTCTGAACCCTGAGTCTCCAACAGACCTTGAAGTTGAGTGTTCATAACATCAGGAAACAAAACAGCACTTTCAATGCCTTAATCTCTTCCCTTTGTTTCAAGCACAAATCTTTCAACTTCTTCACCTGCAAAACTAACAAAACACATCAAAACCTATTCATTCCAAAACCAAAAACCTCACATTTGATCGAAAACTTCCATAAAAATGACACTAAAGCTTAAAACTTTAACAAAAATTAGGCAAATTACATCGCAGCTCCTCTCTTCAACGATCAACTTAAGCTCAGTGATTTCCATCTCCTGCTCCTTGTTCTGACCCAAAAGCTCCCTCTCACTCCTCAACACCATAGCCAATGTCCTAGTATTCGATTTCACCTCTGTTAATGAAAAAATCAAAAACCAAAAACCTAAAATGAGAGGAAAAATCAAGTCCGGGTTTACCTTTTGCGAGAGGAAAGGGACGAGGGACCTTCTTTTTCTCTGGCTTCGTTTGACCTTCTTCTCTTCTCCTTCGTTTGAGTCGATGACGATGAAGGTGGAGAGGGAGAGGGAGAGCTTTGTTTGGAGGAGAGGGAGGGGGAGACCTGTCGAGAGATGGAAAATGGGGAGAGGGAGAGGAAGAAAATGGGGAGGGAGCTCTGTTCCCTCCTTCTTCTCCCAAAAAATTTCGATTTCCCCCCAATTTTTTTTTTTTTTTACCATGTCACCTGCACGTGCTCGCCACCCTCCCTCGCCCATTTCCTCGACATGTAGAATTACTCTTAAATTTAAGCTATTTTAAGGTTCACTCACCAATCCACCATTAAATTTTGTTATCAACTGTGGGAATGAAAGTCTCATGAACATGAGAATCACACTCCTTAGAGGCAATGAGTGTGATTCTCATGTTCATGGGACTTCTTTCCCACCAATGATCATAAAATGCGATGATGAATTGATGAATAAACTTCAAATTAGTTTAGATTTAGGTGATCCCCTCATGAATTCTCATGACATAAGATTTCATGCAACGAAACACACCTTAAGATTAAAGTATTAACATGTACAAAATATAGTTGTATGCAGAGAAGGATCTACACGGGCAAATGGGGGCAGCTGCTCACTGAAACTGAAAATTCCCCAGTTTTTAAAGCCTATTGGTTGCTACCCCTGTTCTGCCCCTTAAAGTGTGTTTGTCCTTGCCTCCAAATTGTCAAGTATAAAAAGTAAGGACAGAGAGAAGATAATTGACTTAGAATATAATAAATTTTACATCTATATTACAACAAAAAATCTTGAAAGCCTATATGTACCTTATTAAATAATGTAAAATATTTTCTTAGCTAACTACACTGGCTGTATGGCTACAATTTTTGTGGCTTGTTACATGTATTTCACTAAGTTTGCATGGAGGGTTCGAGTTTCAGGGACGACAACCAATTCAGAAGAGTTTTATTGACAAGCTCTGGGACCTCATCGTGCGGACAGTGTCCTGCTTGTAGATTCACAAGGGAAGTATTTGCATAGAACTCTTTGATTCGGTTTGCCTTGGCAGGCCCCACCCAAGGATCCAAGTCACCCCAGATTAATAGGAGTGGGCATCGAAGTCTGGTTAAGACGCTATCGAGAGTGTACTTGGTCTGATTCGACTTGAACCGAGTCATTAATCTGCAAAAAAAAAAAAAAAAAAAATTGAAGGAAAATGGTTTAGTACTTGAGCGTATTCTGAAGCAAGTACTGTGACTTTTTTATTATAAAGAATGAAGGTCCTTGAGCATTGGAAACTTTCTCAGAGATCTCTTAAATAAGGGTTAAAACGTTACGGTTTTATGTCAAAATTCGTAGCTCTTGAAAAGTAAGACAGGTAGCAGTAGCATTTTGAGAGTCCTCACAGAATCAACACAAGAAAGCATAATTTATGCAAGCAAGTAGTTGGAGTTACTTCCGAACATTCTCTAATCTTATAACTTATGAGTTATATTAAGAATATTCTCTAGGCTTATTGGTATTAAGAAGATGCATGGTTATATTTGATTACCAATGTTCTACATCATAATAAACATGAAAAAGAGAACATTAACCATTTGTGTACCTGTAATAAACTTCTCCTGCATTGGGGTCTGCTGTTGGCCTTGTAATTGTTTCTACAAGATAATCATCCACATTGGAGGCATCTTTATATAGCTGCATATGAAAAATAGGCTCATCATCCGTCAGCATAAGGAATGGGGCACAGACAAGTACACGAAGTACTCAGGATATGTAGCATTCCCCCATGCGTGTTATGTTTTGGGGCCTGCACTGGATATATAGCATTGATGCAAGCTCTCTCAACTGCACGAAAGGCCCCTAGGAGCAAGATTTAGGAGAAAAAGATACCTGATCTGATAGTCCTGATGAGCATTTAAACTTTCTAAGTTGTTAAGAAATTTGGGGTACTTGTGTACAAAAGTTTCTAACATTGTCACACACTCCCACTACCACTATGTAGTATTGTGAACAAGAGCCAGCGGCCCAGCACACATACAATTTCTACTCGGACTTTGTTACATTCACATGGGAGTCTATGTTCTTTTATCATGATTAATTTATTCACCACATAAACTACTCCGACAAATTTGAAATGCTTTGAAAGTTGAAGAATTGTATTGTTTATTCTGTCATAACATGAATATGGCATTCAAAGGAGGCCGCAATTCCGGTAATGTAAGATATTTTGTGATAATGAAATTAGATCTCACAAATCAGCTTATTTCTACAAGAGTCTGATAAATTTCAGTAGAAATATTGACACCCATAACGCCAACCCTATAACGAAAATGTATTAAATTCCTAAATGAATGCTTAGATTTGTTGCCTATCTTCAACTGTCCAGATCAGATGGCTTACAGGAAGCTAGTAAATTGCTACTCGAGCAGTATTTGCTCACGATTATTGAGCATTAGATAGAGTTTGAAGTGGCTTACACTTTTTAAGACTGATTCAATCCGAGCAGGCTGTTTTGCTTGCCAAAACAAAAATCCAAGAACTATACGCTGAAAAACTTCCTTCAGTGGCTTTAAGAGAAACTTCTCGAAGATATTTTCTTCAGTTTTGCTTTCTGTTTCTCCACTTGAACTCTCAAACTGTCCCGCAGAGTTGAGCAATGTGACACCAACAACTTGCTCAGGCAAGTCTGCAGCTGAAACCAATGCAGTAAATCCCCCAAGACTGAAAAATAACCACAGAAAACAATTTCAAGATAGAACTTGTAAAACTGAGTTCTTAAAGCAATTTATTCAAGAAATGATTGTCTTTGACAGAGTGTGTGAAGAAACTGCAGTCTATACCTGAATATCCTATCAGAAGCTAACATTAAGGCTGTGTTTGGGATTGTGATACTACAACAGCATACAGCTTATCACAGTATATATCAGGGTTTTCAACAAAAATACTACTCTACAATTCTAAGGTTAAGGCATCATTTAAGAACCAAAAGGAAATGTGCCTCTACTACTCGTACAAGTGCTAGTGTTTCAAGATTCAAGAGCACTTCAATTTGCTTGAAGTTAACTTGGCCCAACAATAATTTGTAGGGCTCAAAGGGCGTGCCATAAAAAAAAATAAAAAATAAAAAAAATAAAGAGAGAGACTGTTATTTCGTGAAGTTGTCTGAATTCAAAGGTAAGAACATAAGGACTACAAACTTTAGAAGATAAATAATTAACTACTCTAAAGTCAAATATTGTTAGGTGTTGAAAGTAACGTAAAGATAGCAAAAACAAGAGTAGGGAAGAAAACAGAGTTGTATTATTCATTGATATGAGCCTCTATATATATATATAGAGGTAACAATTACATAGTATCCCAATTTGAAACGAGATAGGAAACCTATGCCAATAAGGAATCTAGATCCTACTAAGATATCCTTCCTTGTTTGGACTGGTCACACAATCCTAATTTTACTGCAACACTCCCCCTTGTGACGTCCAAACGCGACATTACGTTACGTTGATGACGCATGCCATGCTGTCTCGTTAAAACCTTGCCAAGTAATAAAAACCCAGTGGGAAAAAATAACCTTGGTCGAAGGAAAAAGAGTACAACACGTCCTTTCCTTGAAGATGAAGTAAACGTTTCGAGAAAATCTTCGTTACGCATCAAATCTCCCCTGATGCCAATGTCTCCCCCTGATACCAACAATCAAGGGAGATCAGACAATTTATGTAGTCCGATACTACGTACATGTTTCTCGAAAGTTGCTTTTGATAAAGCTTTCGTGAAAAGATCTATCAGGAGATCTAACATTGTAATCAGATCTAACATCTTTTACTTCAATCTTCAGAAGCATTTGTTGCTGCTGATTATAGAAGAACTTCGGCGATATATGCTTAGTATTGTCTCCTTTGATGTAACCTAGTTTCATTTGTTCAATGCAAGCGGCATTATCCTAGTAAATGCACGTAAGTTCATCTGTGGTTGACTTCAAACCACAAGTACTTCGAATATGCCTAATTATGGATCTCAACCATACACATTCACGAACTGTTTCGTGAAGAGCAATAATTTCTGCATGATTCGAAGAAGTAGCAACAAGAGTCTGCTTTGTCGACCTCCAAAATATTGATGTATTACCCATGGTAAAGACAACCCGTTTTGGAACGTCCTTTGTGCGGGTCAGAGAGATACCCGACATCAGCAAAACCTGTCAAGACATCACTTGGGGTCTGACCAAAGCGAGCGGCAGCACGTTGCCGGCGTTGACGATGGCTTGATTGGTGGCGGCCGGCCGGCGGTGGGGAGATGTGGCCCTGCCGTCGGTTTTTGGGAATTTTCCCACTTTGTGAAGATCAACGTTTGATTTTGATCTAAATCCATATCAATCATACCTCTTAGGTATCGAAATATGTCTTTAATGACAGTCCAATGGCGGTGTGTCGGCGCAGAACTAAATCGAGCCAACAAGTTCACAGCGAATGAGATGTTCAGTCTCGTACATTGCGCTAGTACAATATTGCGACTATTGCACTTATGTAGGGCACCTCTGCCACTAGTAATGCCTCGTCCTCCTCCTTGGGACGGAATGGATCTTTCTTCGGATCCAGACTCTGGACGATCATGGGAGTGCTACAAGGCTTAGCTTTATCCTCATTAAAGCGCCTTAACAATTTCTGAATATAATCCGATTGGTGAATCATAATCCCATCGGCACAGTGCTCGATCTCCAATCCGAGGCAAAACCGTGTTTTCCCAAGATCCTTCATCTCAAATTCAGACTTCAGATGCTCAGCGGTTTCCTTTAACTCTTCTAGAGTTCCAATCAAATTCATGTCATCGACATAAACCGCAACAATAGCAAACCCGGAACTTGTTCTCTTAATAAACACGCATGGGCATAACTCATTGTTTATGTATCCCCTTCCGATAAAGTATTCATTTATTTTGTTATACCACATCCATCCAGATTGTTTCAATCTGTAAAGTGAATGTTTCAATTTGAAAGAAAAACGTGCTCCGTGGTTTAGAGCTACTTGATTAGGGCAAACGAAGTCCATCCGGGACTTTCATGTATATCTCTGTATCTAGATCCTCGAACCCAGTGGTCTACCGCGCTTACTCGCAGGATCAGATGACTGGTTAGCCACCAGGGTACCATTCGCACCGTTTCCGTCACGGGCGGTGGCGCCGTGCCTGGCTACTCCAGGGGTGGCGCTACGTCTTGTGGTGGGGACGTCAATCCTTGTAGGCACATTTGCAGCAAGTATATGTGATCTCGTCACTTTAGCGATATCAGTGAAAGCGTCTGGCAACTTATTTGCTACGCTCTGAACATCGAGAATTCGCCGCACCTCACTTTTGGACTGTGCGGTTCGAGGATCAAGATGAGACAAAAATGGGACAAACCATGACAATTCATGTCGTTCCTGTTGAACGTTAACGTTCTTATCTCCCCCTAACGACAGGAAGACCGTCTCATCAAAGTGATAATCCGCAAATCGTGCGGTAAAGAGATCGTCTGTCAAGGGTTCCAAGTAGCGGATAATTGATGGTGTATCATATCTCACATATATACCCATCCTTCGTTGAGGCTCCATCTTGGTACGTTGTGGCGGCGCAATTGGCACATAAATCGTGCACCCAAAAATGCGTAAGTACGAAAGATCCAGTTCGTACCCAGTCACCAGCTGTGACGTAGAGAATGGTTGGGTGGCAACCAGCCTCAAACGGAGTAACATTAATGTGTGCAAAATTGCATAGCCCCATGCGGATATAGGCAGGTTGGTGCGCATAACCAACGTCCGAGCGACCATCTGCAACCTCTTAATGGTGGCTTCCGCGATACCATTATGGGTGTGAACATGGGGAACCGGATGTTCAACATCAATCCCAATGGACATGCAATAATCATCGAATGTTTTCGATGTAAACTCTCCGGCATTATTGAGTCAAATTGACTTAATAGGGAAATCCGGGTGGTGAGCCCTCAGCCGAATAATCTGGGCCAAGAGTTTAGCATATGCAACATTTCGGATGGACAATAGCGTGACATGTGACCAGCGTGTCGACGCATCAACCAACACCATAAATATCCCCTTGAATTCGCTGTAAAAATGGGATGGACTCTTTAGAAATCTTTGCATAGGACGGTCTAAGTCCGAATTTTCCCAATGAACAGGCCTTGCAGAACGAGCGAGCTGCGTGCATGGCGGCACCCCTTGGTGCGGCGACCCGTGGACCAGCGTTGGTCAACTGAAGCGGATTCCTTTTAGTGCTTCGGGTAGCTCGAAAGAATGGATGTCTTGCACAATGCAAAGTGAACAAAACTAGTGTTTCTGAGCCAATGCTTCCAAGAAACAGATATCCATGGAACTGGATTAGAATGAAACTCGAAGTTTCAAACAATGGTCGTGAACGGTCATCGTTCAATGCTACACGAACTGCCATAGTTCGGAGCGAATACCATAGTTCAAGCTTCATGAACCGCCATAGTCCGGAGCGAATGTGAACCCCCACTGTTCGACTTGGTGCGAACTTCCATAGTCCGACTTAGAGGGAATGGAGTAGAAAGCTAATTGGGAGAAACTGGAATTAAAATTAGTTTACAAAAGCTATAAATTAATACACAGCATCATAACATATATAGTACAGTGATTCAATCAATGTAAGAGACACAACAAGAGGGTGTTTTTCATGCCAATTTTTTTTGTATGAAGATAACAATACGCTGATCAAAGCCCATTCCCGATATTTTCGGGGTCGGCTACATGAATTTTGGTTCTCCAAGCAATGCGGTATTTCCACATATCCTCGCCTAATCCAAGCTCAATGATATCTTCATTCACCGCCTTCATCCAAGTTTTCAACGGTCGTCCCCTCCGTCTACACCCTCCATTAACTTGTCAATCTAGACATTTTCTAATTAGCACCGTGCTTGGCCTCAGGGCAGAATGGCATGAACATCAGTATTTTGCTTCAAAATAATTGAAACATGATTATCGTTTTACTATAATTTCGCTTTGATGTAATTGAAAGAGAAGGCAAAAAAAAAAAAAAAAACTGTCCCCATAGTGAACTCAGGTAGTTCTACACTTCTATGCATTGTTTTTTCAGGTTTCCATTAGCAGATTATTTGTTTAATGATATTGTCAAGATTTGTGACTTCTCAAGACGGTCAGGGCTAACAGAAAACTCATAAGTTTAACAGAATATTTGGTACAATTGATTCATATTTGAACCCTTCAGAGTTCAGCCATTGAACCAAGAACTTCAAAATACAGAACATAAACATTGGAACCTAATCAAATAAATAAAATCTACATTTAAACACATTGAGAAACTTTAGACTCAATGTACTCAATTCTACCCTTGATTGTCTGAACACAACAAACATCAATAATTTATTTTCATACAATCAATTCATAATTAGACGAACAAGATATATATTCTGCAGTTGACTATCATCCAAGACCATATCACAAGACCGTAATTATTTCATGAAAACCTCCTAGAGACGAAATAATAGTTGACTTAATGAAAGGGAAAAAACCATAACCATCTCATGTACTCGAGATAAGCTACTGCCCAGTTAGGGAACCGAGACCTTATACTCTTTTACATAAGAGTATAGGGTTTCATTCATCAGTAAATGTATGGAAATGAATGGATATGATGTTCTACAAGACATAACATATATGATGAAGATACCTATCAGTACGTCTAATGCAAGTATGAAGGATTAGACACGCAATATTTCAAAATCCTGACAAGGAAACCTACTAAGTTTTCCAGTGTATGTCTAAACGTGGGTATGGCACGTAATCCCAGATCCCTAGTTCTTTCAATAAATGATACACAATTTTTCATGTGATGCATATAAATGAAAATTGAAACTTATAATGGCATGGATCACGCTTCATGGTCAAGACTTTATAATCTACATTGAGAAAACATATATCTACATGTAAGCGTGCTTTGGAAATCTTACATAATAATTGCAAAAAAAAGTTCAAGGTAGATGGGGAAAACAATACTCACATTTATGCAAATGAACACCAGCAATGAAAAATTCAATATACCAATAATAAATAGAAATTGTTTTTGTTTGAATTGCAAAAACATCAAACAAAAACAAGATAAGAATATGAAGTTGCTCAAGTTAAGAGAGAATGCAATACCAGAGCCCAGATAGGATAGGCCAGCAATATAATGATTCCAATTGGGTTTGAGATACCACTGCTCCGAGTAAAAGAATTTCTGAAGTTGCTAACGACGAATGGTGTTCGCGTGGGCATTTTTTCTTAATAGCTGTTAGGGTTAGGGCTCATGCTGATAACGTGTTGAAAGTAACGTAAAGAAAGCAAAAACAAGAGTAAGAAGAAAACAGAGAGTTGTATTATTCATTGATATGAGCCTCTATATATAGAGGTAGCAATTACATAGTATCTCAATTTGAAACGAGATAGGAAACCTATGCCAATAAAGAATCTAAATCCTACTCCATAACAAAGAAGATATCCTTCCTTGTTTGGACTAGTCACACAATTCTAGTTTGACTGCAACATTAGGCATGTAAACCATTTAATTACTGCTTAACATTTAAGTCAAGAGGGAGCTTCTGAACAGGCTGAAAGCAGTTCAGAGATCACCTGTTTGCTTTCGTGATGCATAATTTTATTTGAAAATTCTGAAGTTAGAACTTAAGTGTTGATCCTATAATACCTAAACTCATTCCTCTGAAAATTACAAACAAATAAACATCCAACTTAACAAACACCATGACAGTAGCACTAACTGACCACTTTCTATGAGTTATTACCTGTTTCCAACTAAAACTGCCGGTTCCTTGACTATATCTTTCAAAAAATCCACTACCTGGTCCCTCCATACCATGGCATCATAGTCGATTAGTGCTTTCTCACTCCAGCCGAACCCCAACAAATCCACAGCATAAACTTTGTAACTTTTAGCCAACTCTGGTATGTTGTATCTGTTCATTTGACAAAATCCATTTCAAAAAGAATAAAAGCCAAAGAAAACTAGCCTGACCGATAATTTCCCGAGAAATTTTTCATCTGTGTTGCCATGTTTCAAGAATGCAATAAGAAAGATAGAGTTAGTACTCAAAGAAGAAGAGCTTTTAAATTTGTCATAAGAATCCATGAATTGGTTTATTCAATAATACCATGTTTTGCCACATCCATGAGCTTACTGTGGATGCTCTTAGGATTAATGAAAACCACAGCACTCTCCACCTCAGCTTGAGTTATTTCAATTGAATATCCAAATCAAATTTGCTACAATAATTCTGTCCTAACTGTGTCAAATCATCCAAAAAAATATATGAACCAAATTCCAGTGGAACTTTGAACTTCACAGTAAACATAAGCTTATGTTTTTACCAACGGGTTATGCAAATAACTTTGGGGTACAGGAGAGATCCAAACATAACCAACATCGACTTTATAGGTATCCTCTTAGAATATTATCTCAAATTTTTGTTTCCATCTCAATTCAAAATCTTTGGGAGCTTGCCAAAGGTCCAAAGCTTTTTCCTCATGCTATTTCAACCCCGTTTGTATGAATCTTGTTAATTTCAGATTCATTTGTCATATTCAGACTTCTGTCGTCTAATCACATAACACCCAACCCAACATTTTCCATAAGTATTATATATAAAATTAAATAAACAAAAGAAATTGATATACAAGTAAGGTTCATTACATATTTTATCATGAGGAATCAGGAACGAAATGAAGAAAAAAAATTTATTGGAGTAAAACTATTCTACTCCAAAGTCTTGTAACATATTGATGAACTTGATGACACAACCAAAATGGACAAGAACATACAAACCTCCAATGAAATGCAGAAGCTCCAAACCCATGAATAAGAACAATTGGAACTCCTTCTCCTTGTTCGACGTAGTGAATCTTATGGCCTCGCCATGTCCAAAATTTGTAGCCCTCTGATCTGAAAGGTAACCTCTCCATCCCTATACATGAAATAATCCAAACAGAAGCTCATCACATTTGAAGTTTGTCCTAAAAACACTACTTGTGTGTGTGTTACGTAAACATCCACCAATTTAATAATGATTTTTTAGGAAACCCAGTACCATTAAGAAAGAGATATTTCAACCATAACAAATATAACTTGTGAGACAATTAACCAAGTTGTGTAAGTAGATATTTCAACTACAGCTCTATTTTACAACATAAAAAAATTGGTTTTGCAAAATAGGATTTTTATTCCATTGGTAAGATCAATTTTTCATTTAGAAGTTCTATAAGCAGACTGAACTTAACAAATGAGGAAGAGTTTACACTGACCTTGAACAGGAACACTAGGAGACCCAATGACTGAAGCGCCTGCAACAACAATTCTTTTCAAAACCAAATCACTTCTAAGAATTCCACATTTGGTTTCTTCAAAAATGAAACAGAGCAAACATATGAATCAATTAACCCACTTTTGCAATTCTATTAGCAGAAAATAAGATAGTTTAAGGGAGGAGCTTACCCTGCTGGAATGCCCTTTGGGGTGCGCCAATTCGGGGAATTAGGAGTTCTGACCTGACTGAAGGTGGGAATGTTGTACAGGAAGAAGACACTGGAATGAACCTCTAAAACCATAAAAAATTTCTTGCGTTGCTTTATTTTATTTACATGTGGTTATGTAAATTTGCAACTGTTGTCAGAATTTTGGCCAAAGAAAACCTTAAAGGTTTAATAGTGTACAGTATTCTCACCCGGGTTTTTGGTTGTGCCTTAAACGCTTACTCTCATCATGCTTGTTCTATTTAAAATTTAATAAGTTTCATTAAATGAAGCTCGGTTGGGAAGTTAAGGGAACAACCCCCAACCCCAAATTGAACATTATTGATCATTCGAAAAGCAAATAAAAAACTAATCATTGTGCATCCATTGACATGTGACTGGTTTATTACTATATTACCAAATAGTAGGACTTTACTATAAACTATAGAATATGAAACAATTATACCTAATTTCCAAATATATGAGATGCTGCACCAATAAAGACAAACACAAAAGTTATGGTGTATTCAAAATTTTGAATATTATTGTTACTACAAAACATCAATAAATTTTTATGTTTTTTGACTTTGATATCATTGTGTATGCATATTAAAGGCATTGTGAGAAAATGTTGGATGACTCTGTTATGTTATACCTATTGGAATTGCATTAGTATTTTCATTCAGACTTACCACTATGTTATTGCATTGCATTATGTTGTACATTGTTTGACAATTAACAACTTTTCAATCCAAACACATTACATAGAATTCTTGTTGGTAAATAAGTTACAGAATTGGTCTAAAGACATCTCTACTTGCAGCTTCACAATGTTCACACCTTCAGAACTCCCAACATTAGTAGCATGCACTGCAGAACTTGCAAATTTAGAAGTAGAATCACACACTTCAAATTGCATTTCAAAAATTCTAACTGTCGAGGGAAATGGCGAGGAAAACAGCGGGCGGGGGTGTCCATCCCCCCGGGATGCATGCGTTGAAAAGTCAAGCGCGCATCCCGGGGGGATGGACGGTCCCCCCCCCCCCTACCTGTGGGGTCCCTCGCTGTTTTCCTTGACACTTAGACGGGTTCTTTGCATTTACCTTGTTAACCTTATGCAATATGTTGAGAAAATACAAAGAAAAGAGAGACTGTATTGAATGGTATAATTTGTATACAAGGGAAGGTGTCCTATTTATAAGGGAAAGAGCCTTAATTTAGCCAGTGTGAGACTAAACCATGACTTGTACATTTTATACATTAACATCCTAATTTAGCCAATGTAGGACTAAACCATGGGTTATACATTTATACATTAACATCCCCCTCAGACTCAAGGTGGTAAAATGGAGATCAACTTGAGTTTGAAAACTAAATCTTGAAGGCGTCCAAGAGGATGTGCTTTAGTGAAAGTGTCTGCAGTTTGATCGGCAGAAGAAACGAATATTAGACCAATGGTGGCACAAGTGAGATGATGACGTACAAAGTGACAATCAATTTCAATGTGTTTAGTGCGTTCATGGAAGACATCATTGTGAGAAATTTGAATAGCACTTTGATTATTGCATTTGATGATAGTGGCAGTAGAATGAGTAATGCCCATGTCTTCAAGTAACCAGTGGAGCCAGAGAAGTTCTTGAGTTGTATCAGCAAGAGCACGATACTCAGCTTTTGTGCTGGGTCGAGTGACTACGGTTTGCTTCTTACTGCGCCAAGAAATAAGTGAATCACCAAGGAAGAAGCAATAGGCGGTAGAGTGAGCAGAGAAATGAAGATCATGAAACAAGTTCCCCTTGATGTATCTAAGAATGCGAAGAACTGCAGCATAATGAGGTGAGCGAGGAGCAGAGAGAAATTGACTAACAATATGGATAGCATAAGAGATGTCGGGGCGAGTAACTATAAGATAAACTAGACTCCCAACCAAGTGGCGAAACAAGGTGGGGTCATCCAGAATTGTGCCATCCATAGGAGTGAGTTTAGAGTTGGGCTTAAGAGGAGTGGTACATGTCTTACTATCTGTGCGTCTCGCCAGAAAGAAGATCAGAAGCATACTTAGCTTGAGAGAGATAATATCCCTCAGAGTTAGAAGTGATTTCTAGCCCCAAAAAGTATTAGATCTTTCATCTCTACTTGATGACTGAGATAAGTCTTGAGATCCGAGATTCCAGATGTGTCATCACCAGTGATAATCATATCATCTACATAAAGAAGATGAATAATAGTGCCCTGGTCTGATTTGCGAATGAAAAGAGCAGAATCGTGTGAGCTGGAAGTGAATCTGAAATCCCCAACAATGGTGTTGAACTAGGCAAACCAAGCCCAAGGAGCTTGCTTGAAACCATAGAGCACTCGATGAAGTTTGCTGACTTGATGTGGAGGATGATAAAAACCAGGAGGAGGACGCAAATAAACTTCTTTTGTGATATCACCATTAAGGAAAGTATTTTTCACATCCATCTGAAACAATCCCCAACGATGAATTGCAGCAACTGCAATTAAGCTGCAGACTAAAGTGAGATGGGCAACTGGAGCAAAGGTTTCCTCATTGTCAATCCCATACTCCTCGGTATACCCCTTTGCTACCAGGCGAGCCTTGAACCGATCAATAAACCCATCAGAGTGAGTTTTGATTTTAAACCCATTTGCATCTCATAGCATGTTTGCCTTTTGGCAAGTCCACTAGATCCTAAGTGTGAGTGTTTTCGAGTGCCTGAAGTTCATCAGTCGTTGCTTTCTGCCAAAGAGGGTCGGAACTAGCTTCACGATAAGACTAAGGTTCATGGTGAGAAAGAATAGTGGCAAAAACAACAAAATCACGAAGATGAACATAAGGATTTTTTACCCGGTTACTTCGTCGAGGAAGGAGATCAGGAGCTGTTGGAGTGGATCCATCGGAAGAGACAAGTAGCTCAGGAGAGGGCAAGGTGGAGAGCTCATGTGAGGAGGAAAGAGGTTGTGTGGGTGGAGATGTCGACTCAGATGAAGAGTCCATATCAGGAGTGTTAGGAAAAAGATCTGCAGAAGTGTCAGTGAATAGAAGAGGAGTAGTGGCACGCGATAGGTGAAACTTGGAGATGGGGGAGAACATTTTGTGTTCCCAAAAAACAACATGGCGGGATACACGGTGGCATTTGGAGTGAATCTCAACATCTGTAGCCTTTATGTTTAATACCATATCCAATGAAATAACATAGGCAAGATCTAGATTCCAACTTTGTGCGCTCATGAGGATGAAGAAGAACAAAACAGGCACAACCAAATACCTTAATAGTACTATAGTTAGGAGGTTGACCATAAATACGCTCAAATGGTGATTGATTCCCAAGGATAGGATAAGGCACACGATTCTTGGTGTAAACGGCTGTAAGAGTAGCTTCGCCCCAAAAAATTTCAAGGCATGAAGCAAATATGAGAAAAAAGCATGAACAATGTTGAGAATGTCTTTGTGTTTGCGCTCAGCGCGCCAATTTTGTTGAGAAGTGTCTGGACAAGAACGATGAGGAAGAGAGCCATGTTGGCGAAAAAAGCTAAGAACCCCAGAATCAGTGTATTCGGCAGCATTGTCAACATGAAACACTTTGATATTGCAAGAAAATTGAGTTTTGACCATAGTAGCAAAATCAAAGTATAGCTGAGATAATTCAGATCGATTGCGCATGAGAGAAAACCAAGTGTAACGAGAGTAATCATCAACAAAAATTACAAAGTATCTAGAGCCTCTCATAGTAGTAGTGGGAGACGGACCCCAAACATCAGAGCGAATTAAGTCACAGGATAAAAAAGAAAAAGATTCACTGTTATCAAATGGTAATGTTGTTTGTTTTGCAAGTTGAGTACAAGGAAGGCAATCGAATTGCTCTTTACTGACAGGCTCTAAATGGTCACTAGTTACTAAGGATTGAAGATGACTAACAAAAGCATGACCAAGGTGAGAGTGCCAGAGACTAATGGACGGGGTGGATGAGACTAGAGTTGTTGTCTGAACGGAGAAGTGATATGGAATATGGAGGTTGATTTACTCAAAGAGCGTCCAACCTTATGGCCAATCCCAAGAGTTTTTCCCGTATTTGGATCCTACACGCAACAACCAAAAACAGAAAAAATAATATTAGGACCCAAGTCACATAGTAACCAACAGATAAGAGAATGAGAGTTAACTGGGGAACACAATAAGTATCAGAAAAGAGAAGTGTTCAATGTGAAAATTTTCCCAATATGGCTTAGTTTCATGGGAGAGCCATCAACAGTTTGAATGGCTAGAGTGTGGCTAGCAGTGCGTTTGGTAGAAAAGATGGTGGAATCGGGTAATATGTGATTATAACAGGCAAAATCAAATAACCAAGATGAATTACCTGTGGTGACTGACATAGCAGTGGAGGGTGGATTACCAGAATGAGCAAGTACTTGTTTGACAATTTGCTCTATGTCAAAAGCAGATAAAGATTCGATAGGAACAGTAGATGATGAACCGTCAACAGTAGTGGCAACAGATCTAGGAGAAGCACCGCTAGGTATGTATTGTTGGGAATGTCTATTAGGATTTTGAAGACATTCACGTTGAAAATGACTAAAGGATTTCTTATGGCAGAATTAGCAAACTCAAAACTGGTAGTCCAAAAGAGTGATTTGCTTTCTTGCAGTAATTGCAGAATTGTGTGAAAGATCCAAATGAATGACCTTTGTAGTTTGGTTGAGGTCCTCTGGGAGTGGCAAAGACAACATCCATAGGGTTGGCCTTGCGAGTGGCCAAAATAGTATCTGTAGGGGTTGACTTGTGATGGGTACGACGAGTTTCCTCCGAGAGAAGTTCGGTAACTGCATGATACAAAATAGGTAAAGGACTGCGATGTAGGAGAGATGCACACACATGCTCAAAGTCTTTAGTGAGAGCCATGAGGAAGAGAACCAAGTGTTGACGATCCCGATAATTAGAAAACTTTTGGGCATTCTTAAAATCTGTAAATTCGGGTTCTGAGGAAGCAAGTTGGTCCCAAACATAGTGCATCTCAGATAGAAAAGTGTTGATGGATTGTCCGGGTTGTTACTGCATGCGATGTAAAGTGCCAAGAAGTTGGTATTGATGAGACGGATCAGAGGTGGTGCAACTTTTCTCCAGAAAGTCCCAAAGTTACTTGGCAGTCTCGAATCTGCCAAACTGGAAACTGATGAAGCGTACGCATGTGTTGCGAATCCATGTGATGACTTGGTGGTTTTTGCTATCCCACTCCTTGCGACAGTCCATGTATTTAGTGTTGTCTTCTTCATTGTCTTGTTTTGGCTCAGAGATATGGCTTGTGACATAACGCCAAAGCTTTCTGCCTTTGAAAAAGTTGGACAAAGCCTTAGCCCATGCGGTATAGTTGAGTCATTCCATAATGATGATAATAGGTTGTGAGACCTCAAAACGTTCCATAGTTAGATGGGGGTGCTAAAGGATGATCTTGAAAGTTTGTATCCTACAGTACAAAGTCCAAAATCAGGAGGTCAGAATAACGCTTGCAAGAAGCCGGTTTATGGCACAAGTGACAGGAAATCATGTGGTCTAATTAAGAAATGTCTAGCTACCTCTCTGTAGACCGATTGATATGAAAATGATGTATGCCAAATACACACCCTAAAGGTGTGTGGTAGGCACAAAATTGACTACAAAACTCTTTCTAATGTGAATGATCCACTAATAGTGGCAATCAGAGCACACTTAAGCTAAGACTACACAAGAGGTCTACCTAAGACTACAAGAAGTTTTTTTGATGTGAAGTATCCACTAATAGTGGCAATCACAGAGCATACTCAACTATTGACACTATACAAGAAGCATATCTGTTGTGAAAGATCCACTAATAGTGGCAATCATAAAGCATACTCAACTCTTAATAAGCCAAGGAACACTAAGATAGTGGCTCTGATACCATGTTGAAAGAAAGGAAGTGAGACAATACAAAGAGAATATAAATTGTATTGAATGGTGTAATTTGTATACAAAGGGAGGTGTCATATTTATAGGATTTACAAGGGAAAGAGTCATAATTTAGCCAATGTGGGACTAAACCATGACTTGTACATTTTATACATTAACATCCTAATTTAGCCACATTAACATCCTAATTTAGCCAATGTGGGACTAAACCATGACTTATACATTTATACATTAACACGATAAAATCTATAAATCAATCATACTTCCCACATTGCACATAGGAATAAAACCTTTTGCCAACACTCCATTCTTGTTGAGAAGTAGAGAGAATTCTTTTGGGAGAACATCCGGGGAATGGTGTTTCTTTCCATGGGAATTCACTAGTGTAACACCCCCAAATTTCTTAAAGCTAATTTAAATATTTTTAATTAATTAAAATAGATTTAAATTAATGTGAATTTAAATTTCAAAATTCTAGGGTTTTATTTTGTGAGTTTAGGGGGCAAGTGCCTTCAAAATTTCAGTGGGGGCAAATAGCCACCCACCTTAAAAGAAGAAAAAAAAACCTTGTCTTCCTTTCTTCTTCTTCCTGCGCCTTTTCTCATCCTTCACTAGCGAGCACACTTTGCGAGCGAGCGTTACAGCCACTCCTTCTGCCCAAATCTCCTTCTTCCCTCGTCCTTTCTCCTTTATCTTTCTCCCCTCTTTTTCCCATTTGATTTCAGTGCCGCAAAAAAGAAAGTTATGTGTGATTTTGATCTTCAATGGAGGAAGGTGGTGCAATCGGTGTATGAGAAAAGATGAGGGAGCAACGGTCGTTGTGGTAAGGGTTAGTGTGTGTTCGTTCGTATGCCCATTCATCAACGAAGTTTCGATTCCTATTCAAGCGTTGTGAACAGAGTTTTTATGAGCTTTTATGCCCAATGGACTTCACAAATTAAAGGTCGTCGGTGAGTAATTATCACTCCTTTTTATGAGTTTTATTTGTTTTTCAATCGTTCTTCTTTGTTCATTGCTTGCAATACGATATAGATGGATGTTTCACAATGTCGGAAAACTATGCCAAGTCTGAAAACATATGTGTTGAGATTGCCTATGAATTATTTGATGAAATGCACACGAGTTGAGTTGCGGGTTTGTGTGGTGTGCGAATCAAATTGATGAGTAAATCAAACCATGTTTTTACTTCTAATTGATCATCATCTTGGTCTGTGTTCACAATGAATGTGTTTGATCTAATGGTTTGTGGCTTTGTGCATTTAGTTTTTCTTGGATTTTAATTGATTCAATTAGTTAGGTGAGTTGCTCATGGTATTTGATTAACTTGGATTTTGATAGTATATGTACATTCATAAGAACCTGAAGAAAAGAGACATACTATAGTACAACTAATGTTTCTGAGGGACTTGAGTTATATATGTTCTAATTAGTTAAGAAGAAGCATTTGAAGGCTAGCTAGCTAATGCTTGTTAATTTGTAAGTGGCAGTATTACTATTTACTATTTCTTTTATTCTTTATTGGCAATGTCCATCTCCATGCACACATTTCATTATTTTCTCATCTTTGGCAATGACATTATCATGCCAACTGCATCTAAGTTTTCATCTTTTTTGCTTTACTTTTATCTTCTTTAGGTCAAAATCAGTGAATCTCAACCAAAGATTACATAGGCAATCATTCTGATAATAAGTTTTGATGTTTCACTTCCATGGCCCCCTCCCCCTCTTACTAAAAGTTGTCTGATTATTTATTTTTGGTGTTTGAAAGTCTGCATTTCTGTTTCATATATACAACTTTTCGATTTGATACTTCATCTTTCAAAATGCCTCAATTGGTTCCAAACCCAACAACAAAGTGCATGTGGATGCCCAACTAACTATTTGGAGTTTTGGTGTTGTGTTCACTTCAATCAATCTCATGTGTTCATTTCTCCATTCCTTCACTCACCCTCACCTTGTGTTACAGAGACTAAACGATTTTCGATATTGCTTGATATATGATAGATTTGTATTGAGACTAAAATCACTCCACTCATTGTCCATGAACCCCCATTTCAGTGTAGGAAGATAATGCAAAAGGCTTTCACATTCTTGCCTCTGGGTTTTGACATATTGAGTTTATTTGGCATTTCATTTAGAAGTGTGTTGGTCTAATTTTCAAATGTATTATTACATTGCTTTTATGAATATTTATGAAAGAAATGTGGGAACTGTACACCTTATATTTATGAGTTCTTCTGATCTTCTTAAAAAAAAATTGAGCCGTTTTATGCTTTGTTATTTGTTGTCTGTAATTGATGCTTATGGTGACCATGATGGATGAATTGGGTTATTTGATAGTTTATTTAGTTAGCGTTTTATTTATGTAACTATTTTTCAGTGATTGTGGAAAAGTTTCATGAATTGAGTGTTTGGGGTTGGCTAATTTTAAATGATTTTTTTCATGTTAAGTTCTATTTGTTTAGTTTAGTGAGTGAGTTTATGATCTTAGGGAGATTACTTGGAGATTGTGAGTAGCATAGGAGATTGGTTGGTGAGTTTAAGAAGGTTTGATTATGTTGGGTCACTCTTGTGAAGTTACTTGGATGTGCTGAATAGTTAAACACAAGAATCTGAATAGTTGTTTGCTGGATAATAATTTGGGTTGGATAGTTAAGCACAGAACTGAATCGATTGGTTTAATTGAAAGATTGTATGGATTGGGTTTATAATATGCTGATGGAATTAGGTCGAATTGGACTTATCAAATACAAATTGAATTGGGTTTATAATATATTGTTGATAATCCTTTGATTGAATTGGACTTATAAGAATTTGGTATTGATTTGGACTGGTTTTAGAAATTAAGGAATTGGGTGCTATTACGGGCTGGAGTAAATAGTTAGGCCCAAAGTTGTTTAGTTGAATTTACATTTGGGCTGGACTTAGATTGATTGATTTATGATTTGGTTTAGGCTTATCAAATTTGGGTATTAAAAATGATGAGTTATGGTTTGGTGGGGTTTAGGTTTTCTCTGACCTTGTGCTAGATTTGCTTCAAATGGGGTTTTGTTACTTTCTTTTACACAGGAAGGATAAATATTTTGGAATCTGATTCTTGGTTTGTTTTGGGCTCAATTTTTTCTTTTTTTGATATATTGCATTAGAAGATGATGAAAGTTTTTTTTTCTTAATTCTATTTTATTTGTAAGGTTGTATATGCTGTTAACTCATTGAGATAGTTAGGTTATTGTTTTTCACAAAATATAGTGTTAATCAGTATAATATATTTGTTTGGAGATTTGGATGATATCTTGACTAAATTGTTTATGATTTGACAATGTGTCAAATGCTATGCTTCCCCAAAAGAATGGGTTGATTTACTTATGAATGACAAAATGTCATTGTGGAGGAATTTTGAAATATCAAAAATAAATGATATTGATAAACTTTGATTCCTGAAAGTTTAATCACCTGGAATTGTATCACTTAGAACTACCACACCTCTTTTAGTTTATTATTTCCCCTATCTTATAGAGAAACTAAATAACCAGCGGATTGTATTGCGGGTGTGGGCCCCCCCCCTCCTTTTTTTATAGAGAAACTACAATAACTTTCAGGTTAGTCTTGCTAAAAAGTGGCGGTTTTGGAATGCCTAAAATAGGCTTGATATTTATCTGTAAAAAATGTGATGTGACTTTATGTGCATTGATAGCCCAAGAGTGGCTTTTTGTTACTCATATAGTTAAGGATATCCATTAAGTTCATATCCGTATGTGATGTGTCCCCACTTAGACATGAATGATGGAGAAGTTCTCCTTTATATAAGAGAGACATACGGGCATGTATGTTCGACACGGAGGTGGTGCGAATGTGGTATCGTCTAAGTGATCAAATTTAAATAAAAATGAATAATATGCGTAAGTCGAATATTGTACGAAGACAAATGTTTGATTAATAAATTACATTTATATTGTTTCTAACCCTTTTCATGCAGGATGGTGAGTCCACTAATATTTCTGCAGTTCAGACTTGCCATAGTCAACTTCTACAGTGTAAGTACAAGTAAATACATATTTGCTTATTAGGATGACATGATTTCCTCGTTGAGGAACGAAATTCTTTGAACTGTGATTTTCTTGCATGACACCCTTGCCTCATTGAGGAACTACGTGTTTGTGTGGTTTTTTATTGTTTGTATTTAATTTTATGTTATCACTTGCTGATGTGTTGATTTTTTGGATGAAGATTACTCACACCAGCTTTATTGCTGACCCAAGTGAGCTTTTGCTTCAGGTTTAGAGATTTTTTGAGCAGCGTTACTGGAGTTCCGTTAGTGGGGCTAGCAACATCAGAGTTTACTGGTTAGAGTTTTATTATTTTTTTAGTTTGTTTCTATTTTCTAAACTACGTTTTAGTCATTGCTACTAAATGTTTCTGTTGTTATTGAATTTCATGTCCTGAATTTTGGGGGAATGGATAATCCTACTTGGAATTTAGGATTTTCGTTTTCTCGAAAATTGGGGCGTGGCAACTAGCCCAGTGGCCAAATAAATCACAAGTGAAACAAGGATTTCCAACATATTTGTCCTTGTACAAATTTTGTGGCATCCTTATCACATTTATTAGTACTAGAGCTGCCGACTGAGCCTTTAGCTTCTTTAAAAGCATCATCAAGCCATTGAAAACCTTTGCAACCTTTTTTTCCACACACCATCATTTTCCATTTTCCTTCAACATGGACTATCCATCATACCACTGCAATTTCTCGTCTTACAATCCATATACACCCATGGACAATCACATGCACTGTGCGAGAGTTGGGAGCACATATGATATTCTGTAAAGCAATGTAAACTATGTATAAGAGTTTAAACCCCTTCTGTCATAGAGAACATTAGACAATAACCTCACTCCAGGAACTCGTGTTGATGAAGTTTGGTTGCTTGAGTTTCTACTGGTTGAGAGGGCAACAAGAATGTTCACCTATCGCTTGGCTCAAAGATGAAAATGTGTCGAAGAGGGTGCTTACTTCAGCTTCTAATGGCAACAAAGAACAAAATCTAGAGGCAGCCATCAGTTCATCAAGTCAAACGTTTATGAGAAAAGTAAATAACATGTGCCCCAATTCTAGCTGGCCTGGGAAAGGGGCGAGGTTGCTACCTGGGTGGGGGCAAATGTACACTTTTGCCCCCCCCCCCCCTCTTTAACCACTTTTTGAAAAAAGGTGATTAAAGAGGGGGAGCAAAAGTGTATTTTCGCCCCCCCCAGGCAGCTGGGCCCAGGCCAGCAAGAATCACTCTAACATGTGATTGCTTGTCAGAAATGTTTTCTATTAAAAACGTACAATATATCAGTTCCATATCAGTGGAAAAGGGAAGGGTTATAATAGACTTTTCATCTCTTCCTATGGTCGGACAGGCAAAAATGGGGTGGGAGGGGCACTAATACAGTATTGGTCTTATTTGGGGTATTTTCATAACTGGTACTTACGGGGAAAGGCAAATTCTAAATAACCCTTTCATTTTCGATACAAATTTTGGCCACTCAAGAAATGAAAAAAATTGGTTGTGTGGAAAAAAAACATGAGATAAGAAAAGAGTATGAAATTTAAAAGTTTATGAAACTTTAAGAAAATCACACATAATAAAAAAACATGAAGTTGAATACATTTCTATTTATTAATTGGAATAGTAATCCTAGATTTGATTGTTGTTGTCTACCAATTTTAGCTCAGTTGGTCGGACATTCACTCTCCTTGTGAGAGGTCGCGGGTTTGATACTCACCAGTTACAATTTTGTGAGTTTTCGCTCGATTATTCTCAACACAATGTTGATGTCGTTAGTCTCCCAAGATACACCAAATTCGTTTATGTTTCTAATGCACCTTAGGACAGAAATTCAGACGAATAAAAATAAGAATTGACTTTTAAATGAACATGAAAGAACATGTTTGATTTGAATGTAAACTTTTCTTTTGTGTGCTAGGTTGTTGTAATGATGAATTGCTTATATTTTCGATATCTCAAATGGCCAATTTGAGGTTCTACTTATAGCAAATCACTACACCAAAAGGCCTGATTAGCTATATGGAGATGGTCACGGCTCAAAACCGTTAGTTTATTTGCCACGGCTCAAAACCGTGGCTAGAGCCTAAAACCGTCACTACACCAAAAGGCTTGATTAGCTACACGGAGATGGCCACGGCTCAAAACCGTTAATTTATTTGCCACAGCTCAAAACCGTGGTTAGATCCTAAAACCATGGCTACACTACAACACATGTCTTCAAAATTGAAAACGCTGTAAAATAAGACTTGGGTGGGCTTTTTGGCGCTCGCTTCTTTCCTCTCTCGTTTTACTTGGCGCTCGACGTAGAGCTCGATGAAACTCCTTCACCCTCCCCTCAATCTCGTCATCTCCCTCATTGATTCCTCATCTCTCCATCTCCCTCCCTGCTCTCTCCATCAAGCCATCTCCCTCACTGCTCCCTCCATCTCTCCATCACCCTCACTGCTCCCTCCATATCTTCATCTCCCCCACTGCTCCATGAGACGCCATGGCTGGCAACGCCCTCTTCACCCATTACAGGTACTTCTTCTTGACATAAAATCCTATCTTTCAATGCCCATGAGACCAAACTTCTCAAAATTTCATTATTTGGAGAGAAAATTTTCAAACTCCATTGCTTGAAACTGCGTTTTTAGGTCTAATTCCACATACCCATTTGTTAATTCTCTTTTATTTGTTAATTCCCTATGTTAGTCCCAAATTTGGTGGAAATATCTCTGTATAATTGTACATGGCAACATCTTGGATCTCTAAGGAGACTTCCTTCCCTTAAAGTTTTGAAGTTGTTTGGAATTGATTCACTGAAATTCATTGAGGAGAAAGAGGTGGTGGATGATGCAAGTGCAGAAGGAGGATTCCCGTCACTGGAAAAACTAATTTTGATGGTCATGCCTGATTTAGAGGGATGGTCATCTTCATCAACATCTCAAGCAGCAGCAGCAAGTGCAGAAGAAGGATTCCAATGGCTAGATTGAGTAAGGTTGGAGGAGCCTATGCACAATTTGGAGGGATCCTCGTCATCAACGTCTCAAGCAGCAGCAGTAGCACCATTCCCTTGCCTCAAAAGCCAAAGCGCGAAGAAACTTGAAAGATGCCCAAAACTTAAAACAGGAGGAGGAGGAGGACTCCCATTGTCATTGTCATTGTCATCCTTGTCTCAAGCAGCAGCAACAACACAGGTAGATTTGTCACGAGCTTTGGAATTGAATGAATTTTTGTGGTTCACCCTAATGATTACACATTAACAAACTAATTGGGAGATTTGTCATCACTCTTTTCAGACAAACAATCTGATTGGTGATTTTGGTGTTGTAGGAGTGCGGAGCAAGTAAAGGGCAGAACATATCATTACTTGCATTCCAGCAACAAGCAGCAGGTTTGTTTCTTCTGGAATTTTATGGTACATTTGTTATTTCTCAGTCTTTTGTTTAGCTAGAAATGATGATGGATCATGTTGTGTTATGCAAAGGATGCGAAGACAAATACGTATTTTGCTTCAATTAGTTATCTTCAAGTATTTGCATTTTTTAGAGAGTTATTTTTTAGATGATGTACAATAATACTCCAATTTTGTTGTTTGTCATTGATGATATGTTTCCTTGCAAGAAAGTGCAACAGTCTGATGCCATGTGTTACTTTGGGACAACTCATTTTCAAGCCGGCAAAGAGGATCATTTTGCAATATGCTAAGCATGACAGCTAAATGCGGGAGAATATGTGTTCTAACTCATCCTTGATGTCCTTTACTATGGATCCTGATGGTAATGTCAGTAATAAGTTTGTTTTTCTGAATATTTGCAACCATATTTGCAATTTCTCAAATGTTAGTGATGTGCTTTGTCGAGTGAGCCTTATTTATGTTGTTACTCATTTGTTTTGGCCTTTGAATATGATGGAATTTGGTGTTCAGGCTTATTTGTATTTTGTTCTTTGATTTCTGTCTTGTATATTTCCATTCACATTACTAAATTTTGGTTTAGTGAAATGTGACATTTGAACATCAAATAAATTGCATAAATGTTGTCAGTCCCCAAGTGAGTATTTACAAGATGAGTGATTTTAGAAGCCGATTAGGATTCTTTGGTGGAGTCCACTTTTGTCCGCATCAGCCTGACACATAGGATGCCACGTCTGAAAGTCAGATTGGGAGTCAAATTGGAGAGTGACTCGGAGTAGAATTTTCCTTAGAAGATAAAATACAAGAAGAGGATGTGGAAGAGTAAGGTGGAACTTGAGGTTGAAGAAGACCTTCAAACACATGTCCCCTCAGATAACATTTCACTACGGATAACTCATTTTCAACATCACTTGCTCATTTTTTTTCTCACTTTCATGTATGTACTATTTTTTCGTGGTTTTTTATGGGACTTTTCTTTCAATGAAACACACTAGTTATTTTCATTGTGAGATTTGTAAACTTGTAGATCATTGCCATACTGCATTTCCATCTGTCCAAATAAATATGATTCTAATGCATCAAACCTTTCTCCTATGACTCCTTGTTTGGGTTTCCTGATTTGTTACATTAGTGATGAATGATGACTACAATTGTTGCATTTAGTGTATCTTAAAAAGCTAAAGTAAGTTGTGTTCACCTCTTTTTAAGACCTTAGATGAATGTTCGACGTCCATAACCAAATAACTATTTTGAACTTTCATTTTTTCTCTTAACCATCTTTTAGTCATAATTATTCTTGGCCACTAAAAGAATATCTGATGGTAGCAGCTTGTATAGTAGTATATAAGCATACTTTTTGTAACATATGAAGTTTATCTGATGGCATTTATTTTCATTTTCTTCAATGCTTGTTAATCAAATGAGAAATGAAAGAAGCTCCACAGAATATCTAATGTCCTGCCTTAGAATTCCAAATAGAAAGGTAACAGTGTATCTTATGGTCAGAGCACGAGCAAACAGATAACAATTCCAAATAGAAAGGTAACAGTTTATCCAACTATGTCCTGCCTTTTTCATTCTTAGAATTCATTTGGTTCTCTATGCTCATGAACCTCTGGGTGCGTTGGTTCCACTCAATCCAACAATCTCTACAAAGAAGAGAAGTCGAGAAACAACTACAAAGAAGTCATCCACTCAGAAATCCATGTCTAAGGAAAAATCCGTCAAGAAGAAATCGGGTAATGATTAGTTACTTTCTTGTTATTCGTTCTCTTCTTTATGTAACCGGCAGTTACTGATGCTAAAGAGGATAAGCCACTGAATTTGTTCATCCAAAACTTATTATCCTACATTTATATAGGTAAGAAAACAGTGACAGAGCAAAAGAATAAAAGAAAGAAGGTGGCATCTGTTCCAACTGAAAAGGAACTAAGGGAGGCAACTTGTGAAATTTTGAAAGAAGTCGACTTCAACAAGGTGAGAATTATTCTTTGATCATTCAGTTGTTGAATATAATTTCCAAGTAGAAAGAATTCTAAGTTTGAGTAGGAAACAACTGATAAGTTATTGTAGGAAGATCTTATGACCAGTTCACCACTGATTGTGCTGTCGTCTGTCTCTTACCGACGAAGAAAAGGATTGAATTGACAAGAACTTTCGAAAAAAATAAAAATTACTGGGTTAATGAAACTGCAATCAGCAGGCACTGGTGTATTCGATGCTTTCTATATCAGTTTTTCATTTGAAGTGTCCTCCCCAATCATTGGGGTTTTGATCTATTCATCTTCCATACTTAAGATTTGCATTGATATCGTCTTTCCCTCTTAACATCGCTTTTTCTCACTCTATGATCTCTGTTATAGTTGATTTTCATTATTTATGAGACTGACTAGAAAGGTTTCTAATCGAATTGATAGGTCATTTTGCACAAACATTTGTTGAAAACAACAGCTACTTCCATTGCGGATATGCTTTTAGTAACATTGGTAATCATTTCACTTTTGAGTTCGTTTATGAAAACTGATGACAGTTTCCGACCCTCACACTCGCAATGAGATGAAGCACTTATCTGAACATGTTCATCTATATGTAGGATATGCATAACAAGTTGAAGAATGGCGTTGAAGTTGAAGACTCACAAAACCCATAATCTTCTTCACTTACTTCTGGAGATAGAATAACTCTTGTATGATATTTTCACTTCTGAATATGAATGTCATTTGGTTGCCAATTTGGAATTATTTTTTATCCTACTATTTCAAGATTTTCGTCAACATGTATGCAATTATTCTTTTATTCAACCACTAGAAGTGAATGCAGTCAAATGCTTTTGGTTTTACAGGCAAAGAGTTTGGGGGGATCTCTGTCAGTTAAGGCTCTTGCATTGGTTGAGGCTTTGGAAGGAAAGGCCAGTCCATCACTATGAACAAATCTATTCATTGTCAAGATTGCAACTTCATCTTTTTAATATCCTGTATACTGTCATAAATCTGATAAATACTTATTTTCCTTCTTCTCCTGAAGCGAATTTAAACTAAACAATTATTGGACACTTGCACCCTTTATCATCAGCTTCTACAGCTTGAAACTGTGTGCCTGTTCCAAAAGAACGATTGACAATTATTTTCAATCTGGAAGTTGTGCCTTAAATATGTTCTTGTAAAGTAACTCAGTGTTCTTTAAAAATTGCTGAAAATCATCGCTCTTTTAAGCTTTTCTGTTTTTATTAAGCAGAGAAAGGGGAGATTTAGCAATAATAACTTCCAGTGCTTCTGCTCCTTCTGCTGAGAAACCATGCTCCCCACCCTATTGATGCTCTGAAGCATGGTATTGGTAACCTTGTGCATAATAAGTCTGTGAAGGAAAACAATTGTGGCTTGTTTATGCGGATGACATAATCTGCATATAGAAGAACTCGTATGGGTTCACTTATAACTGGCTCCCATCATTCTGCTTGAGTTTGAAACTTCATTGGCTAGTCATATGTTTAATTTTGCTGACTCATTTTGTTTGAAAATTTTTATTCTTTAGTTATGTGCTAACATTTATATGTGGCAGCGGGTGGAGACCTTTATCACTGCACTTAGAGATGTAGCAGAGGAAAGGTAACTTTTACTCCTAATATTGATGGCATCTACATCTAACATTGTGAATTGATTTGTGTATGTAAAATTTCCTTTCTTCAGTGGGCTTCTTGTGAAGAAACTTGATAAGAAATTGGAAAGGACGCTTTTGCATTCTTATCGTAAGGTATGTTTATTCAAGTGATTGGAAAGATGTCTGTAAATTGAAAGCTGTGGAAATCTTTTCTTCAATAAGGGACTACTTATTTACCCTCCTCGCATGCACATACAATTCTTTTTGGAGTGCAAAAATAGATAAATATAGGATGGGAGTTTTCTATTTTTTTGCTAGCACTTTCTCATTAGGTTGTGCCTTTCATACGTCAGGATTTGACATCTCAAGTGTCTGCCGAAACTGATCCAGTTGCACTTCTGCCAAAAGTAGTTTCTCTACTTTATTTGCAGGCCAGTTCAATTGTATTTATTTATTATATTTTTGAAACATAGTCACCATGAATAGAACAAAAAAATTATTTTCTGCCATTTTCTTTTATAAATCATACTTTTCTTTCCTAGGTGCACAACAAAGCTCTTCAAGCCCCTGGGAGGGCCATTTCTGTTACTGTTTCTAAATTGAAGGTAAGGAATATACTTAATATGGCTTTTCACTTGTTCTTTGATAGTGATAAGGGAATATTATTGAACATCAGGAGAGTGACTAACTTTAATAGAATAGTATTACACAAAGTCAGAATCCCTGTTGCAGCGTGACACATTTCTATATTGACCATAACATACTTGGATGATTCACCAATAAAAGATGTGTTTTGACCAAAACACATAATAAAAATGAAAGATCTTAAATAATACGCTTCAGTTGCATTGTCCTTCAATTTTATGGGTCATGTTTTTGGTCTAGACATTCCATTTATTGTTTTGTTAGGGAAAACTGGAAGATGCAGCATACAAAGTTTTAAGTGATTACCATGCTGCTACTGTCACTATTTTAGGTTTACTTTCAGCTGCACCAGATGATGTGAGTAAAGATTCCACTGTTCTTTTCTTTATATACTAAATCTGCTGCATTTCCTGATTTTTGGCATGATCTTGTGAATTGTTTGGTTCCTGAATCAATCTGTGGAGACTTGACTCATGGTCGAGTAAGGTAATAAGGACTTGAAATTTTTTTGGATAGTGAAAAGAAAAATAAAAAATAAATGATATCCTACAGTGAAACTCTAGGTCTATCAGTTGCATTGTCCTGTCAATTTGATTTATTGATTTCAAACTACTTGCTTTATGTGTCACGATTCACATGCTGATCTGTCACCACTTTTTTTTTTTTCCTTCAGTTTGATCCTGCAAAATTAAGGAAGCTCAGACCAAGTTTCAAAGAAGTCGGTGGTTCTGTTACTGCTGGAAATGCATCTAGTATAAGGTCTACTCTCTCCTATGAATGCATTGTTCTGTAATGGTTTATTTGCTAGTTTAACTCTCCTGTGAGCCTATTAGTTCAAAATGAAATGCCTAGCTCTCTTATAAAGCAATCTCTTGTGAGCCTATTTACTGTTTCCCATAATAAGTAATATCTAATATTAAAAGGTTTTGAGGGGGAATTGTTTACTTATTCAATTCATAACAGTTTTATAACTACAATATTTTTTTTGAAAATATTTGTATCTTTTCTTTTCCAGACATGTCTTGTTGGAGCTGGACCCGATGGGAAACACACAGCTTTGGAAGCGGTTACAATAGTCCTTGATTTACCACCTCCGCAGCATGGGTCTACATTAAGATTTACATCTGTAGATAGAGTTTCGGCATCTGACCCAAAGTCGGCTCTTGCATTACAACGATTAGTGCAGGCAGCAGTAAGCATATTTTTTTAATTGAATTTTTCTTCTACAAGTTTCTTTTGTTACATGCTTCCATGACTTGTCAATGTAGCGTCCATGACTTCTACAAATTTAATAGATACTTGGCTTCATTTGAATGCAATTCCAAGGTTCCATTTTACGGTTGATTTTGTATTTATCTAGCATATAGTTTGTGGAATCCTATTCGTGCCGGAGGCATGACATGGTAGCCGTGTCGTAGGCACGGGTACACGCCACATGGCAAGTGTCTGGTCGATCTTAGTAAGGACTGATTTTGCAGGTGTGGGGCTGTGATTTTGCTGCAGCAGCAAAAAAAATGTAATTTTTTTTTCGATTATATTAATTTGCAACGGTTTCAAACCCTCGCAACAAACAAGATTTCTTTTTTTTTTTGAATTTTGTTTTGACTGGCCACGGCTTAAAACCGTGGTACTTAATTCTTGCCACGGCTTAAAACCGTGGCCATCATGCTTGCTTGCAACGGCTTAAAACTGTGGCCAGCTTGCAACGGCTTATAATCGTGGCCAGTTTGCAACGGCTTATAACCGTGGCCATTATGCTTGCAACGGCTTATAACCGTGGCTAAATGCAGAAAAATAGCAAGCGTCCTCGAACATAAAATCGTTGCTATTATGTGTTGCCACGGTTTATAACCGTCAATGGTGATTTGGCGACGCCTCAAATGGCCAAGCCTCTAAGCCGTGACAATTGGTTACCCCCATGGTCCCAAACCGTTGCTGATGGGTATTTTTTGTGTAGTGAATGAAACTACGTACCTGCTCCTAGAAGACACAATTGAATTAACACATCTGTTGGTCTAAAGACTAACATAAATGACCTTATGTAATGAATTTACATAATGTACGATTTACTCATTCAATAAATACAGAAATACAATATTTTCAACAAGAGTACGTGGATTAATGCCACATCAGGATATGTAGCTTTCACTTTGAACCTTTCTTAGTAAAAGAATATCGGAATTACTTAACTAATTAGTGAACTATTCATCTCATTCCCCTCGAAGCACAGTCTATACCGTCTCTAGATAAACCTTTAGTAAATGGATCTGCTAGGTTATCTTTTGATTTCACAGATTCAATGGACATTATGTCATTCGACGTATGTGTCGTGATCGGTCGTTGTACCTAAAATTGTGAGCTCTACATATAGAGTCTTGATTGTCACAATGTATGCATATAGCCGGTACTGGTTGTGGCCAAAATGGAATGTCTTCTAAAAATTGACGAATCCACTCTATTTTTTCCTAGTATTGTCTAAGGAGATGAACTCAAAATCCATTGTGGATCTAACTATACATGCTTGTTTAGAAGATTTCCAAGATACGACACCACCTGCTATAGTAAAAACATAACCACTGGTGGATTTTACTGATTCAGAATTAGAAATCCAATTTGCATCACTGTATCCCTCAAAGAGACTATGATATCTAGCATAGTGCAATGCATAGTTTGAAGTATTTTTCAAATACCCTAAAACCTTAAGCAAAACATGTCAGTGAACTTCACTTAGTCTACTCGCAACATAAGCTATATTTGGTCTCATACAGTTCATCATATACATTATACTTCCAATAATGTGAGAATACTCAAGTTGTGAAACACTTGAACCTGTTTGCTTATGTAGCACCTGGGATGGATGAAATGGATTATTAGATTTCTTGATTCCATATTGTTTGAACTTGTCTATTACATTCTCAATGTAATGTGATTGAGACAAGGCTAACCCATCAGGTGTTCGCAATATTTTGATTTCCAAAATTACGTCTGTTTCACCTAAATCTTTCATATCAAAGTGTTTAGTGAGCATAAGTTTGGTGGACTTAATAACTTGACTATCAATCCCAAAGATAAGCATATCATCAACATAAATACAAACTATCACATAGGCATTATATTTTTTTTTTATGGAGACACACTTGTTACACTCATTTATGTTGAATCCATTTTTCAACATGACTCCATCAAACTTCTCTTGTCATTGTTTGGGAGTTTATTTTATACCATATAAGGATCGAATAAGCTTACATACTTTGTGATCTTGTACTTTGTCTCGAAACCCTTCCGGTTGATTCATATTTATTTCTCCATTCAATAACACAGTTTTTATATCCATTTGATGAATTTCCAAATTGTAAAGTGTTGCGATGACAATTAACATCCTAATTGATGTTATCCTTGTCATCGAAAAATAAGTGTCAAAATAGTCTAAGCCTCTTTTTACTATACCCTTTAGCTAGTAATCGAGCTTTGTATTTATCAATATAACCACCAGGTTTCATTTTACACTTAAAAATCCATTTGCACCCAATTGATTTATGTCAAGGAAGAAGATCAACCAATTCCCAAGTATGATTGTGCATAATGGATTCTATCTCACTGTTTATAGCTTCATTCCAGAAAGAAGCTTTAGGAGTAGACATTACTTCTTTATAATTTGAGGCTTTGTTTCTAACATATAAGTTAGAAAATCAAGACCAAATGTTTTGAACTTTCAAGGTCTCTTTCCACGTCTAAGGAAGTCATCATTTCTATTTTCATTAGAATTGATATTTTTCTCACTCCCTTCATTTGACACCTCGTGTGTTCTTTTTGTTGCACTAGACGATTCGGAAGTCATATGTGATGTTGATTCTATGTAATCCTTCCTATGAAGAAATACAGTCTCAAAAAACATTGCATCTCTAGACTCAATGATAGTATTAATATGAATATCGTTGATATAAGATTTAAACACCAAAAACCTGTATGCACTGCTATTTTCGGCATTTTCTAAAAAATAACAATCAATGATTTTTTGTTATAGTTTGTTCCTTTTGGGTGGTTGAACAAAAACCTTTGCTAAGCATCCCCACACTTTAATGTGTTAATAGGATGGTCATCTACCTTTTCATATCTCATATGGTAATTGATCAAATTTCTTGTGAGGCACTCGATTTAAAAATTTGCCATATGGAGTGCTTCCCCCACAAGTTCTCAGGTAGACCGGAATTTATAAGCATTGTATTAATCATATTTTTCAAGGTTTTATTTTTCCCTTCAGCAACTCCATTTGATTGTGGTAAGGAGTACTAGTTTGGTGTATAATACCATTTGTTCACAAATCTCTACAAATAGAGATTCATACTCACCACATCTATCAAATCTTAATTATTTGATATTTTTATATAATTGATTTTCGATTTCAGTTTGTATTTTACAAACGCATTGATTGTTTCGTCTTTGTTATTTAATAAATACACATAACAATACCGTGAGCAATCATCGATAAATGTAATAAAATATTTCTTCCCACCTCGAGTAGGAATGATTTGAAATCACATAAATCGGTGTGTAATAGAATATTTCTTCCCGCCCAAATTTTCAATGTTTCTTTGTACTGAATGAAAATGTTGTTTAGTAAATTTGGCTTCCACACAAACCTTGCATTGTGTTATGATTTATTATCAAATTTAGGGATTAACCCTAGACTAGCCAACTTCTTAATTTTCTTAAAATTTACATGACCTAGTCTATCATGCCACCATAAAGGAGACTCAAACAAATAAGAAGTAAATTTTGCATTATTAATGACCATTACATTGGCCTTGAAATTACCATCTGTAAGGTAACCACGTCCCAGATAAACCCTATTTTTGGACATGACAAATTTCTCTGACTCAAAAACTATTTTAAAGTTATTCTCTACCAGAAAAGAACCATAGATTAAATTTTTCCTCATCTCTGGAACATGCAAGACATATTTCATCACGACGTTCTTGCCTGAGGTATATTTTAATACTACAATTCTCTTGCCTTCAATTGCCGAGATTGATTCATTTCCCATGAAGACCTTATCATCGTTATTCAACTTACTTCTCATAAGTTGAAAACATGGTCTTATCGCTGCAGATATGGCAGGTGGAACCGGTGTCAGACCACCATGTGCGAGGATGATTAACGAGGTTAACCTCAGATATATTGGCACTAATGTGTAACCTTTCGATAAGACATGCAAGAGCTTCTGATAAGTTTGCTCGAGAAGACAACCTTTCGTTGTTTGAATCGTTGCGGTTTCTGCAATCCTTTGCAAGATGCCCCTTCTTGCCACAAACATTGCAAGTGCCCTTGAACCTTTTAAAATCTGCATGGCTTTTGGGGTTTACGCCACTTTCCCCATTCTTCGAGGAACACTTTCTTTTGTGAGAGTTTTTCAGTTGCTTTGAACTCTAGATGACATGCGCGTTTGTTTCAATTGGTGTGCGCTACTCTGTTCCTTGGTTGTCTTCCTCAATCTTTAAGCGTATTATTAAGTCTTCAAGATTCATCTCCTTATGCTTCTGTTTCAAATAGTGTTTGAAATCTTTTCAATTTGGAGGGAGTTCCCCAATAATAGCCGCAACCTGGAAAGATTCATTGATGACGTGGCCTTCAGTTTGCATTTCATGAATGAAAATTTGAATTTCTTGGATTTAGATAATGACAGTTTTAGCATCAGTCATTTTTTCATCCATAAACTTGTCGATGAAAAATTTCTTTAGTCCAGCATCCTTCGTTGTGTACTTCTTTTCCAATTCCCTCCACAAGTCCTTAGCACTGTTTATAGTACTATAGACTTTGTACAAAACTTCATCCAGTGAATTCAACACGTAGTTTCAGCACAGGAAGTCAGAATGCCTCCAAGCTTCAATTGCAAGGAACACTTCCTTGAGGCACTCTTGGGTTTTTCTATCCTTTGGCTTTGGCTCATCTTTTGTAAGAAACTTTGTCAAACCCAATGTTGTTAAGTAAAACAACATCTTGTTCTGCCATGTTTTAAAATCAACTCCTTTAAATTTCTCAGGCCTATCATATGAAAGAAGTTTAGTAACTTCAGAGGACACCCCATCAATTAAACTAGTTTCCATTTTATCTCCCATATTTCTATTTGATTCACAGACAAACACACTTTATTTGTTATTATTAGTAATACAAATAAATCAAATTTTGTCTCACAGAAAATTTAATTAGACTAAGAACTATAAAAACAATATCTTAATCAGAGTTCATTAATTTATAAACACCATATCTAATTTGTACAAATTATTATAATAAAAACAATAATATTGATAAAGTTCTTAATTAATATAAACTCTAGAACTTACTGTACAAAACAATATGTTAAAATTAATTGTTCAAATAAAAACACGTACTGTACAAAACAATGTGTTAAACAAATTCGCACAAATAAAAATTTATCGTATTAAGCAGTAGATGATACAGACTCGAAGTATGTAAGCCTACACGTTTTTTTTTTTTTTTTACCAAAGTGTGTACTTGGATTTGACCAAAGTTTTAGTGCTTTGGATGTGTATAGCTACGTACAGTATACAACACATATTCAAAGTTTGAAAATCAAACACGTATTGACCAAAGTTCAGGACTTTGGATTTGATCGGAGTTTTTATTACTTTGGATATATTTGGCTAGAGTTGTATGAAAGTTTGGCACTGATACAAATTATATACATTGTCTTAAGATTGTTTGATACAATTTGTAACAGTGAGGGGATGTGATAATCTGAGGCTTGCTTAATGCAATGTCCTTAAGACAATATTCGACCAGTCTCGGTGCAACGTTGATGGTCGTTAGTTTTTCAAGATACAACAAATTCGTCTTTGTTCCTAATGGACTTTAGGACAAAAACTCAGCCGAATAAAAATAAGAATTGACTTTGAGACGAACAAGAAAAAAACCTGTTTGATTTGAATGTAAACTCTTCTTCTATGTGCTAGGTTGCTGTTGTATTGACGAATTGCTAATATTTTGAATGTCTCAAATGGCCAATTTGAGATTCTACTTATAGCAAATGAAACACTAGATACATGCTCCCAGAAGACACAATTGAACCAATACATCTGTTGGTCTAAAGACTTATATAAAGGACCTTATGTAATAAATTTACATAATGTAGGATTTACTCATTCAATTAATATGGAAATACAAAATTTCCGACGGTAATATCTCCATTTACTTTGAATATATGCAAGTTGGAGCTTTAACTATGATGAGACAAAAAAAAACTAACTATGATGGGACAAACATTTTTATCTACAACAACGGCTGTAGTGGACACTATATGGCAGGCCAGAAATGAAGTTGTATTTAATGGTATTAAGCCCAATGTAGGGGGTTATTAGAGCAGCATGGTAAAGATAACACCAATGGGAGAAGGCATTCCAAAACTCTTACTCACTGAAACTGAGGTGCCTTCTCCCATTGGTTCCTGGCACCACCCATAAGTACTTGCTTCCTCAGTTGTATGTATTGATCATTGCTTCCTAGCACCACCAAAACTTGATTAAGCCAATATATATATTTAAATGCTCTCCTGCACCACCCATTTAAACTACTATTTATCTTCTTCCTCTTTCACCCTCTCTTCTCAAGAGCAAAATCAACAAGAACACAACAGTATGGAAGGGGGTAGTGATGAAGGGGGCGATCGATCGCGAGGGGTGGTGAGAGATGACCAGCGACAACGAGAGATATAAGAGATGAAGCCACAACAACCACTGTCACCCATTTTCATTTTCTTTTTCTTCTTCTCCTTCCCCTCTCCATTTTCTCCTACTATCTCTTCTTTGCCCACTCTATCTTTTTCTCCCACTCCCTCTTCTTTCGCACAGGCCGTTACCCCTCTCCCTTTCCTTCCCTTCTCATTTTTCTGTTTTTCTTTTTCCCCACACTTGCGGCTGTCTATGTGATGGTGGGTTCCCCACTCGCAGAGGCTGCTACGAGGGAAAATTTTGAACCTTGTGGAGGCACCTGTGAGTGGAAACTCATAGTCTCAGAGTCGCTCAAATCTGTCAAGTAAAGAAAATAGGGTAATGTTTCTGACTTTCGACCAACTTTGACGCTTGAGACCGATTCTCAAGCTCATCAAAACAAAAAAAATGTAGTACTATGAGTTATCTAATGAATGCAATTTGAATCACTTGAATTTTTTTTCAAATGAGCAAGTTATGGTCATTTTTACTACAGTCACTCAAATCTGTCTGGTAAAGAAAATGGGGTATTGTCTCGGACTTCCAGACCGTTTCTCAAGCTCCTAAAAAAAAATTAATACTTTAAGTTATCTAATGATCACAGTTTGGATCACTTGAAAAGGTTTTAAAATGAGCAAGTTATGATCATTTTACTACAGTCACTCAAAACTGTCCAATAATGACCAAGTCGCAAAGGATCATGCAAATGTAAGTCTCTCACTCGCATGATCCGCTGCGAATGTAACTCTCTCACTCACATGACCCACTGCAAATGCGAGTGGGAGACTTACACTCGCAACGGATTATGCGAGTGAGAGACTTACATTCGCATGATCCTTTGCGACTTGATTGTTGCTGGAAAGTTTTGAGTGACCGTAGTAAAATTACCATAACTTGCTCATTTCAAAACATTTTCAAGTGATTCAAATTGTGTTCATTAGATAAATCAGAGTACTACATTTTTAATTTGACAAACTTGAGAATCGGTATTAATTGAACATCAAAGTTGGTCGAAAGTCAAGGAGAGTGCCCTATTTTCTTTACCAGACATATTTGATAGACTTTAGTAAAATGACCATAACTTGCTCATTTCAAAACACTTTTTAGGTGATTCAAATTGTATTCATTAGATAACTCAGAGTACTACATTTTGTGTTTTGATGAGCTTGAGAATTGGTCTCAATTGAGTGTCAAAGTTGGTTGAAAGTCAGGGATAGTATCTTATTTTTATGTTTTGAATGAATGAGTGGTAGGCAGTTTTGGGAAGAGAGGAAAATATGGGAGGTTGGCGGTGCGGCCATTGTGATACCATTGCACCCCTATCTCTTCTATCTCTCGCCATCGCCGCTTGATTGATGAACCTTTTTTGGATAAGTCAAATGGAAGTGGAATGGGAGAGATTGGGAGAGAGAGCGACGGTTTAGTTGGGAGGGGAGAGGGAGAGAATGATTTCAATCAAATAAGAGGGAGCTTTCAATCCAAGAAGATAAGAGGAAGGATCTAAGAAGATTAGAGGAAGTTGGGAGGAGAGATGAAGCTTTCAATCGTTTGAATTTGGGAGGGGATAATGATTTAGGTTTTTCCTTTTATGGGTGGAGTAGAAGAAAACATTGGTGTGAGAGAGAAAGTGCATGGTGTGGAAATTACAAAATTAGATGGGTGGTGTGGGTGAGGGTAACCTGTGGTGTCAAATAGTCGCTGCATTTTATGTATTGTGACTCATATCTTTGTGAGCAAGAACGGAAAACTTTATAAAAAAAATTTGTGAAATTTATGAAACATTTGTAAGATTTCAGTTACAAGTATTTAAAAAAAAAATCAATAATATTGATTTTTTATTTTATTTTATTCATTTGGAAAAAAAAAAATGAATCCATATTACAAGTTTGATTTCATTCGGTAACTTGCAAAAAACAACAATTTTCTATAATTGTATTAATTAAAACACATTCTTTTGCATAAGTAAGATGAAAAATATATATGTTTGCCTATATTCTTACCCTTGGTGATGGATTTTTTATTGCATTGATAACCTCAACTAAAGCTAATGAATGGTTGATAATGCTTTCATTAATACATTACTTTATGTCTAAAGATATTAGAGACAAACACAATGTATCTAAACTATATATTATAATGAGAATTGGGCTTAGGAAGAGTGATTTTTTATATATGTATACAATCGAAGTTTTGGGTTGCCCAAAATTCGCTCCAATATTCAAAATGTGGGTAAAAGTAACAAATGGCGTTTATGTCTAAAGAATTATTACATTTTTTACAAATTTGTCCTCCCAAATTCAAATTATTTACAATCAAACTCAGCCCCTCAAAATATTCATTAATTATATCTAAGCCCCTAACATAATTTCTTTAAAGTCTTCCAAGTATTTAGAAATTAGGGTAATTAGCACTTTTCCCCCTATTATACATAGCTAATTAATAAGTAGACCCATCATTAATCACTATTACAGTTACCCCCCTTGACTAGCGGTAAACGTCCAAAGACCGTCAGGGCACGCACGTGACATAATGTCATGACCAAAATGCCCTTCACGTGCATTCCACGCATGATTTGGAGGATATGACCAATTGCATCATCCCAACCGTCCATCAACCGAAGAATTGACGTTCAGGGCTGAGATTTGAGATGTCCTCTGTAACCTTTCAGCGAGTTGGAGAGTGGAGGGAAAACTCCCTCCATTTAGTCGTTCTGTGTTCTCCCTCTCTGTAGTGATTTGCTATGTTGTTTGCAAGTTCGAACGAAAAGGAAGAAGGGGAAGGGGAAAGGAAAGAGGGCTTGTTCGATGTTTTGGTGAGTAGTAGTAGCAGTGATGATGGGAGCACTACTTCGAGTATTCATTGGGAAGATTTCTCTTATTTTAGTGATTCCAGTCAAGAGGAACCAGATTTGAGGCAAGATTTTAATCCTTCAGATAGTGAAGAGGACGTCAAGCCAAATCTAAGACCTCCCTTGTTCACTGGCGTGACGTATTGTAAGTGTTTTTCATCTATTTCAGGGTTTCATTTTTGTGTTTCAATCTTTGTTTCATGTGTTCGTGGATTGTGTGAATGATGTTGTTGTTGTTAAGGTTTTGTTTATTTGTACAAATGATGGGTCATACACTGCTTATTTGCTTAGTGTTTTCTTTCAGTGCAATGATGTTGTTGTTATGAATCATTCAGTGAATGATGTTATTGTTGTTATGGTACTCATTCAGTGTAATGTTTAGGGATTTTGTTAAGGTACTGATTAAGTAATGGCTATGAATAATTGTTGTTGTTGTTAAGCTATTCATTCAGTGTAATGGCTATGACGCATGGTTGTTGTTGTTAGGGTAATGGCTATGAAACACTGTTGTTGTTGTTAGGGCAATGCCTATGAAGCATTGTTGTTGTTGTTGTTAGGCTACTCATTCAGTGCAATTGCTATGAATCATTGTTATTGTTTGTTAGCTACTCATTAAGTGCAATGGCTATGAAGCATTACTCATGATACATGTTACTTTGCATGGGTTTGCATGTTTTCTATTGTATTCATTGATGAATGTGTTTTCTTGCAGTAATGGAAAATGGGGAAAAGAGTTGGAAGTCTGGAATTTAATGGTTCACTATGAAAGAAAATGGAGTAGGAGGGCTGAGATCCCTGGTAGGTGGAAGGTTACTGACTATAAGAATGGGAAATCTATTGATTTTGTTGGAGTTCATGGGGATTATCTGAATTGAGACAAGCTTAATGATATTCACATAATTATTGGATTTATATTTGTTAGTGTTTCGATTATTATATTTTATTCTAATTATTTCATTTTCATGTTTTCGTAGGAATTTGAGCGTAAACAATGAAATCATGTTAATGCGACAATTCGAAGAATGATCAAATGGTTGGTTCAAATGGCGGTACAAAGTGATGGGTGACAAGTCGACTACCACATGCCTAAACCTGGCCCAAATAAACCCAAATTCACCTATTACCTAAGCCCAAGCCCAAAAGTTAACCTAAAAGCCAAAACCCAACCTAACTAGGGAAATAGAGAAGAAAACCGATTTAGAGATCCCTCTTTTTCTCACGTGTCTCGGCTCTCCCCTACAAACTCTCTTCTTCCTTCTCTCTTTTTCCAGCCACCACGCCATATCCACCCTGTCGGCGATCCTCGCTCGATAGAAGGACTGGCAGCACACCTCACCTCACCATCACCGTCTCCTCTCTTCCTCCACTTTGGTGTTTTCTTTTCCCTCACCACCGTCCAACCTCTGTTTATCCAACACAAAGCAATAAATAACACCATCCAACACAACAACACCACCATCACGACACCTCACCACCTTGTTTTTCATGCACACACAGTTCTCAACATCATGAAACAGGAAGCACCATCAGAACCAACATCACCGCCCCTGCTTCCTCGTTTTTCTCTGCTCCCTCTACTTTGTTTCTCTCCTATTAGTCCTCACCACCGGATCATTTCTACTCCCTCCGCACAGAACACACCAACAACCCATCTCTCGTTCTTCACCTTCTCTTTTAATCCTCCTCACTCTCTTGTGTCTTTCTCTCTTGCAGGTTCAAAAAAGAAGAAGAAGAAACAACAGGAGGAAGCTCGCAAAGAAGGAGGACGAAGATGCAGGATTTTGGTGGGATAAAATTGATTTTTGATTCAATTTTGTTATTGACACCCTGATTACTTACTTTGTACCACCACAGTCCATTAGCAACCCTTTGCGTGACACGTGTTCATGCTGAGATGGATTCCACCTACACTAGTGTCGTGACCTCATCCACCGTGATCTTCTAGACTCCGCGCCAAGGCGAAGATGAAACCACAGGGTTTCCTAGAGTTTGTCTTATCTGAATTATTGTTTTCTATATGTTTGAATGTTAAATACAATTGATTTCTATATTTTAACAATTTGTTTTCACTGATTATATCCGAAATAATTATCTAGACTAATCGGTAGTTAGAAGTTCTCTTTGTTGATATTCGAAGCCTATTTTATTCAATTAATTTAAATTTGCGATTGTGTGCCGTAGAAAGACATGCAATGCTAGGGGTTTAGAATTAATTAAGTTAAACCTGTGATTATGTGTATCCTAGAAAGAAATACAATGCTAGGGTTTTTGCCTTTGCTGAAATCAATTGCGAATGTAGATTAATCTTTAGATTAGTCGTGTTGATTCTCGAAAACAATAATTTAGGTTAAATAAATCTCGAAGAATCTGTGGTGGATTCAACGTCTCGGTCCACTCTCTCATCATCTTATCAATTTAATTATCTTTTGCTATTCAATTTAATTCTCTTAATTTAGGAATTTCCAATTGCTGCAACCCCTACTCTAAATTAGTTAAATAGGTTTTAGAATTTGATTGTCTCGTCAATCCTCATGGGATCAACTTGTATTTGCCATTGTCTACTAGTTGGACAGCCGTGCACTTGTTGTATTACAAGTAGGGTTTATTAGCTTATTAATTTAGGTAATAAAATCTACATCAAGTTTTTGGCGTCGTTGTCGGGGATTGTAACGGTACAATTGAAATCTACAGTTTTTTTTACTAGTTTATTGATTAGGTATAATTTTCTTTGTTTAGGAACAGTGTTAGGCGGTCGCTTTCTTATTTGTTTTATTTGCTTGAGTTTGAATTTTTTTTGCATTTATTTTGTAGGCGGTCACACACATAGGAGCTCAATTGAAATGGAAGTGAAAAATTGTGATTCGCGAAGAAACTCTCAGAAGTCGACTTCTACCCGGCTTCTCAAGTAACCCGAAAGAGGTTCACATTGGAGGTAACTTCTACCCACTGCATCTGCACACGGTTTCTATGTGATCACTTGTGCTTTGGTTGTTTTAGGTAGCATTGCATGCAAATTTTGAATAGTGGCGAGATTAATTTGTAACTTTCATGTCGTCTCCCGCGGATAGGTTAACCACCATCTATTTTAGGGTTAGGAATCTAAGCCTTCACTGTTTAAAATTTGTAGCAAGCTAATTATCTAGGATAGGCTTGACACCCATAGGGACCCTCTTTGGAAGTTTGACAACTAAAATTGGTCGAGTAAAGGAACATATCCTATCTGGGAACTATTCTTAAATTGGCATTTCACTTTGAGCTAGAAAGTGGAAAAATATGTAGGAGCAACTTTGTAGTGGCGGATTGATAGGAAATTATCGTGCCTCTCCCACGGTTAGGTAAATTGAATTGAATTGAATTTCAACCATGCATTAGTAATAAAGCTCTAAGGTCGTTTGCCATTCATTTTGTTTGCGCATCATTTAGGTGTCATTTAGGGTTCCATTGTTTTTTTTTTAGAGTTAGGTCATCTTCATATAGAGGTTAGGCCTGCATAAAAAAACATATAAAAAATATTTGAACCCTGTTTAGGAGTGTTGACTTTGAAACTTCGGTGTCCAGTAGTTTATACGTACCCGGGTGCGTGATTCTAAGAGTAGGCTTGTCCAACAAGACTCCGAGGAGTCCTTTGAAGTCCCCATCACTTATTTAAGTTCAGCCTCCTTTTCGACTGAGAGCAGCGAGACGGTTGAGGATAAGGCCTTTAAGGATTACTTATCCTTTCTTTCTAGCAGTGCTCCGTCTTGCATTGTCTTACTGAGACAACTGCAAACAGTTTCGAACTCAAACCATCTATTATTCAAGTTTTGATAAAGAAGACCCTTATCTTCATGTCAAAGAGTTTCTTGACATCTGCGCTACCCTGAAGTACCAGAACTTTTCTGATGATTCGGTCCATCTCAGGTTGTTTCTATTTTCTTTGAAAGATAAGGCAAAGTCGTGGCTATATTCATTAGAGACAGGATCCATCACAACGTGGGATGCGTTGTCAAGAAAGCTCTTCTAAGTATTTCCCCATTCATAAAATGATTGTCTTCCGACGAGATTTATCTAATTTTCAACAAAAAAATGGTGAACATTTTTATAAATGCTGGGAAAGGTTCAATGAACTCATAGTCAAGTGTCCCCATCACAGATTTGAGAAGTGGCGGCTAGTTCAATACTTCCAAGACAGTTTAACTCCTCAAAACCGCCGTATGATTGATGCCACTAGTGGTGGGTCACTAATGAAGATGAATGAGATATGGGAGTTTTTTGAAACGCTTTCCGAAAATTCTCAGCAATGAGATTATTCAAAAAAGGAGTCTGATAGGCATAAGGGCGGTATATATGAAGTTAGAAATACATTTGTTTACCCCCCTTCTACCTCGAAGTTAGAGACAGTTGTTATGACTATGGCTCAAAAGATAGATGCATTTTTGAATTTGACTCAACCCGCACCTCCCGCAAATGCTTCATCTGAGGTCTGTGCTGCATGTTCGAGTCCTGGTCATTCAATAGCTAATTGCAACTTGCAAAACGATTATCCCGCATACTATGTTGAGCAAGTCAACTCTTTTAATGTTATGCGGTGACCTAGTAATAATTCACAACCTAACTATTACAATCCAGGATTCACCCAGCATTCAAATATTCCCTGGGCCCATGGCCCACACCAAGGGGGACATATTGTTGTCTCCCAGGCTCCTCAAGCCTTTAGCCCTATTAGGTCTCACTTAAATCAAGGTCCTCCATCCAACACATCCAATCTAGAGGAAACGATTAATCATTTTATATAGCACACAAAGAGTATAGTTGAGCAACACTCTAAGGATATATATTAGAGTTGAAAGCCACGACTCAACACCAATCTCAAGCCATCAATAGACTTGAGACAGTTGTGAGTAAGATTGCTCAGTCATTATCTGAGAGAGAGCCAGGAAAATTTCCTAGTCAACATGTTCCAAACCCGAATGGTCAATTCACAGTTGGTAGTACATCTGAGTCGTGCCATGAAGATGTCCATCTATTACTACCCTTAGGAGTGGAAAACAGGTTGACAATCGGGTACAAGTGCTCGATTTGAGTGTCGTTGCATGTTCGTCTAAGTCAAAGCAGGTTACATCTCCATCTGACAAGGTGGCTGATAAAACCTCACCTTATAAAGATGTTCCTCTTGACTCTGACCCCACTCAGGCATCTTATTTGCCTAGGACACCATTTCCATCACGGTTAGCTCCGGCAAAGAAAGGACCAAATGCTAACGATGTACTGGAAAGGTTTAAACAAGTTTACATTAATATTCCATTGCTCGATGCTATTAAGCGAGTTCCTATCTATGCCAAAATTTTGAAGGATCTTTGCACACAGAAGCAAAAGCTACATGTGCAAAAGAGAGCCTTCCTCGCCTAGCAAGTAAGTTCAATTATTCAACACAGAACCCCGAATAAGTATAGGGATCCTGGGTGTCCGACTATTTCTTGTGTTATTGATGATCATATGATTGATAAGGCATTGTTAGATTTGGGGGCGAGTGTTAAGTTTTTTTCATATTCTGTTTATGAGCAATTAGGCCTCGGCGGGCTAAAACCGACTAAAGTAACACTGCAATTGGCAGATAGGTCAATCAGAATTCTCCGTGGTGTTATAGAGGATTTGATCATTAAGGTTGAAAAATTATATTTTCCAGTGGACTTCATAGCCCTTGATACACAACCTGTTCACAATCCCTCCAGTCACATTCCAGTTATTTTGGGTCGCCCATTTTTGGGAACGTCTAATGCTATTATTAACTGTAGGAATGAAATCAAGAAAATATCATTTGGTAACATGACCGTCGAGCTCAATGTTTTTTATGTAAGCCAACAACCTCCTGAGTCTGAGGATGTTTGTGAAGTTAACATGATTGAGAGTTCGGTGGAGAATTCCTTCTTGCAGTCTACATTATATGATCCCTTAGCGGCATGTTTGACTCACTTCGCTTTAGACTTCGATATTGATGATTTATTAGGGAAATGAATGGTTTGCTTGGTTCAGCCCCTATTATGGATTCGGGTTACATATGGAAGCCTAAAGTGGAACTTCTTCCACTCAATGAGTCCAAACTGACCTCTTCTGTTGCGACTAGTGTGGTTTTGACCCATTCCTTTCCCCACCTTTTCATGAAGATCCTTTCCACACACGGTTTCCTAGTGACTCTTGCATGAAGTCTGATTCCCCATATTCTTTGAAGTCCTATCTCGACTATTTTCATGATATGAATGTTCTCATAAATCAAGAAATAGTCTAATCGTTATCGGAAGGCGCATCTAAAGAGAGATTACATCCCATAAGTAGTGTTGATTCCAGGTTTGGGGTGTTGGTGAGTTGTCTAGCTCATCATCTTTGTGTAATTCATTTTTTATGATGAGCCTGTACCACCTGATATATCTATAGACATACCTCTTTGCATTCCTTTCACATCATCTGACTCTACTTATATGGTCCCCTTATTTTTAAGGGATGATTTTAGTTTTGACCATCCTATCGTGCAACACATTCAATCTTCTGATTTAACACCAGACTTAGGATGTCCTTTTTTAGGAGTAGGCAAGAGTCATTTGCTGGATAGCACTGTTTGTGACATCTTTCTACTCCAGATCCCTATGACTTATTTATGACTGCGATTTCGTTTGTATTTTTTCTATGATGTTGCATGGCGTCTTCATCATTTAGGGGTGTGTCAGTTTTTGTTGTGTTGCATGTGGTTGCTACTATGTGTTGGACGGATCCTCAACTTTTTAAGTTATTGCTATATGATCTAGTTAACATCATGGACTATGTGTCTTGGTTTGGAGGTGTTCGTTATGTTCTTCGTCGTCATTTCATGGTATATCATTTATGAGGAAGAATATGTGTCGGGCTGATGATGTTAAACCAAGAGCTCCTGGGAGGCAGCCCATCTTCAGTTGTATCATTATGGTTAGTCTGGATTGATTTTCGAGTTCTTTCTAATTGCATTCCACTCATACTCGTTAGCTCCGTAACAAGACTTACAACTGGTATATGCATTCTTTTTCGCTGGTGCATTTTTTATGTGTTTTTATCAATTTCTCATGATAAGACCACAATTCTTATGTTTTTTAGCATTCACGGTGAATGATTTCGTCAAAATTGGTAAAAAAAACTTGCCCATGGTAATATCCCTCTAACTCTCGTCTTTTGTTTTTCCTTTATTTGTCATGATCCTTATTTTATACATTAAGGACAATGTTTGGTTTAGGTTTGGAGGTGAGGTTTATGAGTTTTTGTGCATTTTTCAAAGTTTTGAACTAAAATGTATTTCACAATTCTACTAATTGACTATTGTATTCTACTCAATCTCCATTGAATACATTGTGTGAAATTTTTTTCGATTGAAAATGCATTCAAAATGAGTTCCTTTCTGATAAGAGAATGTGCTTTCAAGTATGCTTTTAATTTTGAGAAATGCATGTTATCACTTGCCACTTTTATATATCAGTAGGAAAACATAAGGTTTGATATTATCTTTAAGTTAAATATATTTCATGATATTTTTCGACTTCGACCACTCTTGCACTATAAGCCGAGTTAGTATGATTTGAAGTTAATCAGTAAGATATTAATTAGAAAGCCTTAGAATAATAGTGGAGACTTAACCCTTGTGAGTTTCGAGACATTTTATTTTTCTTGAGGGTTATTAAATAAACTCTAACTTTTCTTGAGTCTGCATTATCTCGTTGATGATTTCATTATTCTTGTTTTTTTAATTGATTGCTTTGTAAATGACATTAAAGTTAAATTATTACACTAGAACTTCTTGGTTTTTTTAGTTGAGATGTCACAATACCGACTAGAGTTTAGAAAACGATATAGACATTTTTTTCTAAACCATTTTTTAGCCTTTTAGCCTACCTAATAATAAATATCCGTTTGCAGCCCTTTGACCTTTGAATAGACATTTTCTTTGCTAACCCCATCTCCATTACATACTCCAGTTATGGAGTAATACCACATATTATTATTTGTATCCTTACCCAATTTATCTGAGAATGTGTATGGTTGATATATTTTTGGAATGGACAAATTGAAAGAGCTGAAAATAAATATTTCACGAATCCTCAGGACTGAAATGTTTCATTGTGTAGAAGAAGCCGTTAAGCATGTCATTGATTTTATAGAAAAAAAAGAAGGAAAGATTGATGCTTCGAAAAGAAAAAATAAGAAGAGAAATATGATGAAGAAATGAAAAACAAAGTTTATTCTTTGGTGCCCATGAGTTTATTAAAGAATGTACTTATTCTCAGATAATTTTTGTACACCCTTTTTCATTCTTGTTAACCATAATCATAGCCTCATTACAACCAAATGAAGACCTAATTAATCCTAAGTAAATGTCTGGTTCATAGATGTGGAGATTGAATAGACAATAACTATGGTATTTGATTCAACATTCTCAAAATAATTGATATTCATGTCCATGAGATCGTATTGATTTCATTCATAGAAAAGTTTGTTTTTCATGATAATTATATGTAAGATGTTTGTGTTTCCATAATTTATTATTTTTCTCACATATAAACTGAGTGATAAATAACTAATCTATGAGTGATTCATTTCTGAGTGACACGAGAGATTTGTAATTGAAGCTACTATCCAAAGGTGATCTAGTCGTGTCTTTACTGTGAAATAGAAAGTTATGTTGATAAGGCCATGCACACACACACTTCGAGTTGAGAATGATTGATGAAATTTATTTAACATTTGGATACTATTAAATTTTTTTTAGACTCTTTAATATATTATTGTGACACTGTTAGTTGTTTTTTGAAAATTTTGACAATTAGATTATTACACTGAGGATAATAGATAGAGTGATCAAATTACCATGTTTTTGAAATTTATTGAGTCATAATGTTTGTGGATAACATTTCTGGAAACCCTCATGAGACTATAACTCGTTCACTAGAGGTAATTTGGCGGTTTAAAGCCTTGTTGCACGGTTAAGGTAAGTGCAACCGATGATTCCTGCGAAAGTGAGTTAGGATTTTATTTTTCGTGTTTTGCTCGTGGACTAGCAAAATATAGGTTTTGGGGTATTTGATATTCACATAATTATTACATAATATATCCTTTAATTTATATTTGTTAGTGTTTCAATTATTATATTTTATTCTAATTATTTCATTTTCATGTTTTTGTATTGATCGTAAATAATGAAATCGTGTTAAGTCGGCAATTTGATGAATGATCAATTGGTTCGTTCAAATGGCATTACAAAGTAACGGGTGAAAATTCGACAATCACGTGCCTAAACCTGGCCCAAATTCACCTATTACCTAAGCCCAAGCCCGAAAGTTAACCTAAAATCCCAAACCCAACCTAACTAGGAAAATAGAGAAGAAAACCTATTTAGAGATCCCTCTCTTTCTCACTTATCTCGGCTCTCCCCTACAGACTCTCTTCTTCCTTCTCTCTTTTTTCCAGCCACCATGCCACATCCACCCTGTCAGTGATCCTCGCTTGATAGGAGGATCGACAACGCACCTCACCTCACCTCGCCACCACCGTCTCCTCTCTTCCTCCACTTCCCTCTTTTCTTCTCCCTCACCACCGTCCAGACCCTATTTCTCCCTCACAAAGCAACAGACAACACCAGCCAACACAACAACACCACCAACAGCCAATACAACACCACCATCATGACACCTCACCACCTTGTTTCTCAGGCACACACAACTCTCAACATCACGAAACAGGGAGCACCATCAGAGCCAACATTACTGCCCCTGCTCCCTCTTTGTTTCTCTCCCTATTAGTCCTCACCACTGGAACATTTCTGCTCCCTCCACACAGAACACACCAACAACCCATCTTTCGTTCCTCACCTTCTCGTTTAATCCTCCTCACTCTCTCGTGTCTCTCTCTTGCAAGTTCAGTAAAAAAGAAGAAACAACAGGAGAAAGGTCGCGAAGGAGGAGGACGAATGCGCAAGATTTTGGCAGGAGAAATTGATTTTTGAATCAGTTTCGTTATTGACAGCTCGGTTACTTACTTTGTACCACCACAGTCCATTAGCAACCTTTTGCGTGATGCGTGTTCGTGTTGAGATGGATTTTAGCTACACCAGTGTCGTGACCTCATCCACCATGATCTTCTAGACTCTGCGCCAAGGCGAAGATGAAATCACAGGGTTTCCTAGAGTTTGTTGTATCTGAATTATTGTTTTCTATATGTTTGAATGCTAAATACAATTGATTTATGAATTTTAACAATTTGCTTTCACCGATTATATCCTAAATAATTATCTAGAGTAATCGGCAGTTAGAAATTCTCTTTGTTGATATTCGAAGCCTATTTTATTCAATTAATTTAAATATTTGATTGTGTGTGTCGTGGAAAGACATACAATGCTAGGGGTTTAGGATTAATTAAGTTAAACATGTGATTGTGTGTGTCGTAGAAAGACATGCAATGCTAGGGGTTTATGCCTTTGCTGAAATCAATTGCGAATGTAGATTAATTTTTAGATTAGTCGTGTTAATTCTCGAAAACAGTAATTTAGGTTAAACAAATTTCGAAGAGCCTGTGGTGGATTCAATGTCTCGGTCCACTCTCTCATCATCTTATCAATTTAATTTTCTTTTGTTGTTCAATTTAATTATCTTAATTTAGGAATTTCCAATTGCTGCAACCCCCACTCTAAATTAGTTAAATAGGTTTTAGAATTCAATTGTCCCGTCAATCCTCGTGGGATCGACCCGTATTTGCCACTGTCTACTAGTTGGATAGTCGTGCACTTGCGGTATTACAAGTAGGGTTTATTAGCTTATTAATTAAGTTAATAAAATATGCATCACTTAACAAGAGTATCCTTGAAGGTGTAGCCAAGCTAGATAAGCATGCATTGACACTAGGAGATACACATGCCTTTATAGAGAATGGGGTGAAGATGGACATAACCAATGATGCAGGTTTAATGTATTTCTTGAAGCATGCAGACATTGATGACAGTGTTGTTTTGCATATATTTGTTGAGGTTAAAATGGTAGTACAGGTCCATGAGAACAACAATCTTGGATCTAGTTTAGTAGATCCTGAACCCATTTCAACCCCACATGTTGCTGAAGTTGACCCTGCCCCTGTCATACAACTCACCCCTCCTAGTAAGATCCTTTGAGGGTTAAGGTGTGTGCCAAAAGAAGTTGGAACAGGAAAATGAATCCTACCCCAAGGAATAGTACACCAAATGATTGGTACTCTCCTAGAAAGTCTTCAAGAAAAATGAATGTACAAGATGACAGGTCTGATGTTGGTGAATATCAAAGTACTTGTGGGAAAAGAACAAGGGTGGGCCAGGGTGAGGCCCAAGATGAGAAAATGAGAAAGTCAGTGAAGTCAAAAGTTGAGAAAGATAAAAAGAACTTTGATGAGTTATCTGAAGAAGAGCTTGATGATGACTTTTCATCTGTTGAACCTAAAACCACTGTTGCACAATTCCAAGCTGAGGCAGGAGCCCATTCAGTTGGTCCATCTCAAGCCCAACCGCAGGACCAAGCCCATTCAGTTGATCCTTCTCAAGCCAATGAGTTTGCACATTTGGATGACCTTCCTGTAGAAGAAGAGTACCATTCAGGTCATTCAACTGAAAATGAGCATGATGTTTAATCACCTCCAACTAAGCATGTTGCATTTGTTGCTGATGTTTATGGTGAGGAGAGTGATGATGAGAGGCAGACAGATGATTGGGAGTTGGAGGTTGGGAAAGAATGGGACACAGTTGATGCAGCTAGGTTTTGGTTAAGAAAAGAAAGTATGTAGCGAGGAACTAGTTTGTGATGCAGTTCAAGAAGAATGATCCTAACAGACTTTTGGTAGTGTGTAAGGGTGAAAACTGCAAATGGCAGTGCTATGCAACCTTGGACAAAGATGGGCACACTCTTAGTGTTAGGACCATGGCGGAAGAGCACACATGTATAGGAGTTGATAATAAGAAGAACTCAATGGTGAATGCTAGGTTTGTTACCAATGAGTGTGAGTCCATAATTAGTACACACTTCACAGCTGACATCCTCATCAAACAAACATGGAAGGATTACACTGTTGAGGTGAGTTACCATGTAGGCTGGAAGGCAAAGCAGAAAATAATGGCCAAACTGATTTGTTCATATGAGGACAGTTATAAGAAGATCCCTTCTTGCTGCATGGAGCTGTTAACAACAAATTCAGGTAGCATGGCTTCTTGTTCAAGAAATGATGATGATAATAGGTTCACTTGAGTTTGTGTGGCATTCTCTGCATCTATCCTTGGTTGGCAGCATGGTTGTAGACCTTTGGTGGGGTTGGATGGTTGCTTTTTGAAGAGCAAATATAGGGGTTGTTGCTTGTCTGTGACAGGCTTGGATGGAAACAATGGTCTATCTCCACTGGCTATCTACATTTGTCAGTCTGAATGTTACCAATCTTGGTTCAACTTCTTGAGCATCGTTCAGATGCACTTGAATATGCATGTGGGGAAGCTGACTTTCATTTCTGACCAGCAGAAAAGGTTGATTGAGGCAGTGAAACAACTTTTTCCAAAATCTGACCATAGGTTTTGCTTCAAGCACATGTACAAGAACTTCAAGAAAGCTGGATTTGGAGGTAAGTTCTTGATGAGGCTTTGTTGGAAAGCTGCTAGGGCATATAGGGAGGTTGAATGTATCTCCAATTTGAAAGAGTTGAAAGAAAGTAATCCAAGAGCACATCAATGGCTAGTTGAAAGGGATGTGAAGACTTGGCGCATGACATATTTTGAAAGTAGAGTATGCTCAGAGCACATTACAAACAACTTCAATATAAGCTTGAACAATTTGATTATCAAACTTAGGAAAATGCAGTCTGCAAGTTCATAAATGAGTATCACATGCTTCTAATGAGGCTTATGTATGATAGAAGGGCCAAAAGCAGTAGTTGGGACATAGATGGACTAGTACCTAGAGCTTAGAAGCTCAATGACAAGTTCAAGGAGATGAGGAACCAATTCAGCCAATTTGGGTCTACTGATGGCTTCATCACAGTCATACATAATGACAGTGGTTCTAGGTGGAGGGTGAATACATGTGTCAAATATTGTGATTGTAGACAATGGGAGCTGAAAAGCATCATCTGTGTGTATGGAGTTGTTTACGTAGCCAAACACAGACTTATATGGGCAGAGTAAGTATCCTATGAAACTTAATGTTTGTTCCTTATATAATGTTTGTCCCACAGTTATATGCATTTTATGCAGATATTGTAGTCCTTATCATTTAGTGAAAGCATATGTGGAGGCTTACTTAAGGGGCATTGTCAGTATTAGAAATATGAGGGAGTGGGCAGAAATAAGTACCAGTCTTAGATTAGATTGTTTGCTAGTTTTATTCATGTAGACTGTTTGCATATGTGATGATTGTTTTGATGTGGCAACCTGCATACATGGAGTTTCCACCTCTAGTGAAAAGACCTCCTGAGAGACCAAGGACTGAAAGAAGAAAGGATGAGAATGAACAGGTGGAAAAAGAAGCAAGAAGCTGCAGAAAGTGTGGTTTGGAGGGTCATAACAACAGAACATGCTCCTCAGCACCAAACACAAAGTTGAGTACAAAAATTCAAGGAAAAACCTAGATTCAGAAGAGGTAGGAACAACAAGAAAAAAAGGTGCCAAATAAGGTTCTAGAATTGGGAGAGAAACATGTCAACCTCCACAATAACCCAATCAACTTGAAATGCCAACATTCCCTTCACAACAACTCAATCAACTTCAAGTGCCAACAGCTCCAACCATGCACAACCTTCATGCTTCAATGTTCCCAACTCAGCCATTTGCACAAGGAGTAAGGCCTCCTCCAATAAGGCCACCAATGTTTCAGGCTTGTAGAGGAAGGGAAAGATAGGACAATCAATGGATCAATCAACCTATGGGGCCAAGAGGGCCAAAAACACCAAACATATGATACTAAGTTCTTATGTTTTGAAGAAAATATTTTATGGTGATACTGCTTATAGTGGGGAACATACCATCTTTTTTTGGCTTGTTTATGGTGATGTAAGTATTGATGATACTGTTGATGGCTTTTTGATGGTGATACTGTTGATGAATGTTTTATGTTTGTTTATGGTGATGTATGTTTATGTCAGACATCAAATGAGATGCATTTGATGATATTTTGCAAGTATTGAAGGGCATGTTAGTCTTGAATTTGCCCGTCAGACTTCCTTTGTTATTGTTTACATCCAGTTTTAGGCTTCTATTGAATGACATATTGTTGCAACACTGATATTGAATGCTATGTTCATTCACTTCTTATTTAAGGTAGATAGAAATGTTTTACAAAGATTTTCAAATGCCAGTCATTTGGACAATAATTGTTACATGTGGAGAGTTATTACTTCTTCTAGCTTGAGCTTGTTCAAATTTAGCTTATTCAGTTGCAACTGAAGTAATAGGGTTTTGATCACCACCTCTAGGTATGTTATCAGGTATCATAGCTTCCAACCACTCAAACCCCTTAGTGCAAGAATCACAATTGAGGTACTTTTGCCCTTGTATATGAGGTTGATGATATCTTTTGATAGTTATCCTTCCAGAGCATGAATGCATTAGGCATAGAAGATCCACCCATGGACAGTCCTTCATCCAATGATTTGGACTATCACATTTGAAACAAATACCTCTTTTGGAGCTTGAGCTTAAGTTGAAATTTGCTTTTGAGCATGAACTACCTTCTTCATTTCTCTTCAGAATAACTTCATCAAACCATAGACTCTTTACAACTAGATATTTGAAAGGCCAAGAACATTCTATTTGGGTTTTTTTTTTGGACTTCAAAAGCTTGCAGACTCCATTACAACCCTTATTGAGACACACATAATACAAATAAGGGCAGTCTTCACTAGTATGATTGTAGTGATGACAATGCTCGCAAGGAACCTGCTAAAAAAAATTAATCACTTCCTACCCCTTATAATAGATAATGTCAATAACTTATCCCCCTATAATAAATTTGAATGTAAGAATGCCCCCTGGTTCAAAAAACGCATGCAAGAGACTGAAGATGGTCTCTAAATCTTAATAAATATCAACATAAACATCCAAATGAAATCAAAATCACTAACTTACATTCATTATGGTGTTCTAAACTGAGATCTATGATGAAATACTCAGATCTGTTGTTTGTGTAATGAAACCCTAAGTTCAAAACTTGGGTTTGTATCAACTTAAAATAGGGGTTTAACCCAACGGCTACTTCGTATTTCCTCTCCCCCAATGGTTACTTCGTCTTCCCCAACTTCACTGAAAGTCTTCCCCAATCTGTAACCATTCAAAGAGTAAGAAAATTGAGATTTGAGCTGTCCTGTCCCAGTGTAACTATTCCCTAGTGAGTAATTTGAATGTTATCCGTTGGATGAGAGTTGAGATTTTAATCTCATCCATTGGATCATTTGTATCAACTTTAAATTTCAACCATCAGATCATTGAAGGACAAAAAATGTCCTTCAAATATGACTAATTTCAAATACGCGCGTGCCTTGACGGTCTTTAAACGTTTACGCTAGTCAAGGGGATAACTGTAATAGTGATTAACGATGAGTCTACTTATTAATTAACTATGTATAATAGGGGGCAAAGTGCAAAATACCCTATAAATTATAAATAGGCTCTTATATATTTATATTTCTCCTTTTGCCCTCCACAATTCATAATTTCTATTAATCAAACCAATCATTCTTAAACATTGTTAAATTATACTCAAGTCATAATATAATTTATTTAAAGCCCCTCAAATTATCTATAAATTATAAAAAGACCCTTATAACTAACTTTTTGATTTCCCATTTTGCCATCCACTTTTCATATTCTTACGATCTAAACCAGCCTCTTTCAAACATTCATAAACTATACATTGACCTTTGAAATTATAAATAATTACTTTGTTTAATTTTTTATTTATTTATTATTAAAATGTTGAAATATAATAAAAAATACTGAATATATGCATGCGCATAGAGCGCGTCCACACCCTAGGATGGATGTGTATACTCACCAAAGTCGAGCAAAGCGAAGCGGTGGTGGCTTAATCTAAGCATAGTGCTTATACCAATCTCCTTCTTCACTCAAAGTCTCAAAAGTATGAACAAGGATTGTGATTTCGTTTTTGGAGGTAATTTCGATAAGTTGATTTTAAGAAATATTTCGTTGTGTATAGAAAAAACGTAAAAATTTCTATTGTAACTTTGAAGTTATCTTACATATTACATAACGAGTATCACGAGACTCGTAATGTCATACAAACTACATATTGCATAAAAATCACTTATATAACAAAATTTTATTACTAAACTAAAATTATAAAGAGTTAAAATGTATCGATATTGAGATTGACCAAATGAAAAATATAAATATTTCAATTTCGAAAGAAATTTTGGTAACTAAAAAAAAATATTTAGCGAATTCGACATTTATCAATAAATCACATTCCATGAGTAAGAACACTTGATCTCCACACAACAATTGAAGTTGAAGTTGATGCCAGAGTTCCAACTTCCAATTCCCAGCAGCAGCAAGAAATTATGGAGGCTTCAGTGAGGCTATTTAATTCCGGCAACCGCCACCTGTCCCGTTCACTACTCACTTCACATACACATACACATTCAGATTCAATTTCCCACCTCAAATTCCCGCCAAAACCTTCTTCTTCAAACCCTAATCTTTCAATCTCTTTCGCTCCCAACCCCAATTTCATCCTCCAAAGCAGCAATCTCTCCTCTCGTATTCGCATTCGCATTCGCATTCGATCTTCATATTCTTCTTCTTTTCGATCATCAGACCCTTCTTGGGACTCGATCCCTCTAGGGTTCCTCCGGTCGTCTCACCTCTTCAGCTCCATCGTTTGACCAGAGCCACTATTAGATTCGACAGAAAACTACTTCTCTTGTGTCACGTTAGTGACTTGGATTCAACAAACAGAGAATAATGGAATTGCTCAAGGATAGTAACAAGGAAGAGGAAGAGCTACTTTAGATCAAAAACCACAATTACAGACTAAGAGATAACCTCTCTTTGGGTGAACTCAACCCAACAGAGCCTTACAACCAATTTCTTCTCTGCTTTCTCTATTACGGAGCAGCTCCTCTTATACTACATTTGTAACAGACTTTGCAACAGAATTTCAAAGGGACAAATCCAGAGTTTACATGTGTTTGCTTGTGAGCCTTTTATTTGTAACTGAAAATAGCAAAAGACCTAACTACCCTTACTTCTACTTTGAATTTGAATTTGGCGCAATATTTTTGGCGCTCTTTTTTTCAGCTTCACATTTCAGCTCTTCTTAGCTTCCAAAACCCAATCAATTTGCTTGAGGACGTGACATCTTGGCACAGAGCCTCAGAATCCGTAAATGGCGGAGGAGGAGATCTAGGGTTCGGAGGGAAGAGAGCGAGGGTGTTCACTGTGGTGTTGTGAGCGGAGCAGAAACACTTGAGGAGATATGTCGAGTTGTATAATTCCACGGGAATTCATGCCGTGACGTTTGTGGTTCCTGTAAAGGATATGTTAGGGATTGATTTGGGGAGGAGGGTTGAAAAGCGGATCAGGTTGTTGGCGGAGGAGCTTGCCACGTGGGTGACCGAGAGTGAAGAGGATGGGAGGGATCGGTGTTTGCTTTTCCACACTTTCAGCAATACCGGTTGGCTTGTGTATGTTAATTTTTAGCGCATTGTTGTTCATTTCTATTGCTGGTATTGTATGTTTGATAGAAAATTATGCTTTGTGTTTGTTCATTTTGTTTGATTTAATTCGTAAAATGGTACCAATTGTTGAGTTCGTTGTCATTGTTTTTTATAACAATTATTGTTATTCTTGTGAAATGGAGGTAGTTGAATTTCTGCCAAGTGATTTTGGGATTTCGAAGATGTAACTTTAGAGTATGGATTGGTAAAATTAACAACCTTTTGCGTCTGCTTTGGTGGATTGATCTGGGTCAGTATTACCAATGACACTGAGACTTGAAACTCCTATACTAAAGTAAACATATTTTAAGTTGGCAAACCTTACTATGTTCGCTAGGGTTTTCCTCTAGTGTCCTTGGATTTTTGTGATCGTGTCTCACATTTTTGTAAGGTTTTTTTTTTTTAATGTTCCTAACTCGTTCTCATAAGCCATAATCAACACAATAAGTCATGATAAACTTAACACAAACCAAGTCATAATATTATTTTTATCAACAAAAGAAATATACCAATATTTTGATTGAATGATGAGAAGGTCACAATACAAAGGAGAAAGACACAAAGTAGTAAAGTAAAAAATCAAACACCACAATATCTTAAAAACGTTTTCCCAGTCAAAGACGCAATCATGCAAACATGAAAATGTTGATTTTTTATTTTCTCGCAGATGATTTCCAAATAGGGGTGGGCACGGGATGGGATGAGATGGATCTCATCCCTGTCCCATCCCATCCCGTTCGTTCTGGATCGGGACGTGATAGACCTCATCTCGACCTTGTCTCATCCCGTTTGTTCGGGATCTGACGGGATAGACTTCATCCCGACCTTGTCCCATCCCAAACGAGTTCGTGACGGGACGGGATCAACAGGAAATAAAACATTTTGTTTATTTCGCATTGAAGTTATTCTTTGTTTTCAAATAAATGTGAATAACTGCATTAGCTTTACTAGTACTTATATGAAAGGATAGATACATATGATTGTATATATGAATGAGTCATGATTCAATGAGGTTGACCTCATGGGACTTGGTGGGGTCAACATTCTCCACTGTTGGATACCAATTTCTCTCTTTATCGATAATAAAAAGTTAGTTTGGGACACCATACAAAATTAACTCCACGTCTCCAAATAGCTTTAAAAAAACATTTTTTCATTAGGTGTTTCTTCCCACTTGAACTTCTTTGCCTTACATTCAAAAACTAGCAAACTCTCTACAATTTCGTCCTCTCTACAAACTCTACAATGTTCCTCTTGCGCACAAACTTTGCAAACTCTACGAAGATTCTTTTAAGTTGTTTATGTAGAATGTGAGTTTATTACATGAAAAAATGATTTGGAAGGTTTTCATCGAAATGATGGTGGAACAACAAAAAGTACTTGTAATAATTCAAAAGTAGGCACTAGAAGTCATGGGTTTCAGGATGTAATTAGGTACTAATCATTATGATCAGAGAAAGGTATTAATCATTATGATCACAAAAATAGGATGTAAATGTTTTTTTCTTTACCTTACATATATTTTGTAGGAGTTGGTAAAGTTTGCAGAGTCTCTCCAGTTTTGCAGAGTTTGTGAAAGAGGAAGATTCTATGCGTATAGGAAGAGCGGTTCAAGGGGAAGAGAGACCTTATTTAACTAGCTTTCCTATTTTTTTTGGTTAATGAGTTAGCTAGTTAGCAACGTGGAGATAATTTTCTAACTATTTTTTATAGTTAAAAGATTGAAATTAGTTAAGATCAATATTAGATCCAACGGTGGAGAATGTTGACCTCACTGAGTCTTGTGAGGTTAACCTCATTGAATCATCACTCTATATGAATATGTTTTGCTATGCAATTTTAGCATGTGAACTTTTATAAGAAAGATTTAGTTAATTGAGCTTTCTCTGAATGAACATTATTTGGTACATAACTTGTGTTTGATCTAGAATATAATACATGTGTTATTATTTTCATGAATAAGACAACGATATAAAACAGTTCCTACTAGAATAGAATAGTTATTTTCATGAATAATATTTAAAATTATTAATAATAAATATTTAAAAAATTAATTAGAGACGGGACGGGATGGGCGGTATTGAAAATATTCATCCCAATCCCGTCCCACTCTAGATCGAGACGGGACGGGATTGGAATCTCGGGATGGGATGCCCACCCCTATTTCCCGATGTTAGCTAAGAGTACTCTTATCCATAACCACCTCCTCTTCTGTTGCCTTTTCCAACCGAAGACCCATTGAAAGAAAGTGGGCATAAGAAGGAATGACAGCTGAGCCTCCACTCAAATCAGGTCCAAACCTGCCTAGAGAAATTGCAAGTGAAAAAAATATGGTGATGGACTCTTCTTCTCCTTCACAAGGAGAAGGAGAACATCTATTGATGATAGTCACTCCCCTTCTTTGTAGACCATCAATGGTGGTGATTTTCCCATGGGCCAAGGACCAGACGAAAAAGTTGACTCTTGGGTGACCTCCTTAATACAGAAAATTTCATGCCCAAATAAAGAAGAAACATAGTTTTGCCTGGAGACCGCAAGCATGAGATTGTGAAGTTTCTCATGACTGCTGAACACTGAGAACAACCCTGACTTATCAAATAGCTAAACTAAGACTTAATAAGTCTATTCCATTACAAACCCAAGTTAGTCAAATTGGACAATTAGTACTTATCATGTAACTTAATTTACTCATTGGACAATTTATTATTGTCATTGTCTATTTGTATTTCAATTTTTCAAAAAAAAGAAAGAAAAAAGAAATGCAATTGGCTCAACCGCCCCATGCACCTAGTGCCCTTGGGAGGCGGAGCGTGTGGCATTTTGAGGCGCCTTTAAAAAAAATTAGCGTTTTGGCGCCTTGGCGACACCCCTCACAACATAAAAGGTGGTTTATACGACTTATGCTAAGATCAGTTGGGGATTAACTTACTGAGTCATATTCTTATTCCTTATTACCGAAGGATAGGCGTCTTTAAAGACTCATCAACCATTCTTAATGTGATGAGAAGAAAGACAAGTCATCTTGATGGGTATAGAAAGGAGACCGACAGACTGTGAACTGCCCTTTAACCAATGAATCCAGCTGTCTCATTCATGATATGTTGTAGTATATTCGGACACATATATGCTTGTAAGGATGATAGTGAATTAGTTTCTTCCACAACCTAACTCACTGGTCTGTGTTATTATGGTTAGTGTGTACTTATGATATATTTATCGAGTCCAACACTTATTAATCAAATTGGACTTAATGTGAATGAGGAAGGGTGGGGATGTAGGTGTAGCAACTATGCAAAGTGAAATTTTTGCGGTGTCAACTCCTAATTCCTAGTTGTATCAGCAAGTTATTGTCTTCAATGAAGAAATGAGGACCATTTGACGTGTTTTTAAGTTTTAAGGTCAAATCATTGCTGTAATATTCTGCATTTTATATATATACATATATTTTTTATGCCTATCTTCTTCTTATTGTTAGTTTTGTAACTTTTGTTACACTTTGTGATAACTTTGTTCCTTTGTGTGTAGTTATGGTGCAATACTTGACTACTTGCAAAGTAGAGGTGACTATATGAGTAAGATCAAAGGATGCGTGATTGATTCAGGGGCAGACCCAGAAATAAATCCTCAGGTTAGGTCGTGACTTTTTCTTTTTGGAATTTGATGCCATTTCTGAGTTAAACAATACTTGGATCCAATATAGTAATTCACATGTAGTCCTATGTTATCTTGAAAGTCTTTCCTATTTAAGGAACAAATAGGAAACAATATAGGCTGCGATTTGGATTGTCTGGAGTTAAACTTAATGATTTGTAAGTAGCACTTTACAGTAACACACTTTGATGAGCTATTTGATTTCTGGATGGATCATTGGATAAGGCAAGGGCCTCCGAAAGAAAAACATTCAGCGACATGCATGCAATTAATGCAAAGAAATGGCTGTAGTCTCCTCATTCTTTGAGACTTTGGGTCACGGTGGTGGGTGGGATTTAAGTTTTAGGAGAAGCTGATCCAATTGATTGGGGTATTGGATTCTGTCCACCTGAGCCATAGTTCAGCTTCTTGGACGTCAAAGGACAACTCACGTCTATAAGTTTATACTGAACTGACTTCGTGGGTTTTAAGATATGTTGTTCAATAGAGATGGTTTCTTAGGACCTTAGTTGACTTAAGGTTTTTGCTTTTTAATACCACGAGTATTGCTTAATAGCATTTTTACCTTTAAAAAAAATAGAGATGGTTTCTTATCAAGAATAAAAAAAAAAAAAAAAAACCTGAGTCCCACTAAAGTTTTTATGGGAACACAATTTTATTAAGGCCTTTATAACACAATTTTATTAAGGCCTTTATACGCTTTAATGCTTGTAGAACCTACTTTTCGCGTGTCACCAAATGGCTTAGAAGTGCCTTTAAGCCTCACAAATAGCTGCAAGTGCAAGCTTGACACAATAAGCTCTATTGGTTGTTAGATTAGGATATCGGCAGAGTAGAATTAAATTAGGTGTAAAATATATAGGCACGACCTCCAACTGTTAGATCCCTGCTGATATCTGGAAAGTATAGCTGCTTTCTCATTCCCGGACACCTACATCCCTGAAGAATGGAACACACTGGTTAGCGACTGTGCATCATGCTGAAGGACTTTGTTCAAATGAAAATATATTATTTGCAGATGTGACTTTTCCTCCCATTTATTGTGCATTTTCTTACTGAGTGCATCCCGCCGATCAATTCCACTTTAGTGAGCTGGATTGAGAATAAGGGCATTATAACAATTCTAAGAATTTTCTCTTTTGTGCGATATACCTTCATAGTAATATTTAGGATTACGGTGTGAAATTTGAAAAACTGTGTAATTAAAATGGTTAAAAAAAATCGTCATGGCATTTAGTTAAAGCGATTTGGAACACTGGCTTGTTGGCTCAAGCTCCCGCATTTTGAGAAATCATTTTCTCTTTCCAAGTAATGTCTTATTTGCTGGCATTCGCAATTGAAATTCCAGGAGCACAGATAAGCCCCGATTAAAAACTTGACACTGAGAAAATCAAGAAAACATGTGCAAAAGCAGAGGACTTTGGGTAATTATGGAATCATTTGCTATATCTCCTTGGTGTTAGAACACTAATTTTTTTAGGGTTGGTATCATCTGTATGCAAATTTTTATTTGATAGATATCTTTGTAAAGGAACTCATATTGAAGCTTAAAGCACTGCAATTTTCCAATTGGTATTGGAATTCCGATTTTATCAGCACATTATTGGAGGTTTGTCTTTTTACCATTATTTATTTATTTTAATTCTTGTAGGTCTGGGCAGCAGGTTTTTCAGCCGCACTGTTGAAGAAACACAGTTCTGCAACACTACCTTCAGTTGGAGTTATAGATGGACAAGACTTCCAAAATGATAAAGATGCAACTACGGTGCCAGAAAATGAGTCACACTTGATTGAAACCTTGTTTCTATCAGTCTTGAAGAATTTTTTCTCTTTTCTTCTGAGGCTGCCTGATGTAAATCGGTAAATGTCTGACAAGTTTAACAATTACATAGCCTTTGTTACGGATGGAATTCAAGTGATGACAAGATATGGAAAGATTACTAATCTACTGCTTAATTCTATTCTAACAGAAGGTTGACCAGGATCATTTCTGTCCTCTCCAAAAACCAACAACCTTGTCAACTCTACCTCTATAGCCCGGCTGACAGGGTCATCCCTTTTCGGTCAGTAGAGATGTTTATTCAGGATCAAAAGATGACAGGGAAAAAGGTATGGGCCCATAACTTTGTTTTGTCCCCCCATGTAGACCATTACAGAAGCTTCCCTCGTGTATATTCAGCGGAGCTCTTCAAATTCTTCGAGAAGTGTGTTACATCAGATAGCCAGAAGTGAAGAAACTACAGTTCAAACCGTTTTATTTTTATCAGCTGGACTTTATTTCCTTGGCCATTGCATTGCCAGAGGCAATATGACTTTGTGGGGGCAGCAACAGCTTGAAAAAAAGTCTGAATGTGCAAGGGTAAATATTTGATCCTATTCCTTCTCCCCATGGTGATCTGGATTTATTCCAGCCGTGTTTTGAGAATGATAGACAACAGTTTCTTTATCTTAATGCTGTTGTTATACTTTTAGTGTTATTTTTGTTGTTCTCTGTCGAGTATGTGAAGGTAATTTATTGCAAATTGCTCCTCTGATAACACTGATGAAACAACACTTGTTTCTCACCCGAAACTTGTATGAAATTTTCCTTCGTAATTGAGTCTGTCAATTTGATAATGCTTTTTGATGTTTTATCAAAAAAAAAAGAGAAGCTTTTTGATGACATTGTCACTGTGTTAATTGTCATTCATGCCATCTTCTGTGCAAATCCAAGTGTCAGCAAAATCAGAACAGCGTGTCTTGATGAAGTTTGGCAAACTGTTAACGCCATCGTTGAATGTTCCACAACTTCAAGTGAAAATTATGTTTTTTTAGAGCAACTTACAGCTTGCTTGCGCGGTGGAACCTACGCCACACTCAGAATTAGTAAAAGGATAGCATTGACAATAATTTGATCAGTACTTTTTACATTTTGTTTTCTTGCATTTTGGTTTATAGAAGTAGACAATAGTGTTGCAGGCCAACCCAACTAAAAGAGCACAAAAGATGTAACAAACAATGAAATACTGAAGTTGATTCATTAGTAGAAGTAAAATAAATGAAATGAAGAAAGTACAAGGTGTAAGCAAGAATATATTATATTTAATTTATTAAATAGAGAAATTCTAGCTGGCCCGTGGTCATAGCCCGTCCCATGGGACGGACCCTCCCAGGCACGTGCCTTTGGGAGGGTGTCTCGCACGTGGAGGAGGAGAAAGCCATTCTTGCCAAAAAAATTTCTTCTTCAGTTCTTCACTTCAGCTTCAGTTCTTCACAAAGCAAAGCAAAAATTTCTCTTCTTCATCGACTCCTCCTCGCCTCCTCCTCGCCTCCTCGACGAGTCATCGACTCTCCTCATCGACTCCTCCACTCCTCCTCCTCGACCGCTCGACTCCTCGACTCCTCCTCCTCGACCGCTCGACTCCTCGACTGCTCCTCCTCCTCGCACTGCTCCTCCTCCTTCTTCTGGTATGTAATTTCACATCATATTTTTGTTTAACTTGAAAATTAGGGCTAATCCTGCATATTTATCAGTTTTTATTTAACTTGAAAATTAGGGCTAATCCTGCATATGTTTAACTTGAAAATTAGGGCTAATCCTGCATATTTTTGTTTAACTTGAAAATTAGGGCTAATCTGCATATGTTGAAATTTCTGTATGTTGAAATTATGCTACTGAAATTTTTGTATGTTGAAATTTTTGTATGTTCATATTTTGTTAAATTATGCTACTGAAATTCATGATAATCCTGCATAATTTTTGTTAAAAAAATAGATTTGTTTAGATTTTGTTAAATTTATTTTTTGTATAAAGCCATTTGCTATTAACCCTTTGTATGTATGGATTCAATAATGCTTTGGGGTATTTTAGTTTTGGGGTGTTTTAGTTTTCTCTGATTTCATCACCCCTTAGTTTGATTTCTGCAAGTTCTGATGCCGTTCAGCTGTTTTGCTCCCTTGAAAGAAAGTCAGAACAGCCTGATTTTTATGTTTTTTGTTTTGTTTTTCTATGTTTTGATGATTGGTAGTGCAATTAGAGGAATGGATATTGTTTTGATGATGTGAATTGTACATTGTTGTTGTCTTTCAAGAATGACTACATAATTTGGGCTTCTTTTTCCTAGCATTTTAAGTTGTTTTGTTTTTAAGCAAATGTTGTGTCAATGATTTGATTTAATTAATTTCTCTCCTAAGGATAATGAATTCGTACTAAGGTTTGTTGGATTTATAGTTCAATCAATGGTTTGGGTACCATTTTCATATATTAGTTGTACCAAGTGCCTTATAGAATACTTTAGGAAGAGGTCTTTGTTTCACTTTGTACAAAGCCCTTTTGAAAGTTGAAACCAACAACATTCTCTCATTGTCAACGCAGGAATGGCATACAAAGCTTATGTTGTTTATCGTGGGCGTGTTCCTGGAGTATATGTGACTTGGCCAGGTTGCGCATTACAAGTTAACGGATACAAGGGTTGTACGTACAAGGGCTTCAAATCAGTTGAAGAAGCTTATGAAGATTACGAAATGTGGAAGCTATCAGAAGAGAACAGATTAGAACACGAAGTGAGATTAGAACACGAAGCGAGATTAGAACACGAAGCGAGAAGAGAACAAGAGGCGAGAAGAGAGCACCCGGCAAGAACAAACGACACTGAAGACGTAGTCGACCAATCAAATAATGCTCTTGAGGGTCCTTGGGCTTTTACAAGGGACTTAATCAACAGTGTATTAATGGTAGTTTTTTTGATTCTTGTAATTATCCTTCTTAAGCTTTTGGATGGTATTTGAAACTGAAGTACACTGTTTATCCTATTCTAACACTGTTTTGGCACATAATGATGTGTAATGTAATATGTACATAAATATGTTTTATGTGAATTTATTTCGTAATCCAATCCAAGTGTTTCATATTGTTCTTTAGTGTGTATAGAGTTTTTGTAAAGCTTTGCCTTATTACTAGTGTTTCATATTGTACTAGTGAAGCAGTGAAGGCCAGGAACCTTAGAACAAAGACCATGATAGGCGAAGGAGAACAAAATGTCAGAGTTGCTACTGTTTAGCTATTAGCAGTCAGTAGGCGAAGGAGCAAAATATAACATGTCAGAGTTGATGAAACGCTCACTGTGCTATTTTTCCACTTAGGTTTGGCTTTTGCAAAATATAACATGTTTTTTCAAGTAATCCAGAATTCGGTTAGCAGCCTGGGACTCTGGATTTTGCAAAATATAAGGCATTTTTTCATGAAAAAAATGAGATCTTTACTTAATAGATTAACAAACAATGAACTTGTGTAAACTCACCAACAGTCGCTGATCTGAAAGTAGTCCAACCACCACCAACACTTCTGCTACCAGTGATAATAGTAATAACTGCAATATTAGGAAATCATAAGTGCAATACCTGTGAGAGGAGCGAATAAATATGATTCCTTCCTGATAATGCACCAGATTGTGACACAATTGTTTCATCCTTGAAGTCCACAAATACAAATCATAAGTAAACAATCATAAATGATAGTTACGCGTCAGTAAATATATTAAAAACAAACCTGGGTATTTGGATTTATTGAATGCGGTGTCAAATATTCTGATCCTTCGAATCCACTCTGGGAACAACCCTACAAATGACACGTGTCAAATATTCTAGACTTAAGTAATTAAATATTAAAATAAAACATATTGCAGAACATACCACATTTTTTGCTTGTTTCTTTTTTTTCCTTTGTACTGTTTTTCGAATCTTTTCATCTGTGGGTTGCATCCTTGAATTAGAGCGCCGGCCTTTGCTACGAACCGGTAATGGACTGTGAAGGTTGGATTGCATCCCAGAACTAGTAGTGTTGGACCCAAATTCCATAAACCCATGTGAATCAACACCCTCATCACCATCATCAGTTTTGAGTTGGTCCATTTTCAAATTGATCCATTCATGAACTTGGCATGTCTTCTTTTCATCCTCAGCGGCGTAGTCGGCCATTTCATAGAAGTGATTGCACATCTTGTCAAACCTTTCACTTTCAGGCTTCATTCCCCAATCTGAATAAACAATCTTAACCCTTCTATGAGCCCTCTTCACATCTTTCCTCCACCTCCGAAGAACATATTTATCTGGTACAGCATGAATATGGCTTTCAAGCATCACTTTCAATACATGTCTGCATAAGATCCCCTTGAACTCAAACAATTGACAATTACACTTGATATTGAAGTCGCCAATGTTAAAATTTACTATAAAATTGACTGAACGTCGTCTATCTCCTATCACCAAGTCTTGTCTAACAACGTATACCTGAAAGCCACTTTCATTTATAACTTTACTACTTATTGTACAACATATATTCCCTGCTAGCTCGTGTTGGAACTCCTTAAATTTTTTTGTAGTGTAGGCAGTTTGAAATGTTTTCTCTATTGTATAAGGAGTAATGCAAGGGATCAGTCGGTTATACGATTTAAAGTCCGCTTCAGCTTCCTTTTGAACCTTACTTCGTAGTGCATTCTCATATTGTTCAACGAATTGCTTCAAAGTGGTCTTCGAATTTACATAACCATAAAAAAAAACATTCATGCTTTCACTCCTTTGAGTTGAAGACATCCCTGCCCAAAAAGTAGATCTTTGATATGTTGGCACCCAACGCATTCTTTCAAGATATAATCCTCCCAACCAATCATTTTCTTGTAGACAATATTTCTCAATGAAACCATGCCAATTTACTTCAAACTCTTCATGAGACAAAGAATCGTAAACTGCTCTTTGCATTGCAAACTTTATTGCCTCATATTGATTGTAACCAGATAATTTTTCAGGCAACTTCTTCATAATATGCCACAAGCACCATCTGTGTCGTGTGTTGGGAAAAACAATTTCAACGGCTCTTTTCATTGCCCTATCTTGATCAGTGATTATTGCGGTCGGAGCATTGTCATTCATACACACCAGCCAAGTTTTGAAAAGCCAAACAAACTCTTCAATGGTCTCACCACATATCAATCCACATCCCAAAAGAATTGACTGACCGTGATGGTTCACCCCAACAAAGGGAACAAATGGCATGTCATACTTATTCGTTAAGTATGTAGTGTCAAAGGTAACAGCATCTCCAAACTCCTTGTAAGCTGCTCTGCTCCATGCATCAGCCCAAAAGACATTTCTCAATCTCCCTTTATTATCCAAATCCATCATATAAAAGAAATTAGCATTGTTAGCTTGCATTTTTTGGAAGTAGTTATGAATGGCCTCCGCATCCCCCTCCCCAAGTCTCAACTTCCTCATTTTATCCAGATAATTGTAACAATCTTTCTGAGAAAATTGCAGATTATCATGACCACCAGCTTCAACCACACATGAAGTAAAATTCTTATTTGGCCTAATACCTGCCCTATCATTATAATCTAGCTTCTTCTTCGCATATGAGCTCATAACTCTATTCTTCGGATAAAATTTTGATTTGCCGGGGCTCAATTCATGATTGTGAGCTACTGTTACTTTTGTCACTAACACATCACCATCAGAGAGTATTTTACCTCTAATTTTAGCCATACATCCACATTTATCTGTACCCCGCATGTTTATAACACTTTGTGATTGACTTCTATGCTGCCCAGACCGACCACATGCAAGCGTTAAGAATATAGTTTTTCCATTTTCATCTTTTTCTGTATTTTTTACTTTCACTGGAAATCCTTTTTTATAGGCATAATCATAATAATAACGTTTGTACTCATCAATGTCGCTGAATTTCATCCCTTCTGTAGGATCCCTTATCTCTTCTAAATTTTTTTCATTCTCCATCAATTCAATATCTTCTACACTATCCATCCCTTATATACCTATTAAAGGAGTAGTTATCATCAGATATGTAATCTTTGAAATGTTTTACAACTACGCTAAAATTATGATTGATTTATACAAAAAATAAATTTAACAAAATCTAAACAAATCTATTTTCTTAACAAAAATTATGCAGGATTATCATGAATTTCAGTAGCATAATTTAACAAAATATGAACATACAAAAATTTCAACAAAAATTTCAGTAGCATAATTTCAACATACAGAAATTTCAACATATGCAGATTAGCCCTAATTTTCAAGTTAAACAAAAATATGCAGGATTAGCCCTAATTTTCAAGTTAAACATATGCAGGATTAGCCCTAATTTTCAAGTTCAACATATGCAGATTAGCCCTAATTTTCAAGTTAAATAAAAACTGATAAATATGCAGGATTAGCCCTAATTTTCAAGTTAAACAAAAATATGATGTGAAATTACATACCAGAAGAAGGAGGAGGAGGAGCAGTGCGAGGAGGAGGAGGAGCACGAGCAGGCACGAGGAGGAGGAGGAGCAGGAGCAGCCGCGAGGAGGAGGAGCAGTCGAGGAGTCGTGCGGTCGAGGAGGAGGAGTCGAGCGATCGAGGAGGAGGAGTGGAGGAGTCGAGCGGTCGAGGAGGAGGAGTGGAGGAGTCGATGAGGAGAGTCGAATCCTCGTCGAGGAGGCGAGGAGGAGTCGATGAAGAAGAGAAATTTTTGCTTTGCTTTGTGAATAACTGAAGCTGAAGTGAAGAACTGAAGAAGAAAATTTTTGCTGAAGTGAAGAACTGAAGAAGAAATTTTTTTGGCAAGAATGGCTTTCTCCTCCTCCACGTGCGAGACGCCCTCCCAAAGGCACGTGCCTGGGAGGGTCCGTCCCATGGGACGGGCTATGACCACGGGCCAGCTAGATTTTTCGAAGTGAAATAGAATGAATGAGCAAGAGAAATCTGAAATCCATCTGAAGAAAAGTGGAGGAAACTTAGAGGAGCTTTGCTACAGAGCGAGGGAAAGGGGCGAGGGATGGGTGGTAACCACCCATCCGCCTCGAGATAAGCGCATCGGATTGGAGATGCGCGATGGCGCTTATCTCGGGGCGGATGGGTGGCTATCACCCATCCCTCGCTCCCTCCCTCGTTCCCTCCCTCGACCCCTAGAATTTTCCAACTTAGAGTATTTCCCACGAAGAAAATAAATCTACAATACTACTTTTTAATATGCACCATTAGGGAAACCATTTTGTTATAATAATATAATGTAATCATTTATTTTGTGATTCGTTCATATTTATTTATTTCAAAATTTTATTGAAAATAAACATGAAAGAGGGACAAAAAGAAGAATCCCCAATAGATATCAGAGTACAAGTCGTGTATGGAAACGAAAACTCTCCTACATGGACGACTCTCAACAGGAAAATGATCTCGAAACAAATATCTTTCCCTAAACTATGCTACCAAAGGCATAGCCGAACAAAGACTCTCGCATGATAAATAGAACATAAGGTTGAGGGACAAAGGTACGCTACAGAACCCAATTTACAACATTACACATTTTTCAAGCCTTGTTTGACTTAAGCATTAGAGTTCCATTGGCCGCCACATCGGTAGTCTTTTGGCTCATGTGTGTTCCTTGTGCAGTTCAAGTTTAATGAAAATGGAAACTGACACCATCACTAACAAATGGTAGAATGTAGGATGCTGCCAAATTAAATGCTACTAAACCAATGAAATAGTTAGGTGTTCAAAGAGAAAGCAAATCGAAGGTGTTCACCGTCCTAGAATGAATAAGTGCAATTAATACTAATCAATGCTTCCATTACCTCTCAACTATCATATATGGAAGTATAACACACTCCAAAGAAATCAAAAGCATAAAAATTGGAAGGAAAAAAAATCACAACCAGAAGGAAACCTTGTTTATTACTAATTCGCACTCTTAAGCAAATGTTTACTAGAGATCAGAAATGCTGAAGCTATAAAATGAATTGACTAATTACAGATTGTAATTCTTCGTTTTGAAGAGTGAGAGGACTTTATATCACAACTTTCCAAATCCAAAATATTAGAAGAATCACCTAGTGTGATGAGATGTTGAAGCTGTAGTTACAAGTCAGTACCCGAAAAGCCAAAACTCTAGCTATCTGCATTTGAGCTGCAATCAAACAATAGGAGCCGTATATATGGGGAAGAGTAGACACAAATCTGGACAAATCAGTACAACTGCTCAATGAGAAAGAGTAGACACAATGCCTATCAAGATCAGTGCGAATACGAAACCCCACACCAAGCAAACAAACCTTTCAGCAACCCTTTTCTTCGTGGCCTTAGCAGAGACGAGTCTGTCCGTTCCGCCACTGGTATACATTCTGGCTTGAGCCATATTCAATTCGATATCATCCATCTGTTCACCTTGTACATCCACCAACACAGCCATGTCAAGGAACACTTGATGCAACTCAGCTAAACTCCTCTGTATCCCCTTCACTGCTTCCTCTCTCTCTTTATTCTCCAAATCCAGTTCATGGTTTCCTGTGAATACCTCAACTTGCCCCCCTTTCGAAACCATCTTTTCGACCTCCTCGTCACTCAATACTCTATCATAAGCATTGAAGTACCTCCTCTTCAACCCCTCTTTGTGCTCAGTCACAATTTTATTTCTTAATTCCTGAAAGTCATTCATCATGCCCCTCAACTTAATTCGAAGACCATTTGTCACCGACATTCTAGTTCTATCAATAGTGCTCCCTTCTCTGTAAGTACTCCTATTAGCAACATTAGACTGATCCAAATACTCCAATCTAGCCTTAATAATCTTCGCATTTCGAACAACTGTCACCATGTCTGAATCCATCCGGTCTCTTAACCCACGAAGAACCTTAGAACTGTGAGTTGACTTAGTCTCTTCGTTCAAGTCTTGAAGATCAACCAACAGACTTGTAATCCCTTCCATGACACTTTTGATCACACTGACTTCTTGGAAAAATTGGGTCCGGTTTTCTTCTTCTGGGGGTGCAAGTTTCCCCATTTCGAGGTCGATCGGGCATGCTTCAATATCCTTCAAAGCCTGTTTCTTCAAATCCACATAACTGAGGAACGATTTGGTCATCAGATCATTCATCTTTACTGAGTTTCACAACTGCCCCAACTGCAAAACAGGGGAGACACATCAAAGATGAAAAATTACACGAAATTCAGACGATTTAGTAACGAAATTCAAGAAACCAAAGGAACCCATTGAAGAAGAAGGCAATTGAAAAGTACCCAAACACGAATCTGAGATTTTGGGATCTTTTTACTTCGCTTTCTCAAACAAAAACTTTATTTTCAACAAGTTAGAGAACTGAAGAGTTGAGAAACAGAAATGGGTTTCAAGAAAATCTAACAAAAACCCTAGATCAAGAATCATATTCATGAAATGGGTTACAGTTACAAGGTTCAAATCATCCAAAAACATAAAGATTGAATGAAATTTCATACAAAATCGATTAAAAAGAATATGAAACTGAAGAGGTTTTGATCAAACCTTCAAAGAAATCGATGAGTCTGCTCGGAGAAGTGCCAAAGATCTTTATCAGAAAGAGGTGTAATTAAGAGCGATTGTTTGCTGAGATGATGGAAATTGTTGAAGGAGGTTTTAAAGAAAAACAGAGTACGCGATATTTGGTTTCAGTTACGTTTTGTTCTTGATTTGATTTTCAAATGCGCTCCAAATGGGAGAGAGCCATGATGCTCCCAACTGCAAGTTTAAAGTTTAATTGGCCTACCCACTAGCAAGGAGTATGATTTCCCAAAAAATGTCAAAATTTCAGGAAATTTTTTTTTTTTTTCGAGTTACCGATATTTTTTTCGGAATTAGAAATATTCATTTATTTCGTTAGATAGTGGACGCGCTCTATATCTAGTTCATTTTACTTTATTTTAAGAGTCTATGTATAGTTTATAAATAATTAAAGATATAATTTATTTTAAGAGTCTATGTATTGTTTAAAGATACCAACACCCTTTGTCACTTTTACTACATCTTTTGATTTTTCTTTGCAAATATTATAAAGTTGTGAGGGCATTACTGAAATAAAAAATTAGGTTGAAGACAAATGTCTAACAATGTTTTAATTAAAAGACACAAATACCCCTGTCACTCTTCATCAATATGTTGGTTTCTCAGTAAGAATAGAGGAGGGCAATTTGGGAAATTCAAGTTTTGGATTTGAAGACACAATTACTATTCCTAAAGAGAGCACACGTTGTAATAGTAGAGATATAGGAGTTTAAAATGCTTAAATTATATAAATAACTTCAAAATTACAACCGAAATTTTTACGTTTTTCTATACCCAGCGAAATATTTCTTAAAATCAACTTACCAAAATTACCTCGAAAAAGGAAATCACAATCCTTGCCCACTAGGGCATAAAATGGGTGGGATACGGTTCAGAGACATAAAAATCTGTATTCAGATTCAAATTGCTATATACATATCCGGATCTGGATTCGAATATGACCGGATCTTAATACCATGTCTTATCTAACTACAAAAAGGATAACCATATCCGAACCAAATAGATTCGAAATACTTTAATCGGTTTGGATTTGGTTATTCAAGTCGGATAAAATTCGGATAGCTATAATGACTTTGTTACATTTGGACAATATTTACTTGCCTTGGGCACACAAATAAATAAAGTGATATATAATTTAAAAAATGTGGTATATTTGGATAAAATTAGATTTTTAATGAGAAAACCATATTTAAACCAAATCACCTATAACCAAACCATATCGAGTCAATTTTTTTTTTGTATATATATATATATATATAAATTCAAATTCGCGTTATTCAGATTCAGATGCAGCTAGTTCTGGATTTTATCTAGACCATTTTATGCCCTACCACTAACTGCTTTGGAGAAAGTCTTAACTTGAGTGAACCGTATATTATTGGGATCTCTAGGAATTTGATAAATCGAACAATCACCAAACTGGAAACATCTGGTAGGTATTAAGATTCCAAGTCTTCAACTCTAAATTAATAAATAATAACATTATATATGCTTGACTCGTACAACTTTATATTTGGAGCTAAAGTCGCACTTTAAGCCATCTTTGATTGAAATGTCTAAATTTCCAAATGTATAGCTTTTAGACCACCTCGGCGAAAAACATGCTCTAGCAGATGGTCTAAACCTATACATAGGTTTATGCTACCATGTACATGTAATACCAATTTTTTTTTTATTTTTTTTTTGCTATTTCATTCTACGTGACTTTGAACAACTTGTATTGAGACTAGAAATCTACTCCACCCGTTCCATAGACGCCGGCCTTGATAGATACTAGATATGCTCTCTCTACTAGCTTAAACTTTTAGAGAAGTTGGCAATTTAACATGGAATCAGAGCTTTGGTTCGAAAAGGTCGAAAGTTTGTTTCTCTCCTTCCTGAGGTATTTTTCAGCCATTGTGCCGAGGGGGAGTATTGAGACTAGAAGTCTACTCCACCCGTTCCATAGACGTCGACCTTGATAGATGCTAGATATGCTCTCTCTACTAGCTTAAGTTTTTAGAGATTGTTAGTATTTTAGTTTTCATATTTTGTGCATCATTAGAGTTAATTAGCATGCGGTTAAGGGTTCAAGGTACATTAAAATAATTGAGTTAGGCTAGGAAACCATGTTACACAAACTTTTTACAGATTTCATCATTTTTTCAAGATCATGCCACGTCACATGGTTGCAAAAACCTGATTTCCTAGCATTTTTTAAAACAATTTTCCTACACAATCTTAGAAGCTAAACAACTTCCTATGGGTTGTTCGAACCAAAGTTTTAGACTTTGCTCAATTTTGTTGCTAGGATATGGAGATTCAAAATATATCATGCCTAAACTTTAACCAGTGTTCTAAAAAGCGCTAGGCGGTGGGCGGGCAGCGAGCAGGTGCCTAGCGCCCAGGGGCCTATAGGTGGCACCTAGGCGGTCTTAGGTTTTGTATTATAACTTTAATAATTTACGAAAGTTAAGCATAATAACTTATCAATTGCATCCAATTTAATGCCAAGATACATATGCAAAATTCAAAAACATGAAAAATTAACAATCATGAACAAATTTTTTTATTTTAAAACTCAAATGACTGAAGTTGGTCATGATGGGTACTTTATATAAAGTTGAATTTGTGCACAAATACCCAAACCTACTCTTTTATTTTTATTCAAATTATATGAATAACCTCAGTCGTGTTTGATAAAATCTACATTACTAAAATTGGTACCGACAGATCCTTTGAGAATTCCATTAAGTAATCATCATTTGCTACATTTAGACATATACTGGATAAAAATAATAAAATTGTTCATTTCTAAAAAAGAGGAAAGAAAAATAAAATAAGAACACAATCAACCTTATTAAAAAAAAAAAAAAAAAAAAAAACTCGCCAAGACCCGCCTAGACATTAATCTGAGCGTTTTTCTACAGCCTAGGCCGATTTTTAGAACACTGACTTCAACCATCTCTTTACATAAAATTATATTTTGTGTTTCTTGCACCCAATGCAAATAAACATATCACTGTCAGTCGCTTACAAATCTGACTTCAACAATCTTTGAAAAAAATTATAAAAACTAATGTTCATATTGGAAAACTCATTCTGGATTCTATCTTATTGCAATAATAAAATTTATGTCAACAAAATCTATATAGGAACGACTTTTGTTTATCTTGGAGACAAGGTTGCCAACGGCTGGGATTGATTAGATCCAAGGGCCAAGACCAAAGAGATACCAAATGGCTAATATTAAAAGTTAGAAATTTTGAGATTCAATCACCTTAGGATTAAGGGTAGAGATTTTTACTCAATTAATCGCATAGCTTATAAATAAAACACACTTAAAGTGCAAAACAAAATGTACAAAGAAAAGAAAGTGAAATCTATGTGGAAGAATATTATGTACATGTGGTGGGGATAAAATTGTTTATTTTAGTTTCTCAAACTTAAAGTATCATAACTTTTATTTTTAGGTTATTTAATTGTCTGATTTCAGTAAAATTGATATCGTTGAAGTATATTATTGAAGATCTTCCAAATAAAAGTAATTATCAATACAAAAGGTTAAAATCTTAAAATGAATTTTTTTTCCAAACCATTAAATTTTACCAAATTTAATAAAGTTCAGGCGAGTTTTATATGCCCTTAAACCTCTCAGCTTGGATGCCAAAATATAATTATGATTGAAGATGCACTAAAATTTTTCTTGATCTAGATGAAATTGACGGAGAGATGTTGAAGAATATGGAGTGTCGTAGGCTAGAGTAATATGCTTATTTTATAAAGTGGCAACTAAGATAACAAATTTTTTTTTGAGAGTTCACACCACCCTCCAGGGCCTCTAAAGTTCAATACATGGTCTTATGGCCATGGTGTACCTAGGCATGTTCCCTTCAACTGAGCAGATAATCACAGATGTGCTCATTTGATTAGTTTGTAATCAAAGTGGTGCTCACTCATTTGTCTATAGGATATTTCAATCTCTTTAGAAGTTGTTGCAGCAACGAAAGTTATAGGAAACAGGTCCAAAATAGGGCACCAAAAAAACCCCACGCTCTTCTCTACACGCAAGAATCCAGCCTACTTGCTATGCCAAAATAGTTGCGCCATTCCGTGCATCCATTCTATTCTTATATGTTTCAGCACCACCTGTTTTGAAAAGATGAATCCACAGCCGGGGAGATCATACAACAAACAAAATGGAGTGTTAATGCATCCTTAGGTACTTCATACCATTTGGTGAAATCCATAAAACATATACAACTAAAATAGACTGTTCATTTTAAAGTGGATTAAATGATATAATATTATACAGGCCTTTACGATTTTAATTTTCAGTCATAAGCGTTTTTAAAAGGAATATTTTTGCAGGTGTTGCTTGATTCATCGTAAATATGATGTAAACACAAACTACCTTAGCAAACTTGAAAAATCATATTTTTAAAATGGATATTGATGATACATCAAAATAGATCGATCATCACGGCTGTACATGTGGCATAAAAGTCCCATAATGAGAATACAACGCCATTTTCATTGGGCTAGCTTATAAAGCTCAGAAGGAATGAGGCCAATTATAGAGGCCCAAACTAGACCCACCACTAAGGAGGCATCCATTGGGCCAACTCATAAAGCTCAGAAGGAATGAGGCCAATTATAGAGGCCTAGACTAGACCCACCACTAAGGAGACGTAAACAGGATCCTAATTCAGACCTAGAAGAATCAAAGTCCAAATCAAAGCCCGATACACGCTCTCTCATAAAGAAGAAAAACATTGCACCAGGAAAAAGCCGTGGAGGGACCTACGCCTCCATGAATGCATCTCCATTAAGGAGGAGACTGTTACAAAAATATCTCCTTCCATTGCGCCTCACATGCTTAAGTCGCGCAGAGAGTTAACTACGACCATTATAAAAGGTAAAGGGAACTTTCGACAGAGTTATGTAACTTTAACTGAGTTTTGTCCAGATTTACATCATTCTTCCAACAGAGTTACTGACTTAAGTATCGGAGTGCCTTCGGCCACCAAAAATGTGGTCTTTGGCAATCTAACAGTTGTTTTGTAGGTCAAACTCATAGGAGGACGATTTTTGGACGCATCAGTTTAGGGTCATCCGTAGAAAATGTCGATTTTTTTTTTCCTAAAAATAAGATTCAGTGACAAAACTCATGGAACCTAATAGAAGATCAATGGAGTACTCCACAAATCTTTAGTCTGACGATAACAAATACGACATGCCGCCCAATACGTGCTGATCCAAAGACAACCATTGAGACAACCATACCTACCGGTAGAGAACTCCAGCAGTAACAGTTCAAACATTTTTGACATCATGGGGACTCCCCTCGGATCCCCGAGTGGAAACGCTTATGGCTCAGATGGACAGTGTGATCGAAATGATAGATAGGATCATTCGAAACTTGCAAGGTAACAACTTTCAAAAAGAAATCATCCAACTTAAGAAACATCATGCTAACAATAACTCCAAATGCAATCAGGGAACGCCCAAAAGTCTACAACTGAAGAAGCCCAAATATGATAGGGCATTCTCGGTTTTGACAACAAGTCGAAACGAGATTCTTGAAGCGATGGCAAGAAGAGAAGATGTCAAATGGTCGCCGAAGATGATAGGAGATCCGGAGAAGTGGAACAAGGGTAGACATTGTTTGTTCCATAATGACTACGGCCACGATACCGAAGATTGTTGCAGCCTAAGAAACGAAATTGAATGCCATATCAAACAAGGATGACTCAAAGAGTTCGCCAAACTCGAGGACGAAACAATCGTTTCAAAGGAGCAAGCGAAGGAAACAATCTACATCTTGTATGGCACAGGCGGAGAAAATGAGCAATCCAATCGATCCAAAAAGCACATAGTCAAATACTTACGCACAAAGATCACATTCCAGGAACCATCCGCACAGCGTGCAATGACAATGCAAATGACTCTAACCTTCTCAAATGAGGATGCTGATGGAGTTAATTTCCCACACAATGATGTTTTAGTGATTTTGGTCATGATAGCAAAATGGGAAATCAAAAGAGTATTGATCGACACCGTCAGCTCGATAAACCTATTATACCTAACAGATTTCCGAAGGATGTAGTTCACCACTGAGATGCTCTTACCAAGCAATAAGTCCATGGTAGGTTTCAGTGGGGAGCAATGTAATCCACTAGGAATGATCCGACTACCAGTCGAAACGGGAAAACCAGGGAAGCAACGAGTGCTAATGACATATTTTTTTCGTCGTCGATGCTCCTGTTGCATACAACATGTTGCTCGGGAGACCATGGATACACAAGATGGTGTAGTATCCTCCACTATGCACCAATGCGTGAAGTACCACACCGACAATGGAGTTGAAAGAATAAAAGGGGACCACCCAACAGCTCGGGAGTGTCATTTTGCTACTATAAAGACTCCTCACAAATCACAATTACTGCAACGACTGGAAGAGTCTTCGCAAAGATCCGATGAAACAAGTTTGGATTCTCCAAATGACAATACGGCTCCAACCAGTCCTTGAGATCGACCCAACATCGGGCAACCAGAAGAAGAAATGATCAAGGTCTATTTAGACAATGAAGCTAAAATAACAGTCCAAATCGGCACAAAAATCCAACCTGAACTCGCCATGAAGCTGATCCAACTGCTAAAAGAAAACCAAGATATTTTGCATGGACAATGAAAAACATGGTTGGAATAGATCCATCCATCATTTACCCAAAACTGCAAGTGAATCCGGAGAAGAAAACGGTTAGACAAAAAAGAAGACCGGTGGCCCGGGAGCGCAATCAGGTGATAAACGAAGAAGTACACCGACTGCTCAGCGCAGGAATGATAAGAGAAGCTCACTATTCGGATTGGCTAGCAAACATGGTACTAGTAAAGAAGAAGAATGGGAAATGGATGGTCTGCGTGGATTACACCGACTTAAATAAAGAATGTCCCAAAGACAACTTCCACGAAAAGACCAAATAGTGGACGCAACTGCCGAGCACGAGATGTTGAGCTTCATGGATGCGTACCCCGGGTATAACCAAATACAAATGTAACCCTCCCCCCGGACCAAGAAAAAACATTTTTCATAACGGAAAGGGGGTCGTACTGTTATCGAGTAATGTCGTTCGGGTTGAAGAACGCAGGAGCAACATATCAATGGCTAGTAAACAGGATGTTCAGAGATCAAATCGGCAAAACAATGGAGGTTTACATCGACGATATGCTCGTCAAAAGCTCATGCAGAACATACCATGTTACGGACCTTGAACAAGCTTTTGCCCAGCTTCGGAAATACAAGATAAAGCTAAACCCAAAGAAGTGCACCTTTGGAATGGAGTCAGGGAAGTTCCTCGGGTATATGGTCAACCAACGAGGAATTGAAGCTGATCCAAAGAAGATACAAGCGTTTCTCAACATGCAATCGCCAACAAACATAAAAGGTGTTCAAAGTCTTAACGGGAGGATATCAACTCTAAACAAATTTACTTCCAGGTCATTAGATAAGTGTCTGCCTTTCTTCAAAATCTTGAAGGGGAACAAGACATTCAAATGGAATGACGAATGCGAAATAGCCTTTCAAAACCTTAAGACATACATGGGAAATATGAAGCTGCTAACAAAACCAAGCACATGAGAAACATTGTATCTGTTCCTATTTGTGTCCAATCACGCAGTGAGTATAACACTAATATGAGAAGAAAAAGGGGTGCAGAAACCGGTGTACTACATCAGCAAAACACTCGCAGATGCAAAGATCAACTATCCGGCCCTAGAGAAACTGACACTCAATCTGATCATGTCATCAAGAAAATTGCGACCATACTTCCAGGCACACCCGATCACACTCATGACCGAACAACCACTTCAGTCCGTATTACACAAACCAGACTTATCAAGAAGAATGGTAAAATGAGCAATAAAACTCGGACAATTTGACATTACTTATGCCCCTAGAACTGCTATCAAAGCTCAAACATTAGCAGATTTCGTCGCCGAGGTTACAGGAAACAACAACCAACCCGGGGATAAGGAAAGCAAAATCGAACAGCTTGAACCAATCACTGAAGGATGGACCCTCCGTTGTGATGGGGCATCTAACGAGGCAGGAAACAGAGCCAGAATAGTCTTATACAACTCGAAAGGCAATGCATTGGAAAAGACGACAAAATTCAGTTTTGAAGCCTCCAATAATGAAGCCGAGTACGAAGCTGTGATAGTATGACTACAGTTAGCAAAACACCTGGGAATAAGGGACATTAATGTTTTTACGAACTTCAGGCTGGTGGTCAATCAACTAAGTGGCGAGTTCCAAGTGAGAGGCGCTCGAATGAAAGCCTACCACCAGAGAACCACAGAACTAATAAAAGACTTCTAAAACGCCACCATCCGACAATGTGCACGAGCATAAAACAAAAGAGCAGACGAGATAGCTAAAGAAACCTCAACAACAAAGGATAACGACAATTCACTCACTATAACACATGGTAGCTCCATACTGGAAAATCAATCAGAAGAAGCATGCGTCGTAAACCAAGGTGTTAATTGGATGATTCCAATCCTGACATACATTTTAAACAGGAAACTCCCAACAGATAAGATGGAAACCAGAAAACTACGAAATTGGTATACATGGTCAATGACAGACTATAAAAATGATCTTCCACGAACCCATTATTAAGATGCCTTCTACTAGGAGATGTTGAATACATCCTAGAGGAAATACACCATGACACATGCGAGAATCATCTGGAGGGAAGAACATTGGCCCATAAAGCTCTCACATTAGGATATTACTGGCCAACAATGCAAGCAAACACTCAGAGGCTAGTTCGTAAATGCGACAAATGCCAAATATTCCCCCCATACACTCACATGCCAGGACAAAATCTAATTCCAATAAGCAGCTACTGACCATTCGCACAATGGGGAATGGACATCATAGGACCACTCCCAACGTCCGACAAATAGAAGTTTCTCCTCGTAACAAAGATAGGGGAAGCACAAGTCGAGAATTTTCTTTGGAGAGACATCATATACAGATTTGGAATCCCAAGAGTAATCGTTACGGACAATGGGAAACAGTTTGAAGGCAAAAGGGCCAGGAAGTTATGCAAAAACATGAATATCCAACAACACTTCTCCGCACCAACTCACCCGCAAGCAAGCGGGCAAGCCGAAGTCACTAACATAACAATTTTGGAGGCAATCAAAAGAAGACTCGAGGCAGCGAAAGGACTATGGACGTCTGAATTACCTGGTGTCCTTTGGGCATACAGGACAACAAAATGAACTCCAACCGGAGAAACACCTTCCGTACTTGCTTACGGGTCAGAAGCGATGACACCCATGGAGGTCGGAATGCCAACATTTCGAACCAAAGAGTTCCACATTGAGGACAACATCGAAGCATTAAGAGTCGGGCTGGATCTCCTCGAAGAAAAATGAGAAGCAACCTCGATTAAAATAGCAGCATACCAACAACACATGGAAGGGTACAATAACAAGAAGGTACGGATCCAAAACTTCAACATCGGAGACTTGGTGTTACGAAAAGTCCAACTAAACATGAAACTGAGAAGGACTCTATCGAGTGACGAAAATCAACAGACTAGGAACATACTGGTTGGAAGACAAATAGGGAGAAATGATACCTCGACCATGGAATGTAGAGCACTTGAAAAGATATTATCAATAGGGAGAAATGATACCTTTTATGTTGACTGTAACGTATGACATCGTAATCCGAATGAGAAACATGATTATGTAAACCAGAGCTTCCATATGACTAGAATGTCGAGTATCAAAGCCACCCACAAAAATCGGGACACAAAAGTCTGAAATCTCCAAGAAATATCATGAGTAAAAGCTAAACAAACTAGACATACGGGACACGAAAATGTGAAATAACAAATTTTCCATGTATCTTCTAAAAAAGGATATTACAAAAAGAAAAAAGAAAAATAACAGCTAAGAGGAATCACTATTGTGAACAACATCTTCCGGAAGCATAGGGTCAGCAGGCTCCTCAACATCCAGATCACGGAACAACTTCCTCGACAACGTCAAACTCCTGCTCAGCAAGGCTGCGGTAGGGGACATGTTCAAACCTTGTGTTTCAAGAAAATCTAGAAAATCATGGTGACCCTCAAGAACTCTCTTAAAATTTGCGGCCTCCGCTGCCTTCAACTTTTCCTTAACATTTGACAGCTTAGCTTGGGTAGACACTAACTCTTTGTCGACATTGGCAAGTTTAGCAGCGACGCCGACTTGATCTCAACAAATTCAGAATTCAGCTCAACGATGCGAGCGGTAGCGACCTTAAGCTTGTCAGAACACTCGTTGACGGAGCGAACAACCTCGTCACATTCAACCTTTCGGTTAGACAACTCTTTCTTAGCAACATCCAGACGAGAACGCATCACACGGATGTCTCAAGGCTGGAAGCAAACGCATCACGCGTAGCCTTGAGTTTCCTCAGTAACTCTCGCGCAGAGTCCGCAACCCTCTTATGTTCCGTGCACTTCGCCTTCAACAAATACATTCGATGAAGAACATGGGAAAAAAACTAAAATGTGTCCATAAAGCTTTCGCTCGACATGATCAGCCTGATCACGAGACGCCTTATAGTCTGACCCCATGACGCCCGCAAAAGTAAGATGTGACATCCCCTCCATAAGATGTTGGAGGCCATCGTCAATATGACGACGTGGTTAACGCACGAGCATAGGAGTTTTGTTAGACAGTCGCCCATGACAACCGCCAATAAGGTTGCGAGCATTGTCCTGCAAATTAGCCTCGGAAGGCCAGAAAGTCTCGCCAATGACAGAAAGAGCAGATCGAGAAGCAGAAGGAACAACACGAGATCCCGAAGTTCCAACTACAACAGAAGAAACAGTAAGCTTGTGATCTCGAGAATGAGCAGCAACTTGATCCTCTACTGACGGATCATAATCAAAATCATCCAAAGTCTTAGTACCCTTTAGATTATTCGACAACCAAACACCAAGCTGAAGCACTTTATTCTCAATGATGCACGAATCATCAATCGAGAGGCCGACAAAATCCGGCAAGCCACAAGAAGCAACAAGCTTTTTCTCATGGTCATCCAGAGGGCGGGAAACCTGTTTCTTACTTACCTTGAGGAACCGATTTACCTCGTCGTCCTCACGAACAGAGGAATCATCACCCGAACCGTGACCCCCTTCTGAAGAGAGGCAAGATGAGAAGGGTCTTGGCAGATTCAAGGACAGAAGAAGCAAACTTCTTCCTTTTTGAGACTGGCCAGAACTAACGGCCAATATCTTCGAGGCCTAGGAACTTTTCTTTTCTTAACAAATGGACCAGTGTTCCTAGGACCTTGAGCAGAAGCAGAAGCAAAAGCAGGGACTCCTACATCGCCAGCGCGCGCAACAGTAACCTTAGAAGCGATGCATGCCCTACCCGGTGAAATCAGGCCACCACAGCCAACAACGTCCGAAGTAAGGAAATCTTTGATCGATACTCGGGGAAGATCACAAAACTGACGATGAAAATCCTACTATTCGAAAGACAGTGACAACTCAATCTTCTTAGGCTCCCGAAACAATCGCAAAATCTGATTCCCGCGAAACCTAAAATGGTTAGAAAAAAAGATAGGCGTAAAATTAGGACCTCGACTAACCCACATACTCCTTTCGCAGATCCTCGAAGCAAGGAGGAGAATGCAAGTGACAATTGTAACTAGAATCCATGCAAAACCCTACCAAGAAATGCAAAACCCTAACATTCACAGGGATGCGAGCAACAACAGCCCTCGCCAAGGTCGAAGTCAGTACCTTTCAACTGTTAGAAACAAGTTGAGCCGGAGCAATTCCAACCAAATCCAAGTACTCCCAGACGATAGAGGGAGCTAGCAGCCTGAAACCATAATGGAACATACTTGGATACAAAGCAATCTATCCAGACCGAGGACGTAAGAACTGTCGTCATCTCCGGGGAGAACAATCTCCAAATCATTGGGCAACGAGTAGTCGTGACAGATGCTGTCCAGAGTCACGCGTGTCGCCCTCTTGGGCGTGAAGAAAGCTTCGCAAATTGCAAGAGCGTCGCCACCCAAAACTCTAGAGTTAGACATGACTACAAGACGAATGCAAAAGAGCAAAAGGTTAACAACCAAAAAGCGAGAAGATGCAGAAGGAAAAAGAGCATACACAAAGCTTTTCCTTTTATAGGAATGGGAAACGAAAGGACTGCCCTTGGAAAACATGCAGGGTGTGACAACCGCATGAAATCCCAGAAATCACGCCAAAACGAACAGACGGATGGAACATCGGAGAGAAAACAATACTAACAGATAGCAAGGGCACTAACCAAGTCGTAATGTTGTAATCAAAAAGCAAAACCGCCACACAGTTAGTGGATACTTGAACATACACACTAACTAAGAGGGGGAGTAGCTGATGATACATCACAATAGACCGATAATCACGGCTGTACGCGTGGCATAAAGTCCCATCACGAGAATACAGTGCCTGATCCATTGGGCCAGCTCATAAAGCCCAGAAGGAATGAAGCCAATTATAGAGGCCCAAACTAGGCCCACTACTAAGGAGGCGTAAAAGGATCCTAATTCGGGCCCAGATGAATCAAAGCCCGAATCCAAACCCGATACACGTTCTCTCATAAAGAAGAAGAACGTTGCACCAATAAAAAGTCGTGGAGGGACTTACGCTTCCACGAACGCATCTCCATTAAGGAGGAGACTATTACAAAAACATCTCATTCCATTGCGCCTCACATGCTTAACTCGAACAGAAGGTTAACTACGAACATTATAAAAGGTAAAGGGAACATTCGATCAAGGTATGCAACTTTAACTGAGTTTTGTCTAGATTTACATCCTTCCAACAAAGTTACTGACTTAAGCATCGGAGTGCCTTCAACCATAAAAAAGGTGGTAGTTGGCAGTCTAACAGTTGTTTTGCAGGTTAAACTCATAGGAAGACAATTTTTGGAAACATCAGATATGATTACAAATTTACAATGCTTGTTTGGTAAAAACTTTCAGAGTCTCATGAAATAATTCATCATATTCAAAGTCTACCACCATGACCACCTCACCGCAAACACACCCACCACTCACCACCAAATCAACTACCACTACCATCAGAACCATGGTCACAAGTACCACAAACACAACTACCACTACAATCATTATTGAAGAAGATAGCTTGTTTTTTCCTAGAATATGTTACAATGAAATCTATATATAGGTTACAAAGATTCAATTTGTATGGTTGGTGGTTGGAGACTTGTAGTTGTGAGTTGTATGGTTGGTGGTTGGAGGTTCGCAACTGTGAGTCGGTGGAATTGAGTTGTGTGTTGTGGATCCCTATAGACGTGTTGATATTTCAACACTCCCCCTCAAGCTGGTAGATAGATATCTCGCATGCCCAGCTTGTCTAAAAACTTTGTGAAAACTTGATTTGCGACTGCTTTGGTGAAAATGTTGGCCAGCTGATATTCTGATCGAATTTTTTGTAACTCCAAAATTTTTTATCCAAGTTTTCCTTAATGAAGAATCTATCAACCTCGACATGCTTTGTACGATATTGTTGAACTAGATTATGAGTAATGTCACATGCAAATTTATTGTCACAATATAATCGAATTGATTGTTGAGGTGGATAGCCTAAATCTTGTAAGAGACATTTTAGCCACAATGCTTCACAAAGTCCGAGAGCCATGCCTCGGTATTCTGCTTTTGCGCTTGAACAAGAAACATGTTGTTTTTTGCTTCTCCATGTGACGAGATTACCTCCTACAAATTTGAAGTAACCTGAAGTAGACCATCTATCATTGATTGCTCCAGCTCAATCAGCATCAATATACACATCAATGCTCTGAAAGTCTGTATGTTTGGAGAATAAAATTCCCTTCCTAGATATAGAATTCATATACTATAAAATGTGCATCACTGCATTCGTATGTTACTCTCCAGGATTATGCATAAACTGGCTGATAATACTCAATGCATAGACAAGATAAGGTCTGGTGGGAGCCAAGTACATCAATCTTCCAACGAGTCATTGGTATTTTGCTTTATCAATTGGAGCTTGATCAGAAGTAATACATAGCTTCAACCTTTCTTCCACTGGTGTATCAGCCGGTTGACAAGTTGACATATATGTCTCTTGTAATAAATCTAAGGCATGCTTTCTTTGAGAAAAAATTGTTATTTCATTCGATCGTGAAACCTTGATTCCGAGAAAGTACTTCAAATTACCTAAATCATTCATTTCAAATTCTCTTGATAAATATCTCTGGAGAGTTTTCCTTCTTCTTCGTCATTTCCTGTAACATCCATGTCATCTACATATACAATGAGGACAGTGATCTTACCCTGTTGCTTCTTCAGGAATAAGGTGTGATCTGAATTGCTTTGACTGTAGCCAAAGGATATCATGGACTTTGTGAACCTTCCAAACCAAGCTCTCAGAGATTGTTTTAATATGTACAAAGATTTATTTAATCTGCACACCTTCTGACTCTGTTTTTCTGACACAATGTATCCTGATAGGAAATCCGTATAAACTTATTCGGTCAATTCGCCATGCAAAAAGGCGTTCTTCACATCAAAATGTTGTAATGGCCAATCTAAGTTTGTAGCTAAAGACAATAAAACCCGAACTGTATTGATTCTAGCTACATGTGCAAATGTTTATGTATTATCGATCCCATAGGTTTGAGTGTCCCTTTTGCCACTAGTCTTGCTTTAAAGATTTTGATTGTGCCATTTCCTTGGTAATTCACTGTATAGATCCATCGACATCCAACTAGTTTCTTTCCTGGTGGACGATCAACAAGTTCCCATCTTTTGTCAGTTAAGGCTTCCTGCATACTGTTAGGAATAGATACAATAGACAATTGATTCACAAATGACTTATTTGATTATGACAAATGATGGTTAGATACATAGTGACTCATGGGATACTTGGCTTTATTAGTGAGACCAGGTTCATATGTGGTTTAGGAGTACATTTGTTGCCACGATGAGGATTTTGTCGTCTGGAAGTATTCGAAATTGTCTCAGGAACATTCTCAACAAATGATTGGTTGGATGTATTGACTTGTGGCAAGAGAGATTCAGATTCTTGAATAGGTTCAAATTCACTTTCATTTGTGTCATTACTTCCATTCAACTGTATACCACTTTCGTCCAAGTCACCCACATTCTGATCATTTCTAATTTCGTCTAAGGTTGAACCACTTATCTCTAACTCATTCAAAATGAGGTTCACCGGATTAGTGATTTTAGGATACTCTAGAGTAAGAATTTCCTAACGGTACTCCCCCTAAAGTTCAGACACAAAGTGGAAATACATTTTATATTCATGAAACACAACATCTAAAGTAATATGCATACCTTTTGTTGGAGATGATAACACTGATATCCTTTTTGATTTGGAGCATATCCCACGAAAACACAACGTAATGTTTGAGGATCTAATTTGCTATGTTGGTTTTTATGAAAATGAACAAATGCTACACATCCAAAGACCCGAGGTGGGAGGTTGGAAATAGTTTGAGCTTTGATGGAAGCATGCAAAGCTTAGAATGGTATATGAAATTGTAAAGTTCAGGATGGAACATGATTGATGAGATAAGCAATAGGAATAAGTGCTTCACCCCAATATGAATTAGGCATATGGGCTTCAATTAAGGATGCACGAACGACTTCCAGTATGTGACAGTTGTTAGGGGAACCGTGTTTTAGCCAAATAAGTTGAATTAGGAAAAGTTTCTGGAGGATAAGGTAAAACAACTAGCTTCTTACTTACCTTCAACTAATTTAGTATGACAAGGTCCTTTCCGCTACCCCGTTCTGTTATGGCGTATTAGGACACGTGGTTTGATGAACCATACCATGTGTAGTCAAATACTGTTGTAACTCAGACTTTTTGTATTCTCCACCATTATCATTTGGAGTACCTGAACCCATTATATTGGTCTTAATCATTGTATGAAATTTCTGAAACAATGAGTTAACTTCCCCTTTGGATTTCATCAAGAATACCCAGGTCATCTGAGTGCAATCATCAATGAAACTAACGAACCAACGTGATCCACCCAATGTAGCAATTGGAGCCGGTCCCCAAATGAACAATCATAAAAGGAACCGAACGTTTATTTAAATTTGATGGAAAGGAAACAGGGTGACTTTTCGCAAGTTCACAGACATCACAATGTAAGATAGATACATCCCCTTTCTAGAATAAACTAGGAAATAATTTCTTTAAATAGCCAAAAGAAGCATGTCCTAGATGTCGATGCCATAGCCAAATATCTGGATTTGACCTCCACCTTAGAACCATCCACTATCAAAGCTTGATGTAATCTATCTGAACTCTTTGACATCAATTCCAAGTAGTACAGTTGTCCTAAGCTAACACCACAACCAATCGTTTGCCTTGTTTGAATGTCCTTAAACACACACAAATCAGGCCAAAAAATTACAGCACAAGATAAAACAATGGTTATTTGGGAAACAGACTAAATCTAAAGTTAAAGTATTAGTGAGGGATACATATCCTTCTCTAATGACTGAGGTTGAGGTACCATTAGTGGTAGTGACAAATTGCCAAGATGAAGGTTTTATTGGTGAAACTTGTCTAAAATCAAATGTCATATGATTTGTGGTACCAACTACCAAGTGTAGATGTATTGAGAGCCTTACCAACATTGTGTGAGGTTTCTATTAATGTTGAGGCAAGATTTGTATCTGTTTTGGTTGCAGCAGCAGTAGCAGTAGCAAGGGAAGTCAACTTGGAATTCATGTTCCGAGAATCACGATTGTGATCCCACCAGTCTAGATATCCCACATGCTCAAAACATCGATATTTGACATGACCCTTTATTACAATGAGCGCATTTGGAATTCATTCGATCTGGCTGGTTCTGAGTAAATCGATTTCAAGCCACCATGGCGGAAGCTTTAGAGTCATCATATTTCTCCTTCTGAGTGGTACGACATACTTCCTCACGTCAAATCATTGAATAACATTCTTGTAAATCTAGGAATGATTTTTTGCGCAGAGTTACTCTACGAACTTGCTCGAAATTAACATCTAATTCGGCAAGAAATATGTCCACCCGAAGTCGTTCAACAGACTTCTGGCATGCTTGAATATCATCTGGATCCTTCATGACCACTTTATCACGATGATCTAATTCTTGAAAAAATGCAGTCAACACTCCATAATATAAAGAGTGATTTGTCATTTTGTTTGGCACTAAAGGCCTTCTAATTCAAGAAGAATACTTGGAGTTCATCACTCCCATCATAGGAAGCTTTTGATAAAGCAATCCAAACTTCTCGAGCAGTGTAAGCGTAAATAACACTTCATTATTTCTGGCTTCATCGACATTAGCAACCACCTTTTGACTTTCTGATTTTCTGCATACCACTTCTCGTACCCTTTTGCTGACTCGCAGGTGTTGGTGTTTTACCACGGATATAGGAGAGTCTATCCCGCCCAACAATATGCATTTATATTAGGTGAGACCAAACATCATATTTTGTCTCCGTAAGGATGATCCTGACATTAAAAACACTTTCTGATTAAACAATAACAGGAACTGATTTCATGCCAGTCGAATCAATATTTGTTCCACTAATTTTTATTTTATTTTTTCAAATTGGTTTTTCAGAAACCTAGTTCTTCCCCAAAATTACATTCCATTCAATAGAAGTGGAGAAGTCTGTTGGTGAGTGGTGGGAAAGTTGATGACGTTGGCGAGAAGGGGCCGAGAGGGCGCCTGCACTGGCTGCTCGACAATGTTGTGCTGGATTTGTGTGTCTGTTGATGGCGAGGTGCGAGGGATGGATGGCGAGAGCGGCTGGAGGTGAATAAATTCATAAATCTGTTGATAAATTCAGTGATTAATGGATTTTGGAGGTCGTTGCAAGAACTGAAGTGATATCTGGAATTTTGTACAGAGAAATGAAGTGAGATCAGAGCTTGCAATTGATTGTGTTGTTGGTGGTGGGTTGTTTCCGGCGGTGTGATGGTCGATTCTAGAATGGGTACAAAATGGGAGGTATTTTTTTATTTTTATTTTTTTCAGTTTTGGCTATGATACCGGGTTTTTCATAAGTGCACTGGTGGTATGCCAGGCGTCCATCTGCCTTGAGATATGAATTATTTCATATTTCGAGGTAGATAGATGGCCACCAGACACAACATCAGGCATACCACCAGACACTATAGTAGTGCATTGAAGAAGATGGCTTGTTTTTATCTTTTTTTATTCGAATAGGTTACAATGAGATCTATATATAGGTTACGAGCTTTGCTAGGGGTCGAGGGAGGGAGGGAGGGAGGGAGGGAAAAGAGCGAGGGGTACCACCCATCCTCCTCGAGATGAGCGCATCGCTTTGAAGATGCGCGATGTCGTTTATCTCGAGGATGATGGGTGGTTACACTCATCCCTCGACCCCTAGAATTTTCGATAGGTTACAGAGATTCAATTGGTATGGTTGGTGGTTGGAGACTCGCAGCTGTAAGTTGTATGGTTGGTAGTTGGAGGTTCGCAGCAATGAGTCGGTGGAATTGAGTTGTTGTCGGTGGATCCCTGTATACTTGTTGATATTACAACAATTGCAACCACCATCACAACTACCACCACCCCATCACCACAATCATCTTACATTGCAACAACACCATCACATCCACCACCATAACAACTAGTCCACTACCTGTATCACATCCACCAACACTTAGCCAATCACAATTCAATCTACTATCAAAATCATGCCATTATACCACCACAACAACACCATTATCACATACTGCTACAACTCACCATCACGCCCACCACAATCATAACAACCACCGTATTGTTTCACAGTTTCATGTATCAAATTCAATTTGTCAATATTCTTATTTTAAACGACTTATTTTTATAACAAGCGAGAATAAAGAGTACAAACCTATGGTTAATAAGCTAGAATAAAGAACTAAAAGAGATTCTTCAATAGAAAACTACAAGAAACAAATATAATCTTGCCTCAATGGTGGTATATTATTCTCAATATTGTCCATTTATACAAAGAGAACACAGAGTTGAAGTGTTCATCATCAAAGATGAGATTCCAAAGAGATAAACTGCCGACTTCTTCCAAAAATATCTGAAAATAGATGATAGATAGCTTATTTGAAAACATTGCCAAAGTAGTCGGGAATTCTTGATATAATTAGAATAAACCCATCTCAGTGAGCGACAAGGATTTACCTGTCTCTTTATGATAGAATTGATATTCAAAATAAACTGAACAATAATTAAAATAAACAGAATAATTTGAAATAACAATGATAAAATAAATGAAAATAACTAAAAAATAAAATATTCTTTCAATCAATCTACTAACTAACATGACAACCTGTGCCTTATTTATAACTAACCTAACTTCTAAAACAAAACCTAAACATATTAGGAAATAATGTCATAATAATACTATAATTCTTGATATGCCTAAAATACTATTGTTGCAAATATTGCTACTTATTCCAATTACATCAACCTTCCAGGGTTGAAGAAGCTCGTCTTTGAGTTTAGAGTCAAGGAAGTTTTATAAGCACAAACAACCGGTAATTGAACATAAGAGTAAGTGCACTTGAAGTAGTCTACCTTGGAACTTGCCACGACACACCGTTTAAAACCCAAAAAACCAACTAAAAAAGAAACCAATGTGACTCAAATAACTGGAAGCTGCTAGAAACCTGTGAAGACGCATCATATGAATTCAATTCATGCTTTCTTCTTTTACTTCTTAAGTTCAAGATTAGATAAGTTTCCATCATTGCAATTTCTCTAATAAACTCCTACTTATAATGTTTACATATTATTAGTCTAAGTTTCATTTTGATTTGTTAGATATTTGATGTTTCATTTTAGAATGGATTCCTTGTATGCTTTTAAATCCACATTTGATTATTAGATTGCTAATATAATTAAAGCTTGAAATCAGTTTTCTCATAAAGCCATATTTTCCATCCTAAGGTGAGATGAGAATCTATCATAGGATGTGTTAATGAATTTCGAATGATTAATCTAAGAGTGGCCTAAAGGTGCCATCTACTCATGATGGTAAACTCAAAGTCCTAACTCTCACATTTAGATTTTAGTTTGCATTTTTATTTTAAACACTTCAACAGTCACTTCTTTTCTAACTAGGTTAAGTTTAAAAAGAGATTTGAAGATTTGTTTTCTCGATTTTATAGCCCTCCTTGTGGGATTTGACCCATATTTGCCGTTATCTAATTCAATAGATAACCGTGCGCTTGCGGTATGATTTGAGATCGATCAAGTTTTTGCACCGTTGCCAGAGAGAGCAAAGGAAAATCAGTTTTAAATGTTTATCACTAGTTTAGTTTAGGTTCATTTTCGTATTTTAGGCGCATTTGCATTGTTTTGATAACATCTGTAGTGTGGAAACTCTGTACAATTTTCATGTTTGCATTTTTTAGACCAACTAATGTTTGCTGTTTTTTTTTTCAATTTATCTGGTAAATGTACATGATATGAAATTCACGGATATCTTTCTATTTGTTCATTGGATCAAAGGTTACTGAGAAACAAATTTTTAAGTTGGACCGCTTGTGCTGGAATTTGACTGTTGCAGATGACCGATGTTTGGAGTCATGCTTCTATTGATTGATAATTCTATTTTGAGCCTTTCAAAATTCTATCATGTTCTACATCTTGTCTAGTTTCTAGATCATCTTTTGTATTTCAATTTGGATAATCAGTTGAAACAGAATACAAATTCTCGCAACATCTACACAATCTGGACAATATACTATTTTTTTTAGTTCACTTCGACTTTCAGTAACCTTCTAGCTGCCAAATGAATTTTTATAGTTTATCTAAGAAAACTTTGGTTTGTTATTAATCCATGAAAATTAAAATTTGAATTTCATCAAGTATTGAACTCTACACGATATTTTTAAAGTCGATCTATCAGTTCGGAAATTTTCAGCAATGAATTCTTTTGCCAAACTTGAATGATTTTCAAAACTTTGGTTCTATACTTTGTTTTGAAGCCATTCATCATTCTTCTATGGTGTGATTTTCAGGGTTTGTGCAAAAATGATACTTGAAGAAGAACTTTGTTGAACTTAATGAACAGTGGAGGATACTTTGATCATAATTAGGACTTTTTTTTTTCTTTGAGTGATTGTGAGGATTTAAATTTGTATTATTAAGTTGTAGTAACTAAAACATGGTCTAAGATACAAACGGAAGCAAAGTAAGCTACCTCTCTCAACCCACTTCGAATCTCCTGTAAGAAGTGTTTCTGAAATGTTTATGAGTATTTAAAATTTTGCAAGATATCCAACTGTGCTAAACTACATAAGAGTGGACCTGACTATTGGCAACTGAGTGAGATTTGATCACCTACCTTTTCACTCCAATACGTTCAAACTTAGCCAAATTTAATAAAATGAACTCAGATAACTAGAGCTAATTAGAACGATGTTCATAGAACCTCATAAAAGGAATAGACTATAATTGAACTCTTTCGAAGTAAGGTTGCTCTAGTGCCAATTGGTATGCGCTGGTAAAGACCAGTGTGACTGCACCACCATTTCTTACCCTTTCGCCTAGAGAGTGGTGATTCGATTGAGTTTTTCACAAGTCTAATCATATTGATTATGAACATAGTCGTTCTTGAAAGTTTTTAAGTGATAGCTAAATATCGTAAGAAATTCTTGGATCTTAAAGACGCCCTTCAAAGGCTTAGCCAGTTCTAGCATACTAAACAGGGTAAAATCTGGCTAGAACGCATCTCTGCCTAGTATGATGGTCTAGAGAATTTTTACGTAATAAATTACCTCTTACTTACAAGACATATGAGAAATCTAACTAGGGTGAGAATTGATTTTGAGATGCTCAAAATCATTTTCCACTTCAATTAGATTGGGTTTTAAAAATCAGTCATATTTTGCACTAAATTGAAGATAATCAACTTGTTGTTTGCTAGATGGATGGATAGGAATTGATTGATCCTTGTTTGAGTGTCATGATTAGTGTCCCCTCTTTAGGTATATTTGCATATTGTATTTAGTTTAGGTCATATCATTTAAGGTTGCATAAGATTTTAATCATTTAAAAAAAAGTTTAAAAATTAAAAAAAAAAATCCAATCAATTGATTCAAGTCTAGTGTCAAGGAGTTTCTCTTGTGTTAGGAGACATACAATTATGGATTTTCATTGGGAAGATGATGACAATGTTGAGGTAAATTACTTTGTCTCGGTAAACCAAGGTCAACCCTTAGAACCAAGTTTTGATTATATTAATCATTTTTCACAAAATGGATATGGAAACCAACCACCTTGGAACCAACACCAATCCAATTGGGGTTATGAACCTTTTAGGTCCACATCGTTGTTTGATCCCCAATATGTGCATAACAATAAGCATTACCTTAGTTGTCCTACAATGCCTTTGGTAGAAATCAATCTATACCACGTTATGCAAAATGTGTAATCCATCTTCATATCCAATTAGCTCATGGGAGAAAACTAACATTTCTCGTTCATTCTAAGAGAGCCTAGATCAATATATGCAATCCTTAAGTCACTCCATACGAGAGATAGAACAAAGTCAGCAGGCCACCAACCAACTTTTGTCTGAAATTTGGGATTTAAGGTTTTAAAATGATGCATTGATGAATGTTGGGGAGGAATGTGAAAAAATTCTATTAGAGGAGAGTGATAGATTTGATGACTTGTGCTACAATGATATACTTATATCAACCCCTCAAACTTCCCCGGTAGAACAAGATGAGTGGATAAAACATGTGAGACAATGTGATGAGGAAGGATTGCGGGTGAATCATGAGTGTTGCGTTCCAGATGAAATTAGTCATGGCGATTCTATACTTAACCTTGTGCCTATTGATGTAAATCCTATGTACACATAAGATGCTGACATAATTGATTATTCAATTGAATTGCTATATGACTCTTATAATCTTTTGACCATTGTTGGAACATCCATGTCACATACAAAGGTGAAACCTGATAAATTTGTTAACATTCTCCCCAGTATTAGAAAGTTCTCTGAGTTTAGACTTGAATTGCATGTTTCAAAAACCTTGGAGGATTACTTTGGAAAATTTAAAACAAATTGTGAAGAGCTTCAAGCGATCAATGACATATCCATGCTTGACCGATGGCCTCTCCTAAAACACCAAATTGACTTTACTCATTTTGAAAAATTGAACTTATATCATTCGTTTGAGGAAACATTTTCTAAGCTAAAATTAGAATTTCATCTTGAAAGGTTTCCTTGATTCACTTGTGGGACATGACAAATTAGTTGCATCTTGTGGTCTCATATACACATGTTTGGGATGACCCATTTAGGTTGATATTGTATGATTTATTGTTAGACTAAGATTTTACTGTACATATTAGGCCAATTGAATTTAAAAATAAAAAAAATAAAAGGGAAAAATCACTTGACTATGATTTGATTGAAGCCCTTAACAGAAGTTATTTGAGTTCTCATGTCGTTTAATGGTATACCCTTTCCATTTTTATTTATTATTATTTTTCTCTTGTTTATGATCGACCCACGATGTCTTATTTTAGAACATTGAGGACAATGTATGATTTAGGTTTGGGGGGATATTTCAAAACTTATATCTCATTTGAAAATGGGTTGTCCAATTTATTGAGTCAATAAAAAACAATGTTGTTTTTTGTCTTTGTAACCTGAGTACTTATCCATGATGAGATTAGGTTCCATAAATCTAGTTGCAAAGACATTTGAATATAAGACTTGAAACTTTGAAAATTAGTAGTTTGTCAATATTAGGCAATAGTTTGTACTACTTATAAGTTAGGCGTTTTCTAAGGGTTTGCATTGAAAGTTGTATTTTAGCTTTGATGTTCTTGTTTAAAGTTGAAAAGTGGATTAGTGATATGGTGAACATGAGAATAATAGTGGAGATTTGAACCCTGTGAATTTCTTGAGTCCTACATTATTTTGTTGCATGATCTCTATAATTCTTTGTTTCTGTTAAAAACTAAGAATAAAACATCAAAGTTGAATCATACCACTACAGTACATTCTGAAATTCATCCGATACATAAAAACCATGTTATTCTTGGAAAATGTAGAAGAATCATTATTTGCTTAGATTGAGCCTTTTAACCTTCCCATGTATCATTTAACCTTGGAGCCAGTTTGAAGCTTGTCATATTAACAATTTTGTTGTTAACCCACTAATTGATAACCCCAAAATAACCCAATTATATATTTTCCCGATCCTCGTACTTTTGAGAAAAGTCGGAGATGAATGATTAACAAATAAAGTTTTTATCACCATCAATGGATAAATACACACTTTTTAGTGCCAAAACGAGGAGAAAGAGTTTCACATTCCATTACCATTTTGTACAAGGCTTCACAAAAAAAAAAGGTAGCCCTTGTTTTCCACATCCATGAAGATATAAAACTCTTTAATAGAAAAGAAAGAGTTAAGCTAATCCATGAAATTCAGCACTTATCAAAAGTACTTTTGTTTGTCCTTAATCTTCAATGTTACCATTTCCTAAGTCCCGTTCCAACCTAGTCAAAATCTTTTGATCCTTAGGAAAATATGATCGAAGTGTGGAGGGTCACTAGAAGAAATTTGGACATTGGTGAAGAATGTTGTTCCTCACTAAAACATGTTAATTCGTCACCGTTTAGCAACAATGAGGAATTTCAGTCGTCAGCGTGTCTCACATAAGGGGCGTTAAGGAAAGTATTAGGTGACGAATTCTTTACTCGTCGCGGACGATCCACTTACGTGGCGTGGTTCCTCACATAAACTTAGCGCGCAAATAGACAATTACAACATGGGTGACGAAAATTGTAGAGTGTTATGTGTGACGAAAATCTGGCGTCACGAGTGTTGACTTTCTGTGATGAATCGTTATTCACTTATGTGATTTATATGTGCAGAACAATTTGTCACGATAATGATTTAAATATCTACTATGAACTTTCTGTGAGAAAATTTTCCCCACTTATATAATTTATATTAGGGCTGAAAACCGAACCGACGGTTCGGTTTTTCACCTAAACCGTGAACCGAACCGACTTAGGTCGGTTTTAAAATTTTCAAACCGAAACCGAACCGACCATTAACAAAACCGATCCGAAACCGAACCGATTCTAATTTATGCAAACCGTAACCGAACCGAACCGACTAAAATCGAACCAAAACCGAAATAAAACCGAACCGAACCGAATATTTAAACATATTATATTATTTATATATAAAATATATTTTATTTTTATATATAAATAATATAATATATTTAAATATTCGGTTCGGTTCGGTTTGGTCGGTTAAAATCACATAGAAACCGAAAACCGAACCGACCACTTCGGTTTTGCATTTTTTAAAACCGAAACCGATCCGAACCGAATTTAAACCGAACCAATCGGTTCGGTTTTGATCGGTTCGGTCGGTTTGATCGGTTTTTTGTTCAGCCCTAATTTATATGTTAGGAACTTTTTGTCACGGTAGTGATTTCATACATTAAAATTATCTACCTATGATGAATTTTTCTCATGTTTTCATTACATCTGTGGCAACTCATTCTTTACCCATTTATTGTAGTTGTCTACTAGCACATACTCTTAAATAGCACCACCTATTTTTTTTAATGCACAATCTAAAATTAAAATAGTAAAACTTTCATTCATAAAAAAATATTGCATTATTTCATTGCATATGCAAAGTCACATAACTGAATACAATATGATATCAAGTTACACCATGTCGATGTCCAAAAAATAACTGAATCTACTTTAGTAACATTAAGTTCCTTAACTCATCATCTATTCATACCAACAACCTCATTGAATCATCACCATCATGATCACCAAACTCATCAAAATAATGATTATTTGGATGTACATCACTACCAATAGAACTGTTTGGATCGTAGTGGGAGAAAACACTGTTGATACAACCTGACTGCATTGTAGTTGCCAAAAAAACCTGCATTCTACATTAACAAGTATAAATGTTATTAAAATTTAATTTGCTAAGAATAAGCTTAAAATGTAAAAGGAAACTACAAATGTTATTTCACTGTGTTGAACAAAAAGGTAGAATCCAAGAATCGATATCAAGTAAAAGAATTATTATATATCTAAACTTAAAATAATTAATTGTACTCTCACTTCAAGAAGAAAAAAGAAAAATGAAAAATGAAAAAAGAAAAATGAGAAGAAGACTTTCAAGTATTTCATAGTTAGATCAGCTAATAAGGTCAACTCTTCAAAAATCTGTTATGTTTGTAATCTGTCCATTAAACATTATTGCAGTCAATTTTCTCAATTCATTTTTCAAGCATTGCGCAAGGTCGACAGTTGAATCTGAGAAATTCAGATGTTGCATATTTGAATAGGGAATCAATCTTCTTTAGACAAGAGTGGTAGGCTTAGAGAACTACAAACACTTGATGACCAAAACAGGGAACAACATCAGCAGGTGTTTGTTCTAGGAACAGGGTTCAGTAATAGGTTGGAGAAATGTGTGATTTTGCGGGTTTTCTATTTCAGGTTTAGTTTTTTTTTTTCCAGAAACAGGGTGTAGGCTCTGTTTTGAGCAGTTTCTGGGTAGGCGCAGGTGCAGGATTTGGTGAAGGAAGGCGGAGGAGAAGAATGTCTCACATGACTTTTTGAGCACCCCAAGTACAATTCCCTTGGATTTCTCCCAAGCAGTGTTCTAAAAAGCGCTAGGCGCTTGGCGGGCGGCGAGCAGGCGCCTAGTGCCCAGGGGCCTAGGCGGTCTTAGGTTTTGTATTATAACTTTAATAATTTACAAAAGTTAAGCATAATACCTTATCAATTACATCCAATTTAATGTCAAGATACAAATGCAAAATTTAAAAACATGAAAAATTAACAATCATGAACAAAATTTATTAAAACTCAAATGACTGAAGTTGGTCATGATGGGTACTTTATATAAAATTGAATTTGTGGACAAATATCCAAACCTACTCTTTTATTTTTCTTCAAATCGCATGAATAACCTCAGTCATGTTTGATAAAATCTACATTAGTAAAATTGGTACCGGCGGATCCTTTGAGAATTCCATTAAGTAATCATCCTTTGCTACAATTAGACATATACTGAATAAAAAAAATTAAATAGTTTATTTCTAAAAAAAAAAGGAAAGAAAAATAAAATAATAACACAATCAGCCTTATTAAAAAAAAAAAAAATCGCCCAAACCACCTAGACCCCGCCTAGGCCGCCCAGACCCGCCCAGCCATTAATCTGGGCGGTTTTCTACCTTCTAGCGCCTAGGCAAGAACACTGCTCCCAAGGAAGCGAGCTTCTCGTCACCGCAGAAAGGTGAAGGCTTTTCCCAAGGATGACCCAACCAAGCCTTGCCGGCTTACTGCTTCTTGGGCTACAAAGCTGGCATGACCCACATTGTCAGAGATGTTGAACTGAAATGAACAAGAATGTCTACAAGCTGGGGAAGGCTAGCCAAGAGTCTTCATTTTATGCATTATCATCTTCTCAGACAGACCCATTGTGAGATTAATAAAAAATGTTAATAAGTAGGTCCATATAAGATGTCTAAAATTATTCAAAGTAAACACACTTATTACATTATCATGTAATCTCAACTTATTTCATCCTGACTGAAAAACAAATCTAATCCAAAACAAACTACACACTAACTGAACAGAAATGTCTTGTAAGCATTCTTTGGCTTCTTTGTCTTATAAATTTATTCTCCAGACTGAAATGAACAAGGTCTACAAGTTGGGGAAGGCTGGCCAAGAGTCTCAATTTTATGCATTATCGTCTTCTCAGACAGACCCATTGTGAGATTAATAAGGGATGTTAATAAGTAGGTCCATACACGATGTCTAAAATTATTCAATGTAAACACACTTATTACATTGTCATGTAATCTCAACTTATTTCATCCTGATGGAAGTTCAAAACAACTATTGTTTAGGAAAAACCATTCAGACTGAAAACAAATCTAATCCAAAACAAACTAAACACTGACTGAATAGAAATATCTTGTAAGCATCCTTTGGCTTCTTTGTCTTATAAAATTCTTCAAATTGTTTCATAATTTATTCAATGATAGTTTTTTGAATTGAATGAGAAATTGTATGATTTGAATTATTCGGAGCATTCAAGGGAACACATGGAGTAAGTGAATGTAGTGTGTGAGCAAGCAAAATAAAATAAGATGTAGGCATAAACAAACAAAAGGATCGCTAGTTAGCCTTAACAAACAACCACCAATTGTGCATTCAACTCAATTAATAACAAGATTAGGGATAAAAAATAAGAAGGATAAAACATAAATACCTACATTTGTGCATTCAGCTGTTCATTTGATTTCAGTTGTTCCTTTAATAGTCGGTTCTCCTTTTGTAGACTAGGCCTGAAATACTTTGGAAGATGGTTCTTAAAAGTGAAGCCTGACATTTTCCTCATCTAAGTAGGCACATGAAAAAAGACAAGAAAATTATAACCAAAGACTGTGTCCAGGTGTAATAAAAAAAAAGAGGTGCATACTTTAAATCCAAGTTTTGGTATGATAGACAATGATCCTTTTCATGTTTTACAAAAAATTCAACATAAGTCATTACTCATTAGAAAAATATCACCAAAACATGACATCAAATTAATAATTATCCAACACAAGCTGTCGACAATCAACGAAGGCTTTTAAGAAAAGTTTTCAATGAGTCTCAACTTCACATTTAAGACTTATCCTACAATAATTTCCACATGGCAAATCATGTGACTCATTTAGTCAGGAAAACATTTCACATGTTCCCTTGCCTAAGTTATAAGTAAAAACTTACCAGGACTAAGAAATAGGAACAGGTGATATGTCAAATTGGATTATCCCTGTTAATGAAGCATTGGATTGTTTTTCACGAGGCTCGGGCTGTAGAAGTCAGTAAGCACGATTTAGTAAACAACACTCAATATATGATAACATACGCTTAAAGAGTACAAAACCACACCTAGAATTATGCACATACTCCTACATGCATTTAAAACCTACCGAGTTAATGTTTCTAATGATAAGATTTTGGATTAATCTCTCTGTTTTTTTTCTATTCTTTTTTCTCAAGGTGTAGAATTGGAACTCATAAGTGCATGCAAGTTATGTGCAAACAATGAAAATGGTCGTCAATCCCTAAGCAAGTGCAAGAATCCACCTGCTTCAGGGAGACTGGAAAGGTAAGCATTCCACAGAATTCAGGACTTCACAATTTCTTTGCACATTTCCCTCCAAGCTGTAAACTGTCATACACGCAACAACATGCTTGCGAGAAGGCCAGGTAGTCTCACTGGCCTCCAACCTCTTAATAACATCATGGAGTAGTTATGGAGGAAGACTAGCCCATCGGCTGTGCTATATTATAATTGGCTGATCGTGAACTAAGCAGTGAGACTTACCCCTATTATGATTACCTCACTACAAAAAAAAAGACGTTTCAGCAACGGCTAAAAACCGTCGCTACAATGATTTAGCCACGACACAACAACCGTCGCAATACCGTCGCTAGTTTAATCGTCGCTATTTGAATCAGCAACGGCAAACTATCCCGTCGCTAATTAGCCACGGCTAAAAAAACCGTGGCTAACTCAAAAAATTCCGTCGCTAAAGTTGCTGAAAATTTCGACGAAGACTGTCGCTAATTGTAAAATAGCGACGGTTTTTGCTAAATAGCGACGGTTTTTAGCCTTCGCTATTTAGCGACCGTTTTTTTGCTGTGGCTATTTAGTGTCGGTTTTTGCTAAATAGCGACGGCAAAAAACCGTCGCTATTTAGCGACCGTTTTTTTTACCGTGGCTATTTAGTGACGGTTTTTGCTGAATAGCGACCGTTTATTTGCCGTCGCTACTTAGCGAGGGTTTTTTGCGGTCACTAAGGCTATTTAGCGAAGGTTTTTTGCCGTCGCTAAATTGCAAATCTAATTGACAAAACAGCCACGGTATTTGCCATGGCTATTTAGGGACAACTTTGTTCCAATCATATTGACAAATGAAATTTACAAATTATAAATTACAAATTATAATTCATTTTTTATAATGAAATTAGCTATTAATGATTGTCCATTTTGAAAATTAATATCAACTACCAGAACTAAACTTAATTGATCAAAATTATAACAAAAATTACACAGTCTCTAGAATATCATACAAAAATTACAAAGAACCATACAAAAATGACAAAAAAAAAAAAATCGTTCTATAGATAATATCGGAGATCTATAATATCGGAGATCATAGATCTCCGAGATCTGAGATTTTAGATCTCAGAGATTTCAAATCTCCGCGATCTCAGATTTCAGATCTCAGATTTCCGAGATCAGAGAACTCAGATCTCTGAGAGAGAGGCGGCGGAGGGAGGGAGGGGGGAGAGAGGCGGTCGGGATCGATGTCGAGGGAGGCGGCCGAGATCGGTGTCGAGGAAGCGGCGAACTTCTCCTCTGTGGGTTTCTTCTCTAGAGGTTGAGAAAAAAAAATTTGTTGAGAGAAATTTTTTGTTTAGGTGGTTTATAGAAAAAATTGAAATTTATATAGAGAAAGGTAATTGAAGGGGATTGGTTGTGTTAGTTTTACGCGGATCAGTGACGTGGTTTGGTTTAGTGCGTTGGATTGAGCTAAATTTTTGGGTGTTATTGACGGTTGAGATGAGGTTTCACGCGGATCGGTGATTTTTTTTTTAAACAATTAGCGACGGTTTTTTGCCGTCGCTAATATAAAAAATGTTATTTTTTTTAAAAACAATTAGCGACGATTTTATGCCGTCGCTAATATAAAAATAATGTGTTTTTTTTTAACAACAATTAGCGACGATTTTTTACCGTCGCTAATATAAAAATAATGTTATTTTTTTTTAAAAATCAATTAGCGACGGTCGTTTACCGTCGCTAATATAAAAATAATGTTAATTTAAAAAATAATTAATTAGCGAGTAGCAAATAATTCATATAAATTTGTATTTTAAAAAAAATTAATGACATACTTACCGGGTACCCAACTTTTCTTCGGACATCTTTTTTTTTCAGAACTTTTATGAAACATTCTGAGGACTTCTTCATACTTCAATGTCAAAGGCTGCATCTCTAAGCTTCTTTCAACCAAAGTTTCACTTGCTCTCCCCTCCTTATTTCACTCCTTTGCATCTGATCTGATCTTCTTTGATCTGATCTTCTTTAATCTTCTTTGATCTTCTTTGATCTGATCTGATATTCTTTGATCTGATCTTCTTTGATCGTCTTTGATCTGATCTTCTTTGATCTGATCTACTTTTATCTGATATGATCTTCTTTGATCTGATCTTCTTTATTCTTCTTTGATCTGATCTTTTTTTTATCTTCTCTGATCTTCTTTGATTTGATCTGATCTTCTTTGATCTGATCTGATCTTCTTTGATCTGTTTTGATCTGATCTTATTTGATCTGATTTGATCTGATCTGATCTTCTTCGATCTAATCTGATCTTTTTTTATCAGATCAGATCTGATCTAAGATCTGATCTTCTTCGATCAGATCAGATATGATCTCTTCGATCTGATCATATCTTCGATCGATCTAATCTTCTTCGATCTGATCAAAAACCAATTAGCCACGGTAAATTATCGTAGCTAAATTCTTTAGTGTTTAATTTTTTTTTAAATCAATTAACCATGGTTTTTTGCCGTCGCTAATAAAAAAATCAAAAACGAATTAGCCACGGTAAATTGCCGTAGCTAAATTCTTTAGTGTTTAATTTAAAAAAAAAAACCAATTAGCCACGGTAAATTGCCGTAGCTAAATTCTTTAGTGTTTAATTTTTTTTTTAAAACCAATTAGCCACGGTTTTTTTGCCGTCGCTAATAAAAATATCAAAAACCAATTAGCCACGGTAAATTGCCGTATCTAAATCCTTTAGTGTTCAAAAACCAAAGAAGTGAAACGTCCAATCCAATGTCACGAGGGAAATCGAAATTCAACAAACTTTTAAATTTCAGAAGTTGGCGCCTTAAAACAGAGAGCGTGAGTTTTGTATTTGAATTCCTGTTCCAGTTAGTTAGAGAATACTGTAGAACACTGTAGACTCAACACGTGTTACAAGTTGAGTGGATGATTTTGTAAATCTGTTATGGAGCTCTATTATATAAGACTCCACTTCCCTTTGAAATAAAAACAGAGAAGTTAGAGTTTAAAGGCTCTGGTTCCAAATAGGAACTTGAGACAGGTTTTTGATCCTTGTTTTTTTCAATCCAACCTTCCAATTCTCTTCCATCCTTGTTGTTATTAAGTCACGATCGTGACATCCAACTGTGTCTCCATCATCATCATTGCTCATTCGGGCGTACCGCCGGGCAGGTCTCAAGCATGCCGCTGCAAACCTTGCCAACCATGAAAACATCCCTCATTTCCTCTAAGAAGAAAACCTAATAAGCTTCGAGGAGGTTTCTCCACTAACCCTAGAAATGGTGGCTTCTCCGAAGTGTCCTCTCCTTCTCCTCCTTTGGTGATCGATCGATCGAACTGAAAGAAAAGAAAATCTGCTTTAGTGATTTGTAGAGGAGATTTGGTGGGCAATGGGAGGGAATGAGAGGAATTCAAGATTTGGAGAATGAGGTTTCTCTACTAACAGTTTAATGAAGAAAAAAATGCTTTGGAGGAGAAGTGGTTGTCGTGAACAAAGAGGAGACGAGAGGATTACGAAGAGAACTAGTGGGGTTTAGTTTTTTTTTTCAATTATTTCGTCGCTCTTGAGTTTTTTATTTCCTCACTCTTGGATCGGGATTTGATGTAATGTGATGAGATGTTAATTTTTCTCACCAAACACATTTTATTTAAGCGCCAATTTTCTCTCGCTGTTGTGTGACGATTTTGAAATGTTTATGCGAGGAATTGGGAACTAGAACTTCACTAGAACAAAAAGATGACGACTCATCAAAATTCCTAACCTAAACAGGAAAATGGTGATAGCTTTCGAAGCGTCACACATAAATTCGCCACCTAATGCCAAGTAGTGGGTGAATTAATAAATACTGTGGTAAATGAATCAACATTCTCAGCGGATGATATTCTTTATTGGGATCATATATATTATATTCTCAAATTTCGATCTTATTCACAATTTTTTATCCTTAAGAAAATATGGCCGAAGTGTGGAGGGTGAATTAAGAAATATTGTGTTGTATGTGAATTATCTCTTATTCATTGTTTCATCTTATTCACATACATTTGAGAGAAAATAGCCAAATCTCTGAGTGATTATATACCTTGTGAGATTTGAAGTTGAAGCGAATTTTTTAGAATGTGATATAGATATATCACTACACCAAAAATACCCATCAGCAACGGTTTTGAACCGTGGGGGTAACCCATTGTCACGGCTTAAAGCCGTGGGCTGTAGAGGCGTCGCTAAATCCCCATTAACGGCTACAAACCGTGGCAAAACATATTAGCAACGGTTTTATACTCGAGGACGGTTGATGATTTAGCCACGGTTCTAAACCGTTGCAAAAATGTTAGCCACGGTTTTAAGCCGTGGCCAGTAATAGCCACGGCTTAAAACCGTTGCAAGTTATGGCAACGGTTCTAAGCCGTTGCAATATTTTTAGCCACGGTTTTAAGCCGTGGCCAGTACTAGCCACGGTTATAAGCCGTGGCAAGGCATGGCCACGGTTCTTAGCCGTTGCAATAATGTTAGCCACGGTTTTAAGCCGTGGCAAGTACTGGTCACGGTGTTTTTTTTTTTTTTTGGTCACGGTGTTAAGCCAATGCAGTTCTACTGACAGTGATGCAATACAGGCAATGAAGAGAAATTACAGACTGAAGAACTTGTAATTGTAATTCTGGATTGATGACAGTAAATGGAATGGATTGTATTCAATAAGAAAGCTAATTCGAGATAGCTAATCTCCTGTAGATCAAATGCTCAAGTGTACAATTTTCTTACAAATCAAATGAATCCCTTTTTCTCTCTTATGCTCTCTTATTTATAGTACTACATTTATTGACAACTAATCTAACAGAAATCCTTCCTAAACAATATTACATGTAACAACATAGCACTCTGCAACATATAGCAACCTGCTCCCTTTAGTAACAACACTTGTGTTAGCAGCCTGCATTCCATTCAGCAATAACAGCAGTACTACTGTCATTCATCAGCAGCACTAGTTTAGCAATCAACATGTCATTCAGCAGCAGCATTCAGCAGTATCACTAGTGTTCTTTATGTTGTTGTCTTTCTCCGGGAATAAGTATACTTTATAGGAGGTAAAATCCTATCAGAATACTGCTAAGATACATATGGCTTCAACCTAGCAAACACACATGTGGAGGACCATGGTGCAAGGGAATCAGATGAGCTTAGGTTTTAAATAAGAGTCCTATGTATTCTGCAAAACACTCTGTATCATGAGCCTATATATATACATTCAACTCCTGTTACTCAAAGGAATGTTGAAAATTTGGACAGTGAACCTAGAAGGTCCACTGTTCTCTGAAAACAGAAACAAATAGAGTTCCACAAATGTAAAATGAGGCAGATAAATGCATACTTGATTTTGATTGTTCCCATCAAAACATTCACCAGCGGCATCTTCAACTCTTTCACTGGAGTATTCCATTTAAACCAAGTTATGTAAATATCAAAAGCTAGGGAAACCAGTTCAGTGCAAATAAATAAATAAAAACTGAAAAGGTCTTGTCTGAATTCTTCATCTAATAAACTAGAGTAGCAACAAACCTGGATACCTTCAGAGGTGCACGTGCAGAAGCTTTCAATAAAATGATGTGTACACTTAAATCAACAAGAACTGCATGGAACACATCAAAATTAACAAGGCAAAATGAATGCAAGCCTAGAAGAGCCTTAGGTGGGATCCGAAATTCATGGACTGCAGCAGGGATGACATCCAGGGGACCCTGCACCCCAGACCTTTTGAAAAACAACAAAAGTTTCATATTTAGTACAAAAGGTTAAACAATAATTGTATTATTTACATTGTCAATCATGTACTAGTACGATGAATAGAGCGATTCAGCTCAATTGAACAAAGAAAAATGCATGATATATTACCCATCTACTTACCTGTTTTCCAATAGTGGAGCATATAGAAGTTCAAACTTCAAGATTACAGCAGATTTAGAGGGACCCTGCAAATTGAAGCACGTGTTAGTAGCCAGACTAACGTAACAAGTTTTAATCATCTAATGGCAATGACATGCATCCCAAGTCAGTGAAATTCATACAACATGAGCAATGTTTTAAGCTCAAGATACAAAATTGACTACATAGATCACTGGAAGTGTTTAAGAAAAAAATGTACCTCATGTTTTCCAAGAGAGAGATCAAAAGAGACCATAACAGATAACAGGACATCCTGCCTTGCATATTTGATCCTAAAGGGCTGCGTATAAAAACTGTTGTCTGTATCATCAATCTTCCAAATCCCGAAGTTATCTTCAGATCCCAAATCAGGATCTGCATAAACCATCTAAGATGTCACTGTCTTATTGTAAGTGATGCATAAGACACATCAGTAAAATGTTAGTGGTGATAATGCTACAAGTTTAGTAAGGCCTGAAAAGACGTATTTAAACACAATGACTTAATGACTTAATTGGGAAGAATCCTCACTGGTTAACTGGACCAACAATAGTCACATGTACAAAAATATTCAATAGAGTAGAGATAAAATTTTATGCACTTGCGACTTGATATGAAGATACGGGTAAGTGCATGAAATATTATCAAGGTGTAAGTGCATAAAATTTTATTTCTACTCTATTGAATATTTTTGTACATGTGACTATTGTTGGTCCAGTTAATTACTAGATTGTGTTTGGTTGCAATGGAACATAGAAGTTTCTCAAGAATATTAATTTTCCAAGTTTTTGGTTGCAAAGAAAAAAAAAATCCTAGAAATTATCCAAGCACAACAACCGCAGTTGATGAAATCAGATATTCACTACTACTCTTTCCAATGACTAAACAACCTTTCTCACCACCAATCATACAAGAAGCACAAAAAATGTAGTTGTCATTCAACTTGCTTCATAGGGGCAATATATGATTTTTCTACCACAAAGCATAGGGTACATAAGATATGCTTCAGAAACATGCAACAAATTTTTTTCTTGCATAACCTCATAATATCCTCAGCTACCAAAGCTTGCTTAGAAGCAAATTTCTTGCAATCAGATGATGCTGATCATACACACCACATTAGTTGCAAGTTCCCTCAAAGGTAATCTTTCTCTTTCCTTGTACAACCTAAGTGTGAGGTTTAGTAAGAAGAATCAGCAAATTTCACACAATCAATCATGGTTCCAATTTCCAGCTTTGTGTATTGGGCATTTACCATCAACAAATGTAAAATATCTATTGTTTTAACACTATCATTGGTAGGTTGTTGGTTAGGCAACGAGTATAATTCTTTTCCTCCTAAAAAGGAAATTATAAACCAAGTAGCATAGATGTTCTACCTTGGACCATGCGTAGAAGTGCAGTGATGTAAGTTTTCCAAAGTTAGGTTGGTCCATGTTAGGTTTGCTACTTCTATTCATGATGAATATGGGGAAGCCACTTGCATACAGGGAGCATTCATCTTTTGAACAAACAATGCTACATCCTTATAACGCTTGAAAGGGAAAAAAAAAAGTAAAAACAATTCAAACATAATAGCGTGCACATAAAGTATAAAAACAAATAAATTACAAAAGCACATAGCCACAAACTATGAAATCAATATGATTGATTGAAATCAGCATGATCCAAAAAAATACCTTAAAAAGCATATAAGGTGCTATATCTGCAGAAATCACTAGGATTGTTGAAATGAACTTCACATAACACTCACTTTCAGGCCAAAGAAAGAGTATCTAATAATCTCCAATTGCAAGTAATTCAATGGTTATTTTTTGCCACTAATTCTAATAAAAAGTCTAAATTTCATAAAAAAAAATGTGATTATTTTGACAATATCCCCTTTACAGCATTGGAGATCATAATATCTTCCCCTGCAACCACAAAAGGAACAATTATGAAAGAATGATTTTTCTCTACATAATTTGAAATGTTTATCTGAAAAATAGTTAGAAAATTCATATACTGTTTTTTTCAAATCAATGATCAGCATACTGACCCGTATGCTTGAATCTATAAGCACACAAGATAGATGATAAACAGTCAAGGTTATATCACCAGTCTATCTCATTAGTCTGCTAGTTTAACAGATCCCCTGCTAACTTGAATGACGGGTGAAGTATCAAGATATGGCATTTTGATATAGGTTCCAAGCCCTTGATGCACATACTTCCTTGTTCGCCTGATGTATTTCAAATATCTAAAAGAAGATGATTGTGACTGTTTAAGAATTGTCAAGAGAAATTTTTTTAGTCTAACACAGAGATAAAAGATCATTCTAGTAAAAGATAAAACCTAGAGAAAGATGAATCCAAACATAATCAATGACAAGGCCGAGGATACAAATGGACAGCTTTCTTTCTTTCCAAGATCTTGATAACAAAAATAAAATGACACGTGAAATAAGTTGAGGCAAAACGTAATTGAACCCATCTTCATTCGGCACTGATCAACCCTAAAATCATTTGAGGTTAAAAAAAGACGGCCACCATTGCAAAACTTTGTCCATAACGTTCACCGAACAACTTCGATAGCTTTTGCAGCTCAGGAAGATCACCACACCAGGCAGGATTTGCAGCAGCAAGAACTGCGATTCTTGCATTGAGAGAAGCAGTTATTCCAGCCTTAGCAATGCTGACTGTCTGCTGCTCCATCACTTCATGGATTGTTGTTCGATCAGATTCATCCATCTTGTAAAATTCATCAATGGCGCATATTCCCATATCTGCGAGAACCTGGACCACAAACAGTTTCACTTATAAATTCCAAAATCCTTCCAAACCTTCAAAAGAAACCAGAAAGTGTCATTGGATCTCTAACTATTTGTTTATCTACATACAGTTTCAGATAGGGCAGTCTTTTCAAAAAGGAGTTTCAAATTGGACAATTGAAATAGGTTTTGTGCTACTAACAGGGACAATTGAACATGCTTACAGTTTCAGCCAACGCCCTGCAACCCATTTATCGGTGCTACTAGCACAGAGCTAGGGGATGCTATACAGGGTCAGCAAGTGCAGGAATTCTCGGATGATGATTTGCAGTCTCTGCTCAGGTTAAAGAGACATTTTGACAAATATGCTATCAAAACTTCCCCGGATTATAAAAGAGTCGGAGACAACTTGAATCAGGCTATATCTTTGTTCAGAGAAAATAGGCTACTTCGACCGCCGAAATTGGACCTCAGTACACTCGAAAGTTCTAGTGAGGATAGTGATGACGTCAACTCAGAATCTGAGCTTGATCCACAGGTAGCGAACAGTGATTTGGCTTTAGGAGCTATGTCAGACGGAAAGATGAATAAGAGGCGCCACATCAAAGATATCAGCATTTGTCCCCGAAAATCCAATAGAACTAGGACAGAAACCAAAAGGTACAAAGACTGATTTTGTCAAGGCTTGTATTGGTGCATCCTATCTTTTGTGAGGTTTTGTTTTGGCTTTTTAGTTAACCCTATTGGGTCAGTCATGTAGCCTTCGGGCGTGGATTTTTATATGAATAAAATGGGTCAACATCCCAATTTTGAAAAAAAAAAAAAAAAAAACATGCTTACAAATCATCCTGAGATGTGGTAAATAATACGAACGCACAGGTTATAGAATTGGATATAATGTACCATACATTTTATAAGTATAGTAGCAATTACTGATGAACCTTATTTATTTTTCTTGGCCTAGGCTTGATCAGTTGACATTACCACCTAGGCTTGAGTTGACAATACTGCACTTTAAGGTATTCTTAATTCTCGACGTGAAACAGATAATTGATGCAATAAATTTTGGAAAAAAATAAAGGAAAATGTATAGGACTAAATCCCTTGAACTAATAAAAAAACCTGTCTAATTTTCATAAAACTATTATCTCAGGATTTACCACATCTCAGGATGAATAGGCCAAACCTGACTATTAACCATTCTTTTAATTTTTCTTAGTTTTCATCAAGGTCTTATCTTTGTCATGCTACTGCTGTCTAATTTTCTTCTACCTTAGAAGCCAATGATTGTTTATTTATAAACAACTGTTGTATCTTGTTTTGAATCATTCTTCGATTGTTATATATTGTAACAGGAATTACTTTATCTACAGGTACAGTGTCACCTTGCTTTCTTGGTGAGAGCTAGCAGAAATAACTCCATCAGTTACTAATCTTGTCATTAGTTATCTTACTACTGACACAAACTATCCATTAGGAGATCAAAAGGTCTGAGCTAGCAGTAATAGCTCAATGAATCTTGCATAAGCATGTGTTTCACTGTAATTAGTACAAGTGTTCCACAAAAGCACTCAATCATTGCCATAAAAGGAAAACAACATAGTTTTATCAAAAAAAGAAGAAGAAGAAGAGGGAAACACCATAGCAAACAAAAGAATGGTGGAATCATTTATCTCTTCCAAAGATAATTATATATTTTATTGATATATATTCCCTAGAAGCAAAGCAATTATATGGTTGAGCTTTTGGTCGCACTTGTCCTTTTGAAACGCCGTACTAAAGAACGTCAGCAGTAAAATAGAATAGGATGGTAAAGTTGAAACAGAGAACAAACACTATCTTTGTAGGGATGGTTACTATTCCTCCTCGACGGGAAAATCATTCCTAGCAACTTAAGGAACCAAATATTTATACTTACAGAGAGGATCTTCAAGAAACTTTTGATTATTGGTTCCAACATCTAGCATCACTGGAAGTATCTACAATAAAAATAACAGTAAACTGAGAGTACTTGTAATGGTATAATGGTATATGCAACAGTATTCGAAAGCTGAAAGACATAATATATTGAAGAGAAATAAAGAGAGGGTATATACTTTGCGTGGGTTCACGCCGGCTGCAACAACATATATATCGAGTTTCCCGATGGGCATTCCAATTCCCTGAACTCCAAGATCCCCAAGTCCAAGAATGCGGCTTCCGTCTGTCACCACTATTAGTTCAACCTGTAACAAATGGAAGATAAACCAAAAATGTGAAAAGTATTAAAGAGTGCATACAGTAACTGTTCTCATTATGTAACAGTCAATCCCAGAAAATTCATCAACATTCATAAAGGAATGATGATATTGTGGCAGAAGCAAACAAAAATCTAAATAAAAACTAGAAATCAAACAACGTCAACTGAAATAACATTCCTTATTAAATTTCTATTTTATTTCATCTTATATGAAGTAAAAGTTTTTTTTCCCTCCACAAAAGTCTTACTCATACATTTGTCCTAAGACTATCTAGATCTAGACTAAGAGCGTAAAAAAAGAAACTTATAAAATCACCTTATGATGCAATAACCTATGCTCAAGGGAACTTGGAATTTTAGTTCACAAATTCCTCAACTCTTGAGTGAATTAAAAGTGAGACAAGCTCACATTTTATGTAAGAACATTTTAAGAATAGATGTTATTATGAAAGAGCAGTGAAACAGTCCTAGCAAGTTACATGTTAATGTGATTCCAATTCCAAGTACTAAGAAACAAAAAACCAGGTCACAAAATTAGCTTCCATGAAGTGAACAGTACATGAAATCCGTACAAAAAACAAACCTCCAAGAGCAAACTAGAACAACTAATCCTCTTGATCCCTTACTAACCTGTTCAGATGGCCAGTTATAGGTCATGGACATCATCTTTCCTTTATCCTTTGCACTGAAATACATCCCACGTGGGCATTTAAACAAGCCTCCGTAGTTTTGACATACCAACCCCACAGTCGGATTGTATATTATTGGAGCAAAATTTTCAATGTTTTCAATAAGGACCTGGAGAAACCAAGTAAAGGGATTAGTTTAAGCTGATGAAATTCCAAAAGTCTAATGAAGTTTTAAGCTTTTATCCGGCAAACTTACTTTGTAATATAGTGTCTCGTTCCTGTCATGCAATCTGTTCAGGACTCTCCATTGCGTTAATGATAATACCTCATCTGGTTGGTATAGAGTATTCTTCACCACTAACTGGTATGACTCCACTACAATTTGAAACAATAAAAAATTCACCTTAAATCAATTGCCTTAAAAACTACTACACTGTTATAGATAACAAAATTTTGACAGTGGTGAAACTCATGAACAATTATCAAGTGAAGAACTTTATTTTACACATTCAGAACTTTAATAACAACATACAAAAAGCCCCAATTTCACATAAACATCCAATCATTTTTTTTTTTATCATGAAGTTGAACAATAGCCAAAACCAAATCAAATCCCTCAACCATGCAAACCCTAAATTTCTCAACTAAGATAAGCCACAAATCAAACTATTCAAAACCCTAATTTACACAAGTAAAGAAGCAAACAATTGTTAAACCCAACTGAAACAAAATCCTCAAAACCTCAACCTTCAAAGACACCAAATCTCTACATTGAAAACCCCTAAAACCAACTATGAAATAAACATATAACCTCATTGTGCTAAACACAAACAACAAGCAACCAAATCGTCCATTTCAAAACACTGAAACAAATCAACAACCATATGTACTGAACCCCAAATGAACAAACCCCTCAAAACCCGAAGCTTCTCAACCACCAAAATCCCCAAATCTGATAGTCTTCCTTCCAAAATCCCAACTTTCTGCAGAATGAACAAAACCCCACCATTTCTAACTCGTCAATAACCACGAGTCCGAAACCCCATTAATTCAAAACTGCTAAACTCATCAAAACCCAAAGCTTCCTAACCACTGAAATCCCCAAATCTGACCTTCAAAATCTCAACTTTCCGCATATTGAACAAAACCCCAACATCTCTAACTCATCAATAACCACAAATCTGAAACCCCATTTATTCAAAATCAATAAACTCATCAAAACCCAAACCTTCCTAATCACTTAAACCCCAAATCTGACTAACATCCCTTCAAAATTGAAACACATAAAAATTAGAAATTGAATAACACCCAACATTTCTAACCACAAATCCAAACACCCCCTTGCTTCAAAACCCCAGACACTTCATCTACCAATCAAACTAAACGAATCAAACAACCAGAACAATAAACAAACATTCTTTATTTGTTACCTGATGAACACTTGAACAAAACTTTCTCCTTACTCTTTCCTTGCGAACTCACTCACGAAACTCACCTCGCCAGCTTGAACAAAACACCTCGCGAAACTCACGAACACTTGAACAAAACACCTCGCCAGCTTCTTTTGTTCAATTTTTTTCGCCAAAGCGTGAAACTGCTCCCTCCAAAGCGCAAAACAAATTTTCGCCAAAGCGCGAAACTCACGTGAAAAGCAAAAGCTTATAGCCACGGTTTTAAACCGTTGGCAGTTAGCCACGATTTTAAACCGTTGGCAGTTAGCCACGGTTTTTGGCCGTGGCAACCCTTTTTTTAGCCACGGTTTTAAACCGTTGGCCGTTATAGCCACGGTTTTTGGCCGTGGCAAATTAACCAACGGTTTAGAGCCGTGGCCATCTCCCCGTAGCTAAACAAGCCTTTTGGTGTAGTGTATGTCTATTTTTAAACTGAAATTTGCAACAAAGAAGATAATCAAACTCTTTATATAAACTTGAATTAATAATATTTATCTTTTGAATAGTGCTTGTTGAAGTCACTTATTTACTTAAAACTGATCAAGAAGTTACATGAATACATCTCCTGAGCTTACGTATTCAAGTAGGAACTCTCCGATGTTAAATAAGGAAAGAGTTATTTTTTACTTTATTTTTTAGTCCAAGTCTCCAGTATTGCTAATGTTTGTGGGTATCATTTCTTGAAACCCTCACAAGATTACAACTCGTCCACTAGGGGAAACCTAGAGGTTTAAATGCTTATTACATATGCTAAATTTAATCATGATTCCGACGAAAGTGGGTTCGTTTTTATTATTCTTTTGCTCCAAGACTAGCAAAAGGTAGGTTTGGGGGGATTTGATAGCCTTATAAATTATACATTTTAAGCCTCTAATTCTATTCAAGTATTAATTCTCAAATATGCACAAAATGACACGATAAGGCTAAGTTCAACAACAAAGTCCATTGGAAGATAACACATGTATTACCAAAGATTTTTAAGCCCGATGTCCATGAAGTCAAACCCACAAAGCACCATCATTTATGGATCTCAAGAAAACTAATTTGAAGATTTGAATATCCACATGGCAACTTCATCTTGGCCAAAATGAATCTCTACATATTCCACCGTCCATTCTCCAATATATTCCCTTATCTTTTTTATTTTTTATTATTTTTTTATTCCACCATATTCTTTTATATTTTCCTTATTCCACCATCCATTTTCCAACATATTCCCTTATTTTATTATTATTTTATTTTACCTTATTTTATTCCACAATCCATTCTACCATCTCACACTTCTTCACCTATAAATACCCTATGCTTGGAGTATACTGAGGGTGGAAGAAAACCAAAGAGTTGTAATCAAACTGAGAGAAGTTGTAGTATTTGTAGAGATTAAAATAATAAGTGGAGGGAAGGCTTAGACCTTACCATATTTGGCTAACATCTCACCTTAGGGTGTGGGTGAGCCCATGGGAGGATAGCTCCAAGATGGTTCTAGCTTAGTTTATTTCCAAGTTTATCTATTAAATAAACAAGTAGTTAGATTGATCTTGTAACTTGATTATGTCATGAACCAATGAGGTAAGTTAGATGTTTTGTGTTCCATCATATGAATTCAATTCATGATTTCTTCTTCTACTTCTAAAGTTCAAGATTAGATAAGTTTATATCATTGCAATTTCTCTAACAAGCTCCTACTTATAATGTTTACATATTATTAGTCTAAGTTTCATTTTGATTTATTAGATATTTGATGTTTCATTTAAGTGTGGATTCCTTGTATACTTTTGAATCCACATTTGATTCTTAGATTACTAATATAATTAAAGCTTGAAATTAATTTGCTCATAAAGCCATATATTTTATCCTAAGGTGAGATGAGAATCTACCTTAGGATGTGTTAATGAATTTGGAATGATTAATCTAAGAGTGGCCTAAAGGTGCCATCTACTCATTATGGTAAACTCAAATCCCTAACTCTCACATTTAGATTTTAGTTTGCATTTTTATTTTAAACACTTCAACAATCACTTCTTTTCTAATTAGGTTAAGTTTCAAAAGAGATTTGAAGATTAGTTTTTCCGATTTTATAGCTCTCCTTGTTAGATTCAACTCGTATTTGCCGTTATCTAACTCAATAGATAATTGTGGGCTTGCAGTATGATTTGAGATCGATCAATGACTTAGAAAATGGGAGTCTAACAACGTTCATGACGCCTGATCAAGATGACTTGTCAGGGATCATTGTCTGACTACAGACAATGGTCGCCAAACCTGACCAAAGTTTAGTCAGTTACGGCTGATGACAATAACTTTTGGTCCGCTCTAAGTTCTAGTCTACCAAGAACGAATGAAAATGGCTTAGAAAATGGGAGTCTAGTCGGAGCTCACAACACCTAATCAAGATGACTTGCTAGGGATCATTGTCCAACCATAGACAATAGTGGTCGAACCTCACCAAGGTTTAGTTAGTTAACCATAGACAATATACGGCTAATGACGATAACTTTTGGTCTGATCTGATACCTACTCCGTTAGGAGTAGGCAAAGGCAATGTAGAATGTGGAGGTCCAGTTAGATCTCATGAAGCTGACTCACTAGGATCAATGTCCGACCATAGACAGTGACGCATGCACTTGGCCAGAGTTTAGTTAGACTAAGACGACTTCTAGTCCGAATTACAGCCTAGTCCGCCAAGCGCGGATCAAGATGGCTTGAGGAATAAAAAATGTGACTAATCTATGAGCTCGAATGGTTAATTGTCAGCCAAGATTATTCCCCTTGCATAGAGTTCAACCAACTTACAAGGTTTGGCCGAGACAACTTCTGGATATCTAAAGAGTACATACCAAGATAAGCGGTTAGAACTCTCATCAGCAGATCAACTAAACAGTTTCCTGACTTAGCAAAATCTCTTGTCTAAAGACCAACACCATGGCATGGCAACACAGAGAAGACTCATCAAGAAAAGTAAAAAAAAATACAATTATAAAGTGTTACTTAACAAATCGTCTTTCATTGATGATCCAAAAAATACAAAGTTTACTCATCATCAGGAAGAGATTCAGATACAGTAAAACTTGGTTTAGCGGGAGAAGAAGCAAAGGATGGTTCCATGCACGCCACTGCTCCGACACCCTGATATGGGTCACCCTCTTCTTGTGATTGATTAGAGACTTCACCAAACTCCGTGAAGGTCACTTCTCTGTAGTAAGAGAGGTCCCAATCAACATGCTCCTCTTCCATCAGCTCCAATAGCTTCAGTCTTCCTTTCACAACTCTGATGAATTTGAATGTGCCCTGGGCCTTGAGAAGCTTCTCTTCGCGTACTTTCGACTCTGCAAGCTCTTGCTCCAACTAGTCCAGTTTGCTAGCCAATGCATCAGCTCTAGATTGCTCAGTACTCAACTTATCCTTGATCAAGCTGAGCTCGTTTTGTGTCAAGAGGAGTTGCTCGTCTACCTTCCTCATAAGCTTGATGTTGAAAGCAATGTCAGTCTTTAGCTACTGACGTCGGACGTCCCATTCAAATTCCATGTTGCCCTTCTCATTGATCAGGGCCTGAATCTTGGACTGCGTATTGGTCGTGGCCTCCCGAGCAAGCTTCAAGTCACGCTAAGCTTGATCCAACTCTCTGCCTTCAACCCACCCTTCGTAGACATCACATTGTCTAACTCGGACTCAAGCGACTCCAAACAGACATTCTGAGCCTCCGATTTTTTTGCAAGACTTCGAGTTGGGCTCTAGAATCAACATGCCTCCAAGCTACTTCGTCAACGATTAGATTTCGCGGAGAGCATCAGAATACGACTTCTGCAAATGTGCAAAAACTCATTCTAGGGTGTATACTCTCTCACAAACAACTTCTACTTTCGTCCCAGGGACGACAACTTTGGTCAGATATGACATCCCCAACATGATATGTTTTTGCCCCTTGTCCATGTGCTTGCCTAGCATATCCCCTTCTGTCTTTGGAGAATGATTCGCCAGCCAGTCATCCCATCTACTAATATGCTTCCTAGAGTCATAAGAAATGTCAACCTCCTGATGCCAGGTTTGGTTGCCCATCTTTATCACTTTCGGGGAAAATAGAATAATCCACGAATCGGGATGAAGATCTTTTGGATCCGCAATTATGCAAGTGCCGCCCTTCACCGTCTTCACAGCATCAAGGGCCTTCTCCACTTATTTCCCTTTGCTCACAACGATCGGCTCCCTCTCACGAGTCGTTTCAAAAGCAGTCGAAGGGGAAGAAGGAAGGGAATTATTTCTCAGATGGGTAGTCACCTCGAGCTGAGGTCAGGAGCGGAACGGAGGACGGTACGGCCAACGCGAGGGGATCTCTCGCCATAGGGACGACAGTCAGGCAACTTTTCGCAAGTCTGAGTGGACTCTTGATCCAAGGAAGGGTAATATTTGAAATCCTTTAAAAAGAAAGGACAAGTTCGACCTCCGATTAAGCGGCTATTCATGCTTGTAGCTTGTTCAAAATCTTCGCTTGCTCAGTGCTCAGCTTTGTCATACCGTTTACCCCTACCATTTTCAAATACTCCTTCTCCAGGTCAGGAAGGGAAATAGGGGGTCTCGCCTAAACATCTTGTTTCTCGGACTCAACAAGATCTTGCCCAGCAGCTTTGTGCCCCGTTTCGAAGGGTCCGACCGCCTGGAAGCATGCTTAGACACGGTACGAGGCTTTTTTGAAGGCACAAATGAAGAAAGTGTCTCATCCAATTTTTCCCTTTTTGACGGGCTGGGGATCCTGACCTTCAGAAGCTTCCTCTTTTATGAAGGATGTTCGCCATCCAATTTCGGAAGTTTGAATAGAGTGGGAGCCTCATGCCAATAAACCCACAATCCACTGTGCTTGATATTGTTGGGCTGCACAACGTCTTCTACTCGCATTAGCGGCATGTCGCCAAATTTATCCATGGCTGCTTTGTCCTCTTAAGAAAGGGGCATTGTTGGAAATTTCCCTACAAAAATTCACGAACAATAGTTCAGTGTGTAATCAACACGAGCAGGATAAATAACGATATTACAATCATTCAGTTGTTTGAACTCCCGTTCGATCGGACAACCATCAAGCTCGAAATACTTTGAATCTACAAGTGCCATGAAACAATACTTTTGACAGGAGTTGTAATCATCAGGCAACTTGCCCAAACAAGCTGGCGATTTCAACATGCAAACAACGTGCTCGATCAAATGAGGAGAGGTGAGCAGTTGGATCACCCTCGAAGACCAGCATCTTTTGCCCTTATTAAGTTGGCGATCACAGTTCTATACCCATTTGGCACAAGCTGAGCGGGCGGAATGTCGAGGTATGCCAAGAAACGCCAAATTTCCTTGATAATAGGAAAACGAAGGCCCGATTGAAGTATACCTCTGTACAAGCAAATAAATCCTTTTGGAGGAGACAAGGGCGTCTAACCAGCTCCAAATGTGAAAAGCTCCAGATTATCGGTGTCACCCCCGACTCGCCACGAAACCCGCAGCGTGCTGGTACGTGAATTGAATTTGTAACCACAGGCAGATCGTAACCAGACACAACATCATAACATATTCTTGAAACGAGAAACAAAACAAAAATAACCAACTATGATAAAATTTGAAAAAAATAAGAAGCATTTAATTCGCCCAACCCCGCGTCATAGCGACAAAACCAATATATACAAACATCCAGTATTTAACAAAGTATATAACAATACAATGGAAGCAAAACATACCCATACAGAGAGGTCAAGACTAAACATCACAAAACAAGTCTATAGCTGGAGAGTGGGCCTAAGCGCCACGATCAGCAAGAACAACAACATTGCCTACACTTCAAAAGAAGCACACCCTTTGCTGGGTCAGCCAAACACAAAGCTAGCTGGTGCGAGTGAACTAAATACAAATAAAAATACAATATGTAGGAGGAATCCATACCACACAGTAGTGAATAACTGCGTAATCCTAGATGCATGATTCATAATATAAAAGCGGTGTCCGTATACAAGATTATAAAGTCCGAGTCACACCGTGTCTTTAAGGATAATATATCTAAGTTCAAGCACCAACCCAAGGCATTCAATAATGAACAATAACTACAAGTTTAAAAGATATGCTATTCATTATAGGTGATTCGAACATGGTAAATATTAGGTGATGAAGACAGAGACAATATCGAAATTCTACATAGCCTCCTAAGTATGGCAATCAAGTTGAAATCATAATAAATTCCTATGTAAGTGTCTCATATCGTAAGTATTTGCATACCCTATGAATGTGTCTCACCCAGGCACATTCCACTACGTGCACCAATACCACTATGTGCTTGTTTGTATCCCAATGGGGTGCCATTTGCCCGGATACAAACTCAAATGTCCCGAACGACTGGCCTAACACAGGCAACCTAACATAAATCGAACTCAAGCGTACTAAGAGGGAAAGCAAGTAATCTCCGAAACTCGTCCTCCGGGACTTGTCCTATCGCACTCTCTAGTGTCAAGCACGTGCGGGAGCTCACCGCACATTATCGAGCATGCCACATGTGATAGCGTTTACAATGTCCGTAGGTATGAGTTATCTCAAGCACCCACAAAACTCACGATACGAGCAATCTCCAAAGCATCAGCACAACAGGTATTATAACGGGGTAAAAACACTTACACAAATCTAAACATGCACGCACTATGAGTCTATACAGAATCTAACGTAAGTTGATGTGTAACAATAATCAATTAGAAAATCCTGATAAGCCCACGACTACACTAGGGTCCCAACATGACCCAAATCACAACAATAAAGTCCCTCGAGTCGAACAATCATACAAGTTCAAGACTCGGCAATCTACGGTAAATCACACGAACTGATGACTTTGGCCATATTAACTAATTATTTTTGAGTCAATACAATTTTGCAAATAAAAATCAGGACATTAAATCGTGACACTAGTCTGACCGTGTAATACCAAGCAGAATCAAACACATCATATAAGCCCAATGACATTATACCAAAGCCTAACCACATTTATATTCAACCTGTGTAGTTAAGGCGGTGAGGTGAAGGTGAGGCGGACATCATTACTCATAATTTAAAAGAAGGTGCCATTACTCATAATTTAACAAAGTCGAATCCTGAGCATGAAGATGACAGTGTGATGATGGACATCATTGAGGTCGTACACTCTTTTGAGACTTTTAAGTCTCATTCAAGTAAGTATGCACCTTCTTTTGAAACTCTTGTACCTAATAATATGACTCTTGTTTTTTCCATTGCCAGGGAATCGAATATGAAATTGGTGGGTGATAAGGGGAAGTTGCAGTTCATTAAGTTAGAGGAATTGCGGCATAATGCTTATGAAATAATCAACTATGCAAGGAAATGACCAAGTCATATTATGATAAGAACCTTATCAAGAAGGATTTTCATTTAGGACATAAGGTGTTGATCTACAATTCAAAATTGAAACTCTTTTTCGGGGAAGCTCAAGTCTAGATGGTATGGCCCTTATGTTGTGACCAAGGTTTTCCCTCATGGAGCTGTGGAGGTTCAAATTAAAGAGAAAAATATAACATTCAAAGTGAACAAACATAAAGTAAAACCCTACATTGAGATGAGCTTTTAACCCTAAAAATGAGGACTTGACTCTCCACTCCGTCCAATACATGACATGAGAATCACACAGTTCTGATGAAGACTATAAACTTAGCACTACTCGGGAAATAACCCAAAGAACAGAGGAGAATTGTATGCTAAGGCACTCACGGGTTATAGAAATTAAGCTAAGTCCCTCCCTTGCTTATTTTTTATTATTTTCGTATTATGTTTTGTTAGGTTGTCAGATCATTTTTTTTCTTTCTTCCCCTTCTCATTACGATGGACTGATTTAACATGGAGGAGAATATCCAATTTAGGTTGGGGTGTGGAAAAGTTTTTTTTTCTTTTAATATATATATATAATCAATAATTTAAAAAAAGTTAAAACAAATTTTTTTTGCAATGATGTCTTGGCATGGTTATGTAGAACTCGATAATGGATTAAGTTGTTTTTTAGAGCGTTGTTGAACTTTAGTTTTGATTCACAATTCATTAGAAAGTTTAAAATAGTGAACACATAATCATATGTCTAGGAAATTTGAATTTGTACTACTTATCTTTTGGTTAGTGAGTATTCCACTTGTTTCATTTGAATTTAGTAGATATACACTGGCACATAGTGTGGGACATGAAAAGGTGAAACCAACTATGCATGCTTATATCTCAGGATAAATTGGTAGATTTGTTGGATGAGTAACCTTGGCATAATGTTAATGTATAAATAAATTAGTTTAGCTTTGTAGTTTTTTTTACTCGAGTTAGTAAACTCATAGGGATGTGTTTACACCTAATGCCCTAAAACCATCTAGCTTGGGAGTCATTGGTCTAAAGCTTGATAAATGAGTCAACTAGAAAACTTAAGCGAGTTAAACATTGCATATGTTGAAGTCCGGCTGTGGCTAGTTTAACTTTGTAGTCTTTTTTTTATCGAGTTAGTAAACTCGTAGGGGTGTTTCTACACCTAATGCCCTAAAAGCATCTAGTTTGAGAGTCATTGGTCTAAAGCTTGTTACATGGGTCAATTTGAAAATTTAAGGGAGCTAAACATTGCACAGTTCATACATATATCCTTGACAAAAAAATGAATATTAATTTGTGTTAGTATTCATTGCCTTGGTTGTTTCATAAAATGGAAATTTCAATGAATTTTGAGGTAGTAAGTCATGTATATAGAAATTACTTTGAAGCTCCATAATTACGTGTTGGTTCACTTTACACCAAAGGGAACTTGTGGTTTCTTACTAGCCATTTATAAGTGATGTACCTTATTTTGAGTTCCCAAAACTTTTGAAGATGAAGTTATTATTTTAAATTTGATAATCAATGAAAATAATTTTTTTTGTGATACTTTACTCTCATTGACAATTTGTTTGTTGAATTGGAAGTCAAAATTGAGCAATTTGTTGAAAATAACATAGTTTTTGTGGGTACCTAGGGACACCTATGGGTTTAAAGGCTTGTTGCTTTTGCTAAATGTAATCAAAAGTGCCAGCGAAAGTGGTATAGATAAGTTTTTTTCAGTATCGAGTTATAGTTAATTTTGAGCTACTTGAATTGCTAGAGACTAACAATAAGCTAGTTGGGGGTGTGAAGAGAAGGAAGAGCGTGAAGGGGCTGCATTGGGGATCTCGCTGCTCTGTGTTTGAGAGGAGGAATTGCTTCGCTGCTCCTTTCCTTGGCTGCAACTTCTTGCTTGGTTGACTGCTGTAAAAGTGACGAGAAGTTTGGCTGCTCTGTTTCTATTGGCGAACTGAAGCAGGGAAGAGGAAAAAGAAGGAGACAGAGAAGAGAAGAAGTTTGTGGTTGTTCGGGAACCCTTTGGATGTGCGTGAACTCAGTTGTTGTGTGTGTGAAGAAGAAGGAGGTGAGAGTGATATCTCTTCTCTCTTCGATGTAGACCTCTTCTTCCTTGCTTGCTGATTCATGAAAGAGGTATTTATTGCTCAGTCACAACTCTTTGTTGTTGTGAACTGAAGACTCAAAGAAAAAGAAATAAGAAGGTAAAAGAAATGAGTTTGAATTGTTTGCTATTTGTACCCAACACCATTGCTCAAACCACCACACCACATTTTGTTTATTTTCTTCAAAACTCTTCTATGTTTAATTTGAATAAATTGTTTTGATTGCATTATGTGTACCTAAACAGTTTAGTTAGGATAGAATGAATCACTAGTTATGACTCCTTGAGAATCTTGACATGGCATGTTACACTATTTTACGATGCTCAATTGATTAATTTATTATTTTATTTCACCATTCATTTGAATTTTGTTTATACTTGATCACCATATGCATGATTTTTATGAGGATTGTTACATGGGTAAATTTAGATGACCGGGTTTTGTGCCTATGCTAAGTGACAAAAAGAAACCGTTACTTGGAATTAATCAACATGAATGACTGAAATAGATACCATATTTTGGGTTTTGGGTTTGTGCTTTTGTTGATTTCTATTGATTTATGCATTATTGAGGTGTAACTTAGTGAAAGTCATTATAAACAGAAAGTCATTATAACTTAGTGAAGTTCGAAAGCTCATTCAAAAACAGAAAGTCAGTATTATAGGCTTGGTCGAGACAAAAGTTAGCAATGAAAAAAAAACCAAGATCCAAACGGAACTGATGCGTGGTTGGCTAGTTGTGGACAACAATGACCTAGTCCAGGGAGGAAGAATTTGGGTCTTATGGGATCCACAGGCCGTGAACATTAGTGTTGTATCTAGGTCAGAGCAGGCCATTTTCTTGAATGCCATATGGCCTAATGGCTTTACATGTATTCTCACTTTTGTGTATGGGGGCAGCTTCACTACACCCAGGAAGAAGTTACGGGCTGAGCTAGAAATTTTTTCCTCTACCAACACTCTGCCATGGTCAGTCCTAGGGGATTTCAATTCGATTTTGAACTCCCAGGAACGAATAGGAGGAGAGGAGATCAAACCTGGACAGTTCATTGACTTGGCTGAATGTGCAATGAAGTCGGGACTTTTTGATTGTCAATATAAAGGTTGCTTCTTGACATGGAGCAACAAACAAACTGGTGAGACTCGAGTAATGTCTAAACTTGATAGGGCCATGATCAACCAGGAATGGTTAATCGATATGCCTAACTCTGAGGTGGATTTTTTGAACCCAGGGGTCTCAGACCACTCCCCCGTGGTCTTAACCATTTATGAGCATACGAATCCAGGGCCCATTCCTTTCAAATTTTATAACTACTGGGTGCATGAACAAGGTTATATGGATGTGGTTCTAGCTGCTATGGGTCAGTCGGTAAGAGGTAATGCGACCTATTGCTTTGTACAGAAACTTAAAAGAACAAAGCAACATCTAATGGAGTGGAGAAAACACAATTTTGTCAATGCCAGGAGTGGCGTCATTACAGCCAGACAGTTCATGGAAACATCCCAGAGCTCACTCCAGCTTGACCCTTTTAATCCTGTACTAGTAAACACTGAAAAACAGGTTGTAAAGCAGTATGCCATAGCAGCCCGCAATGCCGACTCAGAAGTAGCTCAAAAAGCTAAAGCAAAGCACATGCTATCAGGGGATGAAAATGTCAGCTACTTCCACCAGCTTTTACGTGCAAGGAGATCAAAAAACAAGATACTTGCACTCTATAACTCGCAGGATGAAAAACTAGAGAATATGAAGGACATTGAGGAGGAATGCATTCAATACTTTGAAGAGATATTTGCTGGCTATCAAAGTGTCTATGACCCTGCAATCATAGATAACCTACAACCCGAAAGAACCATGAATCCAGTGGAGGCTTTGGACCTAGTATAGGAGGTGACTAGGAATGACATTACTGAAGCTTTGGCTTCCATTGGCTCGGATAAGGCCCCTGGCCCGGATGGCTTCTCCTCACTTTTTTTCAAAACCACCTGGCGAATCATAGGCACTGACTTCACAAGGGCAGTTCAGAATTTCTTCAGAAATAGGAGGCTCCTTGGGGAGGTAAATGCTACTTGCATAACTCTGGTCCCAAAGATTCCTAATGCATCATATTTGGCTGACTTCAGGCCGATATCTTGTTGCAATGTATTATATAAATGCATCACTAAGATCATGACCAATAGGATGAAGAAAGTGATTCACAGGCTTGTCAGCTCGGATCAATCAGCATTCATAAGAGGTAGATACATCCATGACAATGTGATGCTAGCTCATGAGTTAGTTAGGAACTATCACAGAGATCAAGGAGCTCTTAGATGTGCTGCTAAGATTGACCTTAGGAAGGCATATGATACTGTCAGGTGGGAAACAATTGCACATGTCATGAAAAAACTTCAATTTCCTGACTTGTTCATAGAATGGGTGCAAGCTTGCATCACTACACCTAGATTCTCCATATCCCTCAATGGCTCACCCAAGGGTTTCATAAAGGCTAAACGAGGCCTACGGCAAGGATGCCCGATGTCCCCATACTTGTTTGTCTTGGTCATGGAAGTCCTACACTTAATTCTAAAGAACAAGGTGGCAGCTGGAGAGTATGGTTTGCACCCGAGGTGTACAAATCCACAGATTACACACCTTTGCTTTGCTGATGATTTAATTACATTCTTCAAGGGCAGTCCCAGGTCTGTAATGGCTCTATGCTCCAAAAGCAACTTGTTTGCAGCTGGGGTGCCTAGTGAAGAACTACAAATGATTGCTAATTCTCTTGAATTTAAACAAGCAGCCCTTCCTGTGAAATACCTGGGGCTCCCTCTCATCTCTTCCCGCCTGGACTACAGCCAATGTCTTCCAATGATAGACAGAGTTAGGAAAAGAGTTCAATCCTGGAAGACCAGGACTCTCTCCTATGCAGGCAGGGTTACACTCATTAAGGTTGTCCTGAACAGTCTCCATGTATACTGGACTTCTTGTTTTATCCTGCTTAAAAGCGTACGAAAGGAGATAACAACCATTATGAGGAACTTCCTATGGTCAGGTTCAGAGAATTACGCAAAAAAGCCAATGGTCACCTGGCAACGCATCTGCAGTCCTTATACTGAAGGCGGCTTGGGCATCGATGCATTGAAACTTCAAATAAAGCTGCCATAATGCGGCATGTCTGGAACATAGCTTCGAATAAAGACATCCTATGGGTGAAGTGGACTAAGTCCTATCTGATTAGGGAAAAAAACTTCTGGACTATGGCCACTCCCACTGAAGCCTCTTGGTGCTGGCGTAATATTCTTCAAAGCAGGGCTCAGGCTAGTTCACTTATAGTTCACTCCATAGGTGATGGTCAGGATACTATGCTTTGGAAAGATCCTTGGCACCCCCAGGGTATTCTTCTCAACAGGTTCCCACAGCATCTAACCTACCACTCCACACTTCACCGCAATGCAAAGGTTAGTGCACTCATTCAGAACGACAAATGGGACACCAGTAGGCAAGACAGATTGAACATTGCTGACATCTGTGAAGACCTTGGACTGGTGGAACTCGATACTGAACATAGAGATGTTGTCACATGGATGGGGGGTCACGATGGGGAGTTCTCAAACAAGAGTGCATACCACTCCCTAAGGCACAGATCTCAAGCCATCTCATGGTCTAAACTTGTGTGGTTCATAGGCAGAATTCCCAGGCATAGCTTCATCACTTGGTTAGCCCTGCACAAAGCACTAAAGACACAAGACAAACTACTGAAGTGGGGAGTTACTGATTGCTCAGAGTGCCCACTATGCAGTGATGGTCCAGACTGTGAAGCGCACCTCTTCTTCAAGTGCAGGTACTCTGGCTTTATCTAGAATCGTATCCTTAATCAGCTAGGCTATAAACACAAACCAATGGACTGGGATGCTGAGTGGAGTTGGTGTGAGAACAAGTTCTCTGGTAACTCCCCTATCAGTGTGTTGAGAAAGCTTGCTCTAAATGCAACTATACACCATATTTGGACAGAAAGGAACTGCAGACTCTTCCAATCCAGGATTAGAGTTGCTACTGAAGTGGTAACTAGGATCATCGAAGATGTCAGGTTCAGAGTTTCAGTCTTGGAACTCCAAGTAGAAGATAATGCTGATAATCGTAGTCTCTTTGACAAGTGGAGAGTTCATGTGAATTTCAGGCTTTGCACACCCACTTTGCATGCCTGGCAGCGGCCTGAACAAGACTGGTTTAAGGGTAACTCAGATGGTTCACTGATAGGAACTCGAGGAGGCTATGGAGCAATAATCAAGAACCATGATGGAGTGGTGGTGGCAGCTGGAGCAGGGAGTCAAAGAGCACAGACTGTCCTCCTACATGAGCTTCAGGGGATAGAATTGGCTATCAAGTTGGCGCAACGATATGGACTTCAGAGAGTGGAATTTAGCATGGACTCCAATAATGCGGTTAAGTTTCTCACTTCTAATAAAGCTCCTCCATGGGAAGCAATTCATACTACTCGAAGGATTAAAGGGGCTCTTAAAAGGTTTGCGGGTTATCGGATCCGACATACAGTGCGGGAAACAAACCAGGCAGCTGATAAACTGGCAAAACTTCTTCCTAACAATGAGTTTATCGAGCTAATTCCTAGTTCTTTTGCGGAAGACATTAAGAAAATTGTTTTTGATGATGCTAGGGGTAGAAAATACGCACGAATGTAACCAATCTTCTTCTCTATTTTTTCAGTGGTCTGGGGAGCCCATATAAACCCCCTGCTTGCCTTTCAAAAAAAAAAAAAAAAAAACTTAGTGAATACCATGCCAAATACCTTTAGAATGAAAAGAGTTAGAGTAGACACATGTTGTTAACTCATTGTTTAGGAAAATTCATAGCTCAAGGAGTAGTCACCCATGCACTTAGGTTGACAACATTTGAGTATTGAAATTTAGTTTGTATCGTTGTGCATGTTGTTATTCAAATGAAGATGACTAGTGACGGATATCGAATCCCTAACTTATTTTCTCACTATCTGAATTTATTTAGTTTTACATTTAGTTTTCCTCATTATATTTTCATATTTAATTAATTATTAGGTTTCATTAAAGTAGTCTTTTAGGAAAACTGTTTTAAACACAATAAGTTAATCCTCATGAGAATTATCTTGTTTTTGCTATATATACTATTTGTTTGATCTTGTGCATTTGCGAGTTAAAAAACACAATTATAAGCTTATTAATTAGGTTATTATTTGTACAACAATCGCAAACATTTGTTTGATGTGTAGCTGTAGATACAAGTCCTAACCGAAAAATCCAAACAAATGAAATTGAAGAAATCACCTACTTTTGTTAGATGTGTCACTATAGATAGAAGTCCTACTCGAATACGCAAAACTATAGCAACCAGCACCTGAGCTTTAATCAAATGGTACAAGCCATATATATCCGAGAACACACAAATTTGGACTAAGGCTACTAATTAACAAAATAATTAAGTGCAACTATTCAATAAGATAGAGTAGACATAAGAAGGCCTATCATATTCATATGAGCACAAAACCTAGCTACCAAAAAAGTTATACAAAAAACTGTCGAACCCAGGAATGTAGTTTAAAAGGGGGTGAAATGGCAAAGGTTATTGATTGGTAATAGTAATTATTGCCCAAGACAAAGCCAAATTTTTTTCAACCCTAGGTTGATAATTTAATAACAAACTCCAAATGACATCTACAAGTAAACATAAAATTAGAAAATGTTAATTGTAATTTAGTACTGTTGCATTTATCTAATAAATACAACTATAAAAAAAAATGTACAAGTGCATTGTATAATTGAGATATAGTTTAACCAACACTCTTTAAGAGTTTAGAGTTGGGATCAAAAGGAGTTGTAACAAGTCTATCATCATATATTCAAACTTCTTTAATACCTTTTTCCACATAATGGGATTGAGTAAGTCAATACCCATCATCATCCCTATGAATTTTGATTCTGAGTATTACATCTGTTTTGCCCATATCTTTCATGTCAAAACAAGAACTCAAGAATCTCTTTGTGGAATTAATTACATCTGTATTAGTTCCCAAAATGAGCATGTCATCTACATAAAGACATACAATGACACATGAATTATTTTGATAATTCTTAATGTGTACACATTTATCACATTCATTAATCTTGAATTTATGTGTATTCATCGTAAGATCAAAATTTTCATATCATTGTTTAATTACTTGTTTTAATCCATACAAGAATTTTACAAGTTTACACACTTTTTTTCTTGACCTTTAACCACCAAACCTTATGATTGTTCCATATACACTTCCTCTTCTAAGTCATCATTTAAAAATGTAGTTTTTACATCAATTTGGTGAATTTCCAAATTATAGACATATGCAATTGCTATAAGCATCCTCATCGAAGTGATTCTTGAAATTGGTGCATAAGTGTCAAAAAAAATCATCCCTTTTTTTTTATTGTATCCTTTGGCTACTAATCGAGCCTTAAACTTATCTATAGTACCATGTCGCTTTAATTTCTCCAATTGGTTTATTGCCAAGAGGTAAATCTACCAACTGCCATGTATTGTTTTGCATAATGGATTACATTTCACTATTAGTTGCTTCCTTCTAGAAGATAGCATAGGAAGATGACATAGTATCTTTATATGTTTGTGGTTATTTTTCTGTTAAATATGTCATGAAAACAGGTCCAAAATTTTTGGTGATCCTTCTCCTTTTTACTTGCTCTTATAGGGGCATTTTCTTCATTTTCTTGAACACTAGACGATGACGCTTGATCCACATTACTGACATCACATATTCTTTTGTTTATAGTGCTAGTTTTATATTCCTTGTATGGAAAGATGTGTTCAAAAAACTCAACATCATGTCTTTCTATTATTGTATTTACATGTATGTTAGCAACCTCAGATTTGAAAACCAAGAATCTATATGTTGCACTATTAGCAGCATAGCCAATAAATATACAATATCAAGTTTTTGGTCTAAGTTTAGTTCACTTTGGAAAAGGAACTCGAACTTTAGCAAGAAAACCTCATACTTTAAGCTTTTTATGTGAAAGAATTTTTCCTTTCCAAACTTCATATGGAGGCTTATTAGTATTCTTATGGGCAATTCTATTTAAGATAGAATTTGCAGTAAATAGAGCATCACCCGGCAAATTATGTGGAACTCTAGAACTATTTAACATAGAATTGATCATGTCTTTGAAGGTTCTATTCTTACTCTTTGCAACTCTATTTTGTTGTGGAGTGTAAGGTGCAATCATTTGATGACAATTCCATGAGAAGAACAAAAATTCGAAAATTTGTTGGAATTATATTCTCCTCCTCTATCCGATCTTATGATCTTCTTGTCAAGTTGATTCTCAACTTATGCCTTGTATATTTTAAACATATTCAAGGTTTCATCTTTGCTATGTATCAAATATACATAACAATATTTACTGCAAGCATCTATAAATGATTTGTAATAATTCTTTCCTCCACGAGATGGAGTTGCTTTAAAGTCACAAAGATCTTTATGGATTAAGCTTAACACTTCATTAGATCTATCTACTGACTTGAAGATTGTCTTACAAACTTAGATTATGTGCATACTTCACATTTATGTGCATCAGCAACATTGGAATTGCACTTTTGTAACAATCCTGAGTTTACCATTCTGTTTAAAAAATGTTGATTCACATGACCTAATCTAGCATGCCATAAATCAATAGACTCAAGCAAGTAGGTAGAAGCCTTATTTATATTATTACACACATCAGTTGGCAATACAATGAGTTCAAAAAGTCCATCAGCAAGATAGCCCTTTCCAACAAATATCCCAGCCTTGGTGAGTACTAATTTATCATACTCAAGGACAATTTTAAAACCCTTATTGCTTAAAATAGGACCAGACACCAGATTATTCCTTCGAATTTCAGGGGAGTGCAACACATCAATGAGAGCCAATTCCTTTCCATAAGTGATTTTCAGTATCACTTTTCCTTTTTCTTTTTACAACAGAAGTGGATGTTTTTCCCACGTATAAATTCTTGCCTTCAATTGCTTGGTAGGTAGTGAACAAGCTTCTGTCAGCATATATGTGCCTTGTTGAACCAGTGTCAACCCAACAATCTTTGGTGTCACCAACCATATTAACCTTAGAAACCACAACAACAAACTTGGTGTCAATAACCACATTTGCTTGATTGTTGTTACCTTGGTTTCCAGCATCCTTTTGGTCTTTTTGTGGCGAGAAACTTGTGCTCTATGGCCTGGTTTCCCACATACCCAACACCCACCTTTAGTTTTAAAATTCTTCCCTTTTGGAGCATAGGATGAATTCTTTGTTGGGAACTTTCCTTTGTATTTCTTTTGAAAACTTGGCTTAGACTTGGATGAGTCTCCTTCCACAATGTTTGATTTGGCTTTAAACGACGAGACATCATGCTTATCAGTCATTTTATTTTCCTTCAACTCGATGCTTTAAAACCAATTTCTCCATTGACAAATCTCCAGTCACATGCTTCAAGGTCTACTTGAAATCTTTCCAGAATGGAGGAAGCATATCTATAACTGCACAAACTTGAAACTTTTCATCAAGGTCCAATGCCTTCAGTGTGCAATTCGTGGATTATGATCTGGAGTTATTCAACTTGGTTGAGAACCTTTTTGTTATCCACCTTTCTATAATTCAGAAACTTGCCAATGATGAATTTGCCTGCAGATGCAACTTGTGACAGATATTTTTTCTCTAATGACTCACATAAATCTTTTGCAGTCTTGCAAGTCACATACATGTCATAGAGATTATCGTCCAATCCATTAAGGATATAGTTTTTGCATAGGAACTCACTGTGTGTCCAAGCATCTACTGCATTCAAAGTTTCCTTCGAGATTGGAAGTTCTTCTACAATGGGTTTCTTTGAGAGATCACATGGGCCAAGTTCAAGGTTGTAAGATAAAACAAAATTTTATGTTGCCAACGCTTGAAATCAACCCCTTTGAACTTATCTGGTTTATCAGCATGAGCAATCTTAACAACATTTACAGATTGATCCATAGATATTTTTGTCTTAGATTGTTAGAAATATAAGGGAATATTAGCAAAGATCAATCTTAATGTCGTAAATCAAATTTATATATACTAAAGTAATATATCAAACATATAAGAAGAGTGCTTCGAACAGCTCAAATACTTATGCAATTTTCTCCTTAGCAAGGAAATCACCATATGCTTGCATGTAATGAAATAGTAAAGAATGCAAGTACAGTTTAGCTAACTTGTTGTTTGAGAAAGGCTTGCTTTTTGCAATGTCTTAAGACAAAAATATGTCCCTACACACTTATTGTAGAACTTCTTGGACGCCTGCCCTGCAGGATACAATTCTCAATCTAAAGCTAGCAGTGTTGCCTTGGATTCTATCTTAAACTTCAATCTATGTTTTGTTTCAGAGTTTTGAATGAAAAGAAGAGTTAAAAAACTAATGATTCTTGTGGAATGAAAGTTGCGGCTTTACAGAACTTGGAATAAAAGTTTGTCTGCAGTTTCTTGTGATCAGTTACAATGGTTTGAATTCAAATTAACTGTTGTGTTAAACTACCACTTTTTTCATTCAACAGAAAAAACATGTCTTTTTACCCAAAGTTCCAACAACCCATAAAACATATACAACTAAAATAGGTAATATGCAATCAAGAACAAAACATTCATTTTAGTTTGGCATCAAGTATGCTCGTGTATACAAACACAATTTTTTTATTTTTTTTTGTTTATTGTGTTTCATGGTTGAATTACATTCTTTAGTTTGTATGCGATTTGGTTTTAGTGTTTCTATTGAACTGTACCAATTACGTTGTTCAAACTAAGTACACACATTACACTCTTTTTGTTTTTTGTGTTTCATAGTGAATTGCCTGCCTTAGTTTGTATGGTTTCAGTTTTTGGTTGCACCTTACCAATTATGTTGTTCAAACAAAGCACACACATTACACTATCCTTTTGTTTTTATTTTGTGTGTTTCATGGTTGAATTACTTGCTTTAGTTTGTGTGATATTTGGTTTTAGTGTTTTTGTTGTACGGTACCAATTACGTTGTTCAAAGAAAGTACACACATTACATTATCATATCCCGCCTTCAATAGATCTTTGCAAGCTCCAAGCCACCCTCCATCTAATACGATAATTGAAAATCCTTTTTTTTACTGAATAAAAAACCCTCTTTATAACCAAATGTTAATTAAGAAAACTTATAATACAAAAACTCAATAGAACTACAACGTCGACATAGTCATTAAAATATAAACCAAAAATTTATAAAACTCTATTGCAGTGTCCCCAAGGTGTGTACATTAGGAAAATGGGATGTCGATTCTAGTATTATTTCTTGAATTTCCATCTCAATTTGTAGTGCTAATTGGTTATTGATGTCACACCCCTGAGCCGTACACGTGTTGTGATAATCTCGAGGAAATACAGACCCAAGCATCAGCCCAACACTGAACAGGCCCAAGCGGTTCTAAGCTCGCTCAATTCAGTATGCAAAACGAACCCAGACTCTCATAGCACGCTAGGCCCACACGTCTCACAACTGTCCTCAATACCCATAAGCCATTTTTAGGCAAGAATCTCGAGAATCTGATTCGGACGGGCAACTACAGTTGCTATTTGCTCCTAACTAGGAAGCAATCACCTGAGTATCTTTGACACAGGGAAACTCCCTTTTACAGAATGTTCTTGGATTTGGAACTATCTCTCGCGCATCTAGGAGCACAGAACTAACAGTGAACTTCCCTCCTACAACACGAATCCTAATTAGAGAGGGATCTCCACCAAGATCTCCCCCCTAAGCTACACCTACGATGATCTGGTTAAACCAGAACTCCTTGCACTATAAATTAGACATGAGGTTGGTAAGCTAAGGTACGCTACAAATTCCCTATTACAACATTACACCTTCCTCAAAGCCCTGTCTGACTTTAGCATCGGAGTTCCATCAGCCACCACAATGGTGGTCCGTGGCTCACATGTGCTGGTCAATAGATCAGCAGAAACCAGATCAGAGCAGGGAGCGAAAAATGACTGCATCAGTTTGGCACCGTCCATGGGGACAATATAGCTCGTAACTTTACAGTAAGCGTCGTCTCCTTTCAGAACACAGAGAAATGGTGACCACCAGGTCACGTAACAACGGAGAACCATGGGACACATCGAATGTTTCGCCCGTCCCTATACCGCCTCCTTCGGCAACTCCTATCTTGCACGCGCAGCCATTTCACGCTCCCGTACCAATGACAGCAGCGATAGATCCCAAAATGGATACACTGGCATCCCAAATACAACGGATCGCCAAAGCGGTGGAGGCTCTCACGCGATAGAATCCACCACCCGCCAATGGAGACCACTAGCAGCACAAACCTATACTTCTGGCAGACGATAGGGAGCAAGCACAGGAAAGCCAAGCACCCGTCAGTTCCTATTGGACTAAAGGAGGTTGCACGACTAACATTGAATTCAACGCCAAGGCGGAGAGGCTCGACCCTGGGAACCCGCTCCGTAGAGGGGCGCATGAGCCGAACGTACTGTATCACCTCTCAGTCCTGCCATTTGTGCACCGAATCATGAACAAGGCCCAACCAAGGAAGTTCACTCTTCCGAAGCTCGACTCCTACGACGGAACCACCGATCCCTTTGACCACTTGCCCCATTACCAGCACGTAATGGCCCTTAAAGTGGGATCTAAATCTGTAATGTGCATAACCTTTCCCACTACTCAAAAAAGCTCCGCATTGGCGTGATTCCACAGCCTTCCGCCGAAGTCCATCGACTCCTTCAAAACACTGGTGAAGGAATTCCTGACCCGTTTCTTCGGAAGACAGCGCTTTTGAAAAGGCCCGCACTACATACTCTCCATGAGGCAGAGGTCCGGCGAGACACTCCGAGAGTATGTCACGCGCTTCAACAGTGAGCTGACCCTCATACACGGGTGCAGCGATGATACAACCGTGACAGTCTTCACTGCAGGCCTTAAAGAGGGAAAACTCTACGAAGATATCACCCTGGAGCCCCCTCTAGACATGGCGGAGCTCCTCAAGAATGTCCAGAGACACATCACCCTAGAAGATCAATCGAGGACCTCAAAGCGGGAAACCGAAGGGGACAGGAGGCCCTCCGAGCCCAGAGATAAGAATGAGGGAAGAAACCCCAGGATGAGGAAAGAAACAAGAGGAAGCGCGGTGACAACAGGCTAGACCCTGGTCGGTTCAACCCAAAGAAATCATCCAACTACATTGGATCCAGAGCAGTGACTCCCCTAAACGCTAACCTGTTGAACGTTCAACTCAACAAAAAACTAGGAGGAACTGAAGTGGCCCCAAAGACACGCGGAGACTCGGCCAAGTGACAACGGCAAACACTGCGCATACCACAAAGAAAGTGGCCACAACACCAATGACTGTAAGAGTCTGAGGTACAAGATTGAGTATTGGATCCGCAAGGGCAAACTGAAAGAGTTCCTGTAGTCAGAGAAGCCAGCGAAGCAAACAAAGGACATGGGGGAGTCAGTTAAAGAAATAGAAAAGGAGACTCCAGGGATAATATACGTCTCTCATGGAGTCGGACCAAATGAAGACCAGTCACACAAGTCTTGCAAGCGAACACTATTGGATATGCGAACACAATCAGCGGATGAGGACATGCACATATGCCACTCAAGGGTCCATAGCCCTATTCCCACCTTGACCTTTACGGACAAGGACCTCGAAGGAGTCTGAGTACCACATAACAACGCCTTAGTCATCTCGGTCTTCATAGCAAGGTGGGAGGTAAAAATAGTTTTGGTTGACACAGGAAGTTCACTTAACGTTCTGTTTTACAACGTGTTCCGCTGCATGGACCTCAAAGAGGAAAACCTGATGTCTTCATAACACCGCTGATCGGATTCAGCGGGGAGAAATGTTTCCCTATTGGAAAGATAAGATTAGCTACGGTAGTAGGTGAACCACGGCTCAGAAATGTCCTATTTAAGGACTTCATGGTGGTAGACACACCATCATCCTACAATCTCATCCTGGGAAGACCATGGCTCCACCAGATGGAAGTAGTGGTCTCCACCCTTCACCAGTGTGTTAAGTATACTTCTAACCACTCAGAAAGAACAATATGTTGGGACCAATTTACGACACGAGGTTGCCACTACGCTGCACTGAAACATGTAGAGCAGCCGACCCAGTGCAAGACCTAAAGACGAGAGAGACACCATTTTCAAGCGGTATAAGAGCAATCAGCTTTCCTGCTCAGCAAGTCGTAAAGGCATTGGAAAGCAGGAACACATCCCCCGACATTCCGTCGGCGTGGAAATTCGCCCCTCTGCAAAGTTTACTTTTCAATGACCTATGTAACGCCACGACAATCCGCTAAAATGATCCGCGAAAAGCAACCTGAATTCACTTCAAGGCCAGGATCAGCTTCTCTCCGTCATCAGTTAGTTTGCTTTAAGTTGTTTGTTTCCCTTTCCATAGTCAATATTGAATTTTAGTTCTTAAAAAGCTTATGTGATTTGCAATCATTTAAGAAATAAAATGAGAATTACAAAAAACAAACTCTATTGATTATTAGAAAGATGTAACAACAAACACCTTGAGACTAATACAATAGACTACATATTATGAATGCGCTGAGGGGGATACAAAAGACTGAGCAACTGAATACAGTGCGAACTGAAGTAAAAGACTCGCTTAGACAATTTCGCTACGTACAACATCTGTCGAAAACTTGCAAACACTCCGATGCGAGCAAACTACAAGTGAGAGCAAAGATAAGCGAACGGGATACGCTATACTAAGGCATCTGATCAACATGGAGTGAGGACTTGTTGTCCGATCGCGCAAGCAACGCGAACAGCCCAAAACAAGCCGAACAATGATCCAACAAACGCTACCCTTAAATATGGTCTGTGGGGGTGCAAAATCGGCAACCAGGAGTGTCGCGACAAGCCACGACCAGATACGACCAACTCACATGCTCAATTCAGCGAAATGAACGAACCTGGGACAAGTATCAGGTTGAAACAGGCAGAATGCACCTTCCGGCTGCAAGGATAAGAGGGGCGTCCTGGAGTAAATGGCCACATCCATGGACCATGTCCAACTCCTCTTCATTTCGAGATCTCGAATTCCAGCGCAAGAGAAGGCAACATGGTTAATCGAGAAGTGGCGGAGGCAACCACAATGGAGCTGGACATTGGTGCTATATCTGAAATTAAGCATTAAGGAACAATGATAAGGCACCAGCGCATGAACAACAGACTCTTTCTTTGAGAAATCATCCATACTATTTCTCCGCGAAATAAGAAGAAATTGCGAGATCCCAGCAGATCAACTACATGCTCACCCAAAGCAGGTGACCACACATAACGGCAACTATTACTATGCCCGACCTTTGCAAATGTCAGAACATTCGGAGACTCCAGATACGAAGATCCACCTTCATCCTTTGGAATACCCAAAGCACTCTCTTCAAGCAAGAACATTGTAGAAGATAAGCTCTGTGAAAGATAGTGCCTACAACGATTGGAAAACACCATTATATAGACATGATGGTTCACCAAGTGGGCACTCCAGCATTAACTGTCAAGCATTTAATGCAATATGGGAAATGAGGAGACGTCGGTTCTCAATGAAAATGCGCAGACTATGTCATTCAAATTAATGGCGCTGCACGCAACCCCATCAATTTAGGGAAAGTAATCGATACTCAACCGTCACTCAGCCTATGTCGTACATGTGTTACGACGCGATTTAAGCCGTACACGTAGCACACTGCACCCTAGCCCTTCCTCTGTGGGCCCATGGGCTCAACCCATTATTCAAACATCATTCTGTTGCATGCTTGGCACGAGCATTAAGAGATCCTAGCCGATCATTACATACGGATTGTACATACAGATCACCTACTGATTCGAGGTAACTTCGTTCACACGCCCCCTAATAGGCGAAACTTCTTTTCAAACCATGCAAGTTTAGTCAGCCAAAGCTGACGACGACAACTTCTGGTTCAACCCGACACCTAGTCCACTCAACGTGGGCATTGACGGTTTAGGAAATGGGAGTCTAATCAGCGCTACCACGCCTGGTAATGATGACTCGCTAGGGATCATTACCCTCCCTTGCGGCCAATGATCGCCGAACCTAATCAGGTAAGCCTAGCTGGTGACGACTAGCAACGAAAGCTTCTGATAAAAACATGGACTTGTATCCCCCACTGCGAGGGTGTAGATAGTCTGGAAGGTGGGAGCCTAGTCAGTCTCGAAATGATTCCGATGGCTCGCCACGGGATCACTGCTTTTAAGCGTGGCTGCCAAATCACCAAATCTAAACTTGTAGCTCACGCTGCGAGGGTTTAGATAGTCTAGAAGGTGGGAACCCAGCAGCCACGACCTGATTCCGACAGTTTGCCAACCCTCCCAAATTTGTAGCTTGGTGCACTCGGGTGTAGATAATTTGGATGGTGGGAGCCTAGTCAGTCCCAAATTGATTTCGATGGCTTACCACGGGACCACTATTCTCCCGCCTGATCGCCAAACCTCTATCGAATTCGTAACCCTCACCGCGCGTGGGGGTGTAGATGGTTCAAAAGGTGGGAGCCTAGTCAGCCATGAACTGATTTCGATGACTTGCCACGGGACCACTGCTCTTCAGCCTGGTCACCAAACTTTTACTCCCAAAGTCTGTAGCCCACTTTGCTTGGTCATACACGACTCGGAAGGTGGGAGCCTAGTCAGTTCCGCACTGATCCCAACGGCTTGCCACGAGACCATTGCTCATCAGCCTGGTCGCCAAATTTTTACACCCCTAATCTGTAGCCCACTTTGCTTGATCATACACGATTCGAAAGGTAGGAGCCTAGTCAGTCCCGCACTGATCCCAACAGCTTGCCACGAGACCACTGCTCTTCAGCCTGGTCGCCAAACATGAATCTAGCCAAATCAGCGTCTTCATGCTCAAACATGAATTTGTAGCCCACTTTGCTTGGCATCCTAATATTCGCAAAGGCCTTTCACGCCGATACAAAGATTGTATGACCAGTGCTCAGATAAAAGTTATTTAGGATGCCAACCCAAGCTTATGGTGCCTGACTTGGTACGAACGCTTTAACACATGCGCTTGGCCATTGCAACTCGCTCTTAGTAGCAACTGCGGTCGACCATTCGGAGAAACAAGATAAGCCTCAAGCAGCTTACCTCGGGAAGTAGACACAGCGCGGGCAACCCCCAGCTAAACTATGTGTAACATGCCCACTATCGAACATGGCTATGCAGCGACTCCGAGTCGTTCACAATACAAAGCGGTCATCGCAGACAGACCAGTCAAGTGTCTTATTGACTCAACCAGCCTAAACATGACGACAAGGTAAAAGGAAAAACATACAATAGAGACAAAAAACACATTACTGATAAAATTGTTTTCATTAACGGTCAAAACTAAAAAGGGTGCAATCACACCAAGGTCACTCCCTACCAGGAGAAGGTACAAAAATAGAAAAACTAAGCCTAATGGAAGATGAAGTAGGGATATGACATATTCTTATACCGGCTAAGATCCCACTCCGGATGCTTCTCCTTCATCAGTGCCAACAGCTCCAGTCGGCCATGTACAACCCAGCGGAACTCACAATTTGCCTTGCTCCTGAAGAAGCTCTTCCTCTCGCACCTTCACGTCAACAAGTTCGCGCTCCAGTAGCTCCAACTTGCCAGTCAGCGTGTCAACCTGAGACAGCTCTGTGGTAAGACTGTTTTTCACAGCACTAAGCTCATGCCACCCGAGTTCAAGCTAGTCCTCAGCCTTTCTCTCCTCATGGGCATAAAACTCCACATCGGATCCCAACCGTTTCTTCTCAGTAGCATATTCAACTTCCTTCGAAGCACTCACTTCAGCAAAAGACTACAGCTCAGAACACGCCTTAGCCGCAACATCCTGCGCAAACTTGACTTCTCGGCGGATCCGGCTCAACTCCTACCTGAGTCTGTCCCTTTCGGACACCTCCTCCGTCAGACTACGCTCGAGGTCCTTCAGACGATCCACCTGAGCCTCAGCGGCCACGGTTGACTAATCCAACCGCTTCTCCTCAGCCAGCTTCTTAAGTCACTCGATTTCACATAGCGCATTAGAATACAACAGCTGCATGTGAAAGAAGACACACTCCAAGGTATATACTTTCTCACGAGCCGCCTGAACTTCCGTTCCAGCAATGGCCGCGTGGCTCATATGAGACATACCCAGCATAAGGTACTTCAGACCCCTATCATGCATCCTTCCAACGTATCCTCTTCCAAACATGATCCATCAACCAGCTGTGGCACCTGCTTATGTGTTTCCTCGAAACATACTCTACATCCACCTCTTGATGCCAGACTTGTGAGCTCATCTTTACCAAGTTAGCTACAAACAAGTTTATCCATGCATTTGGGTGAAGCCTTCCTTGATCGAAAACTACGCCAGTGCCGCCCTTCACGGTTGTCACCGTCCTTAGACTCTCCTCCGTTACCTTTCCTTTGTCAAGAACAACCGACCCTTTATTACGAGATGGCTCAATGGGATTCAGAAAGAGCAAATTATCCAAAGGACCCTCCAACACTTCCAACTGTGGTCTAGAACGAGACAGTAAGCAATGCGGACTACAAGATACACGGTCGGTACTACGACCCCCTTCAGGCAAATCAATAGTAGGGCAATCAGATTCTACCACCTCAAGTGAATCTTCAAAGGAACCTTCAACAACAATGGTCCCATGTGAATCAGCACCAGCGGAAGCTGCCATTGCGAACCGCACCAGACGATCATTCAAAGCCTCGATCTACGCGACACTAAGGTTTGAACTGTCCATGACTCCTACCAACCGTAGGAAATCTTTCTCAAAGACAGAATCGTCAGTCTCCGCCTCAACAGACCCAGCAGGCTCAGGCTCCTCTCTCACTGGAGCGGCTCATGCCATCTTCCTCACGAAGGAAGCAAGCGTCTCAGACGGCTCTTCCACATTGGACATAATAGGAACTTTTGCCCCAGCAACCTTCCTCTTCCTAGAAGGAGCCTCAACTTCCAACTTAATGCGTGACTCACGATACAGAGTGAGGGCAACGTGCCAGTTGTCCCACAGCCCACTACGGATGAAGTTGAAAACTCTTATGACATCGTCCGCGTTCTTTTGCGGTATGATACGGAACGTCTCCATGGTGTTTTGCTCCTCTAAGATAAGAGCAGTGGTAGGAAACCTTCCTGAGAGGGAACACAAGTAATGAGCAGTCGACTCGCTACCAAGCATATCAAAATCGCGAGAAAGGGATTAAACTTACGGAGCGGTCTGAACTGTCACGAGCGAGCGACCCCTGCACCGAAAATACTTCGAATTCGCAGGAGCCAAGAAGTAGTACTTCTTCCAGAATTTTAGATCATCAGGCAGTTTACCGAAATACTTCGGCAACTTCATCTTACAGGCAGCATTGTTATTCAGCTGAGGAGAGGTCAGCAACTGGATCACCCGCGGAGTCACGCTAACACCAGCCTCCTTGGCACTGAGCAGAATCATGAGGATGATCCTATATCCATTAGGCCCCAACTAAGTCGGAGGAATCCTTAAGAGATCCAAGAACTCCCAAATCGCGTCCAGTACCAAAAAGCACACTCCAGTTTGGAGCATCCCACGATGTAAACAGATGAAACCGGCAGGAGGTGACACATGCGTTTGGTCGCGCGTTAGGAGATACAATGGCAGGTCCTCAGGAACCCCAAACTTTGTACGGATTTTGCACAAGACCAATCTCGGACAACAACCTGTCTTCAAAAAATTCCAGGGCCTCAGCCAAAACAGCATCATCAAGAAGGTTTTCTTGAGCGATGAAGAAGATGAACGATCTTTTCATAACAATATCTTCGAAAGCGAACAAAGTAGAATAATCAGACTTTGCACTATAGATGACCTAAATAGAGGATGATTGTTCGCCTCTTTTCCTCCAAACCGATGCACGTGCCATTAATGTGGCATGCGGCTCAAGCAACGATTCATGCTAAAAATGGTCACACCCCTGAGTCATACACGTGTTGTGATAATCTCGAGGAAATACGGACCCCAGCATCAGCCCAACACTAAAAGGGCCCAAGCGGTTCTAAGCCCGCTCAATTCAGTCCGCCAGGCGAACCTGGACCCTCATAGCACGCTAGGCCCATACATCTCACAACTGTCCTCAATACCTGTAAGCCCTCCTTAGGCAAGTATCTCGAAGATCGGCTTCGGACGAGAAACTACAGCTGCTCTTTGCTCCCAACTAGGAAGCAAACACCAGGGTATCTTCCACACAGGGAAACTCCTTTCTAAGGAATGCTCTTGGATTGGGAACTATCTCCCGCGTATCTAGGAGCGCGGAGCTAACAGGAAACTTCCCTCATACAGCAAGACTCCTTATTAAATAGGGATCTCCACGAATATCTCCTCCCTAATCTACGGCTACATCGGCCTGGTCAAACCAGGACTCCTTGCACTATAAATAAGACATGAGGTTGATAAGTTAATGTACGCTACAAATTCCATGTCACAACATTACACCTTCATCAGAGCCTTGTATGACTTTAGCATCGGAGTGTCATCGGCCACCACAACGGTGGTCCGTGACTCACGTGTGCTACTTGTGCAGGTCAACAAGTCAGCAGGAACCAGATCGGAGCAGGGAGCCAAAAACGACTGCATCAGTTATGAAATGAGAACTTACTGGGTGCACATTGCGCCGATAATCTTGACTCGATAATATATATTAGGGTTGGGCTCGGTCCAGGTAACTAGCCCAAGAACCAGACTGACCTTTTAAATACTGGCTATTTAGGGACTGAGCTCGGACTGGGTAAGACCAGTTAACTGAATTTCAGGCCGGTTTCAATTCAATCCCCATTAGCTAGTTTTTTTTTTTTTCAAATGCAAATCTGAATATTTCTTTTTTTAGGCCAAAATTCACAAAACACCTATTGTAGAGAAAGTAAAAAAAAAAAAAATTGGGTCATTGACCCTTTTATTTATTTATCCAATCCCGAAGGCTACATGATTGATTTGTGATATATTTTTATTAGAAAAGGTAGAAACATCATTTTTACAATCAAACCACTCCTTGCATATAAAATACTCAAATTTCAACATCTAAATTTTAAGAAATATTCAATGTTCCAAATACACAACATTTCAAAGTTCCATAAACCTTACAAATATGCAAATACAAAAATCACTATCCAAAGTTCCAAATCCAAAGTTTTAAATTTTTAATATGCAAAACCAAAGTAGCTAAGAAAATTCAAAATGATTAACAAACTAAATTATTAAATATACCTCAATCTAAAAAAATATTAGCGTACTAGCAATTGTAATATCCTCTGCAGTTGCAATATTTCAATTTCTACAAGTCAAGAACATATAAGCATACATAAAAGATCTTTTGACAAAGTTAAAACTTAAAAGTAAGCACAAGTATTCAAATATTAAAAGAATTATCTTACCTTTTTCCATTTTCTCCAAAGATTTGTAGAAATCTATCTCATCCTCCGCGGGCTCATTATAGAAGTCAAAAGCCATGGCTTTAATTAAGCTAATATTTGGTGCAAATAAGTGTTTTCACGGTTTTATGAGTCAAAAAAACCCAAGAAGGATCCACAACTCTTTTTCCGGCACTAAAGGCAGCTTCCAAAGCCACACTTGAGACCTGAACAACAAATATATCCCTTGGAACCTTAGAAAGGATGGGGAAACTTGAAGTATACTCTTTTCTCCATTTTAGCAAATTAAATGCTAAATTCTCTTGATTCTCAGATACATCCGCCAAATATTTATCAAGTTCGTTTGTAATATGAATCACATCCTTTTTTTTTCTTCATAAAACGATCCAATAACCAATCACTACCTTCTTCATTTCCAACCCACTGCTCTCATATGTAACCTCCGGATAAGCTTGTGGTTCATTTAGATTATCATTTTTATATACTACATACAAATGTATTAATAGATCCCTCATCCTTGTGTTAACTCCTCAACCTTGAAAGCATCTTCAACTAATGACTCTAAGCCATAATTGAAATAGTCAAGTCTAACGAGGATCAATAAGTACTGCGACAAGCATAAGTTGATTTACATATTTGATACTTCCCAAATACTTGTCAAACTTTAATTTCATGAAACTTGAAGCCCTTTTTATAAAGAGATCTTCATTTTTCATTGCAGACTTTAAATCTTCTACAATCTTGAACATGTCTTGAAATGGTGCATTGGTCGTCCTTGTAAGTTGTAACAACTAACCCTCACAGTAGCCTCATAAAATTCCTTCAAAAACTTAACAAAAGCCCTTACATACAACCAATCTATGGTACATGGGAATGAGATTTCAACTCTTTCTTTTTCACCTCCTTAAACTCTTTTTTTCTTCTTTCTTGGTTTCTCACAATGGTCATCATCACCACTAAAGTAAGAAACAAAGTCCATATCTTCCTCCGCCAACCTTTCAAAGCCTTTTTGTACCTTTAAAGCCACCTGTAACAATAAGTAGATGGAATTTTACCTAGTTATACACTCCTAAGGCAAAAGACCTTTTCTCTCAATTTTCTCCAATGCTAAAAATTTCCTAAATCTCTTCAACCTAGTCGGGGAAGAACTCGTGTACTTGAAAACTTTACAAATAGAAGTATGCAACTCAACCAATCCATCACAAGAGTATTCCACCCCTTCAACTTTCTATCCATATGCCTAATAACACCATCATTCGAGATAGCATTATCAAGAGTAATAGTGAATACCTTATCTATGCTCCAATCCTCAAACACCTTTCTGAAATTCTCCCAACAACATCCCCTAAATGATTGGTAATTTGAAAAAAAAATTTATAACAATCTTATTGCAAATTCCAACCATCCTCAATAAAAAGGGCAGTTATAGCCATATAATTGACATTTTGGATTGAGGTCGAAGTGTTGGTCGTAAGAGAAACTTTTTGATTGTTGTACGAAATGACACTTTTGAGTTTGGTTTTTTCTTCTTGAAAAATAGTTCACACATCTCTAGCAATGGTTCTACGAGATGGTGGATCAAACCTAGGTTGTGCCTCCTTCATAAATCACCTAAATCTTATCCCTTCCACATGCCTAAAACGAATCTCATTAATAATAATAATTTTCACACAAGCCCTTCTATATCTCTCCTTGTTAAATGGGTGTGCAACTAGGGTACCCTTATTATCAAAAGAAATGACTTTTTTGTTACTTGCCTCTTTTAAATTAGAATTTAGATAAGACTCGTGCAAATATATATGTAAGCAAGAGGTGTCACTTTTTAAACTATGGCATGTACATGGCCTTTACAATGCATACAAACCACCTCGTCCCTTTCCCCGGTATATTTGTTTTATTAAAATGACTCCATACAATCCGACTTTTTTGTAGTAAAAGGTGGAAGGGGAGGGGGAAGTCCTCCCTCTTGAGTTGGTGGTGGTGGATTTTGATGGCGTTTCTTTTTTACTAGGTGGTGGTGCATTTTGAGATGGTGGTGCATCTTGAGTTTGTGGTGACGGTGATGAAATCAGAGTTGAACTTGGAGTTGTTGAACTACTTCCATGGTTGAGCATCTTGAGCCTAACCTAAATCATATCAATAATAGTTAATTTATTATTCACAAACATTTAGGAAACTTAGAAATATAATCCAAGAAAACACACAATGACGAAAACACAAAAGAAAAACACTCACGGTGTTTTCCTTCCCATCTTCGCCTAGGTCACCAATAGCTCCAATGTCGACTTATTTATAATAAGTTAATAAACTAAAATAGGCTATTTGTCTCATCAAAATGCATAAGTGATCATGTTAATCATTCAAGAGGTTAGTCTAAAATAAAGAAACCCTAATAAGCTAATAACAGTTCAGATGAAAGTGAACAATTTCACTTATGCTACCCAAAAGGCAACATTGGAACCTGTGGAATATATAGAATTGTTAGCCCATAATTACACAAATGTGATTGAAATAAAAACCACAAATTGAAAACTCTGCACACAAAATCAACTCCATAAAAAATTCAACCCAAAATTACACAAATGTGATTGATATAAAAATCAAAAATTGAAAATTGTGACCCAAATTTGGAGATTATGATTCAAACCCTAATCACATATATATAAAAAAAACAATGTGTTTTGCATTTGCAGTTTGGCGCCTACGAGTTATGAGTTTAACGTTTCTTTTTGTTGGAAAAAAAATTTTATTGTTAAGTTTTCAATTTTACAAACATAGTTAATTAATTTCTAAAATTGATTATAATGCCTTATTAATTACATATAAGTTCCAGTCAGTGTGGGAATTAACTTGGGTGAAATAGACGAGGTGGCAAAAATCTTGCTTGTGGACCATATTTGCTCTTTCATGATCCGCAAACCATTGATCCACACTCCAAAAACGTCATCAATAGGTCATTAATGATACCAATTTTTCGGGGTTAGATTTGCTCGGGCCATAAGTAGGAAAACAAATTTTCCAATTCACCTTTTTTAATTTAGGTCACATTTTCTAATTAAAAAAAACAACTATATGGTGATAAGTGTCCACAGGCCTTTTCAAAGCACCAGCCAATGTCTCCACTTGTTGCACTTTTTTTCTCCCTTAATTTGCATGCCCCTGCTTTCTTTGTTTCTCTGATTGGCACTCATTTCATTCCAAAAGATACTGAAAGGTGAAAGGTTGAACAAAATAGGCTGATTAGCACTAGGAAATTGAAGATATCATCTTACATGCCAACACCTTTTTCCTTTTGATATGAACAAGTAGAAACTAAGAGTGGGCATGCACGAGCATCTCGTGGATATATACACAGCCCATGCAATGTATCCCCGTGCATGCAGGAACTCTTGTTGTCTTCCATCTACTCCTTTCCACTTTCTTTTTATCTATCAAACTTCCTTCTACATACACTTACAATTAAGCACATCTCTCACCCATTCCATCCCCAAGTGAAACAATCATCCCTCCAGAATGTACGCATATATTCTAGCTAATTAATTATATATGTTCCTGTTCTTTTGTAAACTAATAACAATGAAATCAAAACCTCTAGGTTATCTTTAGACTATATAAGATGCTATGGGAAATGGCTCGAGATGCTCTAGGCTGATGTTATTAGTATTTGTATTTTTAGATTAGAAGCTTTTGACATTATAGAGCCCTAACTTTGGTCCTATAAGTGATATTGGACTCTGAGAATTGAGATGGTATACAGCAAAGTGACGCGAGAGTGTATAACATTTTACTTTCCACAAAATATTTTGTACAAGAGAAAATGATTTTTGTACATGGGACCATTCTATTGAATCTGGATTGAAGCATCAATTATGAATTGGTGATTAAACCTCTATCTCAGATTCATTGTGGATTGTGTGTGTGTTTTGTGGAAGAAGGCAAAAAATAACCAAACCATGCTAGATTCTTGTAATCTTATGATATTTTTATTTTTATTTTATTTCCTCTTATATACATTTCGCCTTCTCTTCTGTTCGGTTTCCAATTCTAATGCACTGAATCCCAATATCATATTTTTGCGAAATCTAATGGAGGAAAAGTTTCTATGTTTTAGGCACCAAAAGTTCCAAGTTTCACTAGCTAGGCCCAATTCCTGCTAGTCATCAACATATATACTGAGTCATCCTAAATGTTGGGGTACTTGGCCTAGTTAAGCATTAGGGGATTACAGTACTGTGATTCATTTTTTGGAGCGTCTTGGACAATAACATGTATAAATGTATATATAGAGGCCAAGTAATACATAGTGTAAGGTTACACACTCCAACAACAATGCGACTTTTAGATTCATCTTAAGTTATACGTAGAGTAAGGTTACACATAGTGTAAGAAGTTACACGCTCCAACAACAATGCGATTTATAGATTCATCATAAGATCACAAGGATCTCGATATGATCAATGGGCTACATGTTAACTTAATCATCTCATTTGAGCCTCAATTTTGACAAAAAATTCGTAAGACCAGCCACAATCTTGATAACGACAATTCCCAAATGCCTTCATAATCTTGACATGTATTCCATTCCATTTTTACAATGGATTGAATCCACTGCATGCATGGTGGGTTCTTGTCTCCCTTTCAAATGTCTACTTTTTTATGTATATTTATAGGTGATCCCAATCTACATTTGTTCATGCAAAAATTGTTATTGCCTTGGTTTTGAGAGCTAAATACTTGTTTTGAATGGCACCTAGTGATTTAAAATCGTTAGCCATTGAAGTTAAAAAATGGATCAATGTGATTCTCCTTCCCTTCCTCTTAATTAGTTTGTTGGCAAGCATGCTGTATCTGAACTCCACAGAAATGCAGTTTTTACGGGGGTTTGTTTACTCTTCTCTTCACTGATTATCCTTTCTACACTATAAGAACTTGTGATTTAAGCTAAGCCAAACAGACCTTAATTTAGATGATCATATTAAATGTTATATACTTTTCGTAAAAGTGTAAAATTTTAATGTCTCTTAATTATAACATTTTTATTAGCTAATGGCAACGATCTTTTTTAAGCTATAAATTACTTATGCTCAGTAATTACTATAGGAATAATAATTTTGTGTTTGCAATATGTCCAGGAAGTTCAAGAACGTGACCCTCAGCATGTTTGATGGAGAATGGTCTTCCGGCAAAGAATATGTGCCTGGTTCTGCTGCTGTTGGTCCCAACCTAACAACTTGTCATCTCTCCCTGACTGATGCTAATCACCCTATTTACTGTTGTCCTCCAAGACCTGAGTCCGAGCAATCCTACATCGATTTCCAATTTCCCGATCCATCAAGACCACTCCGTATCCGTCAACCTGCTCATCTCATTGACACAGTCCGAATTGCCAAGTATAACAAGGCTTTATCAATCATGAAGTCCCTCCCTTATGAAGACCCTCGTAGTTTCATGCGCCAGGCTAATGTTCATTGTACCTACTGCTCTGGTGCCTATAACCAGCTAAATTCTAGTACCATGCTCAAAGTCCATATGTCATGGTTGTTCTTCCCATGGCATCGTATGTTCATCTACTTCCATGAACGAATTCTTGGTAGTCTTATTGGAGATGATACATTTGCACTGCCATTCTGGAATTGGGATAACCCTGAGGCCATGGTTATCCCTGAAATGTACACAAGTGGATCTTTATTTGATTCCAACCGCGATTTTTCTCACCTTCCACCTCAAGTAGCGGATATTAATTTTGATTACGTTGAGAACGGGTTGGGCCAAGAAGACCAAATTGCATCAAATTTAGCATTGATGTACCACCAAATGGTATCTAGTGCGAAAAGGGCAGAACTGTTTATGGGTTGCCCATACAAATCTGGTGAAGGAGGCTTCTGTGATGGGCCTGGAACAATAGAGCTTACACCCCACAACGCCTTGCATACTTGGGTTGGAAACAGTTTAAATCCTGAGAGGGAAGATCTTGGTGCATTTTATTCTGCTGCGCAAGACCCTATATTCTTCTCACACCACTCTAATGTTGATCGCCTTTGGGAAGTCTGGAGAGGACTTACAGGGTACAACCAAGAAATTTCGGACCCTGATTGGCTAGACTCTCATTTCTTTTTCTATGACGAAAAACCACAACTTGTAAGGGTTAACGTCCGTGATGTTGTTGACATATCAAAGCTCAAGTACACATACCAATGGGTAAAAAATCCATGGTTACTTGCACGTCCCAAGCCATCAATTCCACCAAAGATTGCCCGTTCCATACTCAAAGATGACCAAAATGGCTTGAGGTTGTCCAGCCCAATTAACTCACCAGACTTTAGGCCCGACGGTAAGGTCCTGGATACTACAATCAGGGTTAAAGTCCATAGACACTCAAACCGAAATCCCAAAAAAGAAGACGAAGAGGAGGTTTTGGTTGTGTATGGCATTGATGTGAAAAAAGATATGTATGTCAAATTTGATGTTTACGTGAATGCAGTTGATGAGACTAGAATTGGGCCTGAGTCCAGAGAATTTGCTGGAGCATTTGTTAACATGCGCCAGGGTGTGAGGTTAGTTGCAAATGAAGGCGACATGGTGATGAAGAAGAGGAAGGCTGTTTTCAAAATGGGAATCTCGGAGCTGCTCGAAGATTTGGAAGCCGATTGTGATAATTACGTCTGGGTGACTCTGGTGCCTAGAGGTGGGACTGGAGTCAATACTACCATTGATGGCGTCCGGATTGAATACATGCAATAAGTACTTTATATCCACAGTGGTGACTCTAGTTTATGGATTGTGCTCAGCTATAAGTTAGTAGTGTGACAAAACTAGCAGTAATTGTACACCCTTTATTAGAGAAGTTTGTAATCTCATTAGGAGACTGTAATCACTAAATACTGTACCAGATTATATAACTAGTAAAGCTGCTTTCACCACTGGTATTCAAAATTTGTAAATATGCTACATTGTACGGGATAAGCATGGCTAAATGCAAATTAGGACTAATTTAGTATAGATCTAGAAAATCGCAAACAATGAAACAACATTTGTACAAAAGTGGGAAGTAACTCATTCAGGCAGCGACGGAGACATGATTTTTGTTGAGAGGAGGGGGGTGATGTCATAATTAATTAAATATAATACAAAAGTTAGTTACTTTAACATGAATTTTTTTTTTAAATACAGCAAAAAGAGAAGTGCAACAAAGACAGTCATTGAAGATGATTACTACTATATTCATTGAAGATTATTACTACTTCTAGAATCACAACACAAGAAAAATGTTTGAATTGTTGATTACTACTACATGAAGAAAATGAGGAGGAGATTGGGTTGCTTACGATTTTTTTGTGGAGATAACCAACACAGTGATTAATGAAGGCACCCGGTACCTAGAAGAAGAAGAATAAGGTGGTTTGGACCCTGCTGGATCTTGTGAAGATGAGCTCAAGTAACTCAATAGTTATAGATATTTGAAGATGATGAAATATGGGGGTTTCCCTCATCTTATCCAATCGACGGAGTGTGAAGAAGAAACTGTGGATTTTGGTTTCTTGGAGAGATTTGAGGGATTTAACCTCTATCTCTAACTCTAAAAGTAGAGTTTGAATTTGATATGTACATGATTTAAAGGATAAAATCGTGGTTGAAGTGAAAAGTGAGAATAGAGAGACAAATAAAAAAACTAATTGAGTGACAAATAAAAAGATAATATATATATATATATATTCTCAAAAGTCAGTGGAGGCAAACAGGCTGTAACATAACCAAGATATACAGCACAACTATTCTTGCAATTTATTACATTTGGGTATCAAAAGAGACTACAAAATAATAATCTGAGTCAAAAAAAAATTTCCTCATGTTTAGACCTCCAACTCTGTACAAGATTGATAAATCAAACCAAAGGATGGAAACCGTGACTCTTTCTGTACCCTAAATAATCTTTTTGTAACCGAAACTCTTTTAATTACACACCCACCCATGACCCATGTACATCATGTCGTATGAGATTAACCCTTTAAACACTTCAGAGTTATATAGGGTTCACATTCCTACACCTGGGTGCAAATGATCTTGACTCCTCATAGGAATTTGGGTCCTAAAAATTTGATATGCTACCTTGTAGCCACATTGCCTCTATGTCACATGGAGACATGTTTTAGTTATAGTCAGCAGCTAAATAGCCACATCACCTGATCATTGCCAATAGGCTAATTGTGGTCACCTACATGCTCAGAATCACACGCTTTAAACCCACTAGATACAGCTAGAGGAGAGGGGATGTCTGACAAACGGAGCTAGAGCTGGTTTTGTAGATTTTATTTGGCTGCCTTACATTGATGGAAGTAAGCACGAATGGCACAAAGTTAAACTGGGAGGGTAGCTATTGTCTGCAACAACCTGCTGGAATCAACTGAAAGCTGAAAGAAGATAGATGACAGTGTTGATCATGATGGAAGCTGTTGGAATTGATGGCTTATCGGCAAATAGGCTACAAATCTGCAGTCGATATTGTTGAAGATGGTAGAGAAGAACAGCTGAAAGAGAATAATAGAGAAGGTGGTACCACCGCCAGTGAATGGCTATAAAAGAATAAAGGGGACCCCTTCTTCATCATCGACCGAGTGATATGTGTGTGTTAGGGTTCTTTCCTCATTTTGTGTAGGTATGTGTGAGAGTGTGTATGTAATATACGCACCCCGCATATATGTATGGTGTCATTTAGATATATACTTGTTTAATGTTACTGAAGTTGTGTAGGAGACTCTTTCTATTTGTATTTTTCGATCTAACTAGTGTAGTTATTTTTTTTGCTTCGTGGACATATGCAAGTTTGTCGAACTACGTAAATTTGTTGTCTCCGGTATTAGTTATTTTTGTTTGGTAACTTCACATTTCGGTATTCGTAATGCTTCTGCGAGTAAAAAATTGGTATCAGAGTCAATAGTTAGTTCTTTGGATTCGTTTGAAGGTGCATGAATAGGTAGTTGCTGAAAAGTATGTCAGATCCGTCAAGTTCTAGATCAAAGATGATTACCACTACACCCGATAAATTTGATGTCAAGAAGTTCAATGAAAAGAATAACTTTGAAATTTGGCAAAGAAAAGTTTTGTACGTATTAGCTAAACGAGAATTTGGAGGATGTTTTAGGAGACGAGCTAGAGACCATGAGAAAAGAATAATGGAACAAGTTGAATCGGGAAGCATGCGGGTCAATACGGTTGTGTTTAGTGAAGGAGCAAAAATAATGTTATGAATGAGACATTCGTTAAAGTGCTCTGAAAAAATTTGGAAGATAATTATATGACCAAAAACATACAAAATAAGCCCTTCCTCATGAAACAATTTTTTCGGATGAGTATGAGACCCCAGATTACTCTGTTTGAGCACTTGGATGAGTTCAATAGGCTTATTGTCGACCTATTGAATTTGGAAGAAGATGTTTTAGAAAATAACAAGGCTTTGTGCCTTTTGAATTCCCTTCCTGGAGATTATGAACATCTCATTACAACTTTGTTATCAGAAAAAAAAAATGAGTTGAATTATGATGAGGTTGCTACGGTGTTGCTCAATTATGAATTTAGGGAAAAAAATGAGTTCAGAAGATTTGAAATGAGTTGAATTTATGCAATGTCTGAAGTATTGGTAGCAATGGGAAGATTTGAAAATAAGAATGTTTGTGATAGAAGAAGATCATAGTCAAGAGGAAAATCTGTGTTCAGAAGATTTTAGTCGAATGATGAATGTGCATTCTATCATAAGAATGGTCACTGAAAGACTGACTGTGAGGAATCGAAAGCTACAATAGAAAACAAAAAGAAAAAAGTCAGATGTGGTGCACAATTTCGATGAAGATGAGAAAAATGTTTATTCGTTGTCTGCAACTTCAGCATTGGTGAATCATTCTGAAGAATGACTTTTTAATATGGGTTCTACCTATTATGTGTCCGCGTAGGAACAATTTCTTTAACTTTAGAGAAGTCGAAGGCGGAGTTGTTTGTATGAGCAACAATGAAAAATGTAAAATTGTAGAGATAAGTAAATCAAGTTGAAGTTGCATAATGGACTTGTTCGGGTTTTGAATGATGTTTGGTATGTACCCCATTTGAAGAAAAATCACATATTTGTTAGTGTTTTAGATTTCAAAGGTTACAAGGTTATGGTAAATGGTAGAGCTCAAAAGGTCATTTCTAGTGCATTTTTGTTGATGAATGCTATTTAAAAGGGTAATTTATACTTCTTGCAGGGGAGTACGGTTACAGGTAATGTGAAAGTTGAATTTGGTGGAGCAACGTATGCTATTGATGGCCCTGCAGATGTGGAGTTACTGATAGCTCCAAGGATGTTTGGACGAATACCTCGAGGGTTTGGCATTTGCGTGCAGGGAGTAAAGGTGAAAAGGTTATGCACGAGTTGTTGAAAAAAACATTTGGTAGAAGATATGAAGATATGCAACATGAATGTTTGTGGACATTGTGTTTCTGGATGTTTTGATTTGAAACTCCATCTTATATATCCAAGGTGGAGTTGGTTTGTTGGATTGAGCAAGTTCTGGTATATGGCACCTTTAGGTGTATGACACATATGAGCAGGTTTGAAGAGTTGAAGTATGTGTTTTGAATAACTTACATATGTCTGTTCGTGTTTGTTGTGGGCTACTCAGATTTGTGAATCTTCACCAAGGTGGAGATTTGTCTGCAACAACCTGTTGGAATCAGCTGGAAGTTGCAAGAAGATAGACGACAATGTCGGTGATGGAAGCTGCTGGAATCGATAACTTGTTAGCAAATTGTGGCGGCGAATCTGCAGCCGATATTTTTGAAAATGGCAGAAATAATAGCTAGAAGAAAATAATAGAGAAGGTGGAAGCTTGATGAAGCCTCCACCACTGCCAGTGTATGGCTATAAACGAAGTCATCGACTGAGTGTTCTGTGTGTGTTAGGGTTCTTCCCCCATTTTGTGTATGTGTGTGAGAACGAGAGAACAGTGAGAGAGTGTGTTATATATGCACCCCATAGATATGTATGGTGTCATTTATACACGTATGTGTTTAACATCATTAACGTTGTGTAGGAGACTCTCTCCATTTGTATTTTTCAATCTCATTGGTGAAGTTATTATTTTTGCCTCATAGACGTAGGCAAATTTGTCGAATCACGTAAATTTGTTGTCTTTATTTAGTAACTTCACATTTCCATATTTGGAATGCTTTTGCACGTAGCAGCTATGGATGGGAAGTAATTTGACTACATACTATAAGACCTAGTAAAGGGGTTATTGAAATATTGCTTGGATACTTGTATTCTCTGAGTCGAAATAACAGACGGAAGAAACACACTTGCAGTTTGCCGGTGGTGGTTGTGACTACTGGGGTGTTGAGCACAAGCATTTGTCCCCAACGTTACTCATCCAAGCATGTATACATGATGTCCTAAATCCATCAAAGGGATTTTCCCTGATATCAATGTCATCCCCAACCCCAGTAACCCGAAATCAGATCTTTCTTGAACCATTCAGCTATAAAATTTGGTTGAGGTTATTCCTTACCAGTTAGGTGGGGACTTTTAATAACTGTCCAGATAGTTTTGCTGTTTGGCCTTTTAAGGAAAAATATGAGGAATAATGATCGGTTAGTAGTTGAATCATTCTTCTTACAAATCAACTTAATTTTCCTCAATAAGAGTAAAATGATGAATAAAGCACAATTTTCAAATATATATCTACATGAAATTTATTACATTTAGACTTAGACTTCAACTGTCCCACCAGCGGATCAACGTATCAAACAGACCGTAAAAACAAATCTCAGTCTTTTGTTAGACCATCAAACAACCTTCTGCAAATTTTGCAGGAAAATACAGCAAACCACAATTCAACAAGCAAACCTTGGAAAAACAAATGCATTTTGTACATTTCACCAGCTCCCGTACTGCTAGCAAGGTGGTAGATCACTTGGTGGAGGTAAAACAGATTGATTAGGCCCCTTTCCATCCTCTACGACAAATGCCATCTTTAATCCCCAGCTTGTATGGAGTTCCAAGTGACAATGCATGAACCATACACCTAAACAATCATTAAACCCCGTTTGGTTAGTATCATCTGTTCAATCCATATGAATAATAAGTTGCCTTGTAAAATGAAAGATAAACGTTAGTACACCTGCACGTGTAGTGCATGAATGCATTTCATGGAGTATTACCTGGATTATCAGCCCTAAATCGAATAGCAGCCCAACCGCCAGTGGGAACTCCAACGGTATTTCTGTTAGAGAATTAATCTAGACTAGTTCTAGAAGAGTTGTGTCTTTTGGTGTTCCAATGTGTCTTTTAGTATTACTAAGTGTCTTTTACTAAGAGATGTGTCTTTTACTAAGTGGTCATGTGAGTCCTATTTAAACCCATGTATTATTTGGTTTCAATCAATGTGAATCAAGTGAGTTCTCTACACATAAGAGTTCTAGTGTTATCAAGAGATTACAATCTCTCTTGTTTTCCTTATTCTTTTTCATTCACATAGTTGGTTAAATCCCAACAAATTGGTATCAGAGCCTAGTTGAGAGAACCATGGCGTCCAACAACAACAATTCCGTCCAACCTCCACTTCCCTTTCTTACCAGTAAAAACTACAATCATTGGAGAATGAAGATGATGGCCCTATTTGGTTCACAAGACCTATTGGAGATCGTAGAGATTGGTTTCCAAGAGCCCGAAGATGAAACAACTCTTAATGCACAAAACTTGGCCGAGTTGAAGTCTAACCGCAAGAAAGACTACAAAGCCAAGTATTTCATTATGCAAACAATAGATGAAGTTATTTTGGACAGAATTTCAGTAGCCACAACGGCTAAACAAGCTTGGGATATTCTTTATTCTTCATACAAAGGAGATGACAAAGTCAAGATGGTGCGTCTACAAACTCTTCGAGGGGAGTTTGACACACTAAGAATGAAGGAGTCCGAGACTATTGAAGACTACTTCAATCGGGTTATCTCAATTGTCAACCAATTGAGATTGAATGGTGAGAATCTAGAAGACCAAAGAATTGTCGAAAAGATCCTTCGGAGTTTGACTCAAAAATTTGAGTCTAGTGTTGTTGCTATTGAAGAATCCAAGGATTTATCTTCTTTGTCGGTGGAGAGTTTATTGGGATCACTACAATCCCATGAACTACGAATGAAGCAATATGATTCTAGTTCTATTGAACAAGCCTTTCAAACGCAAGTCTCTTTTAGAGATACCTCTAAAGATGGCTTGAGAGGAAGAGGTCGTGGAAGAGCCACTTCTCGTGGTAGAGGAATAGGCTATGGTGGACAAGAGAAATCTCATGATGGTGAGGCTTCATCTTATCGAGGAAGAGGGAGAGAAAGATCTTCCTTATCAAATATTCAATGCTATCGTTGTCATATGTATGGCCATGTCAAGAAATATTGTAGAAAGAAGATGGAGGAGGACAACAAAGAATCCAATTTTATGCATGAGGAGGAAGAAGACAATCTTTTCCTTACATGCAATGTTCATGGCGCTTCCTTAGAAGATGTGTGGTTCGTGGATAGTGGTTGTAGCAACCACATGACCGGGAACAAGAAGGCCTTTGTTGAGATAAATGAGACATTTCAAAGTGAAGTTAGAACCGGAGATGACAACAAGCTTCATGTCAAAGGAAGGGGTGATATTTTTGTCAAAACCAAGCAAGGAATAAAGCGGATCTCAAATATATTTTATGTTCCAGGCCTTAAGCACAATCTCTTAAGTGTTGGGCAACTTCTTTTGAAGGGATATGAAGTCAATTTCAAGGGAGCTTTGTGTGAGATCAAAGATAAGAATGATGTTATCATTGGAAAGGTGGGAATGACCAAAAGCAAAATGTTTCCTTTATCTTTCCAAAGTAACATTAATTCTTGTTTATATACTACTCAAGACAAGTCTTGGCTATGGCATTATCGATATGGTCACTTGAGTTTTAAAACTCTATCTCTTATGGGCAAGAAGAATCTTGTGGAGGGCTTGCCTACAATTCAACTTCAAGATACAGTATGTGAAGGATGTGTCTTGGGTAAGCATAGTAGGAATTCTTTTCCTAGTGGGAAGGCATGGAGAGCATCAAAGCCACTTGAGCTTGTGCACACCGATCTTTGTGGGGCAATGCATACTACTTCAATTGGCGGTAATCGTTATTTTGTTACCTTCATTGATGACTATAGTAGGAAGACTTGGATATACTTTCTAAAACAAAAATCGGAAGTATATGGTTGTTTCAAAAATTTCAAGGCTTTTGTTGAAAAGCAAAGTGGTTTCCAATTGAAAACTCTTCGCTCGGATCAAGGGGGAGAATATATTGATCATGGGCTTCGAGATTTCTTAAAAGAGCATGGTATTCGACATCAATTTTCAGTCCGTGGTACCCCACAACAAAATGGAGTCGCCGAAAGAAAAAATCGCACAATTATGGAGTTGGCTAGAAGTATGTTGAAGGCCAAGGGATTGCCAAATTCCTTTTGGGCGGAAGCGGTAGCATGTGTTGTTTATCTATTGAATCGTTCCTCTTCTAAAAGTGTGCAAGATAAGACGCCACAAGAAGCTTGGAGCGGACACAAACCAAGTGTTGATCACTTGAGAATTTTCGGAAGCATTGCCTATTCACATGTACCGGATGAAAGAAGGAAGAAGCTAGATGACAAGTCCGAGAAATGCATTTTTGTTGGATATAGTGAATGTTCCAAGGCATACAAGTTGTATAATCCCCTCACCAAGAAACTTATTATAAGCCGTGATGTGAAGTTCAATGAAGGAGAATCTTGGAATTGGAAAGAAAATGCAACCAAAGAAAATTCAAGTTGCATAGAAATCGAAGAAGAAATTGAAGCTCCAATTGAAGAAAACGAAGAGGATGGTGTTCCACCTTCTTCTCCCAATTCTACTTCATCACCCTCTTCATCTTCAAGTTCAACTTCAACTTCAAGTTCCCCTTCGAAGAAGACAAGGAGTATCCAAGATCTTTATGAACAAACAAGTAGCAATTTGGGTGACGATTTGGCCAATTTGGATGATGATTTGGTTAATTTTGCTTTGTTTGTTGATGCCGATCCACTTATGTTTGAAGAGGCTTCTAAAGATGAGAAGTGGAAGCTTGCAATGGATAATGAAATTGATGCTATTCAAAGAAACAAGACTTGGGAACTTGTTGATCTCCCAAATGGCAAGAAACCCCTTGATGTGAAGTGGGTTTACAAAACAAAATTGAACTCAAAAGGCGAGGTTGATAAGCACAAAGCACGCTTGGTGGTGAAAGGCTACAAACAAAAGTATGGTGTTGATTTCCAAGAAGTATTTGCACCCGTGGCTCGCCTTGAAACAATTCGAACAGTACTTGCATTGGCAGCTCAAAGAGAATGGAAAGTCTATCAAATGGATGTCAAATCGGCATTCTTGAATGGCTTTCTTGAGGAGGAAGTTTATATAACTCAACCACCTGGTTATGTGAAAATTGGAGAAGAAAAGAAAGTATGTCATTTGGAAAAAGCCTTATATGGGCTTAAACAAGCACCAAGGGCATGGTATAGTCGTATTGATGGCTATTTTTTGAAGAATGGTTTTAAAAGATGTCCCTTTGAACATACTCTATACACCAAGGAAGGATCTCATAATGATTTTTTGATAGTATGCTTATATGTTGATGATTTAATCTTCACCGGAAGTTGTTCAAGTATGAATGAAGATTTCAAGAAAGCTATGATGAATGAGTTCGAGATGACCGATATGGGACTACTCCATTATTTTTTGGGCATTGAAGTTAAACAACAAAGAGATGGGATTATCATCACTCAACGGAAGTATGCACAAGAGTTATTAAGAAAGTTTAGAATGGAGGGCGCACTACCAATTAGCACACCTATGGAGGCTGGTTTGAAGCTAAGCAAATGTGAAGACAATAGGCATGTTGATGGAACTCTTTATAGAAGTCTTGTTGGTAGTCTTATGTACTTGACTTCCACTAGACCCGATCTTATGTTTGCGGTGAGTATGCTTAGTAGATTCATGGAATCTCCTAGGCAAAATCATTGGGAAGCTGGAAAAAGAGTCTTAAGGTATGTGAGTGGAACAATTCATGAAGGCATTCAATTCACGAAAGTGGAAGAACCAAGTTTGGTAGGTTATTGTGATAGTGATTGGGGAGGAAGTGTTGATGATAGTAAAAGCACTTCCGGATATGTTTTTAATATTGGTTCCGGCGCAATCTCATGGGCATCTAAAAAGCAAGCTATTGTGACTCTCTCTACAACCGAGTCCGAATATGTCTCACTGGCTTTTGCATCTTGTCAAGCACTTTGGTTGATTTGGGTTTTGAGTGAACTCAAGCATGGACCTGTTAGTTCTCCTACACTGTTTTGTGATAACAGTTCGGCTATTTCACTTACAAAGAATCCGGTTTTTCATGGCAAAAGCAAGCATATAAGGATCAAATATCATTTCATTCGAGACTTGGTTAAGGAGGGACATATCAATGTGAAATTTTGCAGATCTCAAGATCAAGTTGCCGATATTTTCACTAAAGCTTTGAAGACCGACACATTCAACAAATTGAAGAAGAAGCTTGGAATGGTGATAGTCTAGCTTAAGGAGGGATGTTAGAGAATTAATCTAGACTAGTTCTAGAAGAGTTGTGTCTTTTGGTGTTCCAATGTGTCTTTTAGTATTACTAAGTGTCTTTTACTAAGAGATGTGTCTTTTACTAAGTGGTCATGTGAGTCCTATTTAAACCCATGTATTATTTGGTTTCAATCAATGTGAATCAAGTGAGTTCTCTACACATAAGAGTTCTAGTGTTATCAAGAGATTACAATCTCTCTTGTTTTCCTTATTCTTTTTCATTCACATAGTTGGTTAAATCCCAACAATTTCTTTCTGGTGGATCAACCAAGTTATATTTGGCTGGGTCGTTTGCAGGGTCAAAGTTACCGATTCCAGTTCCAACTACAAAGAAATTGTAACCATGGAGATGAAATGGATGTGACTCAACAGTCAAAAGATTTGTATCTTGCAACACCAATTCGACTGTCGCGTTGAACTTAATTCCGCTCACCCTAGTTCCTAAAGAAGTACCAAGATTGGCTGTGAGTGGTGCACCGGTGTAATTAAAAGGAGTTGGGGGTCGATCAGGAAAATCAGCTCTAAAAACACCCTTCATGTTGTAGTAATGAGCTTGAAGAAGACCAACTTGAGGCATAACAAAAGTGATATTGTTGAGGGATGCAGCTAATTGTGTGCCATTTTGGCAAGTAGGGCATGCATTTTGTCCTAGACCAATGGTATAAAAGAGATGTCTATCAACAATGAGTGGGACATTGGCAGGGAATTTTGGAGTGTTTAGACTTCTAAGCTTGTTATTGTAGCTCAATGCGGTACTGGTGTCATTTGGTGCGGGCAATACAGGGAAGAGTGGGAGCACGGTGTTTGGAACGCCTTTGTATTGCAGTATGGCGGTGACAGTTTTGTTGTCTATGGAAAGTGGTACATCCATGAAAGGCCTAGCTGCCATGAAGTATCTGTTTGGGACTTGATTGGCTCGAACAAGAATGTTTGTAGTCTGACCAGGAGCAATTAGTATAGCTTGAGTGGTAAAAGGTTTTGTGTACACTGCATCAATCTCCACGACTGTCATGTTGTGACCAGCTATGGAAAAGAACAATTCATCATTTAGTGCAGCATTGATGATTCTCAAGAGATATGTCTTTCCCTGCTCTACCTCAATTGCATAGGTATCTGAAACAAATGAAATGGAAAGAACGCTTTAGATGTAATCCTGGACATTCGATAGATATTTAGTTTGGGTATTGATGAAATCTGAATCAATCTCTTTACGTTTCTCTGAGCATGGAAATAGTGGTCCTGGCTTCCCATTAATGGTATGTGCATCTGACATTTGCGGTGGCAACCCGAGTCTGTTTCCTTGATTGACGATGGTTTCTACATCTTTGTTCCACCATTCTCCTACAATACAAGAAAAAAGGTTTTAAAATAATTAGGTGGTTTATTTATTACAAACTATATCCATGCAAATGGGAAAGGCATAATACAAACCAATATTTCCCATACAGTACGTTTTACCAAAAAATCCTTATAGCTAAGATCTGTGTTGAAGGATTATAACTCCTACTTACCTAGGATCATATTAAATTCTCTATAAGGCTTTGGGAAAGGGAATGGAGTTCCTTCCTTTGGCATGATCACAAGTGCACCATACACAGTTGCCCTGAGCCAAAGTATATGTGCATGCCACCACAAGGTTCCTCTTTGACCCGTTATGTTGAAAGCGTAGGTGTAGCTATTCCCTGTCTGGATAGGACATTGTGTTATATAAGCTGGCCCATCTGCCCAACCATTGCGAAATTGCTTCAAACCATGCCTACAATATCGCGTATCTTGTTATCCAACTAAACATATGGAGCAACATCCCATCTAGTACCATAAAGATTTATCTCTATGAAATATTTGTATTGTTGTATTTACCAGTGAATTGACATGTTATATTGTGCGTGGTTCGTAACGTTGACAAAGACACTATCTCCTTCTCTAGCATAAACTGTAGGTCCTGGAAACATCCCATTGACTGTAACAATGGGTTTTGCATGGCATAACCTGCTCACATTCTTCACTTGGATCTGAAATTCAAAACCAGATAACAAAACTAACTAAGAGCTAGCACCTAAAACAACAAAAACGTATGCTCATAAACCAGACCAACTTACGTCAAATTGATACTTCTTAACGGCCGCTTCAGCCTGAAAGGAAACAAAACAAATGAACCCCAAGACAAAAACCAAGCAGGAAATGCCATGCCTAGCCATCTTCGGATGATATCGTTGACACCCAAGTAGTGCTTTTATGTGTTTGAGATATGGTACTAGGATTCCATGCAAGGTGCTTATATGGCTGCAGAGTTTAACAAAGTGTCCAAACTTTTGTTTGCAGTGAAGTTAATTAGGTAGTTGGCCTGCAGGAGGTGTTCACTGATGGAGAATCCATTAAAGAATATACATTTAAAGGATGGGAGGTAAGAGTTGGAGAAAACCCATATAACGTGGGAAAGAATGAGTTGTCGATTTGGAGGAAATATTTAGATTTGAGCATGAGAGATGCACAAGGCCAACCAATCCCTATTGAGCTTTATCTTTAAGATAAAGGAATAGTATATTTATTTGTGTTTTGTGTATGTAGTAAAACAGAAGGGTTTGTTTAGACAACCGATTGAAGTTACTTACAAGGGTTTGTGGCTTTTGTGTGAACTCATGGATCATGTGCTCATTAAGTTAAAGATTACATTGCTTCATGGAGATATGAAGGGACCAAGCATTTTTAATACAAACGTTGGTCAAATAGTCGGGTACATAAGTACTTATGCACCAGCCCAAAACATATTTGGCTAAATATTTATGTCTCCTCGGAGCATTATCTCCAACCGTATCCCTAAAATCTGTTCTTCAAGACTCTTTTATACGAGGGTTCTTGATGGTGGCCAATTAAACAGAGTGTTGCAGGAGCGAGCAGATAGCCGCTACTTTATAGTTAAAATAAAAATAAAAATAATACCATAAGTCATATTTTCATCACCAAACTAATTGGTAAATTAATTACTGCACTTTACAGAGGCACATGCAACATATGTATATTTAAAGTATAGTATTAAATATTACATGCTTAAATCTTGCCAATTGGCCAAGGAAGAAATAAGGCAATAAAATGGTAAGTTGGAAATAATGAAACAATAACAATACAGTAACAAGGACCTTGAATTAGGTCCTTGATCAAATCAGAGTGAGCTTTAAGTTTTGCTGCTTAATTAGTGCCCACCAGCCTTCTTTGAAATAATAGTAGATCTTCTCTTGAAAATAGTTGGAGTGGGCCTAAGCCATGCTCGACCGCCAATCATGTCTTTGGTGAGGAAGGGTGCAGCTTCTTGTTCTGAGAGGTTGCGCGACCATCTAACCCTTCCTGATGGCACAGCTCCTGGTCCATAGCACTTGTATTCCCCATAGTAGACAGTACTGTAAACATTACAGAAACAAGTTTGAGCATCAGTACTGCTGAAGCTTTGCAAAATATAAGCTTTTGATAGCAATGATAAAGTATTAAAGACCAAACTTATTTTAGGCTACAGTTGGGCTGTTGGGTTAGGCTGGGCTTAAATCATTAAGCTATACTTCTAAAATTTCAACATTAAGATCTGTTTCTTGGGACAGGCCCTGAGAGTCACGACCACACCATTGATATTATGCATAAATGAGTTAACCATTTTAAAGAGTTGTTTCTGTCACATGTATGATTTTTTATTTTTTTTACACCAACGCTAAACAGTAAGATGTTACCTTTGCTTGGATGCGTCTCCCCAATCATTCCATCCCTGAGGCAATACAGCACTAGACATGTAAGTTAGCGCAAAGACCACCCTGGCATGAACACCCCAAGGCCTTCCAAGAAAGGTTTTCCCCACACCGCTGATCCTGCCACCTAAGAAGACGAACCCTGTATTCTCCGCTTCAGAATTCCTCCTATGTGCAGTGATAGCGCCCTGTCCAGGTGAAAGGGAGTGCATATGGCACTTCTGCACGAACGCAAAAGTATCCAATTTTGATTAATCAACTAATCATAGACATTTATTAGAAGTTTGTAAGTAGAACGATCAAGCTAGGCTAAATAGTTACTTCGTAAAGTGAAGCTGCACTTCCAAAAATGAAGTCAGTTGCTCCTTCAATATAGCAGTTGCTGTAATAGTGCCTTCCAACATCATCAAGCAGAGTATCCTGATACGAAAGGATTCTGCAACTGTAGAATGCTGCTCTATCCGCTGATACCCTCAAAGCAACAGCCTTCCTACTTGGTCCAAATGTATTCTGTATCATGTAAATTTTATGGAAGTTACCAAATTATTTCAGTTTTCAACATGATTCATTGATTATAATAGAAAACTATCCTATTGTATAAATTTACCTGAATAGTGAGAAATCTGGCTACAAAATCAGTTGCAAGCACAGAAAACGTTGGGGTCTTGTATATCTCCCCACCATCACTCCATGTTATTATGGTAGTACCTGGAGTTGATCCACTAATAGTTATAAATGGCTTATCCGCAGGAACCACAACTTTCTCTCTGCAAATTGCATCCAACAAACAATCACAGATGAATATCAAGGGGGTCAACTAGCTAGTGATTAAGTAATATCGGTAATACATTCAAGGACAATCTTAGTTCACTTCATGTGGGATCACATCATACCCCTATAGGTGATGAACTGTTTTTCCTATAGTACATTCATCGCCGTATAGTAATGAATGAGTTGTCTTGTGGCGTATAAGACAATACTGACTTACCACACGATTATTTGCCCAGGTATGTGATATTAAAACAAGGGAAAAGAGAAAGTAGAGAGAATTAAGACCTGTAAGTTCCAGGCTTGACCCAAATGAAAACAAGTTCAGTATTATTAGAAGGAACAGAATCAATAGCATCTTGAATCTTCTTATAATCGCCATTACCACTCTGATCAACCCTAATAAGAAGTGCTGTCGACATGTTTGATGGGTCTGCAAGAGTCGCAACCATGAAAGAACCAATAAACAGTGTGACCAACATAACAACACCACTACCATAAATATCAATCCTCCTCCCTCTCCCCCTCATTGTTGCAGCTGTAACACCCATGTGCATTTTGTGTCTCTCTGAAGCTGAAAGAGACCAACTTTTTGGTATTCACTCAAAGTCTGAAGAAAAATGTTTGAACAAAGGAACACTAATTACGAGAAAGGTTGTGAGGGTTATTATATGGCCAATCCAATGAAGGTCAACTAGTAGAGAAGCTGTTTTTCTTGTAATTGAAGTGTTGAAAGGTTGGCAAGTTCGCGTAAGCATGCATGTTGTAATGTGTTGACAAAGGTTGGGGTGTTGGCTTGCTGCATGCTTCACCACCTAAGTTTGAAATTACGAGCAATTCATGCATTGAGGATGGATAATAGAAGTCCTTGGTAGTTTAGAGGTATCTATAGCTAACCTGGAATTAAAGCCATAAGCTTGTTGATGTTGAGAGTTAGACACTATTATTTTAAGTTAGATTAGTGTAAGGTAAAGGGGGCATGAGAAAAGTTTAGCATGACCGAAAAATGTTGAAGATCTAGTGATAGTTTATAATTACAATATTAAACTAATAAGTATATTTTGGTGTTGGACATTTAAAATGTAATCAACTTTAACTTGTTATGACTAGTATAAACCAACGAGATCATCCTACAAAAATATTTGGGTTTTGTAAAGAGTAAACCCCAATTTTGGGGGGATTTGGTGGTTTAGGGGAGCAACCCCTCCAAACTAAGACTGCTATTATTACATGGTAAAACCCCTCAATGACGCAAATTACTTCTGAGCAGTATGGATGCTTTTAGATTCTCAAAAATAAGGTTTAGCTTGTATATTAAATTCATGAGTAGCTAGGAAATCAATTAATTTGTGTGAACTCGGTAGCGTAGCGCGTGGTATACACCCAGTAGATGACTCGTGTTAAATATTATTGTGGAATGAGCCACCACCCACACCACAAGGCAGCAAGGGCAGGTTACTCATTGTGATTGTGAGAGAAATGAATGGGAAAGGAGATTGCAAGAAAGGTGCTAGTTTGTGCTTGGGCAACAAGTATCAAATAATGTGTTGAATTAATCTCTGGGATGGATGAATGGCCTTTGCTTCAACTTCACCTTCAATTTATTCTAAAACCTGTTTTGTAGCCTAGCATTTTTGCTAGCTAATTGATTACCTTTCTCTTCCCTAAGTTGCTAACTTCCATGCTTCAACTCTTTTCCTACTAAATTGTTGATTAGTCGCAGAGGGCATCCACAATTGAATATGGTAACGTTAATGTAGCTCTACCTCTATTATCTTCTTCTTTTTTAATTTGCTTACGTAGCATTTGCTAAGGGCGTGCATCAAAGAATAGGAGCCACAATATGCACAGTCTTCTGAAAAGAATTCTTTTGCTTCATTTATTAATGGCATTTGTTCAATGAGCTTAATAAATAAAGGTTATTTGCACTTTCCTCCTATAATATATGCAATATTCAACTTTGCACTCAATAATCATTCATATTGTACTTTTCCCCTAATACTAGCAGTCAACATGCCTTGACTGTCAAACACCTCACGTGCCATCATTCCGCCTATTTTGGATGACGAAAATGTCATTCGCATGCTTTATCACGCCTGATGTGATAGCATGTCAATCCCAACCTTCTGTTACCTAAACCAGACTCGTGGATAGCTAGGGATTACTTCCTGACAGATCGTACCATTGAAGAGACGGATAGTGGAGGGAAAACTCCCTCCGTTTTCATTTTTTTTTGTTTGTTTCTCCTCTCTCCCTCCGTTTTCACTTTCTCTGATTTCGGACCAAAATAAAGAAGCGGAATACCGAAACGAAAAAGGGAAAACCAAAACGAATAAAGGAAGAAGGTTGTTTTCGGTGTCAAAATCAATATCAGTAGCAACGATGATGATGGGAACACTGCTTCTAGCATACAATGGGACGATTGCAGTTCGTTCAGTGGTTTTAGTGACTTCTTTAGTCAGATTCCAAGTGATGAGGAACCAAATCTGAGGCGAGATTTCACTCCTTCAGACACTGAAAAGGATGTTCATTGGCGTGATATATAGGTCTTCTTTGCTATTTTATGATTTTCATTTCGGTGTTTCTATATGTAATGCATGTTGGAATGGATGGTGTGAATGGTATGATTTTGTTACTATTTTGGTCATTTGCACAAATTTGGGTTTCTCCACTGTTTATTTGGTGGTTGTTGCTTGCATCAGAAATAGCCTTATAAATGATACATTTTAAGCCCCTAATTCTATATTTGTTATGTTCTATTATCTAATAAAATACTCTCATTACGTGTATTTTGTGTATAATGCAGGAATTCAAGTATTAATCATCAAATATGCATAAAATGATACAATAAGGCTAAGTTCAACAACAAAGTCCATTGAAAGATAACACATGCATTACCAATGATTTTCAAACCCAAGGTTCATAAAGTCAAGCCCACAAAAGCATCATCATCTATGGATCTCAAGAAAATTATTTGAAGATTTGGACAACATGGCAACTTCATCCTAGCCAAAAGGAATCTCTACATATTCCACCATCCATTCTCCAATACATTCCCTTATCTTTTTCTTATTTTATTCTACCATATTCTTTTATATATTCCTTATTCCACCATCCATTTTTCAACATATTCCCTTATCTTTATCTTATTTTATTCCACCATATGTTTTTCCTTATTTTATTTCACCATCCATTCTACCATCTCACACCTCTTCACCTATAAATACTTCATGCTTAGAATATATTTGGAGGAAGAAAATAAAAGTTGTAATCAAATTGAGAGAAAAGTATCTGTAGAGTTTAGAATAATAAGTGGAGATAAGACCTAGAGCTTACCATGTTTGGCTAACATCCCACCTTAGGGTGTGGGTGAGCCCATGGGAGGATAGCTCCAAGATGGTTCTCTTTTAGATTATTTTTTCCATTTCCATGTATTAGAGAAGCAAGTTTAGTTAGATTGATCTTGTTGCTTGGTTGTATCATGAACATATGAGGTAAGTAAGATGTTTTGTGTTTCATGTTATGAATTCAATCCATGTTTTCTTCTTCTACTTTTTAAGTTTAAGATTAGATAGGTTTCTATACTTGCATTTCTCTAACAAGCTCCTTACAATGTTTACATATTATTAGTCTAAGTTTCATTGTGATTTGTTAGATATTTGGTGCTTCAATTAAGTATGGATTCCTTATATGCTTTTAAATTCACATTTGATTCTTTGATTAGTAATATTAATTAAGCTTGAAATCAATTTGCTCATAAAGCCATATTTTTCAGCCTAAGGTGAGATGAGAATCTACCTTAGGATGAGTTAATGAATTTGGAATGATTAATCTAAGAGTTGCTTAAAGGTGTCATCTACTCATGATGGTAAACTCAAAGCCCTAACTCTCACATTTAGGTTTTAGTTTGCATTTTTATTTTAAACACTTTAACAATCACTTCTTTCCTAACTAGGTTAAGTTTCAAAAGAGATTTGAAAATTAGTTTTCCGATATTTTATAGCATTCCTCGTGGGATTTGACCCGTATTTACCATTATCTAACTCAATAGATAATCGTGCGCTTGCGGTATGATTTGAGATCGATCAAGTTTTTGGCGTCGTTGCCGGTGAGAGCAAAGAAAATTAGTTTTAAAACCAATTTTGAATACTTATCATTAATTTAGTTTAGGTTCATTTTCATAGTTTAGGTGCATTTGCATTGTTTTGATAGCATTTGTAGTCTGGGAACTCTATAATATTTTCATGTTTACATTTTTTAGACCAACTAATGTTTGTTGTTTTATTTTTTTCAATTTATCTGATAAATTTACATGATCTGAACTTTCACAGACATCTTTCCATTTGTTCATTGGATCAAAGGTTAGTAAGAAACGAATTTTTGAACCCGCTTGTGCTGGAATTTGACTGCTGCAGATGACCGATGTTTGGACTCATGTTTCCACTAATTGATAATCTTTTTTTGAGTGTTTTAAAATTCTATCATGTTCTACATCTTTTCTAGTTTTTGGATCATTTTTTGGATAACTGGTTGAAACAAAATTCGAATTCTCGTAACATCTACACAATCTGGACAGTTTATTATTTTTTTAGTTCACTTCGACTTTTAGTAACCTTAAATCAGCCAAATGAATTTTTAGAATTTTTTTAAGAAAACTTTGGTTTGTTATTAATCCATGAAAATTTGAAAATCTAAATTTCATTAAGTATTGAACTCTGCACGTTTTTTCAAAGTCGATCTATCAGTTCTAGAAATTTCCAGCAATACACTGTTTTGCCAAACTTGAATGATTTTCAAAATTTTGGTTCTATACTTTATTTTTGAAGCCACTAATCATTCTCCTATGGTGTAATTTTCAAAGTTTGTGCAAAAAGGATACTTGGAGAAGAGATTTTGTGAAATTAGTGAACAATGGAGGATACTTTGATCATAATTAGGTCATTTTTTGTTTTCTTTGAGTGATTGTGAGGATTTAAGATTGTACTATTAAGTTGTAATAACTAAAACAGAGTCTAAGATACAACCGGAAGCAAAGTGAGGTACCTCTCTCAACCCACCTCGAATCTCCTGCAAGAAGTGTTTCTGAAATGTTTTTGAGTGTTTAAATTTTTGCAAGATATCCAACTGTACTAAACTACATAAGGGCGGACCTGGCTATTTGCAACTGAGTGGGATTTGATCACCTACCTCATCACTCCTGATGATACATAAAACCGGTCACACCCCTGAGTCGTACACGTGTCAAGATGATCTCGAGGAACTACGAGCCCAAGTATCAGCTCAACACTGATTCGGCCCAAGCGGTTCTAAGCCCACCCAATTCGGTCCGTCAGACGGACCCGAACTCTTACAGCGTGTCAGGCCCATACGTCTCACAGCTATCCTCAATACCCTTAAGTCCTACTAAGGCAAGTATCTCGAGGATCAGCTTCGGATGGGCAACTACAACAAGTCTCTGCTTCCAACTAGGAAACAAATATCAGAGTACATTCCACACAGGGAATCCCTCTTCTACGGATTGCTCTCGTATTGGGAATTATCGCCCGCGTATCTATAAGCACAAGGCTAACATGGAACTTCCCTCCTACAACACGACTCCTAATTAGAGAAGGATCTCCACGAATATTCCCTTCCTAAACTACGTCTTCGATAACTTGGTCAAATCAGGACTCCTTGCACTATAAATAAGACATGAGGTTGGTAAGTTAAGGTACGCTACAAATTTCATGTTTACAGCATTACGCCTTCTTCAGATCCCTGTCTAACTTTAGCATCAGAGTGTCATCGGCCACCACAACGATGGTCCATGGCT